>ML681972.1:55343701-55403729 GCA_007922195.1 Podocnemis expansa | reverse complement strand
AAAGCCCCCCGGGGTGAGGTGCCCCCCCGCCCTCTCATGGTGGGTGCTTGCAGCCCCTGTAGGCACCGGCGGGGTAAAGCGCCCACCCGCGCTTTAGCCCGCCGGTGCCTGCAGTCCCCTCCCCAGGCGAAATAGCAGGTCCACACTGTGGACCTGCTATTTCACTCCCTTATTTCGCGGACATGGTTTTTGTCCAGCGAAATAAGTTGTTTCGAAATAACACATTATTTCGAAACAGCTTGTTTCGAAACGTGTTGTTTCGAAACAAGCACTCCCCGTGTAGACATAGCCACTGTGTTTTAGTGACTTTGCACCAGAATGCTAGATTTGTGACTGTGAAACTTACACAAATATTTCCTAGTAGGCCAAGATTTTTAAAATGTTTTATTTGCCAAGGTCATTATCTCACATCATCACTACCTTGAGAGGTAATTATCTTGGATATTTTCTGTACTAAATTTTTTTATGTTTTAATTAATTTTTACATAAGAGCATTAGAATGGCCATACTGGATCTGACCAATGGCCCTCTAGTCCAGTAACCTGTTTTCTGTTAGTGGCCAATGTCAGGTGCTTCAGAAGGAATGAACTGAATAGGCAGTCATGGAGCTATCCATCTCTACAAAAGCTCATGCAATAAATAAATCTGTTAGTCTTTACGTGCCACAGGACTCCTTTTTTTTTTTTTTTCCATTCTGGCAAAAGGAGACTAAGAACATTTCTGAGCATGGTGTTGCCTCCATCCCTGCCCATCCCACTATTATGGGAAGAAATACTTCCTTTTGTTTGTTTTTAAAGCCACTGCCTATTAATTTCATTGGAGGGCACCTAATTCTTGTGTTACAAGAAATATTAAATATCACTTCCTTATTCACTTTCTCCATACCAGTCACAATTTTATAGACTGCTATATCCATCCTTAGTCATTTCTTTTCCAAACTGAAAACGGTGGGTTACTTGCCAGTAACCATCCTTCTTGAGATGGGCGGCTAGGATTCATTCAGGAATAGGTGTCTCTGTGCCAGAGCGCTGGATTGGTTGGAACTTTTTGCCCTAGCCTGTCAGAAGAGGGCAAGCAGCCACTGCCCCCCTTGCCACCCCGTGGCTATATATGTGACTGCCGCCCGGCCCCTCCCCAGCTCCTTGGAGTTGCCAACTCCAGATGTGGGGACGGGGGGGAGGGGTCTGAATGAATCCAAGCAGCCCATCTCGAAGAAGGACGGTTACTGGTAAGTAACCCACCGTTCTTCGAGCACTCCTCGGATACAGTCAGGAATAGGTGACTGCTAGCCATGCTGATGGTTGGCGGGTGGAGTTGGCTCTTCCGCCTTCAGCACAGCATAACTCTGACAAGGGTATTTGTCCATGCCCAGAATCCTGGAGAGGTCTAGGAGATTGACCCAAGGACCATCTCCCCAACAAGGGTAAACAGGGATTGCTGGACCTAACCCAGAAGAGAAAGTAGGCCTGGTTGCCCAAGTGCCTAGTGTGGCACCTACGCAGGAGGGCCTGAGGTCACCTTATGGATAGAAAGATACTAGCTTATCTTGGTTAGAGTCAAGGAGTGTGACTCTCACCGCTCTGCCTAAAGGCATATTGGCAGAGGCAGGAGAAACCCAAATGATTAGAGTTCTGGCAGCAACACGTAATAATGTACCTCCTACAAGGGAATTTAGGAGGCCATAGGATCATTGGGCTGGCATTGGTGGATGCCGGCACCTCCAGGACCGGGGAAGGGAAAGTGTACTGTGTTTTGCTTGGTCCAGCAGTATGAAACCCTCACGTGCTATGAGTGCGATAGGTGTGGGAATCTGGGACATTTGGCGTCCCGCAGAGGGGTGGGCTACCAGCGGTTAAGGCCTAGGAGAGTTATCTCGTCCTAGGTTTGAGGGAGTGCCAGCAGCCGGAGGTGGCAGCCGATGAACTCAAATTGCGCACTGAGAGTAGAGCACCTGGATTGTCACGGAGAAGGCGGTACCTGGCCACTAAATGGCCCTTCACAAGGCAGACCGGGAGAGGACTTCACATGAGCCTGATGGGTATATCCCAGGTCTACGTGAGCCTACCGCTGACACTGTGGTGGTCCCTGTTGAATAAGACTGCCGGTATTGATAACCTTGTGTCGACATGAGGGAGTAGTAATGTAATTATTTCCTCTTGTCTTTCTCTTCTTCCCCCGTTTTTTTTGTTTTTTGGGTTTTTTTTTTTCTTGTTTTTGGTGGCTGGTAATCAGCTAGAGGAGTATAGAAGGCGAGGAGCTGGTTGTGATAAAGCGATGCCCAAGGGTTGCTCACAAGAATGAGAATCCCAGGGATCAAGTCCCGTGGCCTACGGAACATTGGTTTACATGACCTCATACCACTGGGAAAAGACCAGCCAGAGTGGCCCAAACTTTATGACTGGAAACACACAAAGGCGTGTGCCCAGGAAGGAAAGCAAGGCCCCCTAGCGGGAATGGGACATATGTGAGGAAAGACCTGCATTTACCAAGGGAGCGGGGAAGGAATACCACTTTGAGGGGACACACCCTGCCGTCTCCTTATGAGCCTTCGGTTTATCTGAAGGGCCTTCTACAAGCATGTTATTGCCCTTATGAGACTTGCCCTGGGAGTGGATTCTATTGGGGGCAGCTGGCTCCCGAGCTCCCAATCGATGGTCAGGATGAGGGGGTGGTGTAACAATAGGTCTATTGAGCGGGAAAGG
This sequence comes from Podocnemis expansa, assembly GCA_007922195.1. Lineage (NCBI taxonomy): Eukaryota > Metazoa > Chordata > Testudines > Podocnemididae > Podocnemis > Podocnemis expansa. The sequence goes on along the minus strand of ML681972.1, from coordinate 55,401,027 downwards.
CCATTAGTCATCGGTTGGGCCTGAGTGTAATACCTAATCGTGACTACAATGGCTAAAAAGCCCTCAAAGCGTGAGGAAGGAGAGGGAGTTGGACCCGCAGGGTATACAAGTGGTGTGTCCCAGAGCTATGCTGGGACAAACCCGGTGCTATGACCAGCAGAGGGAAGAGACTGTGTGGGGAGCCCAGCTGAGTATTTCCTAAGGGATGATGACTAGGATCAGGCTCCCACCCTGGCGGTGGGAATGGTCTTCGGCCATAGCCACTGGGCTCTGCTTGGAGCCCCCTCCAGGCCTTGAACCCCTTGCTCTTAGGCTAAAGCTTCCCGACTACTCGCTGGACTGTTCAAGCAGTCTCAACTGTGAGTTTGATGGGGAAGGAAGAGAAGCGAGTATCCTCACCTCTAACCAAGAAGTAAAGGGGGACACTGGACCATTTCATCAAGGGAAAGGGGCCGTGTGCAGATGTTCAGGCTTTGAGAAGTACTCCAGTGGCAGTGATCGGCCAGCCCAAAGGGGAAGAGAGGCCTTTGGCCATTAGGGTGGCCTGTCTTTGAGGAAGTAAAGCAGGGTGAAAGTGGAGTGGAGGTCTAGTTGGTGAGACCCCTCACCCAGGCATTCGCCAGGCTGTGGACCAGCTTGGAGTAGTGAGCATTGGGGCTTTACCTCAGGTATGGAGCTGCGAGTGAGCCTGCGAGTCTGGTACTTGACAGGTGAGAGTGATATGCTCACCCTAAGGGGTGAAGGGGGTTGTAGTACCCTGGGTTAGGGACATATACCTTAAGATCTCAGTGAGGTTGATCAAATGTGAGTTAAGTTAGGCCCAGCTAAATGCGTTTGATAACTGTTGGTCAGGACAGCAGAAGAAAAAAAGGGGGAACAAAGATTAACTGGGGCTCTACCATCCATCCTATTGGAGAGTAGGGCAGAGGGGCTTTCCCCATGGGGAGGTGTGCAGGAGCCGCACTCCCCGGTGTGGTAATGGTTGCGGTAAATGGAAAACCTCATCTTATTTGGAATGAGGATCGACGGAATGGTACACTCTGATTATTGGAGTGTGTACTGTGAACCTCTGAGTGTCCTGCAGGGTGAGGAGTTGCCGGCCAAAGGGGGGATTGTGTGGGGGGGGCGTGATAACACCCTGGGAGTAAGACCCTTATCTAGAGGATGCCCACAGGACCTCAGGTTTCCATTGTGAGTCCAAGAAGGTTCAGGTAATGAGGGTCGAGCCCCCCTCAGGGGACATAATGGGGTCCACAAAAAAAGTACGGATAAGGGTAGAACCTTTCATCCTACTTGGAAAAAGGGAGAGGCTGCTTAACCTCTGAGCTGTCCACCTACAGTCAGAGGGGGGAAGGTTTGCTCACAGGTTGCACTCGTGAGGAGCCAGCAAGGCAGGAGGCTGCTAATTGGCTAGCCGTTGGGCAGCGGGGAAATGGGACAGCCGCCCTTCGTAAGCGTCTCGATTTCTTGAGACACTGCACCCCCTGGCCAGATTTGGGTGATTGCCAGTGGGGTTGTGAGTATCATCAAAACCACTGAGCAGCCAGACAGAATCCCTCCCTCCCTCCCTGGAAATGGATGGGGGGGGGCCTTGCCAGGAAAGGTCCCCCAGATGAGGTTCGAACTGAAGTTGTGGTGGTGAGAATTGAGCCCTCACCAGTAGCTGTTGAACGGGGAGGAGGAGGAGGGGGGTGCCAGGTTGTCCTGGGCCCTATGGGGCTGAAGGGCATGGTAGGGGCCCCATCGGAAGGAGGCCAAGGTATTTCTACTCCCCCCAGGGGTCATGGCCGATACCCAGGACGGCGGACGTTTCTGGGGGAAAGAGGGTGTCACTGCCGAAGGGGAGATCAAGGGCCACCTCTTGAGAGACTGGGGATACTCTGGCCTCCTGTAGCCAGGCTGCGCGGCACAGGGTTACTGCTGAGGCCATGGTGTGGCCTGCTGTATCCACCATGTCCCATGCTGACAGGAGAAGGTCCTGGGAGGCTATTTTACCTTCCTCCAAGAAGGCATCATACTCTTCCTTGGCCTCTGGTGGGAGTAGATGTCTATATCTGTTTAATGCCTCCCACACATCCAACATGTACCTACTAGTTAGGGCCTGGTTATTCATGACCGCAACTGGAAGGCCGAGGAGGAGTATACCTTCCTACCTAGTAGGTCTAACTCCCTTGCATCCCTCGATGTCAGGAGGGGATCGCAGGTCTGTCCTGGCCCCAAGGCCACTTCCACCACAGCACGAGGTGGGATTGGGTGGTGGGCGAGTAAGGTGAACTCTGACCCTGGGACCCTGTACTTGAGGCCCGCTGTATCTGAGACTGGGAAGATGGAACCCAGGTTTTGCCAGCAGGAGGAGCCCAAGTCCCAGATGCTAGGGTGAATGGGAACCTTGACTGGTTCCGCCGAGTAGAACATCAGACCGAATAAAGCATCAGAGGGTGCCTCAGAGGATTAGATCTCTATCCCCATGTGGGCTGAGACGCAGCGCAGATCAAAATGCACCGACAGATCGCCCATGTAAGAAGATGGTACCGGGTTTAGGACTCTCCCCGGTGCTGGAGGTGGTACCGGCATGGTTGCAGGGCCCTCTTGCAGTGACCATTCGTGAGGGCACTACAAGAAGGCCCAGGGCACTGAGGCCGCTTAGAGCCCTTTGAAGTCCCTTGCCCCGGGCTGGAACAGGGGGAAGCATCTCTTGACCCATGGGATGGTACCGAAGACAGCAGGGTGATATGTTGTCGTGGGGACGGCTCCACAGTACCGGGGCTCAGGGGGGTTTCGGGCTCTGGAGCTTTGGAGGCCTGGGCTGGTGGTGGGGAAGGGGGGGCGGTGCCGCTTATGTTGAGCCCAGGCCATTGACATGAAAGCCTGCTTCCCCATTCTAACCAGCGCCGGGGAGGAAGGTGTAGGCAGCAGGAAGAGCACCGTGGCAGCCTTCACTGCCTCCGGGGTCATCGGGCTCAGCATCGACCCCGACCAACCCCAGGGTGAGCCCCGTGTTGAAGACGTGGGATTATCTTGGTGCTGCGGTACCGGGTCAAGCCTGACCAGCGCTGGGGAGAGTCCCATGTCAAAGACTAGGGATTATGATGGCATCGTGGTACCGGGGTTGACTGCGACCAGTCCTGGGCAGAGCACCGTGTTGGGAACGCAGGGCTGTGTCGGCGCCATGGTACCAAAGTCGGTACCAAGCTTTTCCTGCAGCCCCTGTTGGCACAGTGCAGTGCGGGTCCTGATGCCACACGAGGTCCTGAAGCCTCAGGAGAGGGCTACTGAGCCTGCTCAGAGGCCAAGGGCATGGCGCCTTTGCTCCCTGTCCTTGATTGTCCTCGGCTTGAAGGACAGACAGATGGAGCACACGGCGACCATGTGGCTTTTGCCCAGGTACCAGAGACACTTCTCATGGGGATCGTCCCACAGGAAGGCCTTGCTGCATTCAGCACAGGTTTTGACTCCAGACATGGCAGACGATGGAGTAGCACGATGTTCTGGCCCAGATGGGGAGACCCTCTTCGGTGGAACTACGTCCACAAATCTGATGTGAAGGTGGTAGAAATGAAACTGGGGAGGTGCCAGGCGGTGGCCACACATATAGCCACGGAGTGGCGTGGGGGGCAGTGGCCGCCTGCCCTCTTCTGACAGGCTAGAGCAAAAAGTTCCAACCAATCCGGGGCTCCGGCACGGAGACACCTATTCCTGAATGTATCTGAGCAGCGCTCAGAGAAGTTCCAATTTGATTAAGCTCTTCTCAGAGGGAAGCTGTGCAATACTCCAAATCATTTTAATTGCCTTTCTCTATACCTTTTCCAGTTCAAAAATATATATACCTGAGGACTTTAATAATTCAGTCAGAGGTTAGATATTTATTACAGGAGTGAGTGGGTAAAGTTTTGTGTCCTGCATTGTGCAGCAGGCCAAGCCATTGTAATGGTCCTTTCTGACCTTAAAGTCTATGAGTCTCTCTCTTTCTTGAATGGTAACAGCTAAGTTTGTCCCATTATTTTATATGTGTAACCCTTCTGCTAGGGCAAGCTGGGAGAACAAGGACTGGGTTCTATACCTAGGAGGTTCCCAATAATGTAACACCACCACCTGGCTCGAGCCCCACCCAGATTTCTGGGGAATTCTGCACAGTTCCATGGGCATCCCAAAGGGGTAAGGCTTCCCCACTTGTAAGCATGAGTCTGAGTGTAGTAAACAGAACTTTTAATAGTAGTAAAACAGAGTGTAAAAGGCCAAATAACAGAAATCAATGCTGATCTGGCAAATCAGTACAACACAAAGTTCCTAACAACCCACACCCCAAAACACAGGGGTCTCAAACTCAAATCACCACAAGGGCCACACGAAGACTAGGATACTGGCCCAACGGCCGCACCCCAAAAAGTGCACCCCTGCTAGCCTGGGACCTGATCCATCTGTGGCTAGGGGATGCATCCATCCCCAGCTGCCTTCCTGCAGCAGCTAGGGATGGATCCAGACCCCTCTGCCAGATGGATCCAGTTCCTTCACATCCTCCATCCAGCATCCATTTTAAAAGACATGATTTTGTCTGACTTTTACTTATAGGGCTTAAAATATGCTGGGATGCCATGGAATGCCTTATTTTTAGGAGGAAGCATTTCAGGGCCCCCTTAAAACAGAAGAATATTACATTAATAGTACATTTTCTCCACGTATCAACCAATGTCCTCCTTTTGGTATTTCCCTGTCCTCCTTTCCAGGCTTTGGTGTCTGGTAGCCCTATGCAGGGGTTCCCACTCCCCCCCCCGACAGTGGGGGGGGGGCGGCCAGCCCAGAAGAGGGGCAGGCCTCTCTGCCTGCCCCTCATGCTGGGAACCAGGCTTGCCAGAAAAAAGTGGCATCTGGCTCAGCTGTCCCAGTCTCTGCTCCCCCTCCCCGCCCCAACGCGCGCTGCTTCCGGCTCTGTGTCAGAGCAGCGGGGAGGAGGCGGGAGGCAGCACAGGGCCAGTGAGGCTACCCCCTGCCCCTGCCACACCTTTGCCCCCCTCCCCATGCTGGGAACCGAGTGAGCCAGTGAAAAGCAGCTCCCGGCTCAACTCTTGCGGTCTGTGCTCCACTTCCCCCCCAACGCGCTGCTTCCTACTCTGTGCCGGAGCAGCAGGGAGGAGGTGGGAGGCAGCAGTGCAGGAAAGGCAGGTGGTAGCTGTACGGGCCCCACGCTGCCTCCCACCTCCTCCCTGCTGCTCTGGCACAGAGTCAGAAGCAGTACATTGGGAGGGAGTTGGAGCAGAGATCGGGAGAGTGGAGCCAGGTGCTGCTTTCTGCCGGCTCGCCTGGTTCCCAGCATGGGGGGGGCAGTGGTGTGCCAGGGGCAGGGCGTAGCCTTACTGGCCCCGCGCTGCCTCCCACCTCCTCCCTGCTGCTCAGGCACAGTGCCGGAAGCAGCGTGCATTGGGGTGGGGGTGGGGAAGCAGAAACCGGGACAGCTGAGCTGAGTGCCCCAGAACTAATACCCAGGCAGCAGAGGAGCTTGGCACTTCAAAAGCCCCAAGGGTAACTTTTGACCCATGGGCCAAAAGGGTTGGGAGCCCCTGGAGTTTTGGGGATCCCCACGGGCTGCAGGAGGCCACATGTTTGAGATCCCTAGTGTAACAGAACATACAAGGTAAACTCACTAGCAAAATTGGCACCGATCTGGAGAATCAGTGCTAACTAGGCTCCCAAGCAACCGTAGGGTATGTAGGGAGTGTCTTTCATGCCAGCTGTCTGCCGACGCCACCTACTGGTCACTCACTCCATCCAATAGCACAGTCCGCTGGCTCCACCCACCAGTCACTCGCACCACCCAGCTCACCACTGGCTGCTCTCACCGTCCGCTGGCTCCACTGTGCTGTCCACTGGTTCCACCCACCAGTCACTCACACCACCCAGGTCGCCACTCTCACCGTCTGCTGGCTCCAGCACGCTGTCCACTGGCTCCGACCACCAGTCATTCACGCTGCCCAGCTCACTGCTGACCACTCTCACCATCCACTGGCTCTGCCTACTGGTCACTCATGCCACCCAGCTCACCGCTGGCCATTCTCATCATCCACCAGCTCCGCCTACTGGTCACTCACACAACCCAGCTTGCCGCTCTCACTGTCTGCTGGCTCCCTTTTAGTGATCTGAGCTCAGAGGGAGGATTTTTTCCTCTAGTGATTTTTAGCTCAGAGAGAATTTGCTTCTCTCCCTACTGAGTCCAGCTCTTAAGTAGCTGCAAACAGCTGCCTCTATCTAAATGACAAAGGCCTCAGAAGAAACCTAGTCATAACTATCATTAGACAGAGGAAGAGGCCCAAATAGCCTCAAACCCCCACCCCTGTCTTTCAACTTCTTTCAGGCTGAAACATGCAGTCACCTTTCCTACAAGCCTCTTCTTAACTAAGAGTAGTTTTTAACCTTTAACTAACCCAGATAGATTGGAAACAAAGAGTAGCAATTCACAAAAAGACAGTATTTTATATTGCCCCTCAGCAGAATTACAGATAATGACAGATTTGTGATAGATTAACCCCATATACCTCTACCCACTAAGCCCTGCACCCAATATGCTAATACGTAATTGTGCTCTTTGTGTTTATGCTAATACAGGACCCATGCAGATTAGGTGTCCCCCCTTCCCCAGAAGCTGTTAGGCTCAGAAGCTGTTAGGCACAGCTTCTGATCCTGCCTTACATATGTATCATTGGGCTTCTGTTTTCAAATACGCATTACTTTGTATTTATCAACATTGAATTTCAGTTGCCATTTTGTTGTCCAGTCATCCAGTTTTGTAAAATCCCTGTGTAAAATTCTTCACAGTCTGGTTTGAATTTAATAATCCAAATGTAATAATAATCCAATTTATTCTTGAGTAATTTTGCACCATCTGCAAAACTTGCCACCTCAGTGTTCACCCCTTTTACCTGATCATTTATGAATATGTTGAATGGTATTGATCCCAGACCAGTAGCAACTTTGTGTGATAATCTAAGAAAATGGTCATTCATGAATAGGGTTACCAGATACCAGAACATGGAAAGGAGGACAGGGAAGTATAAAAAGGAGGACACTGGAGGACATGGAGAAAATGTAGTATTAATATAACTGTCATTACCATATTATATGATGGAAAATGGATAATGATCAATGAATGCAGCATTAAAACTATGCAATGTTATGTGTTTTTAAATTATTTTAAAATTAAAAAAAGTTTTTTTTTACTGAAAATTGGATTTTTTCAGTAAATGAAGGCTTTTCATGACCCTTTCGTTAATGTTCATGAGATTTAAAAAAATGAAAAAAACTAAATTTGCAAACATAAACTTGAAAAGCACCTAAAAAGGAAAGAAAAGAAAAGAAAAGAAAAGAAAAGAAAAGAAAAGAAAAGAAAAGAAAAGGGCAGTTAACTCACCTCTCATTTTTCATTTTCCACAGCAGCCCATTTTACAATTAAAAAAAAAATTGTCCAGAATTGTTTCTATTCAGTTCAAATGTGCCCCTTTATTTGTTTTACTTAATTGGCCTCTGTTAGTAATTTTATTTACAGTATACTTTATTTTCCTTCATTTTATTACTATTACTATATTGTTTTTCCCAATTTAGCCCTTTCACAGGGAGCAACAGGCCAAGAATTAAAACATCCAACATAGGGCTCAAACCCACAAGCTTGAGCTTAAGCATCATTATCATTACCAACTGAACTACCTGGATTTCTGTAAAGAAGGTCAGTTGCTGGAGGAAGGTTCTTCTGCTGAGCTCAGGAATCTGGCTGTCATAGGGTTTGTTTGTTTGTTTTTTAACATGCTACCCATCATAAGTAAAAAGCTGGGCAAAATAACCTATTTTTAAAATGTCTGCCAGGTGGAGGATGTGAAGGTAAAAAGGAGGACATGCCCTCCTTTTGCCAGATGTCTGGTAACCCTATTCATGAACCACTATTCAGTTTTCACTACGGTGCCATATAGCCCCTCTTCACCACCACAGTCTCACACCTCATTGGCCCTTACACCCCCATCCCAAATTCCAGCACTCCCCTAATTTCAATTCCTGGGGAGAACCTGCTCCTAGCCTCATGTCCCTGAACTCAAGGATGGTGGGAATTTATCAGTGATTCCTCCTGTGATCAAAACCACTATTAAAGACTGTGATGGTTTGCTCCCCAGATTCAGTTCAGTGTGCCACAGTGCCCGCCCCAATTCCCACTTCTGAGCCCTGATTCGCCCCACTTTGCCAAGCAACCACTGACTCCTGAGTCAGCCCACTCCAGCCTCTGGTGTGCAATCAGTCCTAAGTAGTGGGTGTATGCCCTCTAGCTACTCGACAGACAGTCCCCAAGTGAGCAACCCCAGCCCCAGTTACCACACAAGGAGCCACTGTCCACAGAGTTTGGGGCCCATCCCAGTCACCATGCACTCAAGTCCATCCATTTAACAAAGAAATGGATTGTGCCAAGCCGTTCGCACTCACACCCTCTAAAGAGCATGCAGCTTTAGATAAAACAACTATTAGTTTATTGATCTGATTATAATTCTGAGTGAGAATATGAACAATCGTAGCAGAATCACAATATAAATGAGTCAGGAGAGACCACAAGGAAATAAAAGGTAAAACATACATACTAACCTAATATTTCTACCTAAACTGACCTCATACTCCAAGTTTATGCTCAAGATGTTTGGCGGTCAGATGTTTTTATAGCCAGTCTCTGCCTAAAGCCAAGCAGGGCCCAGATCATCCCTGAAGTTGTTTCAAGATGGAGATTCCCAGGCAAAATGCCCCAAATCCCTCCAAATGTATGTCTTTGTTTCAAAACCACCTTGATCCCTCCATTTCTGGGCAAAGGTGATGTCCTTGTCTGGTCTGAGCAAGGGAACTAAATTAGCATATCTTTGTTGCCTCCTCCAGATAGTTGCTTGCTTACTGCGAGACAGCTGTCTCCCACCCCTCTGAGCCATGTTACACATCTGTACATGTGTATGAGGCTGCAGGAAACATATCATCATGATAATCATGTAGACTAGGCTATGAATTTCCATAAGGAAATACTGTGTGGTGTAAGTGGCAACAAATCATACAATCACAGTGTTCAAGTGAACAGGAAAATCATATAGATCATAACCCAGGGTGCACAGATGTGCATCCTGTGACAAAGAAAGATGAATTTATTTATTGCATGAACTTTCGTTGGAGAAAATTCCACTTCATCAGACGCTTGAAGATGGGAGAACTTACAGAATGGGAGCAAAACAAATGCAGGGGAGTGTATGTCATAGGATCAGGTCAGACTGTCACAGCAAATCAAAGCAGTTGTTGGGATTCAAACAGTGGAGAATGGCACTTAGCAGTGAGGGAGCAGAGGGAAGGAAAGCAAAATTATCTGATGTAACGGGAAAAGAACCCATAATCTTTATTCAGTTTGAGATCACTGTGTCAAATCTGCATATGAGTTCCAGTTCTCAAGTTTCTCTTTGAAGCTTTGATTTGTTATTCATTTTGCTGAGTACAGCTATTAACAGATCAGAAGTGGAGTAATCAGGAAGATTGCAGTGTTCCCCTCTTAGTTTTTGAATGTGGTTATTTCTGATGTCAGATTTGTGCCCTTTTATTCTTTCATGCAGACACTGGTCTGCTTCTCCAGTATATAAGGTGGCGGGGGGGGGGGTTTCATTGCTTGTATATGATGGTATAAATCACATTGGTGGACAAGCAGGTGAATAAGCCCTTGATGGAGTAGCTGGCTTCATTAGGTTCTATGATAGTGTCTTTTGTGCAGATATGTGGGCAAAGTTGGGAGCGTGGTTTGTTGCAGGGATATCTGCCTGCTTTAATGTTTCTGTTTTTAGGTCTGTAGTTGCTGGTATCTGCTTAAGGCTGGGGGGCTGTCTGTAAGTGACAAGGTATATTCTATCTCCTATTGAAAATCCATGAACCTGAAAAACCCAATATGCGCCATCATCTTAGACATTGGCAGTCTTACAGCAGGTTTATCTAGCTATGTGGACTCTCTACTGAGAGCCTATGCTGGGGTGTCAAACTCATTTGCTGTGGCAGGCCAGATTTGATTTAAATGTACTTTAGGTGGGCTGTACATACCCTACATCAAAATATGATGGTATTCTTACAGCACTGCAGTGTGCCATGTATGTGAAACTGCACTCTACGATACCTCTCTTTTTCTCTCTTTCTCTGTTTGAGGGAGAGCACAGTCTTGCAGAGCCCAGTCTCACATACCCAGTGCTCCGGATGTCACGAGTGCTGACATTTTCCACAGCATTGTGGAGTGCTGGGTATGCAAGACCACACTCTCTTTTTCTCTGTTAGGGAGAGAGTGATCCCACCGAGCTCAGTCATGGGCTGGATGGAAGAGGTTTGTGGGTCTCATGTTCAACACCCCTGTGCTATGCTAGCAACACTTCTAGCTATACTCAAGACACCACAGACTTTCTGAGAAAGATTCAATCCATTGGTGACCTTCCAGAAAACGCCATCCTAGCCACTATGGCCGTAGAAGCTCTGTATACCAACATCCCATACAAAGACAGATTACTAACCATTGAAAGAACTATCCCAGATGATGCCACTGGATAACTTGTGACTGAAATTTGTGACTTTGTACTCATCCAGAACCATTTGAGATTTGAAGATAATTTATATCTTCAAGTCAGCGGCACTGCTATGGGTGCGCACATGGCCCCACAATATGCCAACATTTTTATGGCCGATTTACAACAATACTTCCTCCAGTTTCATTCTCAAGTACCGCACCTCTCTTTGTGCTACATTGATGATATCTTCATCTGGACCCACAGACAAGACGTCTGTGAAGATTCCCACAGAGATTTCAACAACTTCCACTCCATGATGAACCTTAGCCTGGAACACTCCACACAGAAGATCCTCTTTCTGGACACTACAGTGCAAATTAGTGATGGACACATAAGCACCATCCTATACCATAAACCTACAGATAGCTATAGTTACCTTCATCCCTTCAGCTTCCACCCAGGACACACCACTCGCTCCACTGTCTACAGCCAAGCCCTGAGATATAACTGCATTTGTTCCAATCCCTCAGATAGAGACAGATACCTTCAGGACCGCTCTTAAACATTCTTAAAACTACAATACCCACCTGGAGTAGTAAAGAAACAGACTGACAAAGCCAGACAGGCACCCAAAAGTCAACTGCCACAGGAGAAGTCCAAGAAAATAAACAATAGAACACCAGTGGTCATCACCTATAACCCTGAAGTCAAACCTGTATGGCATAACAAGGACCTACAGCCTATTCTGCAAGACAATCCCTCACTCACTCAAGTCTTGGGAGACAGACCTCTCCCTGCTTACTGACAGCCCCCCATCCTTAAGCAGATACTCACCAGCAACCACATACCTAATAACAGAAACATTAAAGCAGGCACATACCTCTGCAACAAACCACATTGTGAAGTTTGTCCACATATCTGCACAAAAGACACCATCATAGGACCTAATCAAGCCAACTACTCCATTAGGGCTTGTTCACCTGCTCATCCACTAATGTGATTTATGCCATCATGTGCCAGAAATGCCCCAACACTTTATGCATTGGACAAACAGGACAGTCTCTGTGCAAAAGAATAAAAAGGAACAAATTTGACATCAGAAATAACCATATTTCAAAACCAAGAGGGAAACACTTCAGTCTTTCTGATCACTCCACTTCTGATCTGTTAATAGCTGTACTCAGGAAAATGAATAACAAATCAAAACTTCAAAGAGAAACTGCAGAATTGGAATTCATATGCAGATTTGACACAGTGATCTCAAGCTGACTAAAGATTATGGGTTCTTTTCTCATTACATCAGGTAGTTTTTCTTTCCTTTTCCCCACCTCCCTGCTAATTCCTGTACTCCACTGTTTGAATCCCAACAACTGCTTTGATTTGCTGTGACAGTCTGACCTGATCCCATGACACACATTCCCCTGCATTTGTTTTGCTTCCGTTCTGCGAGTTCCCCATCGTCAACTATCTGACCAAGTGGGATTTTCTCCCACAAAAGCTCATGTGATAAATTAATCTGTTATTCTTTTTAAGTACCATCAGACTCCTTGTTTGTTTTGCTGAACTAGATTAACAGAGCTACTGCTTTGGAACTCCTGTGATCTATGAGCCCAGAGGCAAGACCGGGGTGGTTTGTAGCTGAGTGAATACTGCTTGAGAGCAATGTGTGTGTAAGTGGGGGGATGGACCCGCTCTTGTGGGGAACTTCCCAGACTTTGTATACCACCCCGGTGAAGGTGGGTAGCAAAAGGATCTGAGTCCCTGCTCCCACTTCCTTTACCCCAAGGCCTGCCTGACCTCAAAGGCTCACCTCCCAGTCTCCTGTTTGGAGGAGTCTCTGTAACCCCGACAAGGCTGGGCCCCAGAATTTCTGGGGGCTTGACCCCCACTCTTATCGTGGTCTCTCAGGACAGGGCTAGGGTGTCCCCACTCCAGGGTGCTGACCACACCGACCACTCTTCTGGCCCACCAGTCACTATATACAACTTATTTAAGCACACAGAAATACAAAGAACCCAATAAGAAAATAGAGAAAAAGTGGAAAAAGGTGAACAGTAAACCCTCAGTGTCACCCCCTGGTGTGAAGGCACTACACACAGAGTCTCTGCACCTGAGAAACAGTCTCACAGTCTGTCCTCCACGTTGCAAGCCCTCTGCCCAGGCCTGGCTGGGACTGGATGATCCAGGGGGCCAGGTGCAGGCTCCGGCTGTGGCCACACATCCCCAAGCTCCAGGGGCAGGGCCCTTCTTCCCAGCGTCAGCCCCCCTTCACTGCTCCCCAGCTGCTCACCACACCCAGCTCCGGATGGCTGCAACTCCAGCTCCCAGCTGCTGCTCTGGTTCAGTGGGGCTCCTCTGGTCCTGCTGTGGGGCTGCACAGATGAGCTCAGCACCGTGGGCTCCTTCTCTGGCCTCCTGCCCCAGCTTCAGGCACCTCTGGCTCTGTCACTGCCTCCAGCTCTGCTCTGCTCAGCTCCACTTGGCTTTCTGCTGGTCCAGCTGCTGTGGGTCTGCTCTGCACAAATCAGCTCAGCCTGGCCTCCCTCCTGGGTCCTCTGGCTCCCAGCTGCTGGCTGCTTAGTGCTTCCTCCTTAGCTCGGCCCCCCCACACACACTGGCTTGCCCAGGCATGTCCAGCCTGCAGTCTCAGCTCAGGGGCAGGGGAGCACTTTCAATCAATCAGGCCATCCTGGGACACTGGCCTCTCCCACTGACTCTGGGGCTGTCTGTTTCAGAGTCCTGCTTCCAGGCGGGAGTGGCCAATCAAAAGGCCCATTCGTTCTCAGTGAGGGGCTATCAGTCCCCTTACAGGTGGGACAAGCTGAGCCAAGACCCTATAGGCTAGTGGGCCCTTGATCCAGTCTCTGCTTCCTGGAAAGCCCCTCCAGTTCTGTCTTTGTGACTCAATTTCTCTGCCTGTAAAATGCTTCCTTGTGTCCTGGGGATTAAAATGTGAGCTCTTTGAGGTAGGGATGGTCCGCAAATAAGTAGTGCACAGGGGGAGGGGTAAAGATTTGAGAGTCTTACATGGAAGGGCCAAGGCCCGAGGGGATGGCAAAGGGATAATATTACACGGTGGCCATAAATCCAGTGTTTCTCACTGAGAGGATTATAGTGGCAGTAGAATCTATCCTGCTTCTTTCTGCTTTAAAAACATAAGGAGAGTCTTCACTAGGAATTAGCAGCACAGGACCTCTGACACATAGTTGAGTAGCGCAGAGCCATCTTTCCCTCATGCACTTATGCCATTCATAGCCTTTCCATGTGGGGAGGTGCTAGTGTCTCTGGGCATTTTCCCTGGTTATCCCAGGGCTGAACTGTAACAGACTTTACAAAAAACTGTGAAAGAGGATGAACAAGTAGGGTTACCAGATACCAGAGCATGGAAAGGAGGACAGGGAAGTACAAAAAGGAGGACATTGGAGGACGCATGGAGAGAATGTAGTAGTAATGTCACATTTGCGTTTTTAGGGGCCCTGGAACACTTGCCCCTAAAAATAGGGTTTTTCAGGTCATTCCAGCATACTTTAATACCTGTAAGTAAAAGCCAGGCAAAATCATGTATTTTTAAAATGCCTGCCAGATGGAGGCCATGAGGGTTAAAAGGAGGACATGTCCTCCTTCTGCCTAACATCTGGTTGACGCTGCCAGCAGGTTCGAAAATTTGGGGACCTTGGGGGGCAATTACTGCACCAGTGGGGTATGGGGTAACCTTTATTGAAAAAATGGGTGTAGGTGTAAGATGAGCTATGGTGTGTGTGTGTGGATGTGAAGCTTGTCACAGTGTTTCTGCAATGGGGGTTCTGTAGGAGGTGCTCAACTTTGTGGGGTGCGATGAGTTGGGAGGCAATGGGGTTTCTCAGCTGGCTTAACTAAAAGTGACTTAGAAGGTGTCTCAACACTATGGAAGGACAAGAAGGGGTTAGGGTTGGTGACAGCAAGTGGGGAGAGCAGAAGTTTAAAGAGGGGAGTCACAGGGAAAAAGCAGCTGGGGAAGCTGAGGCAAAGGGGGAAAACCATGGAGAAAATGGTGGCTGGGGAAGCTGAGGCACGGGGAACCCACAGAGGAAATCAGCAGCTGGGGAAGCTGAGGCAAAGAGGGAAAGCCGTGGAGGAAGTGGCGGCTGGGGAAGCCGGGGCAAAAGGGGGAAAGCCGCAGAGGAAACAGCGGCTGGGAAGCTGAGGCAAGGGGGGATGCTGTGGAGGAAAGTGGCGGCTGGGGAAGCTGGGGCAAAAAGGGTGTGCCGCGGAGGAGAGAAGCGGCGGCTGGGAAAGCTGAGGCAAAGGGGGAAAGCCACGGAGAAAGCGGCGGCTGGGGAAGTGGAGACAAAGAGGGACTGAAGAAAAGTTTGAGGAAGCAATTTATTTGGTACAAGAGAATCACAGGGGAGAAGGGTAAAAAGTACTTAGCAAACCAGCTCTAATGATAACAACTAAGTGATACAATGTTATACACTAACTTAATACTTCTAAGACTTACATACAATGTTGCAACTTACAATGGTACTTAAAACAACTAGAGAAGAGAGGTATGGCAATTGATATAAGGCAGTGACACACAATTGAAGACCCAAGAACTTTCTTAAACGGCGAAAAAAGAAGGCAGTAATTTAAGATAAGTAAGAAGGAAAACGAACAAGCTTGCTCTTAGGAGCGTTGGCTTGGAGAAGCTAAGGGAGAGCAGTGTCAAAGTAACAACACAGGATGAAATAACTTTATTAGGGAAAGCTGCAGGGGAAGGACCTTACCAATACCACCAGCAGCAGCAGCAGCATTAGAGGCAGGAGAGAGAGACTCGTTACTCGGCAGGCAGTTCAAACGTGGTACGCTCAGGGAAGAACTCGTGAGCCGAGGAGGTCAGTGTCTGGGTGATCAGGCCAGGCAGGATGTCAGGAACCGTCCTGCCTGAGCCCCCCAAACTCTGGGTTTTTAAGCTGTTTTTCCCACCAGTTCCCTGATTACAGGGATTGTGGGGAACAAAGGTAATGTGAGTCATGCCTTCAGTATTACAAAGGACCTTGCAGTTAAGGAGTGCCCACCTACACCAAGCCCCATGGAGACAATGGGGTGTCAATGGCCATCTAGTTAATTTGAAGGGACCGTCTAGTCCCCTTAACATTCTTTACACACTTAAGTGATGGCCCGGGAGGGGCGGCCATCAAATCAATTCAATGAGTAACCGACACTGGTAACCCTACTCAGGAGTCCCAGTTTCCAAGTGGGGGCTCAAACACCAGCTTCTTACCAAACTGCTCAATTGCAATGAGGCATGATCTCCCCAGTCTCTGGGATCAGACACAGAGTTGGTGTCTCACCGTGGCACCTGGCTGAGGGCAACAAGTATCAGCACCAGTGTAAAAGGCAAGTGAGGCCAAAGTCTGGCCTCTAGATTAGATTAAATGCAAATGCCGGACATGCACTTAGCTGGGGAGACACAGTCACACACACACACAAACTAATGTACCAGTTCCTGCTTTAATCCTCACCTGCTTTCTGGGGGAGTAGAGTTACTGTCCCACATTTCCCATTTCCCTGCCTTCTCTAGCAATGTACACAGATGGGGCTGGGCACACAGATGGGGCTGGGCTCTATGTCTGAGCAAACTGCTGGAGCCAATGGTCAGTCTTTGTGATTGAAGCCTGGTGTCATGGGATGCCTTGCCATGAGGGAAATCCAGCATAGTTACCTGCTGCAACAAGCAGACCTCCTGGGATCTTGGACCCATTCCTTTCTGCTGTCTACCAAGTGACTGGGACATCACCACGTGCCCAGCTGGGACTGGGTGAGGGAGACTGGGGTGTAGGGTTAGAGCCTAGCCCATTTCTTGGGGCAGGACAGAACCCATGGGTCACAAGAAACAGCTCCTGAAGTTCTAGGACCTTGCCTCCAGCTTTCCCCTGATGCTCCATCCAAGACATCCTCTCCACTGCCTCAGCCCTGGCACCAATGCTGGGAAAGGCCTTAAGTGCATTCTGCAACTGATACTCATTAGCAACAGGAATCCCAAGACTCTCTGCCCACATGTGGTTTGTGGAATGCTCCTCCCACCCCTTGCAATGCCCAGGCTCCCCCACCCAGATGAGTCAGAGATATTGCATCCGAGTGTAGATAACCAGTCCTTGGCCACAATGCAGCACCTGCTCCCAGGCATGTTTGTTCTCTCTTCAAATCACTCCAGTTTCTCTGAGGCAGATGCAGTAGCAGGATCACAGGACAGTAGACAAGAGCCTGGCCCATGGCTCATGGCCCACCCAGCCATGTGGCCCACAGCCCCTGAACATCCCAAGTCAGGCAGACATTGTATGCATGCCAGGACTTGTAGCCACCATGATGCAAATTAGGTGCCAGTTTGCGTGAAACAACTATGTAAAGATGTGGCAGAGGTCACCAGCTTACATGCAGGTCAAGTTTGCAGAAGGCATTAAGTGATTCCAAGATCCAAAGGGGCAGCCATGTTAGTCTAGTTCAGTAAAACAAAGAAACAAGGAGTCCTGTGGCACTTAAAGACTAACAAATATATTTATTCCAAGAGCTTTCATGGGAGAAAATCAAAAAAAGTCTGATGAACTGGGATTTTCTCCCATGAAAGCTCATGCAGTAAATGTACGTGTTAGTCTTTAAGTGCCACAGGACTCCTTGTTTGTTTGAAATGATTCCAGTGAGCTAACCTCAAGGAGGATCACAAAAGTTGTTTTATTGATGGCTGTGACTCCCTGGAGTGGGATGCTTTTGAGTCCTGCTGTATTTCAATTCTCTGTGCCTCTGCTTCCCACTTCTGCTCTGTCTTCAGGCCTTGGCAAGCCTTTGGAATGAGAAGCATGCCTGTCCTTTCACTGCTTGCTCACGGGTGCACATGGGGAAGCTCACTTTCCCTCAGCCTTTGCCAAACAGGATGCATGGCTCTTTGCCAAGTCCAGTCCAACTCTAGCTGTCAGTTGGCTCTGTGCAGAGTAGTCCTCATTGAGACCAGCAGCCATCACCCTTCAGGCAGGTGCAAGCAAACCAGATTGGGTGACTCTGGGCAGTATTCGGGTGGATCTAGATAACAAATTGTCTCCAACCAAATCCAGTCCACAACTGATGGTGAGGTCTGTCACAAAGCAGGCTGCTTCTGAGAAAGATGTGCTTTTCCCAAAAGATACTCTTTCTGAATTATAAAAAAAAATCAAGGAGACCTGTGGCACCTAAAGATTAACACATTTATGTATTGCATGAGCTTCCATGGGAGAAAATCCCACTTAGTCAGATGCTTTGAAGATGAGGAACTTGCAGAATGGGAGGAAATAAATGCAGGGGAGTATAAATCATGGGAACACATCAGAGTGTAACAGCAAATCAAAGCAGTTGTTAAGATTCAAACACTGGGAAACAGCACATAAAGGACGGTGAAGTCAAATCTCCTGTTGTAATGGGAAAAGAAGCCATAGTCATGATTTAATCCTGCTTTTGTACAGCTGAATCAATCAATCAAATCATAGGGCTGGAAGGGACCTCATGAGATCATCAAGTCCAACCCCCTGGGAATTGAACCCAGGACCTTCTGCATATTAAGCAGAGGTGCTAGCCACTACACTAATTCCAATTCTGTAGTTTCTCTTTGAAGTCTTGATGTGTTACACATTTGCTTGAGCACAGCTATTAACAAATCAATAGTGATTAAGAAGATTGAAGTGCTCAGTTACTGGTTTGTGAATGTTGTGATTCTTCTTCCAGCACTGCTTGCATCCATTCCCATGTGGTGTCCACATGCCGCAGAGCACTGAGACTGTCCTGTCTGTCCAATGTATAAGATGTGGGGGCATTTCTGGCACATGATGGCATAAATCACTGTTGTGGATGAGCAGGTGAATGAGATCTTGATGGAGTAGCTGACTGTTCTTCTTCAAGCACTGCTCACATCATTCAGTTTTAGGTGTCTACGTGTCTCAGTGCACAATTGTCCAGAAACTTTTAGCCCTAGCCTATCAGAGCAGGGTCGGAGGCCAACACCCCTCTGGCCACTCCCATGGCTATATATAGATGGCCCAGACCCTGATCCCCCTCAGTTCCTTTTTCCACTCTCAGCAACAGTTACGGAACAGCCCACTCCTTGCAGCTACTGCAAGTGCCTGTCTATTCCAATCATTTTATGAGTCGCCCATTCACATTAGACGACCTATTCATGGACATCATTCTGCTGCAGCCTGGTGCTCCTACCAAGCCTCCACAGCCAGAGCCAGAACACTGCTCCCAATTGCTGCCCACCATGCCAGGGATCAAGCCCTTCCTGAGTTGCAGCAAGGTCTTCCCAAGGGATGAGCCCCACAAAAAGTACCTAAAATGCCTTGGTGAGTCCCACCAGGCAAGTCAATGCTCAATCTGTCAGTCCCTTCAAACCTAGGACCTTAAAAGACAGAGAGCAGAGGAGCCATGCATTGGCCATGGAGCAAGTGCGGCAGCCTACCCCCAGTATATCAGGGTCTCCTACAGGGCTGGCACGGCGTGCCAAGTCAGCACTGGGGCCCTCTTGGCTCTGCTCCCCAGAAGGGCACAGGAAGCCGCAAGCGGTGTCCACTTCGGCGCCAAAGCACCGGTGCTATTCCAGCTCTCCTCAGCCGGCCCCCATACAGGAACATGGCCCAGAACACAACCCAGAGCCATCCACACCTGCGGCCTTCGAAGCCACGAAGGCTCTCCTACTGTTGCCCACTCCCATGCAACCGAAGCCTCAAGGAAAACCAGCCTTCCTTTCAGGGAAATGAGCTGCTTCAGAATGGCGCCTGTCGTCACCTACCCTGCAAGCTTCTCCGTGCTGCACTGGACCGGAGTCTGAAGAGGTCCCAGGATCTTGTCCTTCCTCGGAGACCTCTGCCTTCCCCAGCACCAAATGGGGCCGTAGGTTCAAGTGCCCTTGTAGGTGCTCCCCTTCCCCTCACTGCCTTAGCACCACACCAGTGCTGACCACCTCAGCACTGACTACATCAACCTTTGCGGCACCAACTTCTCTGTCCCAGCACCATCAAAGTATCCAAGAACCAACACCTTGGGACAGACCTGCTACTGAAGGGCTGCCAGCACCGGGCCCTCTGCGGTACTGCCCTCACAGTTTGTCCCCTTAATCAGGGGTCTCCGAAGGGGAGCCCTCCTGTGGCACCACCAAACCAAGGGGCAGCACCCCAGGGCTAAGTTTGTCCTCTTCCCCAGACAAATCTGTAAATCCCACACCAGGGTCATACAGGGAGGACCTGAGCACACACTTTGACATCCTTTGCCAGATAACTGCATACTTGGGCTTGGGGGTCAAGCCCCTTGGGGGGACCAGGACCCCCTTTTTGACCTGGGGTTTGCAGCTTCTCCAGATGCCATTGCAGTGCCTCTACATGATAGTGTGCTTGACCTCACCAGTGCGCACTGGCGAACCCCCGCCTCCATCCCACTGGTCTCCAAGGTGGCTAGCCATAAGTACCAGGCTCTGTCAGAGAATTTCCCCTTCTTAGTGGAGCATCCAGTACCGAGCTCCCAGATAGTAGAGGCTGACCACAGGCAGGAGGGTCATGGCCATTCTGACAATTTCCCAGGCTCTAGGGAGGCTAGGAGGCTTGACCTCCTCAGAAGGAAGGCGTATCCAATTTCAGCCTTCCAACTCAGAATCACTAACCACCAGATGCTGGTTAGTAGATATACACCAGACCTTTGGAAAGTCCATGAGGCATTTCTGAGATCTCCTTCCCCAGGAGTACCTGGAGGCCTATGATTCGGTCATAGAGGAGGGCGCACTAGCTTCCCATGATGCATTCACGGCAGCTTGGGATGCTTCAGACATGGATAGCCAGGGCATTGCTGAATTGGGCCTGTCCCAACTACACCAGGCCATAAATGACCTCCCCTTTGAGGGACAGTCACTTTTTGCCAGGGCCACTGACTCTCTACTGCATGGCAACAGGGACCTTAGAACGGCCATCAGAGCTCTGGGCATGCACATGCTGCAGGCACCCAGATGACCATCCAGCTCTCAGCAGCCCCTCAAACACTTGGGGCAAGGGGCCCCCCACAGACCCTCCCTGTGTGGTAGCAAAGAAGGGCACTCCCCACAGGGTTCCAGGACCCCTCCACCCTCTGGGGTCCCTCATTAGGTGGGCAAACGTTTTTCCTAAATCAGTCACCACCTCCCTCCACCCTGATATTCGTCCCTCCTATTTCATCATGGTCCCATCTCAGCAGGCCTTGGGGTCTCTGGACAGTGCCCAAGGATCACTTTCACTCAATTCGCCTCCTCACAGTCAGTCTTGGGATCTCTCCCCCTCCTCTCTGATAGCAATCTTTTCTGTAAATCCTTGTCAGATGACCACAAGAACATCACAGGGCCGACAAGGGATGAGACAACTGAAAACCAAGTCCACATGCAATGGATCTGTAGCTGCAGGGGACTTAGATCTCTAGCAGAGAGCAGAGGTGGTGGAAATATGAGGAGGTGGCTCCTGTTACTCCATCTTAAACCCCAAATTCGCATGTTCGGGCTCCTCTCCGTGGTTACAGTCCAATCAGGACACACAAGGGAAAGTAACATGACAATTCCCTTTCCTTAACGCCGACTGACCCCCAGATCAATGGGTTGGGCTAGACATACGCCTCCATGTGTTGCTCCCAAGCATGAGTGGACTGATCAAACACTCATACTGAAATGGGTAAGAGAGCAGCTTCACCCCTCACTCATGAAGGGAAGGACTGAGAGATGCTGCTGTCCACGTTTAAAGTCCTCTGTAAGAGGGCTAGTCCCCACCCTTTTTTTTATTATTACCCACCTCCTCCCTAGGGCCCTCACAATTCACTGAATGCTCAGCAGGGGCTCCTGAGCCCCACAGAAGGGAGATGCTCTCCTTCATTTCTCTTCTTCCAGGGATGGTCATCCTTCCCTATCAGTCCATGGCTCCACAGGCAAACCTCTTAAATAGCTCATGACTGGGAGGACGCATTGTCCCGGCCATTCATTAACTGGGCAGGAGAATTTGTTTTCTCTTCCCCACCAATATCTCTGACAGCCAAATAGTGACTATCTCAGCCCTGCTCTTTACACCCTGGCTCAGAGGATGTTACAAGAGGAATGGATAAGTTGTAGGATACTCTTCATTGGGCCAGTCTACACCACTGAGTGGAGATGTTTTCTTCCTCTGGCGCGGAAGAAAGGAAACAGTGAAGGAATCAGTTCCCACTGACTCTGTACTCCGTTAACCCTCCACTCCAGGTTTCAAGGAGAGAGGCCTATCAATCCCTCTCTTGAGGCCAGCTTACTGACAATCCTAGTCCTCCCTTTCTATAGTGGAAGAGGTCTTAATGACCCCTCACCCTACTTCCACTAGGTGTTGGAGGGACATAGGGACACTCTACTCACAGTCCAGAGACCCGTCACCCAGGGGGTTCTAGACATGGTGCTACAGTCAAACAAGGTTGCTTTATGAACCCTGGGACTCAAGCACACAGCTAGTTCTCTTGGGAAACCCTAGGCCTCTGAGAAGGGGTACATGAACCCTAGCAGACTAAAATGGCCTAGGGTTACTATTGGTAGCACTCCCGCGATGGTGTTCCCAATATCCTCTCTTTGTTCCACCAAGGGGCACAAGGGAACAGTCCCTCACACCTCTCTTTTCATGAGATTTACCCTAAGTGTCTTTTTTCCCTGGAGTTCCAGCCCTCTAGTCCAGGATTAACCCCAATTCTGTCCAGCTTCATTTATTTGGTAGAGCTCATCAGTAGTAACCCTTTTTCCTCCTGTGTAACATGGGATACACACCTGCTCCTAAACATTCTTGTCTAACCTTCAGATACCTAAAGGGATGGTTATGGGTATCATGCTGTTGACCCCTCACTGCCAAGGATCCAACAACTGTAGCTCACTGCCCTGGCATGAGGCAGCCCACTGAACTCATGAGTGGCTGACCATCTTACTATATACAGGTTGGGTCAGAGATTAAATAACCATCACATAGGAGTTAAGCGCCTCCTGAACACTCTGCTGCCGAGGATAGTCGGCATGTTTTTGAGGCTAGACCTCCCTCCCCTGGAAGAGGCTGCGAGATAGCCTTCTTCATTCTCTCCTTCCCTTGCTAGGGTTCTAAAGACCAGAGAAGGAGGAAAGTGAGGGTAACACGCACTTAGCTGTTCAGTTTTGCGTGAATTCCTCCTGGACCCTCTTAACAGGGATTCTCCTATCTCCACATTTGTCATGCATCAATTCCCCTAACAGACGTAGGGACAACTTAATGCGGGGCCTTTCTACTTCCCTGACATTCTTCCTCAGTCTTTCATTATGTCTCATTCTACTATCCTGCTCCTTTTCCTCCCATAAAAGGTTCTGAGGAGTTTCTCCAGAAGCTTAGAGTGGAAGTTCCCCTCAAAAAGGGGACCCAACCTGTTGCCATGGCTTGTTGGAGGATCACCTCCACTGGGCAGGACCCTCTGAGATGCTTTCCCTCTTCCACCTACCCCTTCTCCTCCAGGTACTCTCATCTAATGGAGTCCCTTTGGAGTTCCAAGGACCCTCCTGGCCAAACCTCCTAAGTAATCAGGCCCCAACCCAGGGATCTTTTTCTTCCCTTTTTCAATCCTGATAGGTCAGGGAACTAGGCCCCTGTATCCTCCTTATGTGGGTGTTTTCCTGCTCTTTCCTTCTGCACTGTTGAGGGACACCCATCCCATGGCATTCCCTACCATGATTCTGGCCACCATGTTCCGGGCCAGTGCATCATAGGTAAAGGTGACAAAACTCATCCCACTGAGGTTGGAGAGCCAATGTTTTCCCTCTCCTCTGGTTAGGGGCATAGCACCCATTTGCTTTTAATGGGATGGAGAAGTGCTGCTGAGACAGCAATTTCCTTTGCTTACCACCTACTGGCATAAAGGCCATCTATGCTAAAGCAAGATTGCCCTCTTTCCAGAAAGCCTATCTCCTGATGGAATGGTAGATAACCTCTTTGGCACCCACAGTACAGATCTTGTCTCTGAAGAATCTGCAGGTTGATAGTGTGTTTGTCAGTGTAAGCTTGAGGACCCACCACTTTGTCCATCCTTCAGGTTGGGGTGCTGTTTTGAGTACAGCTGTCCTGATGGCGGGGTGAATATTAACTCCGCCCACCATCTGAAGTATGGCTAGTAGTCACCTGAAACTGAACAATGTGAGCAGCACTCACAGCTATCTATGTATAGCTGCAGCAGCAGCCAGAGGGGGTGTTGGCCTCCAACCGTGCTCTGACAAGCTATGGCTAAAAGTTTCCAGACAATCATGCGCTGCAGCACATAGACACCTAAAACTGAATGTATGCAAGCAGCCCATCTCAAAGAAGGACGGTTACTGGTAAGTAACCCACCGTATTAGGTCCTATGGTGGTGTCTTTCGTGCAGATATGTGGGTGAATTTGGCAATAAGGTTTATTGCAGGGGTATGTGACTGCTTTAATATTTCTGTTGTTAGGTCTGTAGTTGCTGGTAAGTATCTGTTTAAAGTTTGGAGGTTGTCTGTAGGTGAGGAGAAGCCTGTCTCCCAAGGCTTGAGAAAGTGAGGGATCATATTGTAGAATAGGATGTTGCATAGCAGTCTGCATAACCTTTCCATACCAGCCCTCCAATGCCCTGGGGGTATGTGTGCCCAGCTCATCCAAGCGAGCTGCCCAGCTCATCCAAGAGAGTTGCCCAGCTGGGGTTGATAGACTTGGGCTCGCGGGGCTCACAGCAACACTCTAAAAATAGCTGTAAAGCCCACCCCGTCGCTCTAGCTCTGATCATGCTTTTGTTGCACCTAATGGGCACGGAGGGGACCTGCAGTTCTGCAAATCAAGCCATTACAGAGTCACTCTGTGATGCTGCTTGAAGGAGCAAAGCCTTCTGGGAAGGAACGTGACATCTCAGCATTCATTTTTCATCGTGATGCGGAAATCCTTAGGGGAGCGTCCTGGAAACCTCTGGGCATCTCTGCATTCTATGAGTGGGGCGGGGGGGGAGCTCCCTTTACAGAGCATGTCTATTCAGTATCTGCTCCCTGCATCCTTGTTAATACAAGTATTTGCAGGGAAATTGTCCCCTGTGCTCCTTCTCTGGATGGGGATGATTAATTATTGCTAATAATACACTGTGATTAAACTGTCATGCACGGTGCTTCAAAGGCAAATCAGCAATGGCAGGTCCCTTTCCCCAGCCAGCTTGCAGCTTAAATTAGACCTGCCTGTGTGTGGGCAGGTCTCTCTTCCTTTTTGCTCATTCCCTCAATACAAGGTTTGACTCAGATTCAGGAGGTGAAAAAATGAAACTCAGAAGCTTAAGGACAAATCCCTGGATTTATTCTTGAAGCTAGATGTGTGCCTAGTGGCTTGCCCCACCTCAAGGTTGGAGAGATGCACATCTCGGAGGCCAGAAATGCTTTTCTGCGAAAGACTGGCCCACTGCGAGAGATAAACTTGTGTCCTGACACAGCAAAGCTGCAGTGGCTAGGTTCTTGAGGTACCACTGCTGCAGGCACGGCCTCTAGCTACTCCAAGAGTGCCTAAGTAGCCTGAATCACAGGGATGTACTTCAGAGGGAAGGACCTGATACTTGAAACTAGGATAATGATCAACCCCCTCAGTTTGTTACTTAGATCAGTTTACGACCACCTTAGAGGGCCCGATTTCAGTTTCACTCAGATTTGACCCATCAACTTTAATGGAATTACTGAGGTCTAAGGGACTGAATTCAGAGCTGCTGGGGAGGGGGAAAAGGCTGTAGATCAAAGGGACCTTGAGTTAAGCACCATAAGGGAAGAAGGTGTAGATTAGTCAGTGATCACAGGTCACCTCCATATGTGGCCCAGCCAGTCCAAGCTACAGTGGGGACCAGTTTACACGCGGGTGTTGGGGGACAAGCCCCCGGCGACCGTGCAAAAACCAGCCCACATGTAAACAGGACCGGAAGGCCTTCCCTGGGGCACTGGCCCAG
Source organism: Podocnemis expansa (assembly GCA_007922195.1). Classification (NCBI taxonomy): domain Eukaryota; kingdom Metazoa; phylum Chordata; order Testudines; family Podocnemididae; genus Podocnemis; species Podocnemis expansa. Next base: position 55,375,555 of record ML681972.1, on the reverse strand, counting down.
GCCCCGCTCCCTGGCCGTGGGCCATGCCCTCGGCCCCGCTTCTGTGCTGGGGTCTGAGCCAGCCTCAGGCGCCTGCTGCTGCCAGCCTGACCCCGGATCCCCGGCCAGGGACAGGGCAGGGAGTGGCAGCGGCAGCCGCTTCCAGCCCCGTTCTAGGTCCAGCCACCCACAGCCATGGCTGCTGCTCCCTGCCATGTCCCCGGCCAGGGATCTGGGGCCAGGCTAGCAGCAGCAGGTGCCTGAGGCCGGCTTGGACCCCAGCACAGAAGTGGGGCCAGGGCCAGTGCCTGCGGCCCATCTCCGGGGCAGCAACGTTCATGGTCCCGTTTATGCAAGGCGCGTTAACGGGACCCATGCGTTACTGTGGAGCCTTTGGGGGAAATCCTGTTACCGCACGTTAACTGGTTCTGCACCCGAACCGGTTGTGCGGTAACGGGTCCCCCCTGTACTTAGATATATCAACAGGGTCTTCTCATTGATGGCTTTGTCCAGTGGATGCCCAGTTGCCTTCAATTATAGTCATACAATTTAAGTGGGGGTAGCCAGGGGCTCATATGGGCAGAATTCACCCACCAGCATTTAAGGAGCTGCTGATTTCTTCCCCATGCTCATGTTGTGACAGAAACCTGAAGCAATTAAGCTGCTGCTTCCCCTCCCCCCCCCGTGCAAGTCAGCAGATGCTGGAGATCATCTCCAGATCCTCCTGTGATACTAGCTTCAGTCTCAAGCCCCTTTCCACAGTGGTTGGACAGCCTAATGGCCTCAGACCAGCCTGTGCTGCATAGCTCCACGCTAGCCTGGGGGCTGGCAGATAGGATTCAATGCCAGGCAAGGCACTTGAGCGTCTAAGGCCTCAGTTTCCCCTCTGTGCAATGGTGATAATAAGACCTCCTTATCTCCTAGGGGTAATGTCAGAATCAATACACTAAAAATTGTGAGGGTCTCAGATGTTCTGGAAATGGAGGCCAGAGAAGTACCAAATGTGGGGTAAGAGTGATTGTGTGGTGCTGATGGTTGAGGATGGCTAACGTTAGGCATGTGTGTGAAGACTTCACCATGATATTCTCCTGCTGTTGCTATTCACGAGTTGTCCCTAGCAAGCTGGACATTGAAATCAGTCTCCAGGCCAGAGCATTCTTCTCCTCTCCCCCTTTGGAGACAGGACGAGTCAAAAGCTGTGTTCACTCTCCCTACACTCACCACCGACTGCCTTCTCTGCTGAGTGTTGGGCGCTCCAGGGCCAGAATTCCCAAGAAGCTCATCACCCAGCAGGGAGTGGGATTCTCCATTGTTCCTGGAGAGGGTGTGGGGCACTGAACCTTTCAGAAAAGCTGGCCATACACATTTATTACAGGGGCCATTCCCAGCTTGAGGGACTTGAGCTAGTAGACCCACTGTCGTTCCACTCCAACCCCCACAGCCCTCCAACATGTGAGCCACAGGGGGAAGGGTCCAGGCCTGCATCCCTTCTGCTCTCTGGGGGCCCACTAGTGAGCTGTCACTAAGCCCCAGCTGGCAAAACCAGATCTGAGGAGCCCAGGTTCACAGCAAAGCACTCCAGCAGTCAGTCACCAAACTGCAAAAAATGCGCAGGCTGCCAACAATGATCCTTGGAGGAAGGGCAACCCAGCTCCCAATACCCTACGGGCATAGGCCCTGCCATCAGAGCTTGTGAGGCCCATAGAGAAGTGTGCTGGCAGGGACACTCCACTTCCAGCATTAGCTCACGGTGGCTGACTGGAAGCAACTGGAGCAGCATTGCATCTTAATTATGGCAGACCTGAGCTGGTGAAAGGCAGGTGCCTAAGGGCAGCTGCCGAGTGAGTGTTTGACTACAGGCCGCTGTGCCCAGCAGTCTCAGGGAGACTGCTGTAGGATCTCAACCTGGGCTGCGCTCAGGGCACAGGCACTACTGGGAAAACAGACAGGTTCCACCCATGTTTCTTGTTCAGCCAGTTAGAAGGAGGCAGAAGGGTCACAGCAGTACCAGGATCTCCAGATATCCCTCCCAACACTCCCTCCCCAAGTTGATTCCTGTTTCACTTTCATTGGGGGTTCACCTCCTCCCCCTGGTAAATCTTACACCCTGCCTGTAGCTATCAGTGCCAGCAGCCACTCCCCCCACCCCTCTCCCCGGTATCAGCACAAAAGACTTCCAGTGAGTTGCCAGCGTGGTGGGGGACACATGGGACCACTGGGCTTGGGTGTCTCTGTGGGGGTAAAAATGACCCAAACAAGGAAGTATCTGAAATGATGAAGTGAGGGGTGGCCATATGGAAACTTGCTTGGTGCATAGGAAGCCCATGCTGCTGAGTCATTTCTTGTATTGGTGGGGGAGGAGTGGATGGGGAGACATACCCACATGTCCACAACTGTAGTTGAGGGGGCTGATCACCATTTTGAAAGTTAGACCCCATGTCTCCTAATTGTTTCATGCTTGGCATCACCACCCTCTCAGAGCCAAAAGCCCTCTTCGTTACTTCAAATTCTATAAAGAAGGCCTGAAAGGGTTTATTATTATTTTATCGCTATTATTTTACTGATTTTATGTCAGCCATGTCATGTTGTGGGGGAATAAGGACCTGGCTAAACAGATGGTGGGAACACCCACCGAGATAATCGTATTTTGGAGGAATACCATCAACAGCTTTTTCAAGCCTGGTAAAGGCAGGCTATCCATAAAGGGTCCATTAGGTCACAAAGGAAAGAAGTTATTGGTTCAGGGGAAGACCACACCACAGTAATGCTAAACAGGATATTGTGGATAGGACTCTGATCTGGGAGGAGATACAAGTCCAATTCCCAGCTCTGCCACCAGACTGCTTAGGTGGCTCTGGACACCTTTCCTACCTGTACCTCAGCTCCCTCACCTACAAAGCAGCAGTGATGTTCTGTTTTAGCAAAGAGCTTTTCTCCAAACTGCTGCCAGGTGTTGGAGTTAAATGTGTTGGTGAAAACAGACATTCCAAATAAAAAATCTCATCCTCTCTCCCTGGGTCAGCTCACACTTGCCTCATGGGTCTGATGTCATGATCCCACCAGCTCTCTTAAAGCTAATGACATGCCCATTTGCTGAAATACGGGAATAGTACAGGATCTGTTCACACACCTAACCGTTTTGCACAAACCCCTGTATGTGCGGGCCATGCACATCAGATGGCTGCTGCAGAGTGAAATGCCTCACAAAAACAGAGCAAAATCAGTCATCACACCCAAATTCTGAATCAGATACCAGCGGGGCCATTCTTCAGGTGCTCTTCTTACCTCTGTGCTCCTTCCTTCCACTGCTCTGTTTCCCATCCCTCATTCCACAGCCCTATTGTGTCATGGCCCACTGCATTCAGGAATCTCCTTTATTCCAACCCCCCCCCCATCCCTGTTCCCCTGAGTTCTCAGGATGTGGGGTCACAAAGGGGTGCTTGGGGAATTAGCATTCTTTATTCCAATCCCCCACCCCCTGTTCCCATGCATTGGCAGACTGCAGGGTTATGAAGGAGTGCCACGGGAGTTAGCATTTCTGAACAGAAGGATGGTCCCTCCCAATGTTTTTTTTTTCTGGAGGGTGCAGTCACCTGTCCTCTGTGACTCCACTCCACACACATGCTGGGTGATGGGAAAAGAGAGTGGATTCTTGTCCTGGCTGTGAGCTGCTGCTATTAGTCTCAGGCCTATGCCCCCTTCTCTCCTCTTTACCACTGGTTCCCTGGCCTTCCCTGTGCCAGTTAGCAGGGTGTCAGGGGCAACTCGGGACACCCAGCACTGGCTGCCTGTTACTCTCTTATCTACCTGCTTCTGTCCCAGAGCAGCAAAAGCACACCTGGCAAGGGGCAATGGGGGAAAGGTGTGTGGGAGCAGGAGGCAGGCCTGGTGGGGCAGACAGTAGCTAGCTGCATCAGCTGGAGCAGAGACAGGGTTACCACAGGTCCTCCTTTTTACCTTCCTGTCATCCGTCTGGCAGGCATTTTAAAAATACATGATTTTGTCTGGCTTTTTACTTACAGGGGTTAAAGTATGCTGTAATGCCCCAGAACAATCTATTTTTAGGGGGAAGCATTCCAGGGCCCCCTAAAAACAGAAGAGTATCATCACATTAATCCTACATTTTCTCTATGTGTCCTCCAATGTCCTTTTCATACTTCCCTGTCCTCCTTTCCATGCTTTGGTATCTGGTAACCCTAAGCAGAGAGGACCAGAGCAGGAAAAGAGAAAAGGGAGCAGGGAAAGGACTGAGGGGGCAGTGGAGCATCCCTCGTTCCCATGCCCACAGCTCACCCCCAACCAAGTCACATACCCCTAGCCTCACCCCCTGAACACTAGTCCCCCTTCTCCCAAATCCCTGCCCCCCCGTCTCCATCCCTTCTCCCAAATCCCAGGCCCCCTATCTTTGACCCTATCTCCATCCCCTCCTCAAAGTCCCAGCACCCTCTAGCCACCCCATCTCTTCCCCAAATCCCATGTCTCTCTTCTCACCCGATCCCGGCCCCCCCAAATCCCAGCTCTCTTCCCCCCCCATCCTTTTCCCCAAACTCCAGTGCTCATTTCCCTCCCTCCCCCCAAATCCCAGCCCCCACTCCCATCCCCTCCCTTGCCCCAAATCCCAGCTCCCCATTCCCTCTCCTGCCCCCTCCCCCATCCAAGCTGCCCCACCCCCTCCCCCATCCGCTCGCAGCCCCGCCCTATGCAGCGCCGCAGTGCGCATGCCCGCCATCACCCTCCCGCTTCTCAGGGGCACCGCCCAGCCCCAGCGCGCGGGCTGCCGCGGCCCCGCCCCTTGTTCAGGACTGGCTGCGAGAGCGCTCACTCGCCGGGGCCGCGGGCGGCGATTGGCGGTTCCTGAAGGCGGGGCGGGCGGAGCGGGCGGTATATAAGAGCAGGGGGGCAGGGGCTCTCTTTCCGCTGCGCCGCGCTAGCTGCCGAGGAGGACCCGCTGCCTGCCCGCCCGCCCCAGCCACGCGCCATGGCCGCCAACCCCATCGTGTTTTTCGATGTCTCCGCCGGCGGTGAGCCGCTGGGGCGCGTCGCCTTCGAGGTACCGGCGTAGGGGGAGGCGAGGCGCGCGCGCTGCCCCGCGAGGGACCCGGCGGCGCCATTTCCTGGCGAGGGCACGAGGCCATTTTGGGCGGGAGCGGCGCGCGCCGAGGAGGAAGGGGGGGCTCCTTTCTGGCGCGCGCCGACTGCAGGCGCGCGGCCGCTGCTGCGGGGACTCCACGTGGCCCAGGCTGCCCCCGGGAAGGTGCTGGCGGGAGGCGCGGCCCCTTCTCCCGCAGCTGGTGCCGGGGCGGAGGTCGGCGCTCGCTTCTCGCCCGGCTTCGCTTTCGCTGCTCAGTCTCTCCGAGCCGCCGCATTTTGCGGCTGCTGCAATCCCCAGGTTATCCACCGCGGGGCCCCCTCGCCGGGGTAAATCCCGAGGCGTGCAATGCAGGCTAGGGAGTGTTGCCCCCGAGGGATGCATGCCATGCTACCCCGCCTGCTTATGTAACCGCCCGGCATTTTGGGGCTGCAGCACTGCACTCTGTGCTGACGATTTCTCGGTAGGCAGCGCGACAGGATCGCCGGTCATCTTGGGGCTGAGCCTGGCTTCTCTAATGGGTGGGTTTCTGGCCCATTAAGGAGGGGCAGCGGGCGGAGAGCTGCTGCATCAGGGATGGAGGAGATGGGCTTTGTAACAGAGAGGCAACAAAGCATTGTAGGTTTTGTGCAAGCCAGTTGCTTGGAGCATTACTGTACTCTGTTAATCATAGGCGGTTGATGGCCAGCTTCAGACTGGTAGCCAAAAGGTATGGCTACAAAACCTTAGCCACTTGGTTGACCAGTAAGTGAGAAGGTGCCGACTGATCCAGTTAGACATCCAAGCAGCTTTTCCTTTGGGAATGTAAAGGCTATCCTGTGACCAGGTGTGGAAGTGATTAAACTGTAGCTGACAGGACAGTGCATCCTTTGTCTGAGGACTCCATTTTGTCTGAGTCCCTCTTAACATATTCCAGCCTAATGGACAGGAGTAGCCCAAACCCCCTGCTGCTGATCCAGGAAACAAACCTGTCTTAGCTCTTCTTACTTGGTTCAATTGTGCCCTTGTACACACTGAGCCTCATGCAAAGCTGTCAGCCCTTAAAAATGATACAGAATCTTGTGAATGGGTTTAATAGTGGAGTCTAATCCTTGTTCCAGGTGTGAGCTTCTGTTCCTGTAAGGAGGCGCTGGTGGCAAAAGCCATGGAACATGATCTGTCAGGATTTCACTGTGCAAGCATTTAGCACCCTGCTCAATGGAGCAGAGGGAAGTAAATCTTGGCTGGCGGAGTCCTGGACTGCATTTAAAAGAAATTGTCACTGCTAAGTAGGCTTGTTGCCCAAATGATGGGATGTACCTGCAGCAACATTTGTGCTCAGCAGCCTACAGCTGCTGCAAGAGTCTCATTGGTAGCTCCCTTGCAAAGTGGGGTTATCTCCTCCCTTAGGCCAATGACTTGCAAATACTTAAATAGAGCATGTGTGAACAATCTAGACAGAAGTCATGAAAGTATTGGTGTGGAAACTGAACTGGTGTTCAGCATCCTGCTTTGTTCATCCTGTGTTAAGTATTTAACTGACTTTCTTTCTTTTTTTCTACAGCTGTTTGCAGACAAGGTTCCGAAGACAGCAGGTATGTAAAAACCACTCAGGGTCTTGAAGACTGCATTCCAGTCTCCAGTTTACTTTATTGAGTGTTTGAAATTTTTTCACCCAGAGGTTTGACAGCGGGTGTTCCTGTAAATACTGTCTTGTTAATGACCATCTTAAATTGGCAGAAAACTTCCGTGCCCTGTCCACTGGGGAGAAAGGCTTCGGTTACAAGGGGTCCTCCTTTCACAGAATCATTCCTGGGTTCATGTGCCAGGTATGCATCACTGACTTTTCCTAGTTCTGGCCTCCATTCAGTAGCTTGTTGCAGCACCAATAATTTTCTTTGCAACAGTCTCAAAGAAGTGATTCTGCAATTGTAGGAACTCTGCCTTGCTTAGGGTTCAAGACTGACAACCTTCTGGTCTGTTTACTGTCACTGGTTGTGAGGTTTTGTGCTTGAGTAATGGTGGGAGGGGCTCTGACTTCAGTTCCTAGTTTGAGTCTTTTTGCATGGATTGTAGTTCTTATCCACTGTTTCCGGACACATACTGTTGCCACACAATGGTAAGTGTTGTGGAGAGCTGAGTAAGGGGCTGGATATGGTGTGGGTGGGCTGATGTGTTCTGCAAGGTCACATGTACCATCAAGCATATCATGACCTGCAAAAGGTCAAGGGCCACTGGATTAGACATTACTTGGTCTGTTAAATTTGATTTTTATTGTCAGGGCCTGCATTTTTTTCCAGGGTGGTGACTTTACATGCCATAATGGAACTGGCGGCAAATCCATTTATGGGGAGAAGTTTCCTGATGAGAACTTCCTCCTGAAGCACACGGGTCCTGGCATCTTGTCTATGGCAAATGCTGGCCCCAACACAAATGGATCCCAGTTCTTCATCTGCACTGCCAAGACTGAATGGTATGTACTGTAGGTCTATGTTCTCACCTAATGTATTTACCCTGTATGACCCTAAAAGATGCAGCTAAATTATCAATTAGTGCAGGAGGGTTATAGCAGATAATTCTAATGTAGTGTGGAAAGCATGTTTGGTCCCTAGTATAGTCTTGTGATCCTGATCATCAACAGAACAAAATCTCAAGCAGTTCTGGACTCAAGGTTTCTGTGTAGTGAGACTTTATTGGGACCTGAACTGCAGTTTGCTCTGTGTCCAGAAGAAAATGTGTAAGCCCCAATCTTCTTTCTGGAACACTGAGGTTAGTATTGCTCTTCTGTTCCTTTCCCTTGGGCATGATGTGGAAGTATTAAGATGAGTACTTAACAAGGTCACTGGTTGGATAAGCCACCTGGAATAGGTGGTTTAATGCAGTACCTCCATAAATGAGGCTTCTAGACAAATCCTGTAAAGTGGTGGTTCCCAACCTGTGGTCTGTGGACCCTGGGGGGGGGGGTAGGGGCATGGACATGGCTGGGAGCTTGGCTCATTTCAAATCTCCTGCCCTGTGCAGCCCAAACACAGGGGCAGCCTAGAGTAGGAGAAACCTGCAGAGTCTAGGCAAACTACTCTGCAGCTACCTCAGGTGAGTGTGGGAAGAAGGCATGGAGAGGGCTATCAGCGACCATAGGTGCCCTGCTCACCTGGAGGGGGTGGAGCAGTGCTCACCATCTGGGCTGCCTGACCCTGCTAGAGAAATGCCAGCAGTGCTGCCCCTTGGCTGGGTCCTGCTGGTGGGGGCTCCCCTGGAGCAGTGTGGGCTGGGTTATCACTGGTGGGAGCACCACCACTGCATACAAACTCCAGTAGGGGGTTGCAGACTTTCTTCATTTTGAAAAGGGGTTCCTGGCCTGGAAAAGGTTGGGAACCCCTGCTATAAAGTGTGTTTTGTCTTAGGTTGGATGGGAAGCATGTTGTCTTTGGCCGTGTCAAAGATGGGATGAACGTGGTAGAAGCGATGTCTAGCTTTGGATCAAAAGATGGCAAGACGAGCAAGAAGATCATCATTACTGACTGTGGACAACTCTCATAATTCCTTTGTCTTAACCAACCATTCCTTCTGTAGTTGGGGCTAACATACTTCGGTGTGATTTTTTTTTAAGCCCACTGTAATCCTTGTGTTCCTGACTGACTTGCTACATTTCTATTGGGTTTCATTCCCCAACCGTCACAAGTCTAGCTGGACTGCAGAGTTAAGATTATGATTATGAAATTAAATAAACAAGCTTAAACCACATAAGCTTTCATTTTTTATAAGGGAATGCTACATGTAGAGCATTTAACTATAGCAATGTGTTTTCCTAAGCTGCAAGAGCCTCTTCTCCAAAGAAGCTGATAGCTATTGATACTGTGCAAAGTTGCCAAGGTTTCTAAAACTGTCCTACAGGGGATTCCTTTAGGGAAACCCTGAGATTAAAATTGTTTAGGAAGCCTCCATAGCTTAGTGTGGATGACATCTCATTGCAGGATGGGAATTCACTTGGCAAACATCCACTGTAATGCTCTTAACAGCCACTACAGGACACATGGCTTACAGGCTTTTAATGCTAAAGTGACTAGATTTCAAAGCTTCCATTGCCTTATTTGGGACAGGGTAATGTCTGGAGTGCTTAGATGCCTATTAGCAAGAGCCCTATTCTGTGTTTTAGAAGCCCAGGACAGACTAAGCTGTTCATCTTATCAAATTCCTCAATGCCAAGAGAAAAATCCCATAATGTTGGATTTGTGGGCCCTCAACTGTATGGGCTTGTCTACACTGGCACAAGTACTAATATAGACAGGAACTAAATGTAGAAATTCAGTGTTACATAGGTGGTCTAGTTACACTGAGCTAAAAGGTTGCATCATAGGCCAAGGAGCAAAAATGACAAGCAGGGTAGTTCTACATGTCCATTGATTTAAAATGGAAGTTGAGGGTTGGGAGTAAGTGCCTGTAAAGATTTACATGCACTTAAATGCAGGAGGGGGGTTCCCTCAGACTACTTTTTGACACCTCCATTTGAAAAATATTGCAAATTGTAATGACTGTCCTCTCACCCTTGTGGGGTCCTGCCTTTATATCAGGGGCCTTGAACATGGAGCCCATAAAGCTTATTTCCTGTGGCTGACAATGACTTTTTACCAATATTTGCAATGTTGTGTAAAAAGGTTTGTGTTGTGGATGTCAAGCTAGTGTACTAGCCCTCATGGTGATTAGTTTGAGACCTTTGCTTTAGAGCAGTGGTTCCCAACCTTAAGGCTGGGGCCCCCTGGGTGGTGGGGGGGGGAGAATGCAGCCCTGGTTTGAGCAAGGCACCTCTGCTCTGAATATGGGCTGTGTAGAGCTGGGGAACTGCTGTGCCTATGGCCCCCTGCCCTGTGTTCCCTTCCTGCTTGCCTGTTCTGTCCTCCCCCCCATACCTGGCTGTTGGAGCTGGGGGCAGTTAGCTGTATGGGGGCCCCCTCCCCACACTACTAAACTCCCAGCCTGGGGGGAGCTTCCTGTTGGCTGGCTGGGAGCCTGGATCTCCCTGACAACTGGTGGCATGCAGGGCTCCATGGGCTGTCACTGCTCTAGAGTATCTCAGCAGCAGCTGCTCATCTGGCTGCCTAGGGCTCCAGGCAGGCATGGGTAGGGGCTGACACCTCATGGCCATTGGGGGGGCCTGAGTCCTAGTTAGAGAACACATTTGCTGATTTCCACTTCAAATGGTTCACTGTCAGCTCTGATTGCAGCCACTAGTGCAACATAGAGCCCTGGTGCATAGGGACAAAGCTGTTTTCACCCAAGGAAGTTTGGCACCAGTGAAATGAGTGCCGGCCCCCCCCCCCCCCATCCCAGTAGCACTCCTGGCCCTGTTTCAGCTCCCATGGTGGTCAGTGGGTAGGGTATTAACATGACACTAAGGGTCTGTGTGACCTCTACTGCATGGTAAGAGCTTGCAGGGGTTGGGCTATAGACACATCAGCTTTGTCACCTGAGATACCCTTGGGGCCAAAGCAGTCACATTTTTGTATAAATTATCCTGACTTCCTAGCCCTCTATGGCTCCCTCTTGTTGAGTGATACTCAAAACTGTCCAAGCTACAGATTATACTACTTCCACCAGGAGCTCCTCTTATCTGTTTTGGTTGGATTGACCCTGATGAGAGAGACTTCTGAAAAAAATTCCTAGATCTGCTTTCAACTCCAGATTCCTGCCTGTCTTCCTGGGGCTTTGTGGGGTAAACCATTTTGTGCCAGGTCCTGCAGCTCTATCATTGGAAGAGTTCACTGCCTAGAATGGCAGATTTCCTGCAGTTTCCATTGTAACACTTAATAGCTCACAGGGATATAATGTGAAAACTATAAATGAAGTAAGGGCTAGGGCTGGGAGTCTGCTTGTGTGTGTTCTGCCCCTCAGCCAATGGAAAGGGAAGGCATGGAAGCTGCAGATGGCCATGGGGCTTGGGCTTCAGGGTTGTGGGGAAGATTGGGGGATGTCTTGATGGAGTTTCTGGGTCAGCTAAACTGGGATCCTTCTGACTTAAATGCTGCTGCTGGATGGTGATCATAGTTTGATAGAAAACTGGCCACTTACAAGGCAAGAAATCAGTTGCACAACAAAGATGTATATCTTGAGCAAGAGCAGCTTTGATTCTGTCTCAATAAGCAAGATGAGGGGAGGGTTGCTAGAGGTAGATCAAGAGCTAGAACTCACCCAAGCCAAGACAGGGCTAGGGAATGTGGCAGGAGTCAAGGATGGAAGCAGAGTGAAAGATGTAGTAGGAAGGGAGGATAGAGGGTGGAGAGAGAGGAGATGGTGATGTTTTCTAGCAAGAGCTACGAAACAGCAGCCTGGAGAATCACCACCTTCTACGCAGTCAGCGCCCAGCACCCTGACACCTTCCCGGCAGTCAGGGCTGGTGAAAAACAATGGATGTATGATGCTGGCTGCCATTCCCTTCAGCCTGGATCCACGCTTCGATTCATGGGTCTTCCAAATAGTCTCTTCCTATAGGCTTGAATGGGGTTTCAACTCCCTCCTGACCACAAGGGAGGGAAAGTGCTGGTCTTTCCCACCAGGCACTGGCTGAAAGAGGGAGCTGAATTCAAATTAGGGAGAAGAAATAGGCCAGATTCTGGCCCTGCTTCACTCCCTTTACACTTTTCTGGAGGCCACAATGGCTCCTGGGGAATTCTGGGTTGGTACTGCCACCTTTGGTGTACAGACAGGCTGGTGTAGGAGGTCCTGTGGTGGCAGTTGTGGGGGGATGGATGTGGCAGGCCCTGGGAAGCAATGCAAGCCAGTTAAAAACTACAGCAGCCCCATGGGTGCACCAGGGTGGTATGAAGTCACCTTTGACCACCCTGGGTGATGTCTTTCCATTTTGCAGCTCCTGGGAGCTCAACACAGGATGGGCAATACCCTTCAAACCCTGCTACCAACCCACACTGGGGTCTAACAGCCAGATTGAATAAGGGTCTTATTAACGAGTTTAGGTAATCTGCCAGCTGGAGACACACCACTGCTAGCATGCTGGGAGGCATGTGTCTTCTGGTTATCCTTGGGGTAGATGGCACTGCTGTGAGCTATACAGGTTTTGTATGTCATGTAATGTTATCGGGTAGCTGGGCTGAGAAATCATCCAGTCACAAAAAGGGCCATGACTAATAGAAACATTTAATTTTGACCAAAATTTGCCGAATGCTTCTCAAGACTTGATAATGCAACCCTGCACTCAAAATAGTACTTCTTTGGAAGGATCTAGCTCCAGGTGATATTTTTATGGATTTTGTACTTTTTTGCGTGAGACTAAAGCAGCAGCCTAACACACCAACATGTACCATGTTATACTTCAGAATATTTGTCATTTTGTTGAATGGACTGGTGTGGGAACCATTCTTCTGTCTAGTTTATATTTTATAAATTTGGTTATTGTCCAGTGATTCCAGCACTGGCAACTGATGTGAACACAGTGTACCCCAGGATGAAATATTTTCAGGATAATTTCTGCTCTCCGGGCCAAGGCGGGATCCAGGTTGTGTACAATGAAGCAATCTGCAACAAAGCACAGTTGATTAAATGACGGTTTCAAAATGAAGTTGACAATGTCCCCCAAGAGAAGGGAGGCAGGAACTGTGTATGAATGTCCTGGGTAATGCAAAACAAACAAGGAGTCCTGTGGCACTGAAAGACTAACAAGTTTGTTTATTGCATGAGCTTTTGTGGGAGAAAATCCTGGTGGGATGCAGGAAAGTGAGTTTGGAGACAGCTTGGTGGAAGCCAACCTTTATGGTGCTGCAATCATCAGCTCTGCTTTCCACAGAGTTTGGTCCTGAGCTCTCCTTGAAACTCACAGCCAGGAGTTCCTCTCCTGATTCAGGTGCCTTAAACTTGTCTTGGAAGAGTAAGAGGCTGCCAAATTCCTCCACAAATGCCCAGGAGAAAAGAAGGCAGGTGCCTCCCCTCTAACTTATGCTCAGAGCCACAGTTCTATCTATCATGTGCTTGCTGTGAAAGGAAAAAGCCCTTTTTTGCACAAGCGCCCTGAGTACTGAGCTGTGTGAGTATGCTGATGTGGATGGTTATTCATCTCTTATGAAGTGTTTTCATTTTAATTAAGCAATTAAACATTAATGAGTGATGCAGAGAGTGTAAGACCCACTTTGTAGTCCACCATTTTGGGTACATAGACCTTGGGAGAGTTTGGTTCAGTCCCTGTTTGTTTGACAAGATGGGCTTTAACTAGTGTCTCCTACAGCTCAAGTGACTGTCCTAACTGAGGGGCTTTGAGGTTAGGGTGAAGTGAGGTTCCTTAGTTTTTTGGGTTGAAACAAAACCTGCAACTCAGCAATCTTCTGCAACCTACTGGTTGTCTGGGCGTGCCTGTGAGGCTAAAGTAGTAGGTTCAAGTCTGCTACTTGCCTGGTAAAGGAAGGGGATTTCAAGTGGCTTCCCTGCTGAAGCCGTCCTACTTTAATTAAACATTAATTTGGCAAAACTTGCTACAAGAATTCTCATAAACAGTGGTATTGGGGTTCCACTTGGCTTGCCAAAGACAGTGGTTTGAATCCTGGTACTATCAGGGCCTAAAGCCTTGGGCTCCAGCTCCCAAAGTCCCCATTAATCTGGCCCTGCAACCCACCGGCCAAAGCCCTACCAGGGCTTACTTGGGTGTTGGGGGGGCCCGAGAGGGCCTCTGCTGGCACTGGGGAGGGTGAGGCCTTGGATCCAGAAACTGGTCTCTGTGGACTCCTGCCCTGCCTGGGCTGGTGAGTATTTGCTCTGCTCCAGGGGCAGGGCTTGCTGATGTGCAGGGCGGGAGCACCTTCTGACCCCAGCTTTCCCCAGCCCTCACCTAGCTGCAGACTGTTGGGGGGGAGGGGGGGATGCTGAAGCTTGGGCCCCAAGGCCCCTTAATCTAGTCCTGGGTACTGTATGTAATAAAAAGATGTGAACATGAACCTTTACTGTTTAAGCTGGTCCAATGTACTTTAATAATTGAGTCAAAGAGAGATCAAAGTACGGTAAACCTGCTGCAGTATAGTGGGAAGGGGGTTTGCCTAGCCTGGGACAGAGTCTGGCTTAGTTCTTCCTGGAGTTTATTGGGGATGTGTTTAGAGCAGTGTGTGTACTCTCAGTCTTCTCTAGTGAGCTGTTCTACTTTAATTAGCTATTGATTGGACCAAAACAAGCTTTCAGTATATCAGGCCTCTCTGGTACAGTGGTTTGGGTGTTTGCTTAATTGTAAGGCACTCTAGTTCAATCCTTTCCTGGCCTGAAGGACTAGAATTAAGAGTAGTAGATGCTCTCAGCCTTTCTTGTTGGTGTGGTTCCACTGTAATTAACTATTGATTGGGCCAAAGCAAAGATCAAATATGTCAGCCTTCTCTGGGGCATATGTGTAGTTTGTAAGAGACCCTGGTTCAGTTCTTCCCAGGGAGTGTTGAGGTAGCAGTGGGTGTGCCCTCAGCCTTCCCTAGCGACCTATTCCACTTTAATTAACTATTGATAGGGCCAAAGCAGAGCAGGACTGTGTGAACCTGTCTGTTGTAGTGGATGGGGTGCTTACTTGGGCTGTTTTCTTTCTGGGTTTTATTTCCCCCTTTGCTTCACAAGCAGGGGGTTGTATTTAAACAGAGAGCTGCCACCTCACAGCCCCTTTTACTAAAATGTGAATCACTTTTGTGCACACACACACCGTGGCAGTGGGAGATTCCAGCTCCAATCCCTCCTCTGCAAAGGGACTGAAACAGCTGCTTCCCAGAGACCACCCTTATCCTCCTCCCAAGGTAAGGCACCCTGTTTAAGCCACCAAGATCAGGCCCTTCTGTGAAGGAGAGGGGAACTTAAACAGGAATCTCCCACCTATACAGTCACCTTGGAGATTGGATATTTGTATTCAAACCCCTTCTAAAGAGGCAGATGAAGGTTTTTGAACCAGGAATCCTAAACAAGCAGCCCAAAGAGTGACACCACCCATGCTGCTGTCCCCAAATTAAGGACAAGGCTGCAACTAGCAGAGAAGGGGCTTGAATTTGGTAATCCCAGGTGAGCATGTTAACTACTGCCCTATAGAGAGCTTCCTACACCCAAATCTTGCTTTAGTCCCCTTGATAGTTAATTAAAGTGGAACAGCTCCCCATTCAAATAGTTCATTGGCATTAGCAGACAGAGGAACTGAATGCTGGTCCTGCATAAACTAGGCAAGAACCAGGCCCCCTCATACTGCAGAGGGTTTCTTACAGTTGATTCTTGCATTGGTCCAATTACTAAATAATTGAGGTGAAGCCTTTCAACATGAAATAAAACAGGCAGCTTCCAGCTCAGGGAATGGGAAACCTAAAGCAGGGTCTCTTACAGACCAGATAAGCAGTCTCACCCATGTACTATACAGGGCCTCTTAGAACCACCTTTTGCTTTGGTCCAATTAAGAGATGATTAAAGTGGCTCCTCAGCAAGAAAGCCTCGTCTTTGTCCTTGTTCAAATCCTTCCTTGTTTGATGCAGAGGAGAATTAAATCAAGGCTGCCACTAGCCCATGAGCATATTCTGGCCCCTGCACTATAAAAGGCTGCTTTTGTCTAAACCTTACTTTGGTCCAAGTAATAGTTGATTAAAATGGAACAGTTTGAAGAGGCTAGGGTGAGGAAGCCCCCTCTTCACATCCCTTCCCCCATATCATCTAGAGAAAAATTAACCCACTATCACTGACCTCACAGGTGAGGCTTGAAAGAACTGCATTAGCAGGCTTCTCTGAGTGGTATTTGCCAAATTAAAGTGTAATTAAAAAAGAAAAGTGCTCTGTGCTCAAATGCCTTTGCCAAAAGCTTCCACCTCCTTCACCAAGGCCACTAACCCCAATGACATAGAGGTTTCTTTTGGTAGGGTTTTGCTTTGGCTCAATTAATAGTAAATTAAAATGCAACAGCTTCCAGTGATGGGAACCCCTGACACAGTACCTACCATGCTGACTTGACACCATCTGAGCAGGGCCTAAACCCACAGGCCCCTGTGGTAGGGGCAAACCCACCTGACAGATTGTGATGAGAGCTGTGGCCAGTGACCATATCATTATTTAATTAAATAATTAAATAAATAAGCCTCAGCAAAAGAAAGGTACAGCAGAAATTTCCCTTGCTTGAGTTATTAGGGCCATCACTAGAGTCTGCAAGTCCAGACTCAAATCCCTTTGATACACCAGGCCATGAAGAGAATTAAACTGGCGCCTAGCACGTGTTTGCTAAGGCATCTAATCACTGGGCCATGGTTATGCAAGAGAGTGCTCCTTCTTCCTAAAATACATCTCTGAGCTGTGGGTAGCAGATCCCTGGTCAACTCCTGTCTACTAAGCAGGCTGAGGGAAGAAACTGAGCCCAGCTCCCATCGGCTGGTGAGTTTTTCAACCACTGAGTTAAATGTTACAGGGAAGACTGTCCCCCCCCTCCTCTGACCATGTTCTGTGGAGTTGGGTGGCTACTGAGCAGATCTCCCAGCACTTGTCCCTCAGGGATGGCAGACAGGACAATGCTATTGGCCCCAGCTCTGAGAACCAGGATGGGGCCTAGGCCCAAGAGAGGCTTCTGGTGCCTAGCATGATGTAGCAGGATGCATGCTGTGAAGGAAACAGGCGTCTAGGGAGTATTTGGAGCAAAATCCTTAGTGCCAAGTGATCTTAGGCCTGGACTGGCACAATTGTCTTTCCAGAACTGTCTTCACACCTTGTTATTGTGCTGTGTAGACAGGACCCAAGCATGTATGTGTGACAAGTTGGTGGGTCCTCTCCCCACAGTTCTCTGTGCAGGGGCATCCTGGAGCATGTGACTGGTGCTCCTCAATGGCCATGGCACTGGGCCCTGACAAGGCAGGATGTGGGGACCTGCCAAGATTTTCCCAGCGTGCCCTACTACAGATCAGCAGCAGCATAGCTGTTGGGGCAGCCTTGACTCAGGTCCAGGAATGGCTCCGGAGGGAGTGTCCCAGACTAAGCACAGAGATGCAAACATCTGTGTAACAGGGTCTAGAAGAGGGTCTCAAATCCCCCTTCTCCCCATGCCACATCACCCTTTCTTTTGCACTGCTACTGGGAGTGGTGCTGCTCTCTGGTCACTAGTGCTGAAGGGCTCTGGATTCAGCCACGGACGGGGCTGCCAGCTGCAGCCACAGCATGTGGGAGGCTCTCAGCTCATAACCCCTCCAAAATAACCTTGTGATCCATGAGGGATCCCAATCTCCAGTTTGAGAACCCCTGAAACATAAGAAATTCCCTTCACATTTGAGGGTGTTGCTTCTGTTGCAAAGAGTAGATAGGGGTCTCCACTAATTGCTTGCTTCCCTGAATCTATTGGTACTGGAGTTTGTTTGAAATGTCTGTGACTTAAGCTGGTGTGTTTAGCAGCCACTTGCTTTTGGCACAGAGAAGAAATCGTGCCTGGATTTGGCAACTGATGCTTGCTGACGGGGGTCTCAGTGCTGCATGCCACCTGTCGGTCTCTGGAGAACTGGGACAGCACTACAGGCAGCTCCTTGTTCGCAGCTGTTTCAGCTGGCATTTCTTCCTGACCAGCTGGAAACGAGCACCCACCTAGTTGCCTGGGAAAGTGACTCCACTAATAAGGGAATGAGCAGGTGAAAAGGGAGTGGTGGAGGAGTAGCCTGGAGCAGCATGTTGAAGATGTGTGGCAGGAAAGCTGGGTGGAGTCTACAAGACACTTGTCAGTGTGTACTAGCTCTTTATAAAGTGGACTGGGAAAACCAGTAAACATAGATGCACCATTCTCTTCTGTCTTAATGCTAGGAGGCTGCAGGCCTGAATGGAAACACTGTGGGCTGGATCATCCTGTTCTTCCCTAGAGCTGACTGAATTGGCCTGGGTTATTTCCCTCATGAGTGAGCCTCTATGCAGTTACTGGAAGAGGGTGAAATGGTACCAGCGTGAATGCCAGTGCTAGTCAGGTGATATCTTGTGTTTCAGTCCCTTGACACTAAACGTGCCGGCAGGGCTGTATACAGTGGCGCAAATAGGGCAAAGCTCCAGGTGCGAATTTGAAAGAGTGCCAGACACTTCCTGGCTCTGAAGAGCAATGTGCCTTAAAGGCATATTCCTCTGGGAGCTGGGGAAGGTGTTTCCCGCCTGGCTGTAGCTGCGCTGAGCTGGGTGGTGGGGGGTGCTTTCCCTGCTGCCCGTCACAGCATGGCTAGAGCCTGGTGTGGGGGGCTGCCTAACCCCCACCACCTGGCTCAGAGCAGCCAGGGCACCCCCTGCATGGCCATGGCTGCACTTGGCTGCCAGTGGAGAAGGGACCCCCGCACACACCTGGCTCTGGCCGGTGGTGGGGTAGGAACCCCCGCCTGGTTCTGGTCAGTGACAGAGAAGGGACCCTGTGACCCGGGCCTCCTGGAATAATCTTCTGAATGTGTCAAAATCAGGGCAAACTGCAAAACGAAGGGCCAAACCCCTAAACTACTGATGTGTGGTACTTAAACCAGTCTCCCAGTCAGTAACAAAACATGCGTCTGATTCCCCACTCTGGTCATCAACAAGCATAACAAAATAGAAACAGCCCCTTTATTACACATCAGTTCCTCTGGTTCCCACCTAGCCACTGGGTCTCTTAAAGACATAGGTTCTTCTGACCCCAAAGGGCCAGCCATATCCTCCAGAACAATATAGGCTTGGATCTTACCCAAAATACCATGCTGCCAGACAATCGTTTAGTAACTACAACTAAAGGCTTAATACAAAAATAAAACAAACAAAATATGAGAGAGATTAAACAGTCAAAGTGAATCACATACATACAAATGATTTAGAGTCCATAGAAAGCAAGTCCTTGAACAATATGTAGTTTGCAGGTTAGTCCACTTCCTCTGATAGACACCCATTACCTGGGTGAGTCTCAGTCCTTTGTTCAGTTGCAGCAGAATAG
This sequence comes from Podocnemis expansa, assembly GCA_007922195.1. Classification (NCBI taxonomy): domain Eukaryota; kingdom Metazoa; phylum Chordata; order Testudines; family Podocnemididae; genus Podocnemis; species Podocnemis expansa. Next base: position 55,356,611 of record ML681972.1, on the reverse strand, counting down.
TTCCAGAGGAGCGTGTTGGTTGCAGACAGACTGAAGACTAAAGACAAAATGGAGACAGGGCGATGGCCTTTTATCACCTTTTAGCTCTCCCACACTCTCAGAGTCCTTGCCATATCAAAATGGAATTGAGTCACATGGTCAGTCTGGGTCACTGGCCAAATAGGTTTCTTTCCAGGCTGGGAGTCCCCTTAATCAATGGGCCATTAGGATGACAACAGTTTTGCAGACACCTAGTCTGGGATTGCTTGGAGTCAAATAACTTGGTGTACAAATAAAACAAATACATTCCTAATATCTTATACAGATATGATACCTACATATAAACCTTCCTACCAGATTACATATGATACCTACATATAAACATTCCTACCAGATACATATAAACATTCCTACCAGATTACAACCTTTCTATTCATAAGCAGTCCCTTAGACCCAGACGACATCACAGACCCACCTCCCCCTACCCCGAACAGCTCTGGCCAGTGATGGAGAAGGGACCGCTCCCAACTGGCTCTGGCTGCTGGTAGGGGGAAGAGACCCCCTGCCACTAGGACTGATGGGTTCTGGACAGGGGCCAAGGTGGGGGGGGGAGCTTTGGGGCTGCTTGCCCCGGGCACCTAAATCTGTAGTTACAGCCCTGCATGCCAGCTTTAAATGTCTAGTGCAGAGGTTCCCATCCCAACTTGTCTGTGGACCCCTGGGCAGAGCCACTTAAAGGGGTCCGTGGACAGGCTGGGAGCCAGGGCTGGACAATGCCAGTGGCAGGAGCCAGGAGCCAGACAATGGCAGGGAACTGCACTGCCTCAGCTTGGGAGTTTTTAAAACTCCCCCGCTGTCCTGGGCATGTTCAGGGTCGGAAGAGCAGCCTGCAGCATTGTCACTTCCAGCTCCAGTGGCCCGGTAAGGGGGCCCTGGGTGGGGGGAGTTGGGTTTGGGGATGGGCAGCCAGTGAAGGATGCAGAGAGGGGGTCTGCCCGGAGCAGCTGTGGAAACCAATGTCAGGGTGGTGGTTAGAGAGGGGTTTGGGGTGCTTCAAGTTGGACCTCACTGGTGCCCCCCTCAGCCCTTGCCATGGCCCTGCCACAGCCCTGCCAGATTCCTCCAGTACCCCCTCTCCATGGCCCTGCTGCTCTGCAGTGAAGGGCCGGATCCCGCTGCAGCCCTGCTGGATTCCCCTGGTGCCCTTCCCCACCGCTGCAGTGCCTCCCCAAGCCCTTGTGGCACCACCCCATGTGGCAGTGACATTACATTCCTCCAGGGGGCTGCGAGATTTTTATTTTGTGAAAAACAGTCCCCAGTCTTCAAAAGGCTGGGAAGCCCTGGTCTCGTGAAAATAACTGTGATGAAGAAGAACTGGCTAAAGCTGAAATGAGGCTGTTAGCAAGAGACAAGCTGTTTGAAGAACTTGCCTGCCTCCTAACTGCACCTGTGATATCCCAGATATTTTCCATTGGATTCAGTCTGTAGCACTGGCTTCCTTAGATGCCCAAACCACCAGAGAGCAAATCTCTTTTGTGCCCATTGTGATTGGCCTGAATGCTTCGCCACTTTCTGTCAGTTTGCCCCTTTAGAAATGAACGTTCTACAAAATCAGTGTGGCATGTCAGCTTGTGTCAAAATTGCAATCGTGGCATAGCCATGTCTGTTCCAGGATATTAAAGACAAGGTGGGTTTATTGGGCTTACTTCTGCTGTTGAAAGAGGCATGATTTTGAGCTGCACAGATCACTTATTCAGGCCTCCATGTAGGTCTGAGTGGAGCCTTCAGCTAACAAGGTTCCCCAGCATTTGTTCTTTGACCCTATGCTGTTTAATGTCTTATCAGTGATGGGTGGTGGTGGTGGAGAATTTCTGCTAAAATTTGTAGCTAACACAAAACTTGGGGGCCTGCTAAATAATGGCAAATCAGCTTTAGAGAGTGCCTACTGAGCTTTGAACAGTATGTATTAGTGCAGCAAAGTTTGTATATCTATATAGAGATCCCTACATCTAAATACCAAAGTGATAGGTTACACTTATAGGATATAGGACTGTATTTTGGAAAGATGAGATTCAGAGAAGACTATGGTCATGATGGGTAACCGCTTAAATAAGCTCACAGTGTCATATGGTGGTTAAGAGCAAATGTGGTCCTTGGGCACATTACCATGAGACTATTGAATAGGAGCAGGTAGGTGGTGTTATCACATTTGTGAGCAGTGTTAGGGAGACCTTTACTGGGATACTGTATCCAGTTCTGGTCAGCTTTTGAAGGCATGTTGATAGATTGGAAAGAGGTCAAAGAAATAATTCCACCTCTGGCAAACCTGCCCATGAGAGACTAAAGCTCAGTCTATTTACTTGATCCAAGAAAAGGTTGAGCAACTTGATCACCTACATGTGGAAGAGATTTCTGCTAGGAGAGGGCTCTTTAATTTAGCAGACAAAGGAAGAATGAGATCTGGGGGCTGAAAACTGAGGGTAAAATAGTGTCAAACTAAAAATGAGGTGCAGATTTTTAATAGCACTACTAACCTAGGGATGTGAATTCTCCATTGCTTATTGTCTTTCTAAAAATATGCTCTAGTCTAGAGATCAACTAAGAGTTCCAGAGGGGTAGTCATATTAATCTACTCCATTTCATGTATCTGACCAAGTAGGATTACACCTGCAAAAGCTTATATAACAACTTGTACTTGAAGGAAGAATCCCAGTGAAACATCTCAGGTCTGTTATGCAGAAGGTCCTACATAATACTCCCTTTGAGTTTTAAAGTCCTGTGTGAGGTCTGTTGGGACATCAGATCCCGGGAAATGCATTCCCTAAGAAAATATGTTTCTGTCTGTTATTGTTACCTACCATGATGAGTTCATTCCAGTAGAACTGTCAGTTGATGTGCAGGAGACAGACAGTAAGCTAGGTCCAGCTCTCAGGAATGGAACTTGAACTGTGTCAGAGGGGGAAAAAATGTTTTGTTTGATAATTTCTTTAGTACATAGACACATCTCACAAGCAAATTACTGCCCTAAAACCTAGCCCAGCTGTTCTTCCTTCAGGCTGGAAAGAAAGAGTGTTTTTTATTTAAAAATTCTTGTGCAGGACTGAGATGTTCTGGTGAGTGTAGGCACTTAGCTCAGTGCAGCCGTCCTTCCTTCAAACTCCCTTGATTGTTTTGCTCTAAAGAATAACTCATTCATTTTCCCTGGTAACTTACTCTCTGCATTTATTTCCTACACTCATTCTGCCCAAGTTTTCAGTTTGTTCTGTTCCCTCCTCTGAGTGCCAGGACCCTAGGGTTGGGACATCAACAGCACAAACCATTTCTTGACTTCACTGAGCCCTCAGCCCCTCCTGTCATGATTCTTTCCCAGTGAGAAGATGTCTTGCTAGACACACCTATCCATGCCCCTGTTTGTGCTAAGATTTTTCTGTGGGCAGCCACTCATGCCGCAATGTGAAGCACTATCTTGCATTGTTGCCTTTGCCACACAGGACCATGTTAATTTTGGTTTGTTGAGAAGCCTCTGCTCATGCAGAGAAAAGGGATTTGGATACTTGTGTGTTTGCCTTCAACTTTCCTATGATTAGCCAAGGTGGCCGTCTGGCACTCCAGGAGAACCCACTGGCTTATTTCCTAGATAGAGCATAAATGATCAAATTTTCATTCCCTTTTATAGGCATCACTTCCATCTTGGCCCGCCAGCTTCCATCTTAGTAATTTAATACTAGTTCTTTTCATCTGATGCAACCAGTAAGGGGTGACTGTGACAGATATTGCAACCCCATGCAATATCTTCGGGGACTGTTGTATTACGTTTATGAATGGCATATGCAGGATTGTGTTCTACTCCCTGCGGGATGGTTACCAGAGCTACAGAAATGAAAACAGTAGGGGCAGAGGTTGTTATCTCTGAGATTGCAAACAATTTTGGAGAAGCGCCACCCCCTGGGTGGTTTGCATATGGCTGGTTCAGGACAGGATGGGTTCTCTAGAAACCAAAAAACAACAGGCTTTTGGTAGTAAGCACTTGAGTTTAAACTGGCACTGGGTTTTCCTATTGAGTTAATGAACTTTTGACCTGTCTGTGCCTAGGGTAGACCACATAAAAATGCCCTGGTCAGGGCAGGCTGCACAAGGAGAGCAGATTCTCTCAGTACTGATGGGTAACACTGAACCCCAATCCCTAATCAGCCACACACTGTGTGTCTGATTTTGTCAAGAATCTAAAACAAAAAATACACAGCCCCCATTAATGCATTTCATTCCCTGGATTTCAATCAGCCACTGGGTCCACTAAAGGGATGTTATTAAAATGTTATTTCCTTGACCAAAAAGATTTTCCTGATCCCTCGCAACATCACCCACATTATCAGAACAATATAAGTTTGGATCTTGCACAAAATATCCCACTGCCAGTCAATCCTTAAGTAACTAAATGGAAGGTTTACTATAAAAGGAAAGAAATAGGTAATGAGAGAAATACTAAATGATCAAAACAATCAGCTACGTAAAAATGATTTGAAAGTCCATCTATAACCAGATTCTCATCAGGATTGTGGAGTTTGCAAGCTGTACAGTCCCTCTAACATACATCCAGTAGCTGGATGGATCTTAGTCCTTTGTTTCACAGCTTCAGAGGCAGATGATTCTGTCCAGAAATAGGAAGCAAGTCTCTGAAGCCTGAAGACAATATCAATGTTGTGGTGCAGGCAGCTGTCTTTTATGTCCTATTGCCATGTGGCTTGTGGAAATTCACAGAAATGAGATGGAGTCCAGGGTTACCTGGGCAAGTCCTGGTGACTCATAAGGTATAGCTCCTGGCTTCTTTCTCTGAGTTTATAGTACTTCTGAGTTCATTTAATGGGTCTTTAAGCAGTCTGTTGCTGCAGCCTTCCTGTCTGGTATGTTGCCCAGATGCAACACAAGTTAAAAAACAGATACACCAAACATATCCAAACTTTCCAATACAGATATGGTACATCAGACCAGGAGTCCTGAGTCACTGTTTAAGACTAACAAATTTATTTATCGCATGAGCTTTCATGGGAGAAAATCCCACTTCATCAGATGGTTGAAGACAGGGAATTTACAGAATGAGGGTGAGGAGCAAATGCCAACCACACCTCTTCTCCACCCCAAGACTGAAGTACAGAGATAGCAGTCTACAGATTCTCCTCATGGAAGAGGTGAAGTGACCTGCTTCTGAACTGGGCCCTAGTAGTGATGCTGGGGTCTCTAACTCAACCCAAAGCAGTCCACCAGCTTCTCCTCACTGAAGGCACAAGTCAGGAGCAAACATCATGATCTCATCTTCTCTGTCAGGTTTGAGGTCTTCTGAACATCCTGACTTTGTCGAAACCTGTAAGTGTTGGTCTTGGCCAAGAAAATCTCTGTGTAAGTCCTCTGGTTCAAAGCCTTACAAGTCTGAGAATAAAATGATCCCATCTGAGGCAGCACTGCCCACTGTGTCTCCCTCTGGACTGTCAAGATGGGGTGTTTGCTTGGGCCAGGTCCTTCTTCTTCTTGGCTGATGCAGTGTGCTTCGGCACTGTCATCACCAATACACCGAGGGGCCTTCTATTCCTCAAGTCATCTCGTTGGCAGGGAACTATTGTGTTTCCCTAGCTTGTTGTGTGCACTATGTTGCAAACCTCTCTAGTAAGATGGAAACTGTAGTAAATGTAAGTAAATCTAGTGTTTATGAGCAATCAGTTCAACTGAAGAAAGTGGGTGTTCTGTGGAGTTCTTTCTCTCATTGAAATGTGTCATGTTACTGATCAGGTTGGGAACCACTGTCCTGTCTCTCTTTGACGCAGCCAACTCTTGCTGTTTATTTTGTCGATGCACCCCGCACCACTGACATGCTGTGTTCTGCTAGCACCTTGGTTGGCTTTCTGACCATCTCAATCATTCTGTTATTAAGCCCTGTCTACCTCTGAAGCCTAGGCCACCTTCTCCCAAATCTGAAATGATATACATGTCTTCTTTGAAGTTTGGAAGAGAACTACCAGCTGTGATGCTGGGACCATTTATGATATTATTTCACTTCAACATGTTGAAATTACAAACTATGTCTAAGATATAGCATGCCAGGCACTTATAGAAAGGTTATAATTCACTAAGAATGATTATATTGTTTATGTGTCGTATCTGTACTGGAAATTATGGATATGTTTAATGTATGTATTTCAACTTTGGCTGTGTTTCTGCATCATACCCCAGACAGGGTGGCTGCAGCAATTGCCTGCTAAATGGCCTATTAAGAAAACTCTCAGGTACAATGGGCCCAAGGAAGGACCTGATGAGTTGCCAGGACTTGCTCACATGATTCTGGACTCCAGCTTATTCCTGTAAATTCCCATGATCAGCATGAAGAAGGCCAAGGGTCATAAAAGGCAGCTGCACCACCTCCAACGATTTTGTCTTTAGTCTTCAGCCATCAGTCATCACCTACTTCTGGACTGATTCATCTACAACTGAAGCTGTGAAACAAAGGACTGAAACCCATCCAGATACTGAGTATACACCAGAGGGATTATACAAGCCTGCAAACTCCACAATTCTACTGAGAACCTGAAGTATATGAACTTACAAATCATTTGCAGGTATATGACTGCTTCAGTCCTTTAACGAGTCTATAGTTTGTTTCTTTCTCTTTATAACAAACCTTTGGTTTTAGTTACTAAAGGATTGGCTGGCAACATGATGCCTTGGGTAAGATTCGAACACAGATTGATCTGGTAATGTGGCTGACCCTTTGGGGTCAGGAGAACCTTCTTGGTAAAGAGCATGGAGTTTTAAGTAATTTCTCTTTTTACTGGACCTAGTAGCTAATTGGGAGCCAGAGACTGAGATTCAGGGAAAGGGGCTGTTCATATTTTGTTTTGGCTTCTGGGTAACCAGTGTGGGGGATCATAAGCATTGTTTGTGGCTGGTTGGGAAGTCTGATTTCAGTATCACCCACCAGTGCTGAGGGAAGCTGCTCTCCATTTGCAGCCTGCCCTGCTCTTGGCATTTTCAGGTGGCTGCCCTAGGCATGGCAGAGACACACAAGTTTCTCCTTCCAGATCTTTCAGGTCACCTACTGGCCTTTCAATACCAGACCTAAAGATTGGATTCTCTGCAAGGAATCTCCATCTTAAGGTCTTCCACCATGGATGACTCAGTCTGTGCCATACAGTGGCCATCTTGGTTTGGTGCTACTCTGAGATGCTCTAGACCCCCTTCTTGTTTACTTTGTAGGAGAAATTTCCTCCTCCTTCTTTAGTGCAATAATCATCTGAGCATCCTACTACCCTTGCTCAATCTGATGTGCTAGACTCCAAGGAGCTGAAACTACTGGAGGTGTCACTACAGGTTACCACATGTCTCCATCTTTGCTTGTTGAAGCAGTTACTCTGTAGTTGACATATCTCTTTCTCCCACCCTGGAGGACTTCAGAGTTTTCCAGGAGTTCATGGGGAGGGTGGTTACCTCTTTAGAGATCCAGGTGAAGATTATATAGGAGAGCCCACACATCTTTCTGGATATTTTATGCACTTCTGCTCTAGGAAGGAATGCCTTTCTTATCCATGAATCCTAATTAGAGCCATCAAAGCCACCCTGGCTCTCCAGCGTTGATAGCTTCAATAGCTAAGTGTGTAGACAGATGATTGCAAGTCGTTCAAAAAGACTGGTTATTTTTTCCCCTGCCCAATTTCTGATTCTTTGGTGGCCCCAGCTGTTAATAAGTGGTTAGGTGAATCCCAATCTAAGGTCACTCTCGAGGATGAAGAATCTGAGATTACGTTTATATGGTCATAAGCTTTATTCTGCTACCACACTTCAAATGAGGGCTACCAATAATCAGCTTTTTTGTTTTGTTTTGTTTTGTTTACATACAACTTCATTCATTTCTCTGCCATTTCTAGGTTTGCTGATAAATTGCCAGAGGGATACGGAGACCCATTTCTCACTCTGGTTTCCAGGGTTCAATTTGCAGCTTTTTATATCTCTTGTGTCATCAACAGATGTTTCTGGAGCTGAATGCGCATTCCGTAGCCATTGCAGTCAGCAGAAGACATTCATCCTGACTGCAGTAGGCCAGCATTTTAAAGCTGCTATAGAGTAGAATCACAGGGTTAGAAGGGATGGTGTGGGACACCTAGTCTAATCTTCTACCAAGATGCAGGATCTGTTGCAGTCATGGTAAAAAAATTGCCTTTTAAGGAGTCTAAGCTGTCAAAACAAAAAATATCAAGCAACAACAACACCAAAGACATCTTCTGCAATACTTTGCCTGCTACTAATTTACACTCCTTCTAGGAAAAGATTTTGACCACAATCTTGATACTGACCTCCTTTGCACCAGAGGCTTCAACCTCAACATTCACATAAGCAAAGGTCAAGAGACCTTGATGTCACTAGCTATCTTCGGATGTGGCAGGCCCATTTTAGACATTTACAGCCTCAAAGCAATCCTTTTGACATTTTGATCAGCACATTTTGCCAAGGAGACCTAGGAAAAACATGAGTACTCTCTCAACTGATATATCCTCCCTTCGGTTCCCACTGATATCTCCTCCTATTGATTCACACCTTTCCCATTTTTTACTGTGCTTGGGAAAACTCAGCTCAATCAAGGAGGGTTAAAATATCCGGTTCACTCCCTTTCACCATCCACCTTCCCTTTCTAGAACCTCTCTTACAAGTGTGTGTTACTGAAAGAGATACGGTCTCGAAAAACAAACAAGGAGTCCTGTGGCACTTAAAGACTAACAAATGTATTTATTGCATGAGCTTTTGTGGGAGCATCTGATGACGTGGGCTTTTCTCCCATGAAAGCTCATGCAATAAATACATTTGTTAGTCTTTAAGTGCCACAGGACTCCTTGTTTGTTTCACTGAACTAGACTAACATGGCTGCTCCTTTGGAACTTGGCAACATGCAAGTCTCCTTGAAGTGGTAGTGATAGACCAAGTTTCTTACCAACATGGAGGAAAAGACTTGCATTCCAGGTACTTCCTGGTCCTGAAGAAACAAGGTGGCCTCTATTGCTTTCTAGACCTATGAAAACTGGGAGCACCTATTTGTGGACTTAGTTCCACCAAAGAAAGTCTCCCCTCTCGGGCCAGTACATTGCGCTCCTTCGTCATCCGCCATGCCGGGGTTCAAATCCTGTGCCGAATGCGGCAAGGCCTTCCTGCAGGACGAACCACACGAGAAGTGCCTCTGGTGCCTGGGCGAAAGCCACATGGTCACCGCTTGCTCCATTTGTCTGCCCTTCAAGCCAAGGACAATGAAGGACAGGGAGCAAAGGCGCCATGCCCTGGCCTCAGGCAGGCTCAGCACTCTTCCCCTGAGGCTTTGGGACCTCCTGCGGCACCGCATGCCAGTTTGGCACCGAAAACCACCCGGCACCATGCCGACAGGGACCACAGGACAAGCTCGGTACTGACCTAGGTACCGTGGTGCCGTCACAGCCCCGCGTCTCCGACACAGGGCTCTTCCTGGGACTGGTCACGGTCAACCCTAGCACCGTGGCGCTGACATAGCCCCACGTCTTCGACACAGGGCTCCCCCCGGAACCAGTCGGGGTTGGTGCCAATCCCAATAATCCTGGAGGCAGTGGAGGCTGCCAGGACACTCCTCCTGCTGCCTACACCTCCCTCCCTGGCACTGGTTAGAACAGGGAAGCTGGCCTTCATGTTGAGGTCTGGGCACAGAGGCCCTCCCTCGTGCAACTCTGACCGGTCAATCAGCAGTATTGATTATAATCACAGCCTTGCTTTCAACCAAAACCCTACCGTGGAATGCCCTCTGCCTCGGGACCATTCCTCTGAGCTGACAGACAGCCCTCTCCTCCCCCTCTTTCTCTCCCTCTAGGTGAGGGTGGATGGCTCAGAGGTTAAGTAGCCTCTCCTCCTTCGAGTAGGGTTAAGATTTGACCCGTATCCATACTCGCGCTATTGACCCTAATGCGTCCAACACCTGAGGGGGCTCGACCATCTCATTATCCAAGCCTCCTTGATTACCATAGTGGTCACAATGGATATCTAAGGTCAGAAATCCTGTGGGCACCCCTTAACAAATGGTTTTGACTCCCAGGGCACTATCACGCCCCATACACAACGCCCACCACTCCCTTGGGTGGCAACTCCTTCACCTTTCGGGACACGTAAGGGTTCACAGAACACACTCCAAACATCGAAGAGTGTATCACCCTGCCGATCCCCACCTTGAACTAAACAGGGCCTTCCCATTTACTGCAGCCATTCCCATTCCGGGGAACGTCACTCCCGCACGCTTCCCTGTGGAAAAAACCCTACCATTCTACCCTCCAACTAGATGGTCAGAAAACCCCTTGTTGATCCTTGTTTCCTTCCCACAGAGGCCATCCACTCCTCTACCCCTGGAAGTGGGTGGGCGGGCGGGGGGAGCCTTCCCACCCTTCTTATGTGCCACCCTAACCAGCCCTCTCCGATTGTCACCAACGGAATTAGCTGTGCTTAAACATAGCTCGCGTCTGTTCAACCTCATCAGGGTCCTGAGGTATATACTTTTAGCTTGGGATACTTCAACCCTTCCTGAGCCCATAGAGAAGGCATATCACCTCCGCCTGTCAAGTACCAGACGTGCAGGCCAGAGCCTGGCCCAGGGACACAGGCCTTTGGCAACTCGCTTGCGGTCTCCATGCCAGAGGTGAAACCCTAGTGCTCGCTACTACCAGCTGGTTCACAGCCTGGCGAACGACTTGGTGAGGGGTTGCACCAACTGGGCCTCCGTCTTGTTTCCCACCTACCTTTTCCCGTACAAGAAACAGGCTTCCCCAATGAACAATGGTTTCTTTCCCTCTCCAGGCCTGTTGATCACACCTACCCGGAATGTGCCATAAGCCTGAACATCTGTATATGGGGTTTTTTCCTTTGATGAAGTGGACCGGTATCACTTCCCCCTCCTCTCTCCCCACCTCTAACGTAGCCATTCCCTCCCACTCAAATTGGGAGGCTCCTGGGTCACAGCCAACAGAGGAGATGACATAATAATACCAATGTTTCTCTCCCACCCCTTTGCCACTCAGCCAGAGGTGAAGACACTCGTCTCTCTGCCTTTCTTCATTAAACTTGCAGTCAAAAGCTGCTTGGACGGTTCAGGGAGTAGGCAAGATGTCTTTAACCTCAGAAGTCAGGGGTCCAAGACCTGTAAAGAGCACTTCCGGCGGAGTTTCACCGGTATGGTTCACAGACCACTCCCGCAGGTGGCGTACTAATCTGGGCCCGGTCATCGCCTCCTAGAGTCTAACCAGTGGGGTCCCCTCTTAGCTCCTTCTCTGGGGTTGGCCATAGCACTGTGGCCATCCCGGCCTAGCTCTGGGACACCCCCGTTTGGGTGTCCCGCGGGTTCAACTCCCTCTTCCTCATCACGTTCTGAGGGTTTTCTAGCCCTAGCAGCCGCAACTTGGCATATTAAGCTTCCATCCTAAGCGACTACTAGGGGTCTTTCTCACTTGATGCAGCTCCTATTACACCCGTGAGATTCCGACCAGCGACTGGGAATTCAGGAGCTAGCCATCCCCTGATAGAATTCACTCTTCCGGGTAAGATCTAATAACAACGGTAGCACGTTCGTAGAAGACACTTTGCATAAACTGGAAGTTTCTTAAAGGAGATGGCAGGATGTGCACCTTAGGGGTGGTGTACCTTCATTCTGCACCCTCGGAACACGCTGCTGCCTCCTCCCATACATCCCATTTCTCCCTAGGGGCCCTTCCTTTGGGGAGCCTCAATCCTGACACACACCTCTGGGCGCCGCCAGGCTTAAGGTCGGTGCCATACCTGGTTGGGCTCTTCCTGGTGGTACGAGGTCACGTAAGCCAATGTGAGCCTAGTCCCGTAGGCCACGGGATCTGGCACCCAAGACTATCGCACTCATGAGCCTACCCTTAGGTGTTGCCTTATTGCAATCAGCTCCTTGCCTCTTATACCCCTTTGGCCAATTGCCAGCCGCTGAATTAAAAAAAAGGGGAGGGGGGAATAACGATAATACCACTTCCTTGCGTCTTCACAAGGTTATTGATACTGACAATCCTCCTCAATAGGGACTGTCATAGTGTCATTAGTGTGCTCACATAGGCCTGGGATATATTCATCAGGCTCATGGGAAGTTCTTTATCCAGCCTGTCTTATACAGGGCTGTTGGGTGGGTCAGGCACCTGCCTTTCCCCATGTCAATCCAGATGCTCCACTTCTAAATGTGCTGCATGAGGCTGTCAGCAGCCACCTCCAGCTGTTTGCATTCCCCACTTTCAATCTAGGACAAAGTAACCCTTCTGGCCCCTACCCGCACCTGGTAGCCCATCACTTCCATGGGATGCCGAGTGCGCCAGATTCATGTACCCATTGGGCTCATGGCCCGAAGGTGCTTCACACTGCTGGACAGAGGGAAACACGATCTACCTCCCCTCCACCGCTTATTGCAGTGTCGGTATCCACCACTGCCAACCCGACAACCCTATGGCCTTCTGAATTCCCTTACAGGAGGTACGTCAACATGTGTTGCTGCCAGAACAGTAAATCCTCTGGCCTTCTCATGCCTCTGCCAATGCGCTCCTAGGCAGAGCAGCTAGAGTCACATTTCTTGACTATAGCCATCTTACGGTGGTATCACGTTTATGTGTAAGGTGACCTCAGGCCCTCCTGTACAAGCGTGACAGTTGGTGCTTGGACAAACTGGGCTTACTTCTCTCCACTGGGTTAGGTCCTGCAATCCGAGGCTACCCTTGCCTGGATGACAATCCTTAGGTCGATTCCTTAGATCTCTTGAGGACCTTGCTCGTTGGACAGCTACCCAAGTTGGAGATGTGGGCTGTGTTCACACGGCACTTTTGTTTCGAAACAACCTCGTTGTTTCGAAACAAAAAAAACCATGTTCACACGACGCACAGTTGTGTGG
>ML681972.1:55322591-55333701 GCA_007922195.1 Podocnemis expansa | reverse complement strand
CCTCAGCCCCCTTCAACCCCCTACTCCCAGCAAGGGGAAGCGGGGGGAAGCTGGCTGGGGCATCCCCACGGCTCTGCCCCTTGCCCGGGCTGTGGGGGAGCTGCCGGCCCCGCAGCCAGTCGGGGGGCTGCAGCCCCCATGGGGTGGCCACTCCAGGGTGGCTCACCCTGCCGCTGGGGCTGCCCCCAAGCCTGGGGGGGCCCCACCCCTGGGGTTCCCCAGCATCCCCCCCACCCGCTTCTGCTGGGTGTGGGGCCGGGGCCGTCCCACCACCCGCTCCTGCCAGGGGTGGTCCCACCCCCGCCCCCGGCAGGAGCGGCGGGGGGCGGTGGGGAAGCCCGGGGGCGGGGTGGCCCTGGCCCCGCACAAGCCCCCCCACCCCTCCCCTCCCCTCCCCTTCCCTATCTCGAAATAGCGCGTCCCACTATTTCAAGTCCCACTTTTTTCCTTATTTTTTAAATGGCTTTTTGTTATTTCGAAACAAGCCCTTGTGTGTGGACATAGCCTTAGTCTTTAAGTGCAACAGGACTCCTTGCACAAAATAGGCCTATGTTTTAAAATGTGTTTATTAAAATGAATATGTTTTAAAATGTGTTTATTGTAAATAGAATTAATTAGTTGGGTTTAATTAATTGATTTGTGTGATTTTTAATTGAAATTTAATTTTTAGAAAGCTTTTTATTTAAAATTTTTAAAGTTTTTTTTAAAAATGCAGAGAATGAAAAAGAAAGAAGATGAGAAAGAAAGAAAAAGAGAGAAGGAAGGGAAGAGAGAAGAAAGATAAAGAAAAAGGAAGGAAGAGAAAGGAAGAGGAAGAGAAGCAAAGGAGAGAGAAAAAGAAGAAAAAGAGAAAGAATGAAAATAGAAAAAGGAAAGAAGAAAGAGAAGGAAAAGGAAGGAAACAAGAAATGAAAGAAGAAAAAGAAGGAAGGGACGTGAGAAGAGAAAGAAAAAAGGAGGAAGAGAAAGAGGGAAGGAAGGAAGAGAAAGGAAAAAAGAGAAGGAAAGAAAAGAGGGAAAGAAGGAAGGAAGCAAGAAAGGAAGGAAGAGAAAGAACAAAGAGAAAAGAAAGATGGAAGGAAGAAAAAGAAAAAAGAAAGCAAACAAGCAAGCAAGCAAGCAGGAGGCAGGCTCCACCTCTTCCCCGGCTGCCCATCAGTGCACCTGCCAGTGCTGCTGCCACCTGGAAGTACTGCTCCGCTCAGCAGCTGAGATCTGAGTGGCTGGGGGCAAGGAGGCGCCATCACTGCCAAAAGCCCTGCGGCGAGTGTTGTCTTTGAGCCGAGCCTCTCGCAGCATCTGGTCTTTCTTTCCCTAGCCAGGTGCTGCTGCAAGAGGCTTGGGCTCAGAGACAATGCTCGCCACTGGGTTTTGGGTGATGAGGGCGCCTCCTCACCTGCCGGCCATTTGGATCTCAGCCGTCAAACCCTGCTGCCATGTGCTGCCAGCAAATATGTGGGTTCTGGGACTAAATAAGTTGTGCACGGTCACACATGTGTGCACCTTAGAGGGAACAGTGTCCCTAAGTCAGCACTCAGTGTAGGCCCTTCCCACTGGGTGGGAGTAAACCCAGAAATACGAAGGGGTTGAAAGAAGAAGTTTGAGGGATGAGAGAAGGAAAACAAGGGGAGTTTACCCTACCCCTAGGAGGATTGGTTCCCTCCTCGGGGAGAGGTGAACTGAAGTGGCGGGGAAGGGTTTGCTAGAAAACACTTTGTGGAAGAGCTGTAGAGGAGGGATGAGTGGGTCTCCCAACTCTTCAATAGGGAGGATACAACTGGGTTCCTGGACCCTAGGGTCATGACCCAGAATCATGGAGAAAGAAACCACAGGAAGAACAGGGTAGTCAGGGTGGGGTAAAATACGGTCCTCACTTCTGGGCTGACCTTTGGCTGATTGGGGTTCCTTATGTACCATAGCAAGTGGAACCTGGAAGGTGCGATGAGGGAAGACCCCCTATTGGACCCCAGATATGGAAGTACGGAGGGTTGATGACTCCGACTGTCCCCAGGAGTTAAGCAGAACACCCCAGAGCCAAAACGTGAAAGGGTTTGAGAAAAAAATGTGAGAACCCACTTTTTTCCAACGCTAGGGCCTGGATGCAGGGTGGGCCCAGGTTGTCTCTAGGCGTCTTACTGTGCTTAGGTGGTTTAAGAACCATACAGTATTCATCGTTCCCTACCTCAGGGTGCAGGATGGGTGCAAGGTCTCCCATCTGCCTACCGCTGACAAAGCAAGACACTCAATGTATCTTCTAGCCAGGTCAATGGAATTAGATGCCATCTCTGGTAGACATAGGGGAGACAGGGTGGAGATGGGGGGGGGGTTTGAAAAACCTTGTTTCCCCACAGGTGAAAATGGGGTGCTTGGGGAAGCAGAAGATATCTGTATCAGAATAAATTGGTCAAGACACGTAACTCGCGACACCCCAGGGGACACCTGATGTCCAAAGATGTGACACGCTTATCTGAAAGGTGATGAGGTAGCGTATTCCTATACAAGGCCATCCTGACGGCAGAAACACTCCTCGTGTTTAACGGGGAGGAGACCCCTTTCCACTAGACACCTATTATGTACCTGCAGCAAGGGTGCAGGGGGAGGACAGGTGACTTAGCTGGCATGTGCAGGGAGGGGGGAAGGACCCCCATGCTTTCACTCCTGTGAGGAAGTTTTAACTCCTACTGGGGGGCAGAGGCAGTAAATCAATGGTCCAGAAGATAACAGTATATGGGAAGTAGGGGTTTGGATTGCTACTGGCTATTCCTGCGTACACATATCCCAGAGCTTTAGGGGGTTCTCGCCAAGGGTAAGGGAGGTAAGAACCATGGGCAAGACCAACATCAGAAACACAGATCAAACCACATCAAGGTCACCTGGTCCCTGTTTCTCATCAATGGAGGAGATCGTGGATTGAGATGAATGGGAACAGGGGTGGGTAAAAATGCACATTATACCTATAAGAGGATACTTAGACTCCACAGTGAAAAAACTAGGAGCGATTTAGTTAGTTCACTGCCAAGTTCCCTTGTAATGATGGGAGGGATACCCAAAAAACCCCAGGAGTCCAAACACTGGGCCATCAGGTACGAAAGAGGCCCCATTGGACGTTCATCATGGCCATATGGGGATAGCCTTAGGGACTTGATGGGCTAAATCAAGGCCCTCCTTGCTGGGCACATGTTCTTCCTCTTAAGAACCTTCTGATAATAACTAATCCATTCTCTGGAATGCTGTGGTGGATTCAGTGGCATTTCTAAAGGCTTTAGTCTTCTGAACTGAGAGATGGAAAAAGAGAGAGAGAGAGGGTAAAGAATAAATGAACACGTAGAAAACATCCCAGTTCCCACTAAACCTTAGAGAAGGTTAAGTAAGCAGTGTGAGAAAAAAAACAAGCGATCATGAGGAGACAATTTCACTCAAGCACCCAGGGCCAGTCTGCAGGCCAAAGACTGTCCCACTGTAAGGAGAAGGGTATGCCCCAAAAAGTGCAATCCACATGTGTAGAATGTGGAAAGAAACTGTGGCTGGGCAAATAACCCTCTATTTTGGGAAGGTGTTGTGTGGAGCGGTAGAAAACAGAAGCTTCTTGTCCTACAAAAATGGGTAGGGTGTATGTAGGGAAGAAAACCCTCCATCAAGTTCTAAAGGGTTTGAAGTCGGATGAGGGAAAACGGGGGCAGCAGGCCCCCTCGGGGTTTCTGGAACTCAAGGGGAAGATTCCCTTGGAGACAAAGAACCCGGATCCTTGCAGGCTTGGTCTTTCTTTCCGCTAGATTGGGAGGATCTAATTTGGTGCCCTTGGCATTCGGTGTGGTGACGCAGGCTAGAATGAGAAGGTGCTCGTGAATGCAGAATGCCCAGAGAATCAAGTTCTGATCTGGGCTCCTTAACACCGCACAATAGGAGGTCTGTGTCCTCTGCAAATAAGGACTGTGCCTTGAAAGGTAGGTCCTGAATGGTCTGTTGGGTACCTTGCGGTAGACCTGCTTCCTGTAGCCACACCACTCATCTTATGATGATGGCCGATGCTACAGTGCTACCTCCTGACTCACCATATCTGAGGCATCCCACACAGCCAGAAGGAAGTCCTGAGATGCCAGAGCACCTTCCTCCAAGAGGGATTCATAATCCTCTCAATGCTCTTGTGGAAGAAGGTCCTGGAACCTCCTCAGCAAGTCCCATATATCAAAAGTGTATTTACTCCCACCAGAACCTGGTGGTTAGCTATGCGGAGCTGGAACGTAGAGGTTGATTAGACCTTCCTACCCAAAATCTCCAACCATCTCACATCTCTGAATCTCAGCATGAGATCTGGGGAGGGTTGTATCTCATGCCCTAGGGTGGTTTCAATCACCCAGGGACTGGGATTTGGGTGATAAATCAGGAAGAGGAAATCCTCTGGCAGGACCTGATACTTACAGCCTGCTATGTCTGATTCTAGAGAGATGGAAGCAGGATTTTGCCAGCGTGATCTGGCACTATCATGCACAGTTGGGTGCAGTGGCACAGCTATAGCGTCCAGGGAGGATGTTAACCTGGGGTCGAATGAGGGGTCCTGGCCGCCCCGATGGGCCCCACTTCCATGCCTGCATGGGCAGTAACACAACATAGAAGGTCAAAATGTGCCATCATGTCCCTCCTATAAGACACTTGTTTGGGGTCTAGAGCCCTATCTGGGTGTAGCTGGGTAATCCGGGGCTCCCCAGTACCGAGGGAAACCTGGTGTGAGGGGAGCTCTCTCAGTACGGACTATTCATGAGGTTGGTACTGGTAAGCACTGGTGCCAGCGAGCCTTTTCCGGCTCTTCTGCTTCTCGTGGAGGGAGTGATCTCCTCCAGACTTGGGGAGGGAGAGCTTTCCCTGTGCTCTAGTTGAGCGCTTGCCATGGTGCCAAGACCAGTAGAAGTAGTGGTGCTGTGGTGCCGAGGGGAAGCAGAGCATGACCTAAGGTGCTTTGGAGAAGGGCCTCGAATGGTGCCAATCAGCCCTCTTGCTTCCTCTTGCGGTGCCAGGGAGGTGGTGCCAGAGTTCGGTGCCATTCAAATACAGTCCACGTCTCTGAGAGGAAAGCAGACTTTTCTCTGCTTTGGGTTTGGGAGGGGTAGGCGTAGGCAAGAGCAAGAGAGCCTTAGCCACCTCGAAAGCTTCCGGAGTGGAGGAGATTTGCACCATTTCCTGCCCCCGGTGCCAAGAAGGGCCCAGACAGGGTGAACTAGATTGGCAGGCATGCTTCAGCACCGATGTCAATGCCGACTGCACTGGCTTCTGCTCCCAAGGGCAGCAGCACCAAGAGAGCTCCGGTGCTGATCTTGCGTGCTGTGCCGGCGCCAAGGGCAACCCAGGTTCTCCAGGGATCAGCAGCTGTGCTTGCTCCAGGGCCAATGCATGGCACCTTTGCTTTCTTTCTTTGAGCATCCTCAGCTTAAAGGACTGACAGATAGAGCAGTCAGTAGCCTGGTGCAATTCAGCCAGGCACTCGAGGCCCTTCTCATGGGGCAGGAGCGTCGCTGCCCTGGGGAAGGACCCTGGGCCCCACCCCAGGCCCCGCCCCTTGGCTGCAGGCCTGGCCCCCCCACCGGGAACAGGGCCAGGAGTGGTCCCCGTGGCCGTGGGCGGCTAGGCCCTGGATCCCCAGCCGGGGCCGGGGCCAGGAGCAGTCGCTGTGACCGCAGGTGGCTGAGCCCCGGATCCCCAGCTGGGGCGGAGCCGGAGCAGCTGCCGCTGCCACGGGCATCTGGGCCCCAGGAGAGGCGGGCCCTGCAGGACCTGGGGCACTGGCACCAAGATTCGGGGCATGGGCCCCATGTGCCCGGTGCCAGCAACGCCCCTGTCGTGGGGGTCATCCTGCAGGAGGGGCTTGCTGCAAGAGGTGCAGGACTTGAAACCTGGCATCTTAGCTGTTGAGAGTGATCTTCTGGTTCCGAATGCACACGTTCTGAAGAAGTGCCAGTTCTTTGTGGAACAATGTCTACAAACAGGTCCTCCAATCTAAATGAGCAATTCATAGAACAAAAATCGACAGGCACTTGCGTTAGCAATAGATGGCTGTTCTGAGGGCAGAAAAAGGAATGGGAGGAGCAGGGCCAGGGCTATATATATAGCCATGGGAGTGGCCAGAGGAGGCGTTAGCTGCCAGCTCTGCTCTGACAGGCTAAGGCTAAAAGCTTCCAACCAATCATGTGCTGCAGCGTGTAGACACCTAACACTGAATATATCCCAGCAGTGCTTGAAGAAGAATGGTTCTTACCACCACCAAATAAAGAAACAAATTTTTAGCTGCTTAAAGAAAACTTTGCTTGACAAAACAAACAAGGAGTCCTGTGGCACTTTAAGTGGCACTTTTAAAGACTAAAATTTATTTATTGCATTAGCTTTTGCATCTGACAAAGTGAGATTTTTCTCCCACGAAAGCTCATGCAATAAATAAATTTGTTAGTCTTTAAGTGACACAGGACTCCTTGTTTGTTCTGCTGAACTAGAGTAACATGACCACCTCTTTGGAACTTTGCTTGACAACTTTCTGTCTGGAAAAGCATAGCTTATCAGCAGTTGTGGCTATAAAATCTACACTTCTTATTGTTTTGTCTTTATGGTACCCACTTTCCTGTTGTGTATCTGAATAATTTCTGTTTTGTGCTTCAGTTGTTTCTGTCTGTTGCATAACTAAGTGTGATCAGCTAGGGTGGTCGGGTACAACTGGGCAAAGAATTATTTTGCAACATGTAAGGATAGGTCAAAGAATTATTTTGTAATATGATTGGTTAAGGCAGTGGTCTTAAAACTTTTTTTCTCAGGACCCAGTTGAAAAAAATATCATTTATGCCCAAGACCCAATAATTACATCTTTGAACAATGCATTCCAGTCTTTTAGTGGTGGTAGCAGGGAGCATCACAACCCAGTACCTGAGAGTCCAGGACCCAGTACTGGGTCCCGATCCTAAGTTTGAAAAACCACTGGTTAAGGTATGGCTAAGCAAGACTCAAGTTTCACTGTAAAACTGGGGTCCAAGAGGGAGACCAACAGGAAGAAGAAAAAGGAACAAGGATGATAAGAAGAAAAGACCTGAAGGAAGAAGGATCCATCTCCAAAACACCATGCAAGATCAGAGCTGCTTGAATCCCCTAGAAAAGGGGGTGGCCAAACTTGTGGAACTGAAGAGCCACACAGGTTGATTATTAAACCTTCAAGAGCTGCAATGAGGCATATAACCATATACTTTTACCTACTAAAAAGATTTGCTGATGTTCTTCCACAAGCCACACTTTTACATTCAAGAGCCACATGCGGCTCCCAAGCCGCAGTTTGGCCACACCAGCCCTATAATATCACTGAGATGTGCAGCAACCAGGATCCAGATGAGGCTAACCTTTCCTGGCCAACAGGGACAATTTTGCCTGCCTGATCAGGATTGGGGAGCATGGCATTGTATGCTTAGCAAGCATACCATGTCTGGAATTGTTAATAAATAGAGGTTAAGCTTGTTCCTGTCTAAGTCTCTCTCACTGGTAAAAGATCCTGCAACCCATGGTATTATATGTCCAGAGCCCTATGAATTTGGAAAGGGCCTGGGTACTTTAAATTAACCAAATTGGTTTCACCCGGAGCCCTACACATTGGGAATGGGTGACCCTGAGCCCTAGAGTGTGAATTTGGTAAAGGTAGTTATCTTTCGTCTGGAGCCCTATGGATAGGGAAAGGGCGGGGGTCCCTAAATTAATTGGCTTACACCTGGAGTCCTACAGACTGGGAAAAGACAGGGTGCCCTAGTGTGTGGGTGACACAGGGACCACTATGGTTTCTAAACCTGATCTTCTCAGAGTGACCTAGTGCAGCCAGGTGGCCTCATCTCTGCCTAAGTGAAACTAAGTCCTTTGTGGTTATCATTGGTTTTAAAAAAAAAAAAAGCTTATTTGGGTTCCTAAAAACCAGGTGGGCAAGGGGGACCTGTGAGCATGGATTGTCTCCACTAAGGCTGTTTTACCTTCTCTCTGTGTATGGCACCTTTATGGACCCTGTCCCCATTTGTCTGAGCTGTCACATTTACTCCCCCACACCTTGTGAGCCAAGGCCAAGCCATTCTCCCCACTGCACAGATGGGAGCTAAGGCCTGGATCCGCAAGTGTATCTGGCAGCAGTGCCAACTGAGGAAGTCAGGGTGTGTGTGAATATGCTCCCTGGTTTTTGCACTTACTTTAAATTCCATAGGCTGCAACGCTAGAGGGGGGGCAGGTCATGACCCAGCCACTTTTAAATGGTGATCCTGTCTGTGCTAAATGATCACCACTGCTGTCACATGTCACACAGGCTGTGTGGTCACATTACTACTCTTCAAGGTTTTTGTGTGGACGGAGGGGCTGCTGGACAAAACTGCAGCGAGAAGCATTGTGACCTGGAGTGTGGAGGGGAATCAAAATACCAGTCAAATTTGGCCCAGCCTCCTCTGCTTTGGGAGGAGTGTGGAACAGAATAAGGTCCCTGCTGGGATGGGTGGAGACTGGAATCCTATCTCCTGAAAAATTGGCAGTACTGATTGGGGTACCCAACTCTCAGTAAGGATCTTTGAGGATCTTCTGGACCAGTGGTTCTCAATCTTTTGTATGTCCTGACCCAACAGGACACACCAGCGCACCCACCCCCTCCACACACATGCCAAAACTAGCCATCAATCTTCCTGGCTCTCTGCAACACATCACTTTGTGGTAACACAGTCATGTATCCCAACATGGTGGTTGTGAGCCATTGTTCTGGACTCAAAACTGCACAGGCAGTTGGCAGCAGAGGCTGGACTTATCCTGGATCTCTGAAGCCCTGGACCAATGCTGCGTTAACCACTGGTGATCTTTGATCTCCTGCTCTGCTAGGACCACAGGAAGTCTCTCCTTGATTGCACTTGTCATTAGTGTTTAGTCAATTTCACAGTACAGCTAGTCCTCACTTAGTGACCTACTCGTTTAGTGACCCCTCGGAGTTATGACCAGCTCTCTGATGAGTTGGTATTATGGCGATGTACGAGAACTCGCATCAACTCTCTCAGATTCATCTCGTTCCCACAGTCAGAACTAGCGTTTTTCGTCTATGTATTTTTACTTTATTGTGCACCCCAAAGTACAAGATG
Organism: Podocnemis expansa; assembly: GCA_007922195.1. Lineage (NCBI taxonomy): Eukaryota > Metazoa > Chordata > Testudines > Podocnemididae > Podocnemis > Podocnemis expansa. The sequence continues at coordinate 55,324,585 of ML681972.1, read as the reverse complement.
TCGGAGAAAAGGAAGAGCATGACTTCACCCGGAGAAAGCGCCAAGAAACAAAGGAAGGCTATCGATCTTGAGACAAAAATGAAGATTATAAACGAATATGAAGCTGGTAAGAAAGTTAAAACGATAGCACGTGACTTGGAGCTGGCGCATTCAACTGTATCAACGATCTTGAAGGATAAAGATTGAGTGAAAGAAGCAGTGAAATCATCAAAAGGATATAAAGCCATAATAACTAGGCAGCAGAAAGGCCTCATTCATGAAATGGAAAAATTACTGGCGATATGGTTTGACGACCAGATACAAAAAAGAATGCCAATGAGCCTTTTAAAAATTCAAGCAAAGGCACGCAGTATCTTTGAAACGTTGAAAGCGCGCGAAAATGAAGAGTCAACGGAAACATTTACGGCAAGTCATGGATGGTTTCAATGTTTTCGTCGGAGATTCAGCCTTCATAATCGAAGTATCAGTGGTGAGGCGGCAAGCGTGGACATAGAAGCATCAGAAAGATTTGTGGATGAATTTGACGAAATGATCAAGAAAGGTGGGTATCGTCCGGAACAGATCTTTAATGCAGACGAAACTGGACTATTTTGGAAAAAATACCTGAAAGATCCTACATACACAAAGAGGCTAAAGCAATGCCCGGTTTCAAGGCTTTTAAGGACAGGGTCACGTTGTTGTTGGGAGGAAATGTCGCTGGATTTCAGTTAAAACCTTTTCTCATCTATCATTCTGCAAACCCACGTGCACTGAAGCAGGTTAGTAAGCACACGCTGCCCGTTTACTATCGTTCAAATAACAAAGCATGGATGACGCAATCTTTATTTGAGGACTGGTTCATGAACTGCTTCATACCCTCGGTCAAGCATTACTGTCTGGAAAACGGTGTTCCCTTTAAAATTATCCTCCTACTTGATAACGCCCCAGGCCACCCTCAGCATCTTGATGATCTACACCCTGATGTAAAGGTCGTGTATCTGCCTAAAACCACAACTGCTGTGTTACAACCAATGGACCAGGGGGCTATCTCTATGTTTAAAGCACTATATTTGCGCGCAATGTTTTCCAAAGCAGTAGCAGCAACAGAAAATGGTGAAGTAACCCTGTGTGATTTTTGGAAATCATATAATATTTTACACTGCATAAAGAACATTGAATCAGCTTGGGCGGGAGTGACAGAAAAGTGCATGCAAGGCATATGGAAAAAATGCCTGAAACGTTTTGTAAATAATTTCAAAGGGTTTGAGAAAGACGAACATATTGATGTCATAAATAAAAAAAATTGTGGAACTTGCTAATGTGCTTAATTTAGATGTTGAAGTGGAAGATATTGAAGAATTAGTGGAATACGTTGAGGGAGAGCTAACTAACGAAGATTTAATAGAGTTGGAAGCGCAGCAGCACTTGAAAGAGGAGGAAGAAGAAGAAGAGGAAAGAGTGGAAGAAGTACAAAAGAAGTTCACTGTAAAGGGGTTAGCTGATGTCTTCTCCAAAGTGAATGCAGCGATGTTAGAACTAGAGAGTATGGACCCGAATGTTGAATGGTTCACGAAAGTGGAACAACAAATGAATGAAATTTTACGATGCTATCGTGAAATTTATGAAGAAAAAAAGAAAATTACAACGCAGACCACACTAACGAGATACTTGTCTAAAGTTCCATCCAGGACCCCTACCCCTACCCTTACAAGTCCTTCCATTTCCTTGCCATCATCTCCCTTACCAGGGCCTTCTACAGCTCCTGATAACCCTGCTGATCTCTCCGACGATGACATAGATGACCCCCCTGCTGCTGAACCACACTTTGAAGGATTTGATGAGTAAAAATGTCAATGTAATCTGAATGTTTATTTTCATATTTCTTTGGTACATCATTTTTATAATTTTTGCTGATTGCATTTTTATGTTCTGTAATACTGTACGTAAGGAGTTATGCCAATAAAACAAAGTTATCACGATGGAGTTTATTTTAGGCCTTTTCTTTACAGTACTAT
>ML681972.1:54792772-55308100 GCA_007922195.1 Podocnemis expansa | reverse complement strand
CTTCCAAGTTGCTGCCCCCCCGACCGCCCCCACATTGCCCCATCCCGTAACCCTCCCCAGCCCTTCCATGCCCCAACCCCTGTTTTGTTAATAAATGTTTGAAACTTATTCTTGGTTGTGCGTGGTTTTATTGGGGGTAGTTCACAGTGCGGGCGGATGGGTGGGGGCTGGCTGTGGGTGAATGGAGGAGAGGGTGGTGTGGGGCAGGGCAGGCCTGGCCCTCAGAGTTCCTCCAGGGCGAAGGTGGTCATCAGTGCATCCCGCACTGTCACGGCTCTCTGGGATGGCTGCTTCCGTGCGGGCACAGGTCTGGGTTCCTTGTAGTCCCCAGCAAGGAGTTGTGCCTCAGCTTCCCAGGCAGCTGCAATGGGCTAACCCTGCTGCTCACAGAAGTTGTGCAGGGCCACGCACGCACTGATGACCTGCGGCATTGTCCTCTCCGCAAGGTGGAGGCATGTAAGGAGGCACCTCCAGCGTGCCTTGAGGCGGCCAAATGTCTGCTCAACCACCTGGCGGCAGTGGCTCAGGAGACAGTTTAAAATCTGCCGTCGGGGATCGAGGGTCCCTGCGTACAGCCACATGAGCCATGGGTGCAGGGGATAGGCCACGTCTGCCACAATGAGGACGAGCACCTCTGCTCCCCCAACATTGATGTTATGAGGGGGGAAGAAGGTGCCCACCTCCATGTCCCAGTACAGGGCAGAGTTACGGAGGACCCTGGCATCATGGGCCCTCCCACGTAACAGTTTTGGAAAAGGCTCCGGTGGTCCACAAGGGCTTGAAAGACAATAGAATGGTACCCCTTGCAGTTTCTGTACGCTGCGGCTCTATGCGCTGGGGCTCGCACAGAGATGTGCGTTGCATCCAGGATCCCCGCACAATTGGGAAAGCCCACTGTCGCCATGCTGGGAATGGTGTCCTGCAGCTCCCCTTGGGTGACCAGGCATCGCAGCAGGATCCGGTTGATGGCCCTGGTGACCTCCATGAGAATGTTGCCAGTGGTGGACCTCCCAATGCCGAACAGGTGCGCCACAGACCTGTGCGACTCCCGAGTGTCCATCTTTCACAGGGCGATGGCCACTCTTTTGTCCACAGGGATGGCAGGCCTTATGGTGGTGCCCCTTCGGCACAGCAGCGGTGCAAGTTCTGCGACCAGGAGGTTGAAGCTGGCCCTGCTCATGCGGAAGTTCCTCCTCCACTGGTCATCCCCGCAGGTTCGCAGTACTACTCGCTCCCACCAGTCTGGGCTGGTCTCTAGGGCCCAGACCTGGCGAGGCACAGGAAGGGGCACGGGAAGTAGCTCTGCTCTGCAGCCCAGCTGGATGACAGCCTCGGGCACAGGCTGGGCACCATCAGGGTCTGCAAGCAGAGTGTCCCACATCAGCAGGACACTCTGCAGGTGGGCAGAGGGTCTGCTCATTGCACGGCGCTGGCTGGGCAGCCGGGCAGTGTCTATGTCTGTCACTTGCAGAGTCCTGCTAGCCAGAATGGACAGGGAAGTGAGGTCGGGGCCAGCTTTTATAGAATTGGCTGGCAACATGACTGCGGACATGGCCCAAGGAGGTGGCCATGTTGCCACACCTCCCATGGTGCCCTTCCCCTAAAGCGAAATAGCAAGTCTGCTGTCTGGACATGCTAGTTTGATTCCCGCTTTTCCTTATTTCAATTTGGTTTTTGGTTATTTCGAATTAAGTCGTTTTGAAATAAGGGCTTCATTTCAAAACAACTTGTTTCGAAATAACTTATTTTGAAACGACACCCTACGTGTGGACATAGCCTTAGTTCCAACTAGTTAATACCAGCGCTTAGTTGAACTAAGCGTGATGTGGACTTGAACTAACTCTTAGTTCAAACCTAGTAAGTTCAAACTAAGGCAGTTAGTTTGAATTAAAAATGCATTTTAGTTCGAACTCAGCATTAATTCCAACTAGAACACATTGTTAATTTGAATTTACAAGCATGAGGCTAGTTCGAACTAATCTCAAACTTCTTTGTTTGAACTAACAAGTTTGAACTAACCTTTGCTGATGTAGACATAGCTCTTGTTTATTTTGCTGAACTAGACTAACAAAGCTACCCAGGGATATAGTACGGATGGGCCTGGGTGGCCCCGTCCCACCCACCTGGCTAGCAGGCCTACCCATCCCTACCCACTGCAGCGCCCAGCAGCAACCAAGTGCAGACTGGCTAGTAGCTAGCAGCCACGAACAGTGGCACTGTGGGCAGATGGGCAGGGGTGGACTGCTCTCTGCCCATGCAGGTCTGGCCCAGGGCCCAGGTAGCCTTTTCCCCTCCATCCTCTTCCTGATGCTTCAGTTGCTAAGCTAGTGGTGCATCATAATGACCGGAAAGAGGACTGGTGGCAGGGAAGGGGCACTCTGGAGAGTCAGGGAGCTAGCCAGAAAATGGGGGCTGGCTATGCCCCTGCTCTGGATCTGAAAAGTTAGGTCACTTAAATAAATTGCTTGGGAAATTAGTGCAGCAGATTCCAGCTGGAGAGGAGCTGGGTGACTGGCTGAAAAAGCATATGTCCCATTAGGCAGAAAGCATCTTCTCCCCCTAAGATGGAAGCCCTAGCAAAGGGCTAAGAGAGATGGTGGAATGTCATATGGGTGGAGCAAATTCTTGTGCGGGATCCTGATACAGGGGCAAGGCCCCTGTGAGACAGCCTGCGGATTGGGGTTCTGGAGGAAAGAGATGTGGCAAGCCTGGGGGAGAGGCTGGGAGGAGCTGAGCCTGTATGGAGAAAGCCCTGGGAGGTGCTGCTTGGTATAGGACCGGGAAAGCACTCTAAGGAGCTGGGGAAGTGATGAAGAATTTGCAGAAGATTTTGCTTATGATGGAGCTGGGGAAGAGGGAGTAGAGATAACTATTTATCATCACCGAGTACAGATCTGTACCACTTCTCGTATTCCTATCATGCCTTTTATATCTTTAAAAATTCTTTTTGGTCTTAGCTCAGCTGACCACAGATAGCTTAACTGATACCTTTAGTGTCCTTTATCAGTTACCTGCACTTCACAAAAGCTCATGCGATAAATAAATATTTTAGTCTTTGTAAGTGACACTAAACTACCACTTTGGAACTCTGCATTTGATAATATCTCATTTATATTCATTGCTATCAACCTCTCTATTATCCATTCATTATATACTTATTTTTTCAGTTACTGCTTTTGTGACCTCCATTTAAAAAGATCTTTTTTTGTTTTATTTTCTGTTGTTTAGCCAAAGTAGTCTCTTTCCATGACTAAAATGCTTGTTGAGCACCTGGTAAAGTGCTTTTAACAACTGACTTGGGCTGTTGATTAGAAGCTTATGTGTATCTTTTCAAACAGTGATACAGAGACCTTCAGGTGGCTTTTCCACTTTATGCCAAAATTCAGAGGCAGATCCAGAAGGAAAGGGCCTTTAAAAGCCACCTTTCCCATCTGGGATTCCATATATATATGTGGGTGTCAAACTCATTTGCTGTGGTGGGCCAGATTTGAGTTAAATGTACTTCAGGTGGGCTGTACATACCATAAATCAAAATACTATGGCACTCTCATGGTGTCATGGAGCGCTATGTATGCAAAAATGCACTCTGTCATACCACCCTGTCTCTCTTAAGGAGAGAGTGTGGTCTCATGGAGCACAGTCTCAGGGACCCAGTGCCAAGGTTATTGCTACACAGGAAAATGATTCGGGGCACAGGCTCAACCCTTCCCACCCCCCAAGGCACAGAGCTTCAGAAGAGGCCTCCAACTCCAAGCTGCTAGAGATGCAGCAGGAACTGCTGCCTGGGCCATGTGGAAGGGGTTTTAAATTTTGTGCCACTGTTCTTCCATCCTGAGCCACCTGCAGAGTGGCAGATTTAGAAAGGCCCCACCTGGCATTCCCAACAGAGCTCCCAGGCTTGCCACAGCACAAAGCAGGTTGTGTGCCAGGGTTTAAGGCAGGCTACATGCCACAGCTCCACTTGGCTCAGGGCACACTGAGAGACCTGTATGCTCTCATGGCATCATAGAGCGTTGGGTATGCAAGACTGAGCTCTGTGATACTGCAAGACCATGTTCTCTGTTAGGAAAAGAGTGTGGTCCCATGGAGCACAGTCATGGGTGAGATGGAAGAGGTTTGTGGACTGTATCTGGCTCACAGGCTGTATGTTTGAAACCCCTGAATAAGAACTATATAAATTCATGAGGGATCAGTCCATCAATAGCTATTAGCCAGGACAGCCAGATGCTAGGGAATGGCCAATGGGATGGATCACTTGATGATTTCCTTGTCTATTCATTCCCTTGGAAGCACATGACATTAATCACTGTTGGAAGACAGAATACAGGGCTAGATGGACCTTTGGTCTGACCCAGTCTAGCCATTTTTATGTTCTTGCCTTCCAAATTCTGGGCTGGTTTGGGGGGGTGAAGAGGCACCCCCCACTCCTGGCTGCTCTGACTAACAGCAGTGGGTTCTGTGCTACCCATAGGGTGCAATGCAGCCTAGAATTCCTGTGTGTTATGTGCTATGGCAGTGGTTTTCAAACTTTTTTCCTTGGGGCCCAGTTGAAAAAAATCATTTATGCCTGTGTCCCAACAATTACATCTTTGAGCAATGCATTCCAGTCTTTTGGCGGAGACAGCAAAGGGTGCCGTGACCCAGTGCTTGAGAGGCTGCGACCTAGTAGTGGGTCCCAACCCTAAGTTTAACAACCACTGTGCTATGAGTCCATCCCCAATATACCCTTATGGTAGAGCTTGTGGAGGTATGGATAGCACAGGGCAGCTGTACGTGGTGTCTGCACTGGGGAATTCCCTCTTCACTGAAGCAATGTAGTAAGGGCCCCTGTGTGCCACCAGTCCAAACAAACCATCTCATCCAACTGCCTGCATAACTTCAGCTTCTCCCATCCAATCCCACACTCCCTCCTTCTGTCTTCCTGGCCTGAGACATCTGCCCATCCTCCCAGAGTGCCATGCAGAGGGCACTCCCATGTTTGTTGGGCACTGGACGGATGATCTTGTGAGGACATGGTCATATCTTAGACAGTCCCCCAGGAGGTAAAAGACACATGGCAACAGCCAGTTGCATTAGATACATTGAGACAATTTGTTTGGTTCAATGGGGACTATGTAAACCTATGACTTGGCCCAGACCTGGCCTGGAGGTACCACATCAGCCCACTAGAGGGGTCTCTTGTATCTTCCTCTGAGCCCTGGGTGTTGGCCACTGTCCAAGGCCTGATCCTGAGCAGGGTGAGCTTTTGGTGTTACCCCATTCGCAGTCCCAGGCCCGACTGCTGACTGGAGCTGGCGGGGTTGTGCCAATACAATTCCTGGTGTGGACATGGTGCTGCTATAAATGTGCTTGGTCCTAGTGCTTGGTCACTGTGCTCCCCCCAACTCTCCCCGTTTGCAGTCCTAGAAACTTGCTATGCAGCCCCCAGCACCTGGTACCTCCATCCATCCATCACCCCACGTGTACCATCCAGTGCGTACCCAGACTCACCTCCCTTCCTGGCTCTCCTGCACAACCGTCCCCACCCCCACCCCAGAAGCCCCAGTACCTCCACCAGGCTGAAAGCCTCAATCATTTTCTGCTGGTGGATGTTGGCCAGGGGCATTGTGCAAACTGGATTCCAGCCAGCCAGCAGCCAGTTGCCATTTGGGAGGGATGACCATCTTGGTCTCTGTGGACTGCCCCTGCAGGGCATCAGCTCAGCTTGAGTTCAAGCCCACACTTTTCATTGTGGGGATGGGTAGCCCATTCTGGTCATCACAGGAGACAGCCTTAGTGGGGAGACCCTGGTGCAATGGGGCAGATGTCCTCTGCCTCCCTTGCCATTCAACCTGGGCATGTGAAGGTAATTTGTGGCCTGTGGGATGCATCCAGAAACTTGGATCCATCCTCATGCACCATTGTGGGGCAGGCCAGGGTGAATGCCCCTACTGGGCAGGTAGGAACTGAGGCCTGGAAAGACTAAGTGGTATGCTCAGGGTCTCACAAAACAGGGATAGGAAGCAAGGACCCCTCCATGCAAGGTGAGTGCTGTAACCATTGGGAAACACTTCCTTGCCTTGTGCCCCTAGAGTTTGTGTGCTCCTCCTCAGGAATGATGCTGACATGGGCGGGGGGTGGGACTTGTGGGCACAGAGACAAGCTGGGTCTAGACGGATGCAGAGACAGGGCAGGAGAAGGAAGAATATGGTATGGGGATCACCTCCATTGCTGCCTCGGGGGGAGGGACAGCTGAGCCCCCACACCACAGAGACAAACCCTGGCAGGCCTCTTCCGGCTCCCATGGCAGGAGCTGGCTGAGCAACCCCACATGTTCTGGTGTGATCAGGAAGGGTCTCAGGCTGCCTGCAGCTGGGATCTGTCTGCTCTAAAGCTGCCCTTTCCACCCCATACTTAAGGGATGCCCCCTCCTCATGCTGTGACCCAGTTTTGAGGAACAGCCCCTGCACCTGGGTGCCAATGGGCAGGAGGATACCTCCAGGGGGCGAGGCAGGTAGGTGTCCCTCCACTGCACCCCCACTGCTGCCCCCTCAAAGGGACCAGGAGCCCAAGCAGGAGAGGCAGCTCCAGCTTGAACCACTAAGCCCAGAGCATCTCCCTGGAGCTGGGTGTCTCCCATGTCCAAGGTCACCACATGACCCACTCTGGGCTATTTTTATCCTGGGAAGGGGAGGGAGACTCTGACCCTGCTATTTCTGGTCCACGGCCCAGCTGTCACTAAAGGAGAGGAGAACAGAGACCCGCCATCCCAGAAGCACCATGACTGGCTGTCAGCAGCTGTCCTTCTGCCCAAGAGCAGATGCTGATTGGGTCAGGTGGGTATAAAAGGCCTGCCCTGAGCTGTAGGAAGTTTGCTGCTGCTGGCAGGGCCTGGAGCTGTGTTCTCTGCTCCAAAGATGCCAACCCACCGGCTGGTGATTGTGCGCCATGGTGAGAGCACCTGGAACCAAGAGAACCGCTTCTGTGGCTGGTTTGATGCTGACTTGAGTGAGAAGGGGGCAGAGGAAGCACGGCGAGGTGCCCAGGCCCTGCGGGAAGCGGCCTATGAGTTTGACATCTGCTACACCTCAGTGCTTAAGAGAGCTGTGCGCACCCTCTGGGCCATCCTGGATGGGATTGACCAGATGTGGCTGCCTGTAGTGCGCACCTGGCGCCTCAATGAGCGCCACTATGGGGGTCTCACTGGTCTCAACAAGGCTGAGACAGCAGCCCGGCATGGTGAGGAGCAGGTGAAGATCTGGCGGCGTTCCTATGACATCCCACCACCCCCCATGGATGAGCAACACCCCTACTACCAGGTCATCAGCAAGGTGGGGACCAGCTGAACACGGGGGGGGGGGGCAACCAAGCATTGAGAGGGGGAGCAGTGGAGGGGTGGAAAGAAGGGGTGCATAGGGGAGGGATGGGTGGTACCCAGGTTGGCTGCTGCCTGCCCTCTCCTGGCATAATCATTGGGAAGGTGGCCTGAAGCCCCTGCCCCCTGAAGGGCGCTAACCTGTACAGCTCCTGGTGTCAGGGTGGGATGACCAGTAAAGGTCTCTGGGGCTGCTAAGAGGGTCCTGCCCCTGACTTGGAGTTTGCAGGCTGTGAGACCACCCCTCTGGGGAAGAGAGGGCCAGGCTGATCTGTTGTTCTCAGGCACAGCTAGTATGTCTTGCTAGGGCCATGCATGGAGGTCCAGCTGGCAAGGGAGTCCCTGTGCATAGCCCCACAGGGGAGTGGGGTGATGGCCCCTGGCCAACCTAGATAAACATTGTGCTGGGGCCATTTTCTGGTTACTCCTGGTTGTAGAGGATGGGTGGGGGCCCCAGAGCTGGGATCCCACCCCACCAGAAACATACCAGATCTGCCTCTGGGAGTAAATCTTCCACTGACCAGGAGTGGAGCTGCTAGGGGCAGAGAAGCGTGTGGACCCTGGGGTGCCAGTGCAGGGGGGAGGGAAGTCAGCATGCTGGTTGGGGTGATGGAAAGCCACTCACATGTTGCAGGAAAAGGCTAGCTAGGAGATCTGACTCAGTTATCCAGACCCTTCCAGCAACATGCACAAGTTGGGCCTGGGTCCAGTTCTGGTTAGAAAATCCCCCCACCCCCACAGCAGTGCCTGGCTGAGCCAGTTGGGTCTGTAATTGCCACCTCTGCCCCTTGGCTGGAAACCCCAGAGGGACAAGCATCGCTAGAGCTACCAGGGTCTCTCCTGCCCTGCTCCCTAGGAGAGGCGCTATGCAGGCCTGAAGGCTGGGGAGTTGCCAGCGTGTGAAAGCCTCAAGGACACCATCGCTCGAGCCCTGCCTTTCTGGAACGAGGAGATCGCCCCCCAGATCAAAGCTGGCAAACGGGTGCTGATTGCTGCCCATGGCAACAGCCTGCGTGGGATTGTCAAGCACCTGGAGGGTAAGGTCCCCCTACCAGTGTGGGATGCCCGACATAGGGCTCAGAGCCAGGGATGGAGCAGGCTCCAGTACCTGCCAGGGTGTAGAGATCTCTAGGACCAGCCCACTGGCCTGTCTGAGACGTTCCATACCAGAAAGTGTCCCATGGGGGCCTGACCCCAAGTGGCCCATAGCATGGCAGTGAACCCAGGGCCTTGGTGCAGCTATTGCTTGCAAGTGACCTTTAAGTGGGCCAGATGCCAGATGCTATGGCCTCTTAGCTATGTGCCCCCTGTAAGGCCCTCTCCAGACTCCCTCCTTCCAGCTCTGGGCTGGGGCTAGGCAGTCAGGATGGTCCCTAGGGTGGGAACCAGAGTGTCCTGGCAAGCTGTGGGGCTAGGAGGCAGTGCCACTCAGTGCCAGGCAGTGCTTGAAGCCCTCTCTTCAGCTCCCAAGGCCCCTCTGCTCCTACCATGGGAAGGTGTGGTGGATGCAGCCCCCCTGTGCTAGGATCAGATCAGACCCAGCTCCCCTGCTTAGAAGAGACCCAGCTGGGATTTGCCTCCTTTCAAGATCTGGTTCTAAACTGTACAGCAGGGCTGTCCACCCCGGGATGTGCAGCAAGGGTGGGGGGGTAGGTCTACCATGGGCATCATTAGCTGTGCGGATAGTTTCCATGTCCCGCTCTGTGCCTTGGTTTCCCCCACCATAATGCAGGGCTGACAGCCCTGACCCCAGAGGCCAGAAGGTCTGATCAGTAGACAGTTGAGGGCTCTGGAGCAGCACCTGTCCAGAGCAGGGCAGCCTGGGATGGGGGCCCTGTGTCTGAGGCCCAGTGAGCCATGCTGGGGCTGGGCAGGCATAAAAGCCAGCTACTCTATGCTCGCTGCCGCTGAAGGTTGTTGCTATTTCCAGGCTGGCATCACATTTCATGGCGCTGGGTGGGGTCTGGTTTCCATGCTAACCACCTCCCTGCCCTGCTGGGATTCTGTTTCCCTGGCTTCCATGAGCTCCAGACCCAAAGGTCACTAGGATTCCAAGGAGGGTTCTTCAGGTGCAGCTGGAAGGAGCTGCAGAAGATATGGGGCAGCTCCCCACAGTGCCCCCCATTGGGACATGCTGGGACTGGAGTAGCCAGGAACTTCCCTCAGCCAGATCATGCCCTACTCTCCAGAGCAGTGCTCCCAACCTCGGGTTTGGGGACCCTTGGGGGTCTGTGGACTTATTGCAAGGGGTCCCTGAATACATCAGGTCTCAGTTGCTGCTGGCCAGCAGCAGGTGGCCTGACCTTGATCTGGCCCCGGCCACTGCTGGCTAGCAATTCATGTTGGAGAGGGCTCTAAAATTCTAAATTAATTGTATTTGCCTGCTGTAAGCAGCCTCTCCCTGGCTATGTCCCCACCCTGTGGGATCAGGCAGGGACCAGGACCTTCTCTGCTTTTCTGCAGCACCACTACCTGCAGTCAGTCCCCAATAACACCTATTACCATTTGGGGATCCATGAATTTTTTGATGTTAAAAAGGGGTCCTCATACTTGAAAAGACTGGGAACCACTGCTCCAGAGCAATCCCTGCTGAAACAGGCCAGGGCAGGAATAGCCAGGAGCTCCTTCCAGCTGGCTCCTGCCCTGCTCCCCTCAGCAACCCACTTTGGGACAGGACAGGGCTGGAGTAGCTGGGATTTGCCCCTCACCTGGTGTTCTCCCCCTGGCTGTTTCTGCCTCTCCCAGCAGGAAGCACTGTAACATGGTGTCTGCAGTGGGGAAGTGTCCAGTGTCTCAGCAGGGGAGCAGAGAGGCAGCCCCAGGGGGCAAGAAGGGAAGTAGTAGATCCCAAGATCCTGTCTGTACCCCACCCCATTCCACAGGGTTGTCTGATGCTGCCATCATGGAGCTGAACCTGCCCACTGGGATCCCTATAGTCTACGAGCTGGACGAGAACCTGAAGCCCACGAAACCGATGCAGTTTTTGGGTGATGAGGAGACCGTGCGCAAGGCCATGGAGGCAGTGGCAGCCCAGGGCAAGGTCAAGAAGTGAGGGGGAGGGTAGAAGAGCCAAGGCAATAAACCTGTGAAAACCCATCTCAGTGAGTACAGTGTGTATGGGGTGCCTTGGGACCTGGCAAAGCCCAGATGGAGATCCGGCACAGCCTAGATGGAGGCCCAGGCCCCTGCTGCCATGGCCATCTGCAGCCCAGAGAGTGCAGAGGGGTGGGGAAGCAGCATAGGGGGAGGTGAGGTTGTGGAGTGCAAAAGTGTGCTGGGGAGCAAGCTAGCATTGGGGTCAGCTGCTCAGCAGCAGGTCCTCCTCATCTCATGCAAGAACCCACCACCCACATGCCCCCCACTACAGGAAAATCACTGTCAGACCAAATGCTGCAGAAACCTCCCTAGCTGACAAGCAGAATTTGAATTCTAGACCTTCAGCACCAAGGAAGAGCCTTATTAGCTGGCACCAGTAACAGGCTGTTATCCAAAGGCCCTGCCTTATATTTGCAGGGTATAGCGCAGTGTGTGACCGTGAGGCCCTCCAGAGGGTGGAACTGGAACAGCTGAGCTGTGTGTCACAGACCCTGTTGTGCCAGCACCTCCTGGGGCTTTCTCCCTGGGCCCTGCTGCAAAGACCTGGGCTTGGGCTCTATCCCTGGCTACAGGGAGTGGCCAAGAGGCACTTCAGCTTGTCCATGCAGCCTGATCCCTGCCCAGCAGTTTGGCAAATGTCCCAGTTCACAGCCTGTTGCTGGGTTTGTCTGTCCAGCATGTTTCCACTGGGAAAGGGGGGAAGCGATAATGGTCTCCATAGCAACAGCCTCAGAGTGTCCTTCAGTGGGGACCATGGTGACTGTGGCAACAGAAGAAATTAAAAGGGAGTGCTCCCCTCTGCAGCTGGCTGATTCTGTCCATTTCCTTCCTTCCTCCTGTTTTTCCCTCTCTTGCTTTGCTCTTTCCTCCCCAGTTTTCCTCCCCTTGGCTCCTGCTGTGTGGTCCTTGCTTCCCCCCACATCTTCCATTATTTATCCTCTGCTCCCTCTAAGTGAAATTCACCTATGACCTCTTCCAGTTGTGTCCCACCCAGCTAGGGGCTTTCATGCCCTTATCACTGTGGATGGAGCGGCTGGGCCTGAAACTCACCCACAATGGAGCAGGTCAGTGGGGGCTATTGCAGACTAGTAGGAAGGGGGTGGCCACTTTTCAGCCACTGCTATTTTGAAGCAAACTATAGTCTGATGGCCAGTGGCTGAATCCTGTTGCCCTAGGCACATCCCTTGACTTGTCAATCCCTCTGCTCTGCTCCTGGCCCTCCTGTGAGTTACCCTGGAGTCAAACCCCTTTTTCCATAGTGTGAATGTATTCCTGAAGTTGTGCTTACACACAGAAGACGGCCCATGGTTGACTAAAAAATCCCCTGGCTGGACACACTAATTCCTGCTGGGTCTTCCTGCTGCCTGCCACAATGGGCCCTTTCCCTCAATTCCTCTTGTGAGGAAGTGAGGGGAATGTGCTGAGAAAACAGGGATGATTATTGATGAAAATGTGTCACTGCGGCAAGGTGGTTGCAGCACAACCTAGTCATTCAGGCCCTTCATGCACCTGTTCTCCTCCAACTGCTGGGTGCCCTGTTCAGACAACATTCATCTTGCTGCACCAGCATCTCCCTACAGGGAGATGAAATGCTGTGAATGGTAGGAGTCATGGTCATGGTGCAGTGGGGGCAACCTAGTTGGGGGAGGAGAAATGACTGTTGAACCCTGTGTGCCTCTTTTTTTTTTTTTTCCTAGCACTTCCTCACAGGAATGAGCAGAGTGTACCCACACACCATCATTGTGGGGTGTCCCCCAGCTGCTTTGGTGCTCTTCTAACACTACTCTTCTTGAGCCAGGGGCTGCTCTAGATTTATTCTCAGCTGCTTCACCCAGGTCTGTCTTTGTCTCCCTGCCTGCTCCTGGCAAGCTGCATTTGGAGTGATTTCCTTGTGCAGTGGGTACCTACCATCACCCTGAACATCAGTTTACCTTCTACTCCACCCCTCTGGATTCCCTAGGACAGGGGTTGGCAACCTTTGCTGTTCCCCATGCCATCCCCTACTCTCTAACCCTCAGCCAGTGCCAGCAGCGCTTTCTGCTGGAAAAAAGCGGCTGCTGCCTGGAGGTAGGTGTTCTCAGCCAGGCTGTGGAAGGCAGCCACTTGCAGTGACTCCTCCCTAGCCATGCCACTGAAAGGAGCTACTTGGAGTGGCTTTTGGAGGCAAGGCTGGCACTTTTGGTGGCACCACAGAGGGTGCTGTGTGTTGCCCCAAATGGGCTCATGTGCCACTCTTGGCATGCATGTTAGGGGGGTTGTCCACCTGCCCTAGGATCACCCTCAGTCCTCCTGGGTATCTGCCATGCTCCCACTAGGTCATCAGCTCCATGAGTTAGTAGTTTGTGGATCATGCCCCTCTGCCTTCAACATGTTAAGGAAGCAGTTAATAAAGATGACTCCTCAGGCCATCTTTATACCCCCTGAATTTCCCTCTTCTGGCAAATTCTCAGCTGCTCTCATATTCTGCTTCCTCAATTGATTGTGTGAGTTGTCTGAGCCAATGCCTTGGTGTGATCCCACCAGATCTTGTGTGCCTGGTGGGGCAGAGCGTGGGGCACAACCTGGGGGATACACAGCACTTGGGGGAGGGCACTCCTGCCCAGTGCTGTTCAGAAACTGAGCAAATTCTGCTCTACTCATTTAGTACCATGGGGGTCCTTTTGAGGAGGGCTCATTTGCTGCTTCTAGTTAACACTGCTGCAATTAATGAGTTCCAAAGGGGTAGCCCTGTTGTTAGTCTAATTCAGCAAAACAAGCAAGGAGTCCTGTGGCATGTAAAGACTAACATATTCATGTGATAAATAAATTTTAGTCTTTAAGTGCCACAGTACTCCTTGCTTGTAATTAATGAGGTTTCTACTGTAGATGCACTTAGGACAGGAAGTGATAGGAGCAGCCTCTCTGGAGACAATATCCACTCACCAGAGATGCCTAGAAACTAGAGAGAATGGAGGCCAAAGGCCCAATAGCTTGTGGTCCCCTCTCCTGGGGGATCAGAGTTTGGGGGGGGGTGTTAAATTGCTGGTGCCTCTACTCCAGCAGAATCTCCTCAGCCTTAGAGAGGAGCCAGGCCCCTGATGTGTCCTGGAAACATCTGGCACCAGAGCTCCCTGCCTGTCTGGTGGGATGGCTGCTGTCTGGCACTTCCTCGTCACCTTGAACCTGGCCAAGGGTACTTCCCTGTTGTCCAATCAATTCCTTGCCCAGCTGGGGCTCTGGGTACAGGCCATGCCATGCTGTGAAGCCTCTGCCTCTCTCCAGTCTAGTGGGCCCAAAGGCCTGTGACCTCTAGGGAAAGGAGAAGCAGAAAGTCGCAGTGCAGCCAGGAAGTGGGCATGGCTGGCAGTGGACCAAGCTATGGTCACATTGACTCTGACCTTGGTGTCCACAACATGGCTGGACATCACCTACCTCCTTTCCTCCTGCCATGCTCTCTTCATCCCCTTCTATGTACAGTTCCTCACCTTTTCTCATGCCCAGACTAGCCTCCCAGTGCCTCTTCCTGGCATGGGTACCCTTCCTCTTCCAAAACCCTCCATAAACTCTCCCCTCCATGAACCTTTGTTTCTTGCTCCCTGCTTCTCTTGGATGGAGTTTTTTTTTTACTTAATGGCATGGAAAGAGCCTCCCCCACATGGTCCCCTCTGTTGTCCAGGCCTCCCAGACTTCCCTACACTAGTGAGCACACCTATCTGGACAACTTCCTCGAGCCATTCCCAACAGCTCAGGGCCTCCATCTCCTGCCATGGCTTACTCCCAGGGTTCATGGGTGCATCCTCTGTGTTGGTTTCCCCATGCCAGCCACCTTGCTCAGAGCTGACATGTGCTAAACAGAGTCATTTCACACCAGGCAGCGCACAGGCTGAGTCAGCCATGCCCGCCCCCATCCTCAGCCCCTCCACCAGGCCCTGGCACAGCAGGGGTTTGCAGCTTATGTTGTCTTCCCTTAATCCTGGCTGCAAACACAGAAACAGTGACAGCTGCATGCGTCACTCCCTGCAAAAGGACAAGGAATGAGTACCACCCTCATGTGCTGGTGCAGCCAGCCTCCACCCTCTCCCAGCATGGGTGGGGAGGGCTCGCAGATAGGCCTATAGGTGCAACATCCCCTTCACACAGGGCCAAGACCAGACTCCCCACCCCCCAAAGGGTTTCAATACCATGATGATGGCAGTGTTTGGGGTATGGGATCTGGGTTTGCATAATGCAGTGACCGCAAACCAATTTCTCTAAGTGGCCAAGCCGAGTGGGCAGCCATGAGGATTGAATTGGAGTTGCAGATGACCAGCTTCCAGGTGAGGAGTGGGAACAGCAGCAGCAAGCACAGTGGTAACTGACTCTGACAGGGCTCCTGGATGAGAAGGGAGTGTATGTACTGCCAGGAGCTGCTTTGCACCCCATGGAGCAGGCACACGTGGGTGGTAAGGGAGAGAAGCAGGGAGGAGAGTGCTTGTGTTTCTACTAGAAATTCAGGTCCTGCCTAACCAGTTTCTCCAGGCAGACTTTCCAGCTAGCCAAGAAGCAAATCTCATGCACAAGAGCTCTGGTAGGGAATAGGGCCTCAGCTGGACTCTTTGAAACACCTTGTTTATTGTTCTGGCATTGATGACCATTTGACTCAAAGGTCTGAGAAATAGGTGGGAGGAAAGCTCTCTCTGTTAAATTTGGCACTTTGGCCTCTGTGAGTGACCGGGGACCTCTAAAGCAATATAGGTGAGCTTGCCAATGAGTCTGTCCTGTGTGGCTGGCCCTTTAATGGGAAATGGGTCCCTCAGCCCCACCTGTGACATTGCTAACTCACCTACCCAGGAGGGGACAAAATGTGGCTTGCTCATGTGTTCTGTTAGATAAGGGAGAAGGCTGGATGAAGGGAGGAGGAAATGTCAGCAAAGGTCTGCTGAAGAAGAGTGAATAACAGCAGAAGAATGGCCTGGGTTTTTTTGGGGGTTTTTTTGCTGGCTGGCTTCTCTAAGCGGGAGTGTGTGGAGGGACAAGAAATCCTGGGAGGCGCTGCTGGAGAGTGGGAAAGCAGCCAGAGACTATTCATGCTATTTTATTGGCAAAACTTCAGCTGGCTCCTAGAAAGGGAACCTTATTTTGAATGGTGGTATGGAATGTTTAAGGTGCCCTATACAGAAGGGAAACTGAGGCAGAGTCCCTACAGTGAGGTGGTTGGGAGGTAGCCAACCCTGTTCCAGAATCTTACAGGAGAAAGCAACTCAGATGTGGCTGAAAATGAGACTTGCTAGCACTTCCTCTGTCCAACCCAAACCTGGGTCCCCTGGCTGTGAAAAGGGCACCTGGTGCAGTTTGGGGGTGGGTGAGGAGTAGATACTGGTAAATCCCAATAATCTCCATCCTGCGCAGACAATGCTCCTATTGCCACAGCAATGGCCAACAGGGTTTGCTGGGATGAAGCAGCCTGCCATGGCCAGGGTATGGAGCAGGAAAGTTGCTGCCCCGAGTAAAAACCTGGGGCATGGGCCCATGCCCCACCCCCTGCCATGGGCCATGCCTCCTGGCCCTGATTCTGTGCTCAGGGCCAATCCAGCCTTGGGCGCCTGCCACTGCCAGCCTGGCTCTGGATCCCAGGCAGGACAGGGCTGGGAGTGGCAGCCACTGCCACAGACAGCCTGGCCTAGGATAAGGCTGGGAGCTGCAGCCTGCAGGCGTAGCCGTGGGTGGCCCCCAGCCCTGGATCTCCAGCCAGAGACGGGGCCGGGAAAGGCAGAGGCCATGCCGGGAACTTGGGGCACTGGCGCTGGGACTTAGGGCATGTGCCCCATGTGCCAGGTGCCAGCGATGCTCCTGGTATGGAGAGAAAAAGGCTGCATAAGGAAATCTACAGAGCTACTGGGGAGATGTGGGTCTGTCCAAAATGGGGTCATGTCTGAGCAACCACAGGGTGAAGATGGCTCAGAACCACAGGGAGCCATGACATCACAGCCAGCTGCAGCAGACTCCACAGTTTCTTGTGGTCTTGGGTAGCTCCAGGGGATCCCCTATTCCTGGAAATATTCCTGTTTAGGCATCTGCCCATCACGACAGGCTAGCACCACCTCTGCATGAAACTGAGTGGTGCAATCCAGCCCTTCTCTTGCTCCCCTCTTGGCAGCACCCTGCCAGGTTCCCCCTTTCCCTCTCCTGTCTCTAGCCTCCATTCCCTTACAAGGAGCATGTTCCCCCAGTCTCTGCTGCTGGCAGCCAGGACCCAGGTTCTACTTGGCTCAGGACCAGAGCTATAAGATTTGTTACAGTGATGGTTCAGTGGGGTTCCTACTGCTCTGGCTGTTACAGCCAGGGCCCTCCTGGGAGGCCAGGGACTCGAGGGCAAGCCTGCCTGCTTCCAGGGTCTTTTGCCAGCTTACCAGGCTTCTCACAAATTGCCAGTAATGAGGGAGTTTCCTATGAAGGCATTTCCAGTGGGGATCCTAGTAGCCCTAGGAGGCTGGAAACCTGGGGTGCTGCTGAATCCCCTCTTCACTGGATAGACCCTTACTGCTGGGATTCTCCCACTGGGCAATCTGGGGGTAGGAATCCACCCCTGTAGGGCCTGACTGTTCCTGCATTGGGCAGCCATCTTCAAACCTATAGCCTGGCCAGGTGGCTGGGGATGTGGTATTACCTAGGGCACGTTATCATGGAAAATCATAGAGTGGCCGCAGACTGCTGGGACATGGTCCTTCCCTGCATTCTCTTCCTCCCTGCTAAGGCTCCCGGACCTTTTTGGGCTGTGGGCACATCTCCAGTCCCCATTTCTAGATCACAGCCCGGTAATAGTATCTGGTGCCTCCCATACTCTAGTTGGGCCCCAAGAGCCTCCTGACAGGCTGGTGTCGACTGTGCAACACTGGAAATCAACTCCCCATCTTGGCCTGCAGTCTTCAAAGCATGGTGGAGCTGTGGCCTAACCAACGTGGAGGGGGAACCACAGAGGTGTTGCTGGCACCAGGCTTATGGGGCTCGAGCCCCAAGTCCCAGAGCCTGAGACTCAGGTCTGCTGCCGGGCCACCTGCAGCAGTGGTGTACGAGCTCCGAGTCTCAGCGCGCAGAGCACCCGATCTTTTCCGGGCCCGGCGGCACTCCTGGGGAGCCAGCAGGAACCAGCATGTCTGCCTAGGCCAGCAGCTGCAAATAAGAGTAACCTACTTGGCCTCACTGTCTTTGATGCAAAAGGCATCTGTCCACAGAGTACAGGGCCCAGCCAGCTCCATATACCCCCGGACATGCCAAAGCAGGCAGAAGGGGTTGTTTTCTGTCCAGTGCAGCCTTTGTCCTGAATGTCCACATGACGTTTTCTTATTTCGAAATGACAGGCTCTGTCATTTTGAAATAAGAACCGTCATTTTGAAACAGCTTAAACCCCATTCATTTTGAAACGGCTGTTATTTCGAAATGGTTGTTTCAAAATAAGGCCGTTTGGACATGATGTTTCGAAACAACACCATTGTTTCGAAACAACTGTTTTGAAACAACATGTACAAATGGCCTTATTTTTGAAATAACCATTTCGAAATAACAGCTGTTTCGAAGGCAGGCTTTCCCTTAATTCGAATTAATATTTTCTTAATTTGAATTAACTTATTTCGAAATAATGATGTATGTGTGGACATAGCCTTAGTCTTTAAAAGTACCACCAGACTCCTTGTTTGTTTTGCTGAACTAGGCTAAAACAGCTACTCCTTTGGAATAGGTCTAGTACAGAGGAGCTATTCAAAATGCTATTCCCTTACAAAAAGTTCTCCAGCTCCCCAAAGAATCGGTCACATTAGCAGATCAATTTGGGTTTGGATCATACCCAAAATACCCCCTGCCAGCCAATCCTTCAGTATCTAACAATGAAAGGTTTATTATAAAAAGAAAAAAACAAGAGGAAAGATGTTAAATGGTCAAAGCCGTCAGCTACTCACAAAATCATTGTGAAGTCCACATCTATAGAAGAGTCTTGCCAGAAATGCAGAATTTGCAAGCTTGTACAGTCCCTCAGGAGTTCACTCAGTACCTGGATGCATCTGAGTCCTTGGTTTCATGGCTTCAGCTGTAAAACAGTTGATCCAGAGGCTGGAAACAGGAATGAAGACAAGCCAAAGATGAAGCAACAGCCTTTTCAAGTTTTTGCCAGGTGGCTTGTCCCAAACACAGTCCCTGTTTGCAGGCGTTCTTCCGCTGGACTGAGTGTACAGTTGATGGCCCTTGACAGGCCCTTAATTGGGCCAGACAGTGCTGGGAGGCTAATCAGTTATGGGTTTCTCCAGCAGCACCGCACAAGGTTTAGATCCAGAAATATCACACAGTCACCAACGTTCTTCATTCAATAGCAAGAGCCACTGGGAGCCCCACAAGGTTGGGAGGTAGCATGGATGTCCCCTTGTGTGGCTCCCTGCCCCCCCCACCGCTCCCCCAGCTCCGAGTTGGCAGCTCACTGGGGCTTTTCATCATTTCTCGGAGCAGGTGGCACGGAATCCACCATGCTGGAGCCAACCCAGCCCGTGATTCCCTGATTTGGCAGCTCCAGGGAGCGCTGATCTAGCTACTATGCCAGGCCAGCTTTGCGCTTCAATCAGCTTCTTCATCTCCACTTCCTTTACTACTCATTGAGCTCCCCTCCACCATGGGGGTCTGATCATCCCCTGAGCTGGGCACCTCTGGGAGCCATTCATGCCAGGGCAGAGGGGAAATTAGATGTTCATAAACAGCTACCCCTTTGGAACTTGGCAACATGCTAGATCTTTATAAGGTGTAAATGCTGACAGGAGGGGAGCATGGCTGCCTAGATCTCTCTCTCTTTGTCTTCCTATGTCTAGACAGATTTATGCTGGGTCAGCTGTTTGGTTTGCTGAGATCGATCCCCTGCTCAGGCTGGGTTTCTCCTCTTCTCCACTGACGCAGGGGTGCCTCTGTTCCCCCCCGCCCTCTGATTTACTCTGGAGACAAAGTCAGGCCTTCTCATTCATCCCAAATTTCTCTCTTTTGCCCCCTGCTAGAAAAGCCAGCACATCACCAACTCAGCACAGTCCCCGCCTCACCCATCACTCATGGGTGCACCAGGTGTCCACTCACTACTCATCCCTTGACAGTCAGGGGAATGGATTGCAGTTAACTGAACCCTGAATTGCAGCCACCCACTGTAACAGGACAGGACTGGGCTGTACCCAGTGCCTCTGGGTCTCAACCTGCAGCTTCTTGCAAACCCAGCCCCGGGGGGCTTCTGACAGCTGGCATCATTCAGTGCTGCTGTGATCATTGAGGACAAGAGCATGCCCCTGCTATGACTGAGTCCGGTATTAAAAGGCCCTGAGGGAGCCTTGGCCCGGATGTTGGATGGTTGCTTTCAATCCACTCTCTCTTATCCTGAGCCCAGAGGAGCCAGAGACCCCTGGACTCTAGGGCAGTGGTTTTCAAAGTAGGGGTTGGGACCCAATGCTGGGTTGCAGACCCACTGGTACTGGGTCATGGCACCCTCTGCTTCATCTGCTGCAATACTGGAATGCATTGTTCAAAGGTGTAGTTTTTAGGTCGTGGGCATAAATGATTTTTATCAACTGGGTCCCAAGAAAAAAAGTCTGAAAACCACTGCTCTAGGGAGCACAGCCTGAGGGCTATGGGAGCCATCTCCTACCACAGGGAAGGGTGCACACAAAACCAGGCACTGGGCATCCCTAAACCTCCCACAACCAGAAACTGGGACCGGACAATGGGAAGAGGTCGCTTGGCATTGCTCTGTTCTGGTCACTCCTTCTGATGCTCCTGACCCCTGGGGGGAAGACAGGCCACTAGACAGACTATGGGTCTGATCCACTGTGGCAGTTCTTAGGTTCTGAAGTAATGGCCACTGCCTCCCCTCTCAGGTGGCACGGCTCCTCCCTCCCCATTGTGCACTGTCCCCACAAACCCACCCCATCTCCCTTGCCACCATGCAATGTCTCCCCCCTGCCATCTTCCCTTCTCCCCACACTTTCTCCCCCAACTACCCCTCTTGCATTGCCTTCCCTCCCCCCCGCATTGTCACTCCCCCCTCCAGGCTGCTTTCTCCCCCTGCTCCCCCATTGCCTTTCTCCACTGTATTGTCTCCCCTTCCCCCCACTGCATTGTCCCCCCCAGGCTGCATTCTCCCCCAGCTGCCCCCACTGCATTGTCCCTCCCCTAAACTGTAGCCCCACCACCAGGCTGCACAGTCCCTCCTACCCCAGCGCCCCCCCGCTCTCTCCCCCTCCGCCCGGCTCTGTTGCCCCCCCAGGGGGCTGCACCGTCCCTCCCCCCGGCCCCGTGGCAGCCTCGGCAGCGGCTGTCTGGGCTCCGATCTCCCGGACGCCGAGTTGGCCCCGCCGGGGAAAGGGGGCGCGGACACGGGCTGGCTGCGGGGGGGTCCCCGGGATCCGCTTGCGCAGCCCGGCCGGGAGGGAGCAGGCGGCGCCCGGGGCAGGCTCCGGGATCCAGGCGCCGGAGCCGGTGAGTGGCCGGGCGGGGGCTCCGCGGGGATCGGGGGCTCCCCGGTGTGGTGCAGCTTTCGGGGTCCCAAGGCGCTGGCTTGGGGGCTCCAGGAGACTCTGCCTCCTCCCAGGTTGGGGGGTGCAGGGGCGTGGTGCCCCCAGTCTGGGAAGGGCTAGCAGCACCTGGCTTGGGGTAAGGGTGACCCGGTTCCCTGGGGGTGACGGGCCCTGGCACAGAGAGCTGGCCAGAAAGGGAGGGTGGTGGCCCCCCGACCCAGCCTGTCGGTGGCACGGCCCCCTCGTCCCTCTCATCATGCCCGAGTTGTCCGCGCACGTAAGCCCGACCGCCAACGACTCACGCCCATGCACAGCCACAGTGCTGGACATGAACACTGGGGCGCTGCGCACTGGGCCCTCCAACCTCTCCTTGAGGCTGTGCGAGGACCCAGATGCTCTGCCCGTTGACATCGGGGGCAGCTTCCCAGAGCTGGCCCTGTCGCTGGTGCTGCCCGTGGTGTATGCCCTCATCTGCGGGTGTGGCATCCTCGCCAACGGGCTGGTGATCTCCATCGTGCTGGGCTGTAAGCACAAGCTAGTGTCGGACGTCTACATCCTGAACCTGGCGGTGGCCGACCTCCTCTTCCTGGTGGGCATGCCCTTCATCATCCACCAGCTCATCCAGGAGCGTGGCTGGATCTTCGGGGACTTCCTCTGCCGGGCTGTCACCACCATTGACCTCAACAACCAGTTCACCAGTGTGGCCATCATCACTGTGCTCTGCGTGGACAGGTACCACCCCCCACCCCCACTCCCACTTGGCAGCACTGGCCCTGGCTCTGGCCCTGGCCCTGGGTAACACATGGGTAGAGGGATGGGCACGTGGGAGTGGACAGACAGACACGCAGACAGATACGTAGCCCCATAGACAGACAGACATGAGGACAAGCATTGACAGATGGACATGGGCAGGCAGACATGGGGATGGAAAGATGTACAGGTGGGTGGAGAGGTGGCCACGTGCAAACATGGACAGACAAAGAGATGGATGCACAAACTGGCAGGGACGGACATTGACAGATGGATGTACATGATGGGCACATGGATGTGGACACAGGCATTGACAGATGGACAGACAGATGGAAAGGGAGACTGGTGGACACACTTAGACCTGGATCATAGAATCTAGAGAGGGGGACCTGGAGAAGGAGATGCAGAGACAAGGACACCCAGATGGACATCTGTGGACAGACAGACTGATGCAGACACAGTCGGCCATGCAGAGGCAGATCTGTAAGCAGGCGGACACCAACACAGGGTGACGTCCAGCCACATGGACAGAGAGACCTGGATAGTTGGTTGCACACTGCCTAAATTATGCCAGGACCCTTTTTGGCCCCCAGTAAATGTGGGGAGGGGGGATTTGAGCCCCTGTTGTTGTGGGATGGGGTGCCCCTTTGTGCTAGCCTAGCAATAGGACTCTGTTGAGTCAGGTGGCTAGGGACAGAGGGATGGGGGGAAGATGTTCTGCTTTAGCTGCATCTGACTTTCGCAGGCAGGCAGCAGGAAGCCAACCCCCTGTGGCCCACGGGTACTGGCTGCAGCCCCACACAAAGGTGGGTGAGGGTGGGTGACTGACACCCCTGAATGTTGCTGCCCCGGCATTCCCTGCACTGAGAATCCAATTTCCTGCTGCTCACCTGGCCCAAAATAATCCCCAGCAGCTGGGATGCTGCCCTGGTATTGAGATGCCAGAACCAGACTCACCTGTGCCTTCTCCATGAATGTCACCTGGCTCAATCCGGCCCATGGCTTTGGTCTACCCCTGGGCCTGGAGTCTTAGCTTTCCTTTGGGCAGTCAGTTAGGGCTCCTGCTGTCACTCACATGGCTGTGACATTGGCAGCTGAGGCCTAGGCTCTAGTTCTGAGAGGCTGGGGGGCCATTAGGGGAGGTGGACAAGTCTGCAAGGGCTGAGCTCTAGCAAGGCCCTGGATGGCTGCAGGGCACAGAGTAGCAGGGAATGATAGAGCTGGGGCAGGGCAGAGTTGGAATGAAGGGTTCTGCAGGGCATGGATGGAGCTGTCATGGTTGGACCGCTGGTGGCTCTCCTGGATCTGTTAATATTTGGCTCTTGAGCAGGGTTTTTGTCAATCTAAGCCAACAGGGATTTTGGCGCCTGTCTCCCCCCACCTGTGCCACCACTGGGATCTGGCCATGGGTAGGGAGCAGCACCGCCACTGGGATCTGGCCCTGGCCGGGGATCCAGCTGTGGATGGGGATCCAGTCCCAGCCGGGGAGTGGTGCCACGGGTGGGGGGTCTGGCCATGTGCAGGGAGTGAAGCAGCCCCAGCCCAGCCTTTGGTGCTCCCTAATTGTTAGTGCCCTAGGTGACTGCCTAGGTCAACTCTATGGAAGGACCAGCCTTGCTCTTGAGCCAAATCAGCTCCTGGGCCTGACCCTTGCTTCACACTAATTCCCCTCGGGCTGCTCTGGCAGTGGAAAGAGGGGAATGTCGGGTCCCAGTGACCACCCCCCATCCAGCCCCCCTCAGTAGCATTGAACTGCACACCAAATCCCAGTTTCAGTACCTGAACCCTTGCTTCCTGGCCTCCCCAAGCTGGGGCAGCTGGGAACTCTTTGAAAAGCAGGGGCCAGAAGCTGTTGTACATACCCTGCCTCACCCCTGTCCCCATCATTACCCACTAGGGCCCCCTGACTCATCCCCCCTCCCTGCCCCCCAGGCCAATATCCCCCCGGATGGCCGCTCTCTTCCCAGGTATGTGGCAGTGGTGTACTCGTCCACGGTGGGCCAGAAGCGGACACTGCGCTGCACGGTGCTGATCAACGCCAGCGTGTGGGCTGGCAGCCTGGTGCTGGCCACACCAGCCATGCTGTATGCCCGGGTACTGCGGGAGAACCAGACAGAGTTGTGCCTCATGGACCTGCCGGGCCCAAGTAGCCTGTACTGGTACACGCTCTACCAGTCACTGGCAGCCTTCCTCCTGCCGCTGCTGGTGATCACGGTGCTGTATTCGCTCACCCTGCACCACCTCTTCCAGGCAATGCGCCGGGCACAGCGACGCTGTTCAGCCCGCAGGCGGCGAGTGACTCGCATGGCACTCACAATCATCGCTGCCTTCCTCATCTGCTGGACACCCTTCCACGTGGTGCAGCTGCTCAACCTGACGGCCGTGCCCTCCGTCACCTCCTTCTACTTGAACCAGCTCACCATCTGCCTGGGCTACGCCCACAGCTGTGTCAGCCCCATCCTTGTCCTCTTCTGCACTGAGTTCTTCCGCGAGCGGATGGCCCGCTCCAGGTGGGGACATGGGCTGTGGGGCAGGCTTCATGAGGGGATGATGTTGCAGCCACCGGTGTGCTCTTGTCTCCATCATGCCCTACAGGCTGGGGCAGGAATTGTCCTCTCTCCCCACTTTCCCCTCCTTTGCTCCTGACTTCATCCCTGCCAGGAAACTGTTTGTGTCTGGGCAGCTTGTGCCATCTGCCACATCTCAGCAGTCAGCTGACCCAAGACTAGGGGATCACTCTGCCCTTGTGGGACCCAAGGGGTTCAGGGTAATGAGGATCTGGATTTCCTGGTGATGCCCCCTCCCCCTGAACCCTGCCTGGTCCATAGACTCCCACACCTCTGGCTGAGGCAAATGCCAGGATTGGGGGTGTACCTGGTTCCAAGGGTCATAAACTATTTGGCTAGGCTCATATTTGCCCCATTGTGCGTCTGGCTGCCCATGAGCATGACTGTGTCCTCGTCCCTACAGGTACTGCCAGTTCATTGCCAGGTGGCGGGCACTGCGGGCGGACACTGCCCTGCCTGGCCAGGAGCTCACCTCCACGATCTGCAGCCCACAGGCGAGCAGCACCAGGGTCCAGTGCCGCCAGCGCCTCTACAGCACTGACCAGCTGCCATGCTCCATGAGTGAGGCCACCAGGTTCAGTGTCACCGTCAACAGGCAGGAGGAGCACGGTGCCACCTAGGATCTGTGTGTTACCAAGAGCAAGGACCTCAGAGGCTCCCACTGCTTGGCAGAAGTGGGGACAGCAGAGCTTTGGTGTTGCCAGGCCAGGGCAGCAAGCCAGGAGCACCAGCCATGGCTCAGAAGAGACTTTTTCCCTTGCCATGGGACAGTGCAGATCCCCATCCCCAAGGCTAGTGGCAAGAGCCGGCCTAGCTCAATCACCAGATATGGGCTGGATGCAGGAATCACTGGTGTGGTCAGTTCTCTGGCCTGGTTATACAGGAGATCAGACTGCATGGTGACAGGGGTGCCTCCTGGTCTTACAATAAATGGATCTGCAAATCAGGGCATCTGGAGGAGAAATGGCAGAAGCAGAAGACATTTAAATAAAGAAAAATGAACACACCACAGTGGAGTCTGCAGCCTGATGGTCACACCTCCCCTCTGCATAGTACACCACCACTGTATGCTGCATGTGCAGTTTCCCCATTGTGAATAGACACTGCACAGCCAGACAAACCCCTGCACTGACACCCATTTGGGTACACCCTCCTCTGTGCACCATGTCAGCACACAGCCATTCTACATACATGCACACACACTGTGTGCCAGGGGTCTCAAACATGTGGCCCAAGGGCCGCATGTGGCCCCTAAAGCTATTTCATGCAGCCCGCAACAACACTATTGTTACCAATATTTGCAATATTGTTGTATGAAAAGGTTTCAGTGGTGCAGTCCTTGGGCTAACACACTAATCCTCATGTGGACCTCATGGTGGCCTGAGTTTGAGACCCCTGCTGTGTGCACACATCCTACTAGCTTATGCTGCCTGGCCCTATTTCACCCACCAATGTCAGTTTGGCAGAGACAGACTGGGATTTAAAACTGCCCCTCCCCCTTGCAGCAACTGCACCCCAAATGATGCAGGGGAGGGCTAGGGCCTGAGAGCTGCCAAGTGAAACTGACAAGGCTGGCATCATTGTCTGAGCTAAGATGCAAAAGGGCCTGAAGGAGGGAGCTATATAACCCTCTCCTTTGCAGTCAGCTCTGGGTAATCAGGAAATCAGATCTTGACCTACCCTTTGGGTGGTAGAGCTAAGGTCCATGCTTCCCCCTCAGGCTCTGTTTGGGAGCTTTGCTTTGGCCTCCCATCTCCTCAAGCCTCAGGGTTACCCCGGCTGCATCATCTCCTTTCCAAGCTGTGTCATCCAGCAGCTGGGGCTCAGGAAGGCAAGTCCCACTGCTCCCAGCTGTAGGGCTCTGCTCTTTCCCAGGACCTAGAGGAAGGGACAACAGAAGACTTCCCAACTGAAGTGAGTGTGAACCAGAGAGGGCTGGCAACTGAGACTGCATGGGGTGAAAGGGCAGCAGTTACAGGCAGCCACCTCAACAGCACTTCAAGACAGTCAGCTCTAGGTTGCGGCTGCCAGTGGCATAGCTCTAGAGAGAAGGGAGAGGGGTCCCAAGCACATCCAGGAAGGTGCTGAGCCCCAGGCTGGAATGGGGCAGAGCTGGAAGGAGCTTACACCCTATAGCAGTGGGGGTGACCGGGAAGGGCCCTCTTCAGGCAAGAAGCACATCTATGTTTACAGGCACTTCTTGCCCAAATGGCTTCACACGCCCTCTTTGTCCTGCTGCTGTGGAGCCAGCTCTGGTGTGAAGAGTGGCAGCTTGATTGCTTGGGCAAGAGTCAGGGAACTGGTTGCTTTGACCAGAATGTGTGGCCAAAACCTTGCTGGATGGGATGGGCCTCTGCGAGAAGCAGGTGAAAACCAGGTGGGTTTAAGTGCTGCTTGCCCAGCTTGGTCCAGAGAACATTTTTACCGGCACGTCACAAGGACTTGGGTTTCCAGGTACGTGCCCTCTTTGCCCTTAGTTGTGTGTGTTTGTTCAGTGTCCTGGGATGTGGGTGATGAAGGGCAGTGCATGGGGGAGGACCTCCCCATTCCCTAGAGCAAGGGTCTCAAACTCAAATTGCCATGAGGGCTGCATGAGGACTAGTATGTTAGCCTGAGGGCCGCACCACTGAAACCTTTCCATACAATGATATTGCAAATATTGGTAACGATAGTATTGTTGCAGGCTGCAGGAAGTAGCTTTTGGGGCCATATGCGGCCCATGGGTTTCCCCCCTGCCCTAGGGTGTCATGGAGAACCCAGAAAAGCCTCTTGGATCCCCTCTGTTCACAGCCCACCAGGACTCTGCTACGGTGGAGCTTTCTCCCATTCACCAGGGTCTCCACACTACCTGTAGCCAGCTTCCTAAATCCAGGCCCAGAGAGTCCGATCCTTGCTCTGTCTGGTCTCCCTTGGGGGGGGGGGCGGTTCCTCCCTTCACGAGGGTCCCAGCCATCCCAATCAGCAGTGACATTCAGCCAGTGTAGCAGTCAGAAGGTTTATTAGCAATCCACTTTGCACAGCAGCTAGGACAGTTGGCTCTCAGATCAACCAGGAGGGCAGATAGTAAACCCCCAGGACAAGCCCCAGAGGTCCTGCCCCTCCGACCTCCATCTTCCTTCCTCCCCTCTCTCCCCTTTGTTCTCTTCTCTATCCAGCTGCCCTGCCCCTGGTCTCAACCGACCACAACCTGTCAACCCCAGGGGGTCCAGGTAAGGTCGAACTAAAGCCTCCTCCCCCCTAGTGGTACCTATAGTTATCACACCCCTGTGGCCCATCACCAGAATACCATCACAAAAGAACAGGAACAGAAAAGAAGAACCACAATAACCCAAGAGGTTTTCACCACTGAAACCTTTCCATACAATGATATTGCAAATATCGGTAACGATAGTATTGTTGCAGGCTGCAGGAAGTAGCTTTTGGGGCCATATGCGGCCCATGGGTTCCCCCCCCTGCCCTAGGGGAAACGTGCATTCTCATAACATCCCATTATAGGGTTGACTCTGCTGCCTGGCTCAGGCTGCCTGTGACCGGGATCCTCTCTTGTCCTGTGAAGACATTAGCAGCCTGCGGCTGAAGGAGCTGTTGCATCCCCCCGTGCCTGCTGGGGTGGACAGTGCAAGGGCTTTATGGGGAGAGGCTCCCACACAGAGTAGGCCTGTTGAACACAGCTGCAAGTCTGCTCCTGGGGCTGTATTGTGCTGCACCCCCCTTGCTGTACTCCAGGGGATCCCCAGTGGGGACATGGCTCCTCTTAATCAGTGAGGTCACCAGCCCACCCCACCCATGTCACACCTCCTCTGCCGATGACACAGCTCAGAGAGGGGGCTCTGTATGGGGATCAGTGGGCTCAGATGACAGATGGAAAGAGGTGCAGGACTGGGGGAGAGAGTATGAGGAAGAGGTGAGGGAAACGTATGAGAGTCACTTGAGAGACAACCAGGATCTAGCGTTTAAGTGGGACCAAGCCTCTCCCAAAAGGTTCCCAGATAGAGGGACTCACAAAGAAGAGGTGTGGCTCTGCAAGTGGTTCTGGAATGAGTTCTGTTCCACTGGTTGGAAATGTCCTTGTCTCCTGTCTTACTATTTTAGCAAACTTCTTATCCATACCTTTCTGGACACAGGGCATTTGCTGAAATCCCAGGATCCAGCCAGAAAACCAGCTGCTGGGGGAACAAAACAGGGGCTCATGAGGTTGACAGTGCTGCAGAAAAGGTGGCCAACTGTGAGCAGTTTTAGCAGACATATAGTGGAAATTTTAGCAGCATTTGCAAGGGAGGGAAAGCACCATTTTGAAACAGCAACAAAACTGGTACCAAAAAAATCCATGTGAGCAGTCCTGTGTCAATTACCGGTTCATTACTGTAGGCCAGCAGTAGCCAGCCACTGTGTCGGTTCATATTACTGTGTCGCCACAGAGTGGTAAGTGTGTTGCAGAGACCTGGGGAGATGGCTGGATTTGGCCTGGAGGGAACAGCTGGTGTGTCCCTTTGGGTCACAATACAGCCAAGTATACTGTGACCCACAAAAGGTTGAAATCCACTGCTGTAGGCACTGGTGATGTAGCCCTATCAGTTCTAGGGTATTAGAGAGGCGAAGTGGGTGAGAATTTCCAGAGAGGTAGCTGTGTTAGGCTGTGTACCGCAAAAACAATGAGAGTCCTTTGGCACCTTATAGATAGACTAACATTTTTTTGGGGCATAAACTTTCATGGGCTCCAACCAACTTCACAAGATGCGTGAAGTGGAAACTACAGTTGAGAGGTGTATATATATACACGTCCCGGGATGGAGGAGGGCAAGTGTTAGCCAAGTGAATAATTACTTTTTGTAACATGCTAACCATTCCAAGTCCCTATTCAGATGCAGTCTTATTGCGTCAGGTTTGCAAACCAGCTCCAGCTCTGCAGTTTCACACTGAACAGGGGCGTTGCTGGTGCTGGGCACCCTGGGGCACTTGCCCTGAACCCCAGCGCCAGTGCCCCGGATCTCCGGCCCAATTGGGCTGGAGATCCGGGGCCCAGCTGCCAGCAGCCACGGCGGCCCCATCCCTGGCCAGGGATCCGGGGCCTGGCCTCCTGTGGCTGCTTCCGGCCCCGGCCTCAGCTGGAGATGCGGGGCCTAGCCGCCCGTGGCAGCGCAACGACGCCTGGCCCTGGCCCTGGCCCGGGGGTGGGGCCTGCGTGCCAGGGGCGGGGCCTGTGGGCCTTGCCCTGGGTCCCTCCCCCAGCCAGCGACGCACCTGACGCTGAAGTCTGTTTTTGAAGTTTCTTTGTTGAAGTATGGCAAGTTTCAAGTCTGCTACTGAGTGTCCAGGGAGACTGAAGTGTTCTCTTACTGGTTTATGGATGTTGCCATTTTCAATGTCCAATTTGTGTCCATTTATCCTTTTGCACAAGGAAAAGTCCAGTTTGTCCAATGTACATGGCAGAGGAGCAATGCTAGCACGTGATGGCATATACCATGTTAGTGGATGTGCAGGTGAATGAGCCCCTGAAGGCCTGGCTGTTGTAGTTAGGACTGTGATGGTATCACTGGAGTTGATGTGAGGGCAGAGTTGGCAACGGGGAGGGTTGTGGCAGGGCTAGGTTCCTGGGTTGGTGTTGCTGTATGGTGTTTGGTTGTTCGTGAGTATTTGGTTCAGGCTGGAGAGCTGTCTGTAAGCAAGGATAGGTCTGCTTCCCAAGACTTCAGAGACTGTGGGATCATCTTCTAGGATATGTTGTAGATCTTTGATGATGTGGTGGAAAGATTTTAGCTGGGGACTGTAGGTGATGGCCAGTGGTGTTCTGTTGTTTTCTTTGTCAGGTCTGTCCTGTAGTAGGTGGCTCCTGGGTACCCAGGGCCGTCCTTGGAGGCAGGGGGTGAAATGGGTGATTGCCCCCGGCCCCGCAGTTCTGTGGGCCCCATGCTGTCCTACCATGAACAGGGCAGTGCAGGGCCCAAACTGCTGCCCCCCCATGGCTGGCAGTTTCTCATCCAGGGGGCGGGGGGGGGGGGAATGAAAAGTGGCAGCTGGATTCAGCACTCTTGCTCTCCCCCCTTCCGCCTACAGCCATGTGCTGCCTTCCGCTCTGTGCCAGAGGCATCAGGGAGGGGGCAGTCTAGGGCCCGTACCACTGCCCCGCCAGCCACGCTGCCTCCCGCCCCCTCCTCCCTGCCGCCAGCACAGAGTCAAAGGCAGATCACGTGGCTGTGGGCGGATGTAGGAGAGTGAGACCGCTGAACCTGGCTGCTGCTTTTGGCCGGCTCGCCCTATCCCTTGGATGGGGAATGGCCAGCACAGGGGCAAAGCGGGGTGGCCGGCCCTGCCTCCCATTACCGGGGGGGGGGGGGTTGATTGGTGCTCTGCAGAGGGCAATTTGCCTGGGGCCCCGCACCCCCTCCCAGGGGTGTCTCTATGTGTACCTGTCTGGTTCTGTCAGTCTTTCACTTTTCTGGGTGGGTACTGTTTTAGGAATGCATGATAGAGATCTTGTAGGTGTTTGTCTGAAGGAAATGATTTTTGATGGCAAGAGAGCTCAGTGTGAGCTGCACTGCTGAAGAAGGGCTCTGTGTTGCTTGAAAGCGTCTCACAATTTTATTAATTAATTAATTAATTTATTATTATTATTACGTTGTATGATGATAGAATAGATCACAGCAGCCTCAGACATGGCCCAAACCCCCAGTGTGCTAGGTGCTGTATAAACAATAAACAAAAAGACGATCATGGTGGTAAAAATTGGAGGGTGAAAAGAACCCTGACTATGCAACAAACCCATACCAGTCTCAACACAGGAGGGTTGGCTTCTGGCTGGGGGGACCTTTGCTTTTCTTTTGCCGTGGTAGGACACCCTGTGTGACCTCCAGCTAGTTACTTAAGCCCAGATTAACAATGATTTGTAGGTGCCCAACTCCTATTGATTTCAGTGGTCTGGGCTTCAGTTCTCCACCTGTACAATGGGGATAATGCACAGCCTGACCTCACAGGGGTGTGTGAGGATCAGTACAGAAAAGATGGTGAGATACTCATATTAGTGATGGGGCAGACGAGGGCCAGCTCAACCATGTTGGTGAACTAGGCAGTCACCTAGGGTGACAGGCTTTAAGGGGTGCCACATTAAATAGAAGTAACCTTTTTTCTGTATTTAAAAGATATATTAGTGTGTTATCTCTTATGTGGGGGAGGGGGAGCCAAAATCAGCTCACTTAGGGTGCCAAAAACCCTTGGCAGTCCCTGGGGCAGACAAACATCTAGACAGCTGAATTATAGAGGTGTGCCTGGGAATGGCTGGACAGATGGGGGTGTATATGGGGTTGGCTGGCCGGAGGAAGTGGATGTTTCTGGGGATGGATGGATGGATCATGCTCTGTAGCCCAACCTTTTCAGCTCCCTCACTGTCATGCTTTTCTTTTTTGAATTCTAGCCCATTCTGTTCCTCTTCCCTGAGTGATCAGTGCCCAGAACAGAGCAGAGCTGATCAGGGTAGGGGGTGATTGCCACACTGTGGTAACCTGAGGCCTGCTGGAGTGAGATTGGATGGTTGTTAGTGGCAGGTCCATTTATATTCTGACTGGAAGGTTTTGATGGAAGGACGCCTGCCGGAAACATGTGATCCATGCTGTAGCAGCCCCTGGGTGTTGTTTTCATAGTCAATTACACTGATGGGATTGTTGTTCCCACTTCCCAGCATTTCAGCAATCTGCAGATTTCTGTCCTGCCAACACTCAGCTGCCGTTTAGGAAATCAACAAGTGACTTGATTACGATGCCTAAGTACTTGCCGAGAGAGAAATTAACAGGGGCAATAGGCACTTGAATCTAGTGGAAAAAGGTAGAACAAAAGCCAAGGGCTGGAAGATGAAGTGCGACATATTCAAACGGGAAACAAGGCACATTTATTTATTTATTTACAATGAGGTTGGTTAAGCATTGGAACATCTTTCAAAGGAGAGAGTGGATTCCCCATCATTTGATGTCTTTGGATCCTGCCTTTCTGGGAGATACTGTAAACATGTTATTTGGCTCAGGACAGACAGGGCAAGTGGGTTAAATTCTATGGTCCATAATACAAGAGGTCATACTAGATGATTTAACATCCCTTCTGACCTGAACATTTGATTTTGGGAAAACAGAGAGGGGGATGCTAAGACACCACTGACAATTATATTGTATTTTTTTGGTTTCAGAGCTGACACTGAGATGAATGGGGTAGTTTATGCTTCTTGGGATGACTTTCAACTGGCTGCAGCCTCAGGCAGATGGGATTGCTTTGGTTAGGTTTTTTCATAATAAAAGGACTAGAAACATTATTTTGGTAAATGAAAACCAAGACTCTGGAGCATGGCAGTGGGGTGGTGGGGGTGAGGGGGATTCCACAGCTGCAAGGTAACAGACCTTGCAGGATCCTAACCCTATCTTGAAGTTCCAAAGTGCAGAGTCTTTATTATCACAGCCCAAACCCGCATTAACCTTTGCTGCAGCTGCTGCTCTATCTTTCTTGTCATCAGTGCTCCCACCCTTCAACTATTCTTGATTCCCAAGCACCTTCTTTCTAATAAATCTCTTAGGCTATATTCACACACAGGGGGTTATTTCAATACAAGTTGTTTCAAAACAAACTTGTATCGAAATAACACCTTATTTTGAAATAACTTATTTCAAAATAACAAAAAGTTATTTCAAAATAAGGAAAAAAGTGGGAATCGAAATAGCATGTCCAGACAACAGTTATTTTGAAACGCGTCACCGTCATTTCAAACTAACATGTTCCAACAGGATTGTTTCGAAACAATCATTTCGAAACAACATTGTTTCGACACCAAATGGGATTTAAGTTGTTTCGAAACAACAGTACATTGTGTGAACATGGCGTTTCTTATTTCGAAACAACCTCTGTTGTTTCGAAATAAAACTGCTGTGTGAACACACCCTTCGTGTCAAATTCCCCTTCTTTGATGTAGAGGGGAAATAGGAATTTCCCCAGCTGCATTTCTTCCAGAGGATCTGGCTGGGTTCAAACCCTCTATGGGCTTGCCTAGGGTTTTTTCAGATGTGTTCGCTAACATGCTGTAGAACTCTAGTACAGATAGGGTATGCTATATTTCAGTGTTAGTTGGTCCAGTTAAATCTGAAGCTGACCAGCTAAAATGCTAAAACTAAAAATGGAGACTAGGTGATCACAGGATTTTGACACAGTAGCAAACATGTTAAAAATATACCTTTCCCCCTAGTGTACACATGGCCTGAGGGTCATCTCAGCTAACACATTAAAATGCAACTTCCTCTGTCTATGTTCATTTTTAAAAAGGCTGGCTCAAACATTTTAAAAATAAACTTCTTTCACCAGTGCTGGATCCAAGGCTTGTCACAGATAGCAAGGAGTGTGTGGAGTAAGAAATGCCTCATCTAGATGTACCATCAGCAAAGAGCTCTTTATAATAGGATCCCTGATGGGGTGCAGGACTGGAACTGGGGTACTGCTGTGGTTCTTAAATCTTCAGCTGAGGCTAGTCACAAGAACAAACCCTTTCAAGTGCTGTTATCTGGCCAACAGCAGGTGGAGCTCCACACTCAGCTTACACGCACACGCTCTAAACCACTTCTGACTCACACAGAGAAAGGCATTGGCCAGTTTCTCTTGGCTTCACAGCCTTGCACTGCAGAACTGTACCATCTTGCCCTTGGTCAGAAGCCTGACCAGTGAAAATTTATTATCCAGTCCCACCACCTCACCACGATGTGGAGGGGACACGCACCACCCTTTGTAAACTGAGCTGAAATTTTCCCAAGCATTTCAACCTGTTTTAGGTAAAACATAAAAGACTTAGTAACTACAGAAAAATTTATTTTAAGTGGTAGACATAAAAGGTCAGTAGTAGACATAAAAGGTCAAATAAAAAAAGATAAATGCACAATCTAAATCTTAAACCTTATTTCACTAGGCAGTATTTAGATCACATAGTTTTCTCAGCCCACTGGATGTTACAGTTCTTAATAAGCAGGCTTCTCCTCAAACCCAAGACTAGTCTCTGTTGAATCATCTTCCAGTGTTCTTACTGCTTTTAGAGTAGATGTAGGAGAAGACAAGCCAAAGCATGATGCTACTTTCCCTGTTTTATGTTCTTAGTCCATGTACCTGGAAGATGCTAGCCCCAGAATGTCCTGGCGGGCTTTGCTAAGTCACAGAGCTGAGCAATCCAATTTGTGTGGTCTTGTGCAACCGAGTCATAGAATTATAAATCCATTGTTTACAACTCTCTTACTGATTAATGGTCTCATAGCACCCTTCTGGGAACAGATCACCACCTAGCAGTAGTCTCTCAAATTTACACCATATTTCAGTAACAATCATATAGCAAAATCTAATAACTCGATACACACTAACAACATATATATATTTGACAGAACAATGGCTTTGATCAGATCATAACCTTTGGTATATCTTACATGACATGATTCATATGAAGTACATCATATAATTATATACAAGTGATTACAAGGTGCTATTTTGAGGTACAGTGTGTCACACAATTCCACAAATGTTGCAGGCTGTCCAGACAAGTTCTCCCATATTTTAGAGCAGCTGCAGCTAGCAAGGTGGTTAAGAACTGTGAGATATACCCTCAGAAACCCCAGCACCTGACACATGGCAGTGCACAACCAGAATGGATGTGCTCATGTGGGTATGAAATGGACCTCAAGTCTAGACACAAGCCTTGGATCGTGGTCTGTGTTGGCAGTTGTCACACAAAATCATCTGTGAATGCTACTGACGCTCTGCTAGTTTCCTCACCCAAGCTGTTCTCACAGGTATTAAAGAACAGGCCTTCAGATGCCCTGCCTTTTTTCATTACCCTTTCCTCTTCTGTAGTTTGCGTGGACATTGCAGTGATTGGGGAGGAGAAATCTCACATTCTCCCTGTTTCAAATGCTTTATCCCAGCCCTGCTCAAAGCCACCCACTAGGTTTTGTTCAGCTTCTCATGTTTGAGTCTATAAAATACAACTGAATCTAGCTGCCTGAGCATGATTTTATCTACAGCAGCTCTTGATGCAGCTGTGTGCTGTGTTCCTTTAGCCCTAGGTGGCAACAGGCCTTGCAAGTGATGCTGTCAGGTTAAAAGCCATGTGTTATAACATCCTTTTCCTCTGATGCACAGTCATGCCCCATGAGTCAGAAGTGCTGAACCGATTCTAAGCAGCATTTACTGCCTGTGTCCTGTCAGCCCCTTTCTCAACCTGGACTGTGGCAGGTAGCAGCACCAGTACAATATTCTTGGGGTTGTGCTCTAGTACCATGCAAAGGAAGGGCAGTGCAGAAGAGCCAGGGAATGTGGCAAGGGAGGGGGAAGCAGGTGGAGGAAATGGGGAAGTCCAGCAGATGCAGTGGGGGGAGCTGAAAGGGCCAGGAGATCCCCATAGCAGGAAGGAGGTGAAGTGTTTCCATGTCCCACACATCCCAATCAGCAAGTCACAAGATCATAGCAAGGCAACCACTCTCCAATGCTCTTATTAAATCACGCCCAGGAGTGCTAGAGTGCAC
Organism: Podocnemis expansa; assembly: GCA_007922195.1. Classification (NCBI taxonomy): domain Eukaryota; kingdom Metazoa; phylum Chordata; order Testudines; family Podocnemididae; genus Podocnemis; species Podocnemis expansa. The sequence goes on along the minus strand of ML681972.1, from coordinate 55,272,321 downwards.
TCCACCCATTCTCCAGCCTCCAAGAGTCTAGGTGAGGACAGAGGCAGCACAAGGTCCAGGGAGGCATCTGTATCTGCCACCTGGGTTGAGGCCACCTCCTTGGATCTATTAATGGTCCTGGAGAGGAGGATCGTGGAGCGACCTCTGTTTGCAGGGGTGGCCAATCTTACGGAACTCAAGAGCCACACAAGTTGGTTATCAAAACTTTGAGAGCCACACTGAAGCATATAACCACACACTTTTACCTACTCCAAAATTGCTAAGTTTAAAATTCACTGCACACTTTAATTTTATTGTAAAAAGAGGGCAAATATCGATCCCACTAATGTCAGATTCTAATAATTAGTTAAGGTTACCATGAAAACTAGGCCTATACAGTAAATGATTTATTTTCTTCTTCGTATTTTTGTTTCTTATTATTCAACGTCATGTTTAGAAGGACTTGTAAAACACAATTTTATTTTAACGAGTAAACCACATTAGAACCTACAAGAAAATCTACACATGCCGAGCTTCTCCCCGCTGTCCCTAACCATGCTGTGCTTCTCCCTGCCATCTCCGACTATGCCACCGCTTCTCCCTGCCATCCTGACCCCCTCTCTAACCCCCAGGCCCTGACATTGGCTCCCCTGGGCCAACCCCCTCCTTAGGGCCCCTTTACCTGGCTGTTCTGGTGGCTAGGCACAGGCTGGGGCTCCCCCATGCATGCTTGGAGTATGTTCAAGGTGGAAGATTTAAAACTCCTAGGATAGGGCTGCTTTCCTCTTTCTCACCCATGTATAAGCCACATGTTTTCATTCAAGAGCTGCATCTGGTTTCCCAGTGACAGTTTGGCCGCACCTGTTATACAGCCAACTCCCCTGTGCCTTTTAGCAGTCTGGTGGCAGCCCAAGGAACATGCCCCAGAGCTACTGTTTCAGGCTCTCTGCAAACTCAGGCACAGGCTGCCCTGGCTTGGGGAGGGCTCCTGGTGGCCAGGGTAGCCTGGGCAGGGATAAGAACACCACCTGGCAAATGAGTGAAAGCAGGAGACAGATGCAGTGGAAGGAACTGCAGGAAAGTCCAGGTAGGTCCAAGCCCAGGCATAGCCAAACTGAGGCTTGGGACCCACATGTGACTCTTGAATGAAAAATTGTGGCTCCCAGAAGAACATCAGCAAATCAGTTTAGGAAAGCAGCCCCAGCCTAGGAGTCCAGTAGGGGGTCAGGACGGTGGGGAGAACTGCTGCACGGTTGGGGATGTGGGGAGAAGTGCGGCATGGTCAGGATTTTAAAAAACTCACCACTAGCCTGCAGTCTTCTACACTGAGCAGCGGCTAAGTTTCTACCGTATAGGCCTAACTTGCATGGTAACCTTAAGTACTTAGTAGAATCTGACATTAGTAGGATTGATATTTGTCCTCTTTTTATGACAAAATTAAAGTGTGCAATGAATTTTAAACTTAGTAATTTTGGAGTAGGTAAAAGTATATGGCTATAGGCCTCAGTGCGGCTCTTGAAGGTTTAATAATCAACTAGTGTGGCCCTTGAGTTCCGTAAGTTGGGCCACCCCTGTCCAAGCCACTCCCCATTCTCCAGGCCAGCCCATTGCCAATGCCTGCTGGTCCACGCCTTCTCCCACCGCACTCGCCAGTTCCCGCCAAACGCCACGCCCCCAACTTCCATAGGCCCGCCCCCTCCCTGAGGCCGCGCCAAACGCCCCGCCTACAAATCTCAATGGCCAGTCCCCTCCGACGGCCCCGCCCACAACTCTCACTGGCCAATCCCTCCGAGCGCCACGCCCTTCATTTACATAGGCCCACCCCTCCGCTGAGACCCCGCCCCCAATGTCTTCCTTGCCGCCCCTCCGTCCCCAGACAGAACAGGCAGGGAGCCCCGGGAGCCCCGCCCCTGCAGTGTTTGTCTCACACGACTCCCCTCTTGCAGCCCGCCACCAGCATGGTGTGCCACGCTGCGCCGCTCTAGCTCGCTGTCGGGTTCGTCTCTGTGACCTATGGGGAGGCGGCTCTCTCCAAGGAAGCGGCCCCTCCTTTACGCGGCACAGGTTTCCGGCCGGCGCGCTTAGCGGACAGGGATGAGCGGAAGTAGCCGGGGCCCGGTTGGCAGGGACCGGAAGTGCTTGGCGCCTGGGGAGGAGGAAGGAGGAAGCGGATTGTTTTGTTGCCCTGGCAGCGGGGGCGAGGGGAGTCCTAGCGCCCGGACGCTCGCCCGGCTCAGGCCCAGGCCGGGTCCCGCCTCTCCATCTCCAGCCCCTCTCCCCCCCCCAGGCCTGGCCATGGAGCTGGCCGCTGCCATGACCGACATGTACGACCAGGCGCTCCTGGGCATCCTACAGCACGTGGGCAACGTCCAGGGCTTCCTCGATGTCCTCTTCGGCTTCCTGTACCGCAAGACGGATTTCTACCGCCTCTTGCTGCGGCCGGGCGACCGGCTGGGCTTCCCGCCCGGCGTGGCGCAGACCATGACCCTCCAGGTAACGCTCCCCGCCAAGACAAGCCTTCGGGCCGCTGGCTGGGACGGGCGCTTTCCGAGCAGGGTGGCTTTGGCGCGGCGATGACCGCCGGCAGCCTGAGATGGTCGCTCTGGCGGATGCCGCGCGTGTCAACCGGCGTGTGGACTCTGAAGCCTACTGATGGCGCTGCACACACGAAGGCGAGCGATCTCACTGGTTGATCGGGCACAGATATCTGGCCAGAGAGCTGGTATTGCAGCCCGCACAGCCTCACACGTTTTTGCAAATGCCGTAAGCCTAGCCATCTCCACCCCAGATGCTAGAAGCTCCAGCTTCTCTAAGACAATTTCAGCAATGTAATTCTGCCCCTGTGGCCCAGGATAAAACGAGAGGAGTGCAAGGGTGGACATAGCATTGCACTAGTGAGTGTCTGCCCCTGGAATCTGCACAGACCCCCATCAGCTTCCCACACACAGAATAATGCTGTTGTTCATGACCCCTGAGGTCTTCGAAGGGTGGAGCAGGCCTTCCTCAGTTCTCAAAATGTGCAGTGGTGGTTAGTGGCATTCTCACACCAGGGCCTGGTCGAGGCCGGCTGTGTTAGTTATGGTGCTTAATTTGTGCCAGGGCTTGCCAGGCTTGAGCCACCTCCTCTGGTGTTGGTGGTTCATAGCCGTGGCCCTTTTGGGCTCGCAGAATCAATTATGAAAGTAAAAAATGAGCCCTGGCACCTCTTCCGAGGCAAATTAAGCATTGCTAACCTGAATAGTTTACACCTGGCCAGCGACCCCCTAACTGAGGGTGGAGTTACTATTTTTATTTTTCAAGCTCCTGGAAATATTTGCCACTCCATAACTGCCTAAAGAACCTGGGTTTCCCCTTACGAGTGAACAGTCTGTGTGACTTGATGAACAAGTGAGTACCATGCAATTGGAGAGTGAAGGACAGAAAGGAGGATAAGACTCTGAGGTTGAGCAGCTGATGGTTTAATTCCTTTTGTTGTTTACTTTGCTTTCCTGTCATGTCTTAGGGGTTTCATGGCAAAGGCAAGGCTTCAGGAGGAATTGGAATGAGAGGAGAAAGGTATCCTAGCAGACAGGTTTGGGGAAGAGAGACGAAGGGAGGCTCAAGACTGGTTCTGCTGTTGGAGCAGATGAGTAGTGAGCATACAAAGGAGCACTTCAGTGATGTAGGCAAGAGCAGCGCGATAAGAAGCCATGAAGTTTGAATGTTGTGCATGGCACAGTGGGGAGCCGGGGATTATGGCACAAGGTGGATGACCTCATCAAAAGAGTGAGCATGAGAGAGGTTTGACAGCAACATTTGCACACACAGGCTGGTGTTAAAACCACCTTCTCTAAGGCATTTTTAATAGCAAGGGCAAGAGGAGCAGTTTGAGTGTTACTGATAGGAAAGAAAGGGGGAGTTTGTATGTGGGGGGGAAGTGTGTGGCTATGATCATAGCTTGGCTGAGAGGGATGGATTGAAGAACTCTCCTCCGGGTTTCAGTGATTGCTTTTTATTTCTAAGTCTTGCTTTTCACTTGGTGCTTCTTAGCATTCTCATTTTGTGTTAAAATGCATCCTGCTTGGTCTCTGCCCGTTGGTTCTGGGATCCTATCCTGATGGGTATGTTGAGAAAAGGCTTTTTTTGGAATGCCTAAAACACAACAATGGTGCGGTGAGTTATATGAGTAGGAAAGATGGGGAAAGTCCTGATTGTGTTTTACAGTCTAGTTTGGTTTATACTCAGATAATTGGTAGGTATTTTAAATGTCGATTTTTGGGTCTCATGCAGTTAATTGGGAATCAATAATTACTGATTGTTTTGAAAGATCTTTGTTCATACACTATTACAGGGATGTGTTTGCTGCTTTAGAGATCAATGATCTGAATTGTGCCCTCACCCAAAACTATTTCATTCAGAGTGGGGTGGAAAGGGGTGTTGTTTTAATGGTTAGAGCAGAGGGCTAGCTGTCAAGAGACTGGTAACTGTGTTCTTGGTTCTATCACTGACTTATTGTGCAACACTGAGCAAGTTGATTCCCTTCTTCCAGTAAAATAGGATCTTAATTATCTACTTTACAGAAGTGTTGTATGGCTCAGGACATATTTGAAAGGGTTCTGAGACTCATAAAAGGCCACAGAGACATGTTTATTAAGTATTTCTTATAATAATGAAGGTCAAGGAACTGAAAATTGCATACTGTGCTGTGCATTAGTTTTCAATTAACAATTTAATGCTGAGTATAGTGCTTCAGTGAGGTGCCAGGACAAGCATGCTTTATCTGGAAGTGTGCCTCTGAAATAAACACATCCCCAATTAGTATGGTGTTTATGTTGAGGCATAAATGTGCTGTGCTGGCACAGATGCTAATCTAAAATTCCCAGCTTGCAAAGTGGCCAAGTTAGGGATGTTGTGGGAAGTCTGAAATCCTTTTGCTTAGAGAAAGCTTTCTGTAGCTGGAGCTGGGTTAGGCAACAGCTGCAGTCTTGGAGACCTCTATCCTTCTCTGAACTTAGGCAAGCAGCATAGAAGTGAGGTGCAGAGAGGACCCCTTTACTGAGTCATGATTGATGAAAGAGGTCTGGAAATCTTTTTTTCCTTCTCATTTTTAACTTTGAAAATACTGGGAACATCAAGTCTTCCCTTCCTTGTCTTTTGCTGGAGGACTCCTTGGTGGACTGGAGAACAGAGTGGGAGTTTTCTCAGCAGAATGGAAGAGATGTTGAATATTCAGTGAGAATATTCTCCCAAGTGCTTAGCAGCAGTCTGTGTTACACTGGTGTGAGGGGGGGAAAAATTGAGGAAAACCAAAGAGCTTTAAATAGTCTGACTAACAATCCTTTTCCCTCTCAACTTCTCAGGTTACAGGTCTCTTGTGATATTGTAATATCATGAATTCCTCAAGAAGTTCTCCAGGGAAACCAGGGAACACAATGTCTGATATTTCTAATGTTTGCAGGGTCTTATGCAGCATAAAGAAGCAAACAAAGCACACACCCATTGTTTCCTTTGCTGATCACATTTAAATAGAAATGGACTAGTGAGGGGGGAGCCAAGGAGCATGAAGGGAATGGGTATGCAGCTGGCTAACACTCGGGCAGGTGGTGGTGCGGCTACCCGACATCATTAGGTACTCAGCAACCTTCCTCTCATCGCAGGAGCTTTGGGACAGCGTTCCAGGGGTAGCCCTGGTTTCCATTAAATGGAGCAGATTGCTGCTGGCCTTGCTTTTGGTATGGCACAAAGGCTGACAAAGACTTTGGGTCCCAACATCAGAAACTGTAGCTAGATTGCATTATGGGATCCTGTTCCCAGTGCTATGAGGGCAGAAAGGGGGCAAACCTGCCTCCTCCCAGGACACAGCCTCAGTACCTATACAGCCTTGTGTAACCACAGTCATAAGAGACTTGGAGAGTGGGTAGAGGTGGTAGGGGGAGCCATAACAACATTTCTGAGCTTCAGAGAAGTCCATCAACAGCTGCAGGCACCTTCTGTAAATTGTAGCAGTCCCTGCAGCAGCCCAGAATCGTGTCATTGGTAGAAAGCCCCCTTTGTCCTCCCCCTGCTTGCGTTGCGCAAGCCAAAGCAGTGTACAGAACCTGGCCTGACGTGAACTGCAAAGGTGAGGATGCCTGTAGGGGCCTACTGGAGAACTCTGTTGTTGGGAATCTTAGTTGCTGTGCAGAAGGAGCAGCCAGATGAGGTGACAGACCAGTAAGCAGTATGGCCTGTTGTGGGTAGAATGTGTGTCTTCTAAACAAGAAACTGTGTCACATTTCCCCCTGAGGAGCGCCTTGGGTCTAATGGCTATGTGCAAACAAACCACTGCACAATAGCCTAAATGTGAATTTCCCTAGAGAGGCCTTTCTGAACTTTAGCGTCAGTCATTTCCAGGACATGCTGTTTCTTAAATGCTGCTCCCGATGATGCTGTATGGCAGACTGGTTCAGAGAGCGGTGCTCTCCTTTTTTGGCTCAGGGTTTTGGGCCAAGTCCCAAGTTAAAGGGCACAGTCTGAGGCTTGTCTCTGAATGCTTTGCCTTGGTCTGGTTTATGTTTCATGTTTGAAATGCAGCTGGCTGGGTGGGTCTCTATGAATAGTGTGAGTGAGTCACTCTGGGATTCTTTTGGAGGGGCAGTGCCTGGTTTCAGGCTGTGGCTGCATTAACTTTCTTGCCCTAACACTTCTCTGGAGGAGCTGTTGATGGCAATGTAACTCCTTTTGAGAGAGCTCTGCCACAGACTGAGTCTGCCCATAGCCTGGCTCTTCCATCCAGCATCTGTTCCCAACACTGCTGATTTCTCTGCTCGGTTGCTTATGTTGGCTTACTGCTGACCTAACTGGACAGCAGCAAGCAGTATGGACTTAAGAGTAGAGCCCAGCAAGAGGTGAAATGGGGATCTTGGAAGACAGGTCCCAGTCTGGGGTTAGGGTAGGAGTAAGGTGATGCCATTGGAAAACTGTCTGCGACTAAATGAGTCGGGATTGAAGAGATGGCAACTGATGAGGAGGCACTGCTATTACTGGCCTAGTGCAGGTTTGACGCTGCTGACTTCTCTAATTACCCCATTCCTAGCCTTCTGTTCTGATCTCCTGCCCTCAATGCCCGCCTGCTCTGTTCTCCACATGTACAGCACAATTGCAAACAATTTCTAGTCTGGATTTAAAAAAGCAAAAGAATGAATACAAAGTTCTCAATGTATGAGGCTCAGCATTGCTAACAGCACCCAAACAAACCTGGCTCAGCAATTCCACTACGTGAGGTTTCCTACTTAGGTGCAGTGCACAGAAAGTGGAATAATGCTTTGGTTTGTTCCTATGTCACTTAAAGAATCTGTCAGCTTGTCCTGCTCCTCATGCTTTCTGTCACCTGTCTTTGCTCTCCATGTGAGCCCTTCCCTGTCTGAAGCAGTATCAGACTGAGTTTGTATCTCTTTTCCATTCTCAGTGCCTCTTAATTCTCTCACCCAGGTGGTTTTGGTCTGTGGGAAGCCAACTGCTGAAGCCATCCTAGGCTTTTGAATCTAGCGTCAAGGTGCAAACTCTCCACGTTGCCTGCTTTTGAGATATTCAGCTTTACTGTAGATTGAGGTTGTGACTTCCTGCTTGTTTGTTTGATTTGCTTTGTCTGTTTCAGGCCTTCAAGAATTTTGAACACTTGGCCCGTCAGGATGACGAGAAGAGGCGGCAGGAGCTGGTGGAGAAGATGAGGAAAAGGGAGGAGGAGGAGGCAGCGGCAGCGGCAGCAGCAGAGAGGATGAAAGTGCCTGCTGCAGCTCAGGAAATTGAGATTGACTCGGAAGCAGAGCCTGTCCCTGGTCTAGACGATGGAGCTGCCAGACCTCAGGAGCCTTCTGCAGTGGAGGAGGCAGCCAACAAGGCTGACAGCTGTACAGCAGCAGAGTCTGCAGAAGCTGCTGCCCCAGAGGAGGCTCAGCCACCAGCTTTGCCCAAGTAAGTGTCTCCGTTATGGAACTGCTCTTGTATCTATTGCAAGTTTCAATGGCTCATGCTGAATAGGGTTGAGTCTACAGTCTTAAATCACTCTGTGATGGGGTTGTAGGAAGGCCACACGTCCTCTTAGGCACCAGCTCCTCCAGGATGATGTTTAGACCCTTCCCCCACCGAGAGAGCACTGTATTGTGAGGCCATCTTGGCTTGTCGGGCCCATCAGTCAGAGGAGGGTTCACAAAAGCAAGGCATACACCTCCCTTGCTCCTTTCTGGGCACTTCTGTCCTCCGAGACTGGTGATACCTCCCAGGTCATAACACTGCTGTACAGTTATTGTTTTAGCCAGGTTGCAAGGCTGACTGGGCACATCAAGGCCACAAAGTACCTTTTCTCCTTATATGGTATGTAGTGCTGTGTTTGTGTTTCTCCACTGACTCTACTACTTGGCTGTGTTTCAGTGCATTTATAGGAAATCTGGGCAGCCATCCTATAATGCCTCAGCAAGTTAGGTGTCTGACTACCATTGCTTTCAAATTCCCTCAGTCCCCTTTGGACACTCTAGTGGGGCTTTTCAGAGACTGTGCTCAGAGAGCTTAGATGCATGGGGCAGTGCACTCCAGGAAGTTACCACACACAGCTAGAAGCAGAGAAGGCCATCCAAGCCGGTTATAGCAGTGCAGTCAGGGCTCTGTTGACACAGGTAAAACATATTACATTGTACAAGCCTAGGCCACAGGCATAGGTGTGCACTAACTAATTAACCGTGTAGTATGTGACACAAATGATGTATAAAGCATTTGTGTTTCCCTGGCTCAGGCCAAGGACAGTCTACATTCCAAGCAAAGTTGCAGTCTATTCATTTTTGTAACTCACCAATTTTTAAAACCTCCATGCAGGTGTCTGTTACTCCTGTGCATCGTGTGGAGCACACTGTTGGCTGGGGCTCTCTCATGAAACTGTGGCAAGTGATGTTTTGCAGAGCTAAGTCAAAATGCCTCCCCTTTTTCTGTGTGATTTTTTGTGGGGAGGAGCCGTGGCTAATGCAGTTGGGCTCTACTCCAAGTAATATCCACTTGTCATTCTGGAGGAGCTGTTCTAGCATTTTGAGTGATCTGATGTATTCCCAACAGTAGATGTGCTTCCACTGCACATGCTGTGGGGTGCTATCTGCCTGGCCCAGCCCATACAAAACATAAAGGCCAAGGCATGTGAGGATGGTGGAGAGGGACTGGATGGTACAGGGGACAGATGATGGCAATACAAAGAATTTTACTTCTAGATTATGCATTTGGATCCAGGAAGATTAATGAGTGAAAATCATTACCAGATGTCACCTTTTTAACTGTCTTTGTGTGATGATTAATAGACAGGTGCCCACTTTGTAATTTCTCCTTCTCCTTTTCCTATCCAACCTTGAACCCATTGAATTCAGTGGTTTAGGCTCTTGATAACCTCAACCACTTCCTCTCAAATGTGTGTGTGACTGTGTCATTGCAGGTTTCAATAGAACCAGGTAAGAACATTCTGTGGCAGTAGCAGATCCACTGGATAAGGGATGTCAGCCCCAAAGACATCCTTCCTATTTTAGCCAGGCCAGGGGTTATCTGCTATGAAAGGGTCGGCTCAGAGTGGAGAGATATTGGGTCTACAGAATCTAAATAGGGGTGTTTTGCCAAGCTGATCAGCCAAAACTACTGTAGCTGGTACTGTTTGCCTCTGGGTGGCGCTGCAGTCACCTGAAAGAGCATCAAGGACTAAAACATGCATTCAAGGCCCTCTGATAAAGGTTATTAATAATTTAAAAAGTGAGTTAATTCTGCACAGCCCCCTCTGACAAAATTCAGTGCCACCAGCCAGATTCATGGGAGCTTATGAATAATGTGCGTTCCCAACAGCTAGCTGAATGCAAAAATGAGATAAAAACAAATTTTTTTTTCCTCTTCTCTGGGGGAAAAACAGAAAAAGAAAAATCAGAAGCGTTCATTCCCCAGCTTTAGAGCTATGTAAATGTAGGGCATTTAGCATCCCAGCTGCATCAAGATTTGATGAGCTCCTGGGGACGTGGGCCTGAATCCCTGTGCCTGTTAGAAACTGCATCAATATGGGCATTGTTTTTACATGGCTGCACTGTATGGAATTAGTTGGTTTGATTCTGTGGTCTAGATAATGCTTGATGGTCTAATGGTTAGGTGGTTTTCCAGGAATGCTGGAGAGCAGGGGTTTAATTCTTTGTTTGGTCAGAGGCTTGGAGTCTCTCTGTTTCAAAGGAGGTTAATAGCTGGGCCCTGCCCCACGGGGAACATGAGGTTTCATACGTTAAAGATCCAAAGGATTAGTAGTGTTAGTCTAGTTCACAAAACAAACAAGGAGCATCAAAGCGTCTGACAAAGTGGGATTTTTCTCTCATAAAAGCTCATCCACGAAATAAATTTGTTTAGTCTTTAGAAGTGCTATAGGACTCCTGGTTTTACATTAAAGATGATGAGGTTGAATTGCTGTGGTAATGCAGGCCAGAGAAGTACCCAGATAGACATTCGTATGGTGGAGGCCTCTTCAATGCAGCTCCTACCTGTTCATCTGTACTGGCCATCCCCAGCCCCACCACATGGCAGAAGTTTCCCCAATGCTTCTCTTCTTGTCTGTCCACCATTCCCAGTCCACTTCACAGGGTGTCTCTTGAATTCATTTCCTGTCAGATATGCCTTCCTAAATCTCAAGCCATGTGGTGCTCCCTTTCTAAAGACCACATCTGAGAGAACATGAGCTTTAAGGATTCTTGGGCAAATGAAGCACTTAGTTATGCTCTGTCGTTTTGTGCTTCTTGCAGCCATGCAGCAGCTTCTCACTACTCAGGACTGGGCTCCCTTGGGTCTCATGTCCTCCTCACTTCACCTTGCTCATGGGCAGCACTGGGCAGGGCCACTTCCTTAAGGACAAGATCAGCACCATTTTACAGTTCATCAGTGCAGGTGACAGAAAGCATGTCCATCTCCCCTCCAGGCCCTTCCTGGGCCTGCTGATCTCTTGGGGGCTTTGTCAGGCATAATGGGCTCTCTAACTTCCGTAGGATCATAGCAGGAGAAAGAAGATTCAGTCTGCATCCGTGCGGCTGGTGCCAGGCTGTGAATTCCTCCCTCCCCCTTCTTCCCCAGCACTTCCCATCTGCTCCAAGAAGTTGTTCTCTGCTTCATTCGTGCAGCCTGAGCTCAGCGCCTAATTTTGAGTGCCTCCATTCTCACCCAGCCCCCTTCTTGGATTTTGCTCTGCATACGTTTCCACATAATGTTTAAAATAGCGCCCGCCTTCCCACATGTTCTGCAGTGCGGCCTGGCCTTTGTGTTTTAATGTTTCTGGACCCCGGCTCAGAGTTCCTCTCTGAGTATTTCTCCCTGTCTAGGGGCTAGCTGCTTTTGAGAGGAAGCTGGTTTCCAGTGTTTTCTGGGAATTAGTAAATTCACAGAATCCCACAGCTAGGTTTGGCAAGCCATAGAGAACTAGTGATGGCCAGAGGATGAGTGAAGCTAAAATCCTTGGGAGTCTAAATATGTTGTAGGCTGTTGGGTGTCTCATTTTCTATCCTGCAGGGGTGTAGCTGTTGGTGGGCCATGGCCCACCCACTTTGAAAGCAGGTCTTCTCAATCAGATTTTAAGCAATTCATCCCACATTTTTATCAGCCTCTGTTTTGCTTGTGACTTAAGGTTTTTGCCCACCCATGTCAACCACAGGCCTTCCAAAAAAATCAGTTCTGGCTACATCTCTATCAGGCTTCCACTCTGATGGAGGCAGCAGCAATGAGGAGCTGAGAGGGGGAGGAAGATGGCCGGGGCCTCTAGCTATTAGTGAACAAGGTTCCTTCACCAGCTCAACCCATGGTGATTCCAGCCCAGCAGTTGCTTTTCCCATGGCATGAGGGAGCCCAAGAAGTCACTGCTCTCAGCGCTTTTCCTGCTTTAGTAGGACACATGGAAAAGAATGGAGCAAACCAGGCAGTTTGGCGCAGCAGAGTCTCTGCACCTGTGCAACCCAATTCTCACTCACTCCCTTTTTGTAGCTCACACGTGGCTGGAAGCTTTCCAAGCCCCAGAATCAGAGCAGCAAAACATAGACTCCTGGTGAGACTCCTAACAGGAGCCAAGGGAGCCATCACAGTGCCTTGTCACTTGGGAAAGGTTTTTCTGCTGCAAACTGAGAACTTGTAATGCAGTGACATGTGAACGTCAACTGCAGGACATTGATTCAGAGCAAAACAAGCACTGGCCCAGAGGGTTCTGCAGCAGGACATGTGTTTAGCTTTAGAAAACCCCATGTAGTTACAGGAGAGAAAAAACAAAGGATGTTAGAAATTTAGAAAAGAGCAAGACCATTAGGAGACAATATCATCTAATGGTTAAAAACGAGGACTCTTAAGTTTGGGTGTCATTTTTGCCTCCGACTCACTATGTGTATGTTACCTTGTTAGTTGTGATGAACTCTTGGCTTAAGAGAGCGGTGATGAGAGTACTTCATCTTGTCATGGTGCAGGGAACTGGACTTGATGACCTCACATGGTCCCTTCCAGTTTCAATGACTCTCTGACATGGCAACTTGGCTTTAAACTCGGGTTAGCATTTGAAGCTCAACCTGAGGCATTTTGGGGTTGAATTTGAGCAGCTACTTGAGGTAAAAGCAGAGTTGCTGTGTCTTCAATGCTATTTTAACACTCTTTAGCAGATTAAGAACCCCTCCACCTTTTTTCTTTTTTTGAAATGCGAACAAACCCTATTTGATCTGGGGTTGCCACTTAACTTCTGTATCTGCATCACCATCTGAAAACCAGGGATAATGGCAGTTTCCCACAAGTGTGGCCTAAGAAAGGCTTTGAAATTCTTCACTGAAGTACAAGGTAGTGCTTACTCTCCTCCAGCCAGCCAAGGCTGTGCCCAGTCCCACCTTACTAACCTTTGCCGCTCATAATGCTCCTTCCTTTATGCCGCTTTTGGGGCAGGGAAAGTTCACTGCTGTAACTTCTCAGTAACTAGGTGGGCAGGAGCAGCAGTGACCTACAAAACTGCTTGTGTGCTTTCCAACTCACCGTCCCTAGCGAGAAGCAGAACAAAATTTAACTGAAACGTGTTAATCTGGTGAGCTCTCCCAGGAGTGAAAGCTTCTATTCTTGGAGGCATCTCTGTGAATTAACTGTTTCCAGGGAATGATGCTTTCAGTCCTGAAGAGTTACTGTGAGTGCTTCAGCTCGGCGACAGCCTAACCTGCTCAAATCTGAACAGATTGTCACAAGCTACTTGCAGCATCAGCCTCTCTAGAAGAGAGAATTGATCCATGGGGAGAAAAACCCTTTTTTCCACTTTTCCCTGTGCTCTTAACAGAGGTGCTGTGGGTATAAGGGGTGGAAGTAGCTTTGTAACCTCGTCTACTGGACTTGGTATTCTTGGTGCAGTAGAAAAATTCAACTGGATGGCTCTAGTTGCTGGGAGGCGAGAGAAATTAAGGCAGGTTTTGCACTGACTCACTTAGGAGTGGGGTTGACTGTAGCTTTTTACCGTTCACTCATTTTGAAGGAAACAGGCAGCATGACAGTGAAAACAGAGTGCCATCCACATACCAGCGCTGACTGTCCCATTCTTCTTACTCTGGCATCATGCAGTCCTGAAATCCAGTCTCAGCTAATACTTATTAATTTCCCCCTCCCTCTCTGAGGTCACTCTGGTATTTTGGATTCACTGATGAGGTCCCAGAATGACTCTCAAATACCCGACCATTTGTTACAGTTAGTGCTATATGTTGGTGGCCTCCAGCCAGACCCCAAAAGGTCCAGGGGCTGCCCTCAGTACTGCAGGGCAGATTCTATGTCCTGTTGCATTCTCTCTTTGCACTGTTCCACCAGAAAGTCTCCCTGCTGGGGGCTCCTCTGCCATAGCAGTGTGCTTCCAGTGTAGGAGCCTGCTATGCCAGCGCTATACCACCTTCTTTATGGTCCCTGCTGCTGGTGGGGTGGTGGTGGAAGGGAAGGGAAGTGGCTGCATTGTGCAGTGCTTCAGCTGTCCCATGCTGGTGTCTATATCCTTAGTTGCTCTAATGGAGTCCGGGGCGGGGAATCAGGGAGTTATTGGATTCTAAGCTGCTTACCCTTTTTCTTGGGTGGCTATGCAGAGGAGGATGTCATCTTTTGCCTGGGGCTCTCCTCTGCTTAGGCTCTACTGGTCAAGTTCCTTTCCTGTGCTCACAGGGGGAGTCAGGCCTATATCATCACCATAGTGATGGAGATGATGGAAAAATGTTGCAGGTACAGTTCAGGGACCATATTTCCAATTCATAATCATACACTCTCCTTGTTGTGCCTCTGGGGTCACAGGTAAGCCCCCAGGCCACATCTTGGACACTGCTTTGTCTAATGTCAGTGAGTGATGTCTTCTGGCTGCTGCTCAATGAAGCAGGAATTTCCAGGTGGAGGTAAGTTTAGCTAAACAGTATATCTTCTCTTCTCCTTTGTACTGCACTCAATGCAGGAAGGCCCTATTCTCTAATGGGGAAGTTCTGTTCCTAGTGAAGGAATTTAGGAAGGGTATAAACAATTGGCTGTAAGAGGAGATTCCACTCTGCCCTCTAGTCACCTGTGTGCCCGAGCTCTATCCACATCTCAGTCTGGCTATGCCATTATGAGCCGTACACAGTTGTGAGCTCAGTGTTCAAATGCTTTCACTGGACATCCAAACTCTGCATTCGTTTGCTGAGATCATCATCAGAGTACAAATCTCATAAGGATTTGGCAGGATCCAACAGGGCAGCCATGTTAGTCTAGTTCAGTAAAACAAGCAAACAAGGAGTCCTGTGGGACTTAAAGACTAACAAATGTATTTATTCTCTTTCAAAGCATCTGATGAAGTGGGATTTTTCTCCCACGAAAGGTCATGCAATAAATATATTCATTAGTCTTTAAGTGCCACAGGACTCCTTGTTTGTTTGTTTTATAGGTATTTGAGTATTCTAGCAAGGAGTCTGGCCTCAAAAATCAGGCCCTGAAACAAACCCATCCCCCAGCCATATGAATTTTTTGTTGTTTCTCTTAACAAGCAGAAAATCTCTGGGCTGGAGGCAGAAGGAAGAGGTGTACTTGATTTTAATAAAACATAAGTTTCCTTCTTAAAATATCAATGCTCATCAAAATAGAAACATTCAGTGTGGAAAACCACCAGCAGAATCCAGGCTTGTTAATGCAATGTTATGACTTCAGGTGTCAGGGAAATTCAGACTAGGTCATCTTGTGCATGGGTTAAGGGTCCACAGTTTTGAAAGGTTACATTTCCTTGGAATTGTAGGATTAAACCCTGTCAGGAACTGCTTGGTCCTCCATCCCTTGAGGTAGCTAAAATTTAACCCAGTTCAGTTCACTGTGTGGGGGTGTCTCAAAGGAGACCTTTAAGCCCAAGGGTGTATGAGCACTATGTGATCAATAAAGATCCCAGGGGGTATTTCCTAAAAGTAGCGTGTCCTGCTATCCTTGACCTAAATTTTCCAGCACTAGTGAAATCCAGCCTCCTGGTGACGACCAGGTGGAGCCTTTCTGCAAGCTGGCGGTGATGTTTTAACAAGTCTTATGTCAGTAAAGTCACCTCTCTGTTGAGCTGCTCCATAAATAATATGAAATCAAAGCAGAAGGTTGGAAGACCACCTGGAGGGAAAGAGAGAGTTTGTCTGTTTCTCTCAAAAGAATGAATATCTGACCAGCAGAATTTGTTGTGGGTGAAGAGAAAACCTCCTGGTCCATGGGAGGAAGATTCTTTCATGAATCTTTCCAGGATATAAGAACCTTGCAATGGAAAATATGAATCCAGGTCTCCACTTCTTTGGAAGGCTCTGTGGCTATTGAACAAAGCAGACAGACACAGCATGCACACCAGTAGTTACAAAACTACCATAAACGTGGTTTATTGTCCAGTATAGTTGTTGGCTTTGTAATGTTACGAGTGTGCTAGCAAAGATTTCACTAGTTGTAACAACTGTTAGTGTGACTGCCTTGTTTGTAGCATAAAGGGAACTGTGGTGTCTTACCAGAGGGTCATTTAACCTTAGTGACGTGAAATCTAGTGGAAAGTTACCTATGTACTGCTCACATTGCAGATCATTATCATCACTGTGGTGGTAACTGATAGCTTTGAAACTTGCTAGTGTAGATAAGCTCTAAAAGCATGGTGGCCACTAAGGTCCTGATCCAAAGTCCTCTGAAATCAATGGGTATCTTTCACTCACTGTAACAGGCTTTGGGTCTTATAATGGCATTGTTGCCTTTGTTTTGGGACCTGAGTCTATTTGTGCTCTTTGCATCATCTTTTATCATGGGTTGGTGAGAGAGGTGGGGCACTGGAGTAGTTTGGAAACTGTGCCTGTCTCTTCTGTGGTGGGTAAGCAGGCTCCCTGCATCTGTGCAGGTAGGAAAGATTCTTGAACAAGGACTTTTTTTATGGGGGGGGTGCTAAAAAGTAGTAACCTGGACATTGCATGATGCTGAAATGTTACAGCAACTTAACTTAACCCCTTTGATTCTCAGATTTGATGGTGTGACACTGGCCATCTGAGTCATGCCTGATCTGAGAGAGGTTATACTGGACAATAAAAGGGAGCTCACTATTACACTTCTGCAGAGGAGGAGAAAATGGGTTATGAAAGGAAAAAATGGTGCATTGGTTTGGGCACAGGCCTAGACTTTGAACAACTGGCTTTAAATTTCTGCTCTGTGACTTTGGGCATGTCATTTAACTCTGCACTTCAGTTTCCCGTCTGTACAATGGTGACGATAGCACTGCCCTGCCTCATGTTGAAGTCTGAGACACTCAGATACTGTGTAAAGGGGGCCAGATTGGAACAATTTTGTGGGGCTTTATGGTGGACAAAGACACCCTGGAAGCATTTGTGTGGCTACAGGTGAGCCAGGGTGGGCCATGGCCCAACCACTTTGAAAGCAGCACACCCTCCTGTCAGTTTTCAGCAATTCAATCCATGTTTTTGTCAGCCTCTTTGTGCCATCCTGTGTCAATGACAGGCCCTGCCAAAAACAGTTCTGGCTATGGCTCTGCCTGAAAGAGATTTTTCAAAATGGGGGTTTAAGTTGGTATTTTTCTCACTGCTTTTTTTTTCTTAAAATATTTGGTCCTGGAGGCTGAGAGATACTGAAGTAGGAATGCTAGTGAAATGATCAGCTCAGCGCAGTGATTCAAGTGAGGGTTGAGCTGTTGGGGTGGGGAGGAAGGGAGTTTGCACTGTTTAACACTTTGTTTTTTACAGCCTGTTGAACTTCAGTAATTTATAAGCATTTTGTATTAAGGAAGCCTTTGCTAAGCCTCTTTGGTGCAGGAGTTAAGCACTCATAATAAGCATCACCTAAGTCTTCCCGTAGTTCTCCAACTAGAGAAGATCAAACTTTTAAGTTCCTGATATTTGATGCTTGAGGGAAGAAAAGGCAGGGGAGGGAGAAGGAATCTCTTCCAGGCCTCCTCTCCAGGATAAAGAAGCACAAAGGGCTTAAGTTCAGTGTTTTCAAAATTCCTTTAAAGTTCCCCTTTAAAACATTACCTTTCCAGCAGGCTGAACTTCATGTATCTCCTTTGTGTTTGACTGTGTTAGCTCCCCTGGTGAACATTAGGCTCACCACAGCGCAGACTGCAACGGCCTGTTCTGAAATTCTGTCTGCAAAGGCCTGTTAAATACTGCGCAGGAAGTTGCCTGTTTCTAGGGAGGGCCAGAGCTAATCTTCAGCCATCAGTCCTTGAGTCACAGGACTACAGGCAGGCAAGCTTTATGGGAAAAATGGTCTGAAAGTAGTTGGTTTTGTCTCCCCTGAAGTCTTTAGTCTGACTCTCACATCCTGTGAATGGCTTCCTTTTTCTAAAGCAACTCTTTTCTCCCTGGAGAGGCAAGAGGAGAGTTTGCCTCTTTAACAATTATTTGCCTGAAGGGACTCAATGGGATTTAATAGCTTGCCTGGCAGCTGAACAAATCCTTGTCGTAAAGGAAAAAAGCTGGTCTCAAACCAGGCTCTATCAAGTGAAGCCTGTTGGTGAGAGTTAAGGGGATTTCCATCTGCATAGTCTTGTGTGTGAAAGTGGGATCTTCCAGTTTAAAAGTAGTGTTTCCCAAATGATGGGTCCTGACCAACGTGCAACCCACTGGTGGACCCATGCCCTCACTTCTGCTGGCTGGCAGGCAGCAGCGTGGGGAGTGGGACCTGGGCAGCAGGCACAGCATGGAGGAAGTTCACAGTGGTTGGCAAGTGGACAGATAGCAGCCTGATAGCAAAAGAAAGACCAGCTGGCTGAGCAAGGCCAGGGCCGTGATGGGGAGGAGGGAACAGGTGTAATGATGGGGCCCAAAACAGCCAAAGTACATGGCAGATCGCCGAAGTGAGAAAGTTGGGACCCCTTGCTTTAGAGCACAAAGCTGATTCCAGTAAGGGGTTTCTTTTGGGTTTAGTCCCAAAGGTGGTTTGCAGAGATTTTAGAAGTACTTTCTTTGGGACTGAAATCAAACTTCCTGTTAAAACTACCACTGTTTTCCTGAGCACAGAGGGTTGCATGTGAAGGAATCACAGCGGGGCAGAGACTAGAAAAACTTGAATCAGGAAGTGAGTTCAGAATTCAGGAGATGAAGATATAAAGGTCCCTTGCATCTGCATCCACCTGCGCCCTGCCATGTTCTCTGTCACTGTGCGTTTCCCTGAGTTAATTGCAGCCATGGAACTTGTGTTTAGTAGGTTGTCTGGTCTTATTAGTCCTTAGACGTCAAAGAAGGGGACTAGGGGAGCTTTTGTTTCTGCCTCGCTCAGGAGATGTAGTCCAGGGCCTTTAGAAAAGCTTCCCAGTCCAAACACTTGTTCAGAAACATGCTGCGAAGGAGAAGTGCTGAAACGCCAAAGCGTGGCTAACCATAACAAGCTCCAGTGCCTGACTGAAACAAAAACCCTTGGGCTTACTGACATTTACTAAGAGTCCTCTGGATGTGCCAGCTCCATGATGGACACCCAGGTTATCTGGAATCAGCACTGGTAAGTGTCTGACTTGTCAGCCAGTTGTTGGCTGCCATCTTCCCTGGTCAAACCAGGGCCAGTGCAGGAGTAGGAGGAGCGTTTACATTCAGAAGAGGGTTGCTGGGGAAGATCACCTTAGATTACCAGAAGCTTTATAAATAACAGGGCTCTTCTGCCATTAAAAACTGCCACATAATTTAATTATAAAATTCCATGCCAGCCCTGATATAATGGGGGCAGAGTAATGTTATTTGCTGAGGCTTTAAGCAAACTGATTTTGTTTAATGCTCCCCAATCCATTATCTGGGTTTGTTGCCTTTGCCCCTCACTTGGATACCAAGTCTCTCGTTTGAGCCAAGTGGTGATGCCTATTCGATAATGCTAGAGTCTAATCGGCATGACTAGCATATGAGAGAGGGCAGTGGCATGTGGTGTTGCCCAGTATTAGCCTATTGGGCTGAGATGGTTCCCCATCTCCTCTACCTTCATGTGCAAGAATTAGGCCTAAAAATGCTCTGTTTGATGCTTTCCCTCAATTCCTCCCCTTCCCTGGTGTGGCTCTAGAAACAGTGACAGTAGGCAGGCAGGCAGAGTCAGGCTATCCTTTTGCTGGGCAAAGTCCTGATGCAATCAGCCATTCTCCCTGCACTGGTGGGTTTTCATTTCCAAATGCAGGTTGAGGGAACTGCTAGCTGGTGCGACCAGTAGCTGCTGTGGTAGGGTTTGCAGATAGCAGATGAAACTGTGGCTCCTGGATCTAGAACCTCATCCTAAAACAAGACAATGGCAAACCCGGCTTAGATTCTCTAATCCAGATCGATGGCACAGAACTCCAGGTATTGCAGTCTGGCGCTTGATGCACTCCAGGTTTGCTGCCTGCCAAAATCCTCATGTTCTGCTACCTCCCTGATTCATCCCCTTGTTGTCGGAATTCGGTGTTTGTGAACTCACAATTAATTACTTTGATAGACGGCTCTCGCTCTAGGTCGCTGTCAGGGAGATGAAGCCATTGTTTGACTACCTAATCATTGAAATCAATGCTGGTCTGTTCATGTGCATCTCAGGAATGCCACACTTGCTGCATCCTTATTTGGTTAAGATACATGGCTGCCTTGTACATTGTTTTCCTACTAGCTTGTTCCTTCAGTATTTCTTAAGGAAATTGTTTGTTATTTAGCAAGACTCTTGGTCCCTCAAGGTTTCTTCTAACCTAACATTTCTCTAAGTCTGTGATTTCAGAGTCATTCCTGGAGCTTTTGTTTCCAAGAGTGGGGATCTATTGAGATGCAGGTCTGTAGAGAAGAAATTCCTTCTCTATGATTGTTATTTTGGAATGAGTTACCTTGTAATACGTCACCTCCCTCCAGTGCTGAAATCTGGAATCTTTTAATTCCATCCCTTTAACTTCATTATTGGTTGTAGGAGGAGTAGTGTTCCTGCCTAAGGCATGGGCTGATTATGGGCCCTGCTTGGACTAAATCTCTAGAGAACAGTAATTACAGGTAAGTGAGTCTCGCCTGCCTTTTAGCCTTCAGTGGCCAGCAAGTGCAGTCGGATGGGCAGTTGCCCTCTGGGCCAGTTGCAGGTTATCATCTCTGTTGGGCACGGGTCTAGTCATTGGTATTAATGACAGCGCAGACGTGTGGCGCAGTCCACAGGGAGAAAAAACAGATTTGCTGCTTCTCGGTGGTGCATTGTTAAAGGTTTCACCTCCCCCAAATGACACATTGTGACCAAAAATAGAGCAAGACAGAACACACAGACCCACCCACACCATTCCCACCGCTAGGCAGCCAAGTGCAAGCAATACCAACCCCTTTATTTTAAAGCTGGTTCTTTTTCACCCTCCTTCTCCTCAGCCCCACTGCCATCTGCTGCCAGCCATTGCTAGTGTTCTGATTCCCTGGTGCACTGACCAGCACAGCAGGTCATTGATAGTCTTCTGCCTGGAGACCAGTTGCAGGTGTCCCTGAGTCTTCCTGATTTGGCTCCACAAGTGCCCTGTCCCGTTTGATAGGGACTGTTTTGTGCTCTGTGTGTGGCAGGAAAGTATCTCTAGTGGTGATGCCAATGCTGCTTGTTGGCACTGTCAAAGCAATACCAGCAGCGTGTCTGATCTTTGGGGCTGTCTTCCAGTGAGCATTTCTAAGTCTCAGCGTGGCAGGAGACAATCACAGAAGAGCTACCTGAAGAGTACTCTTTGCCCTTGTGCATTTGAAAGGATACAGCCACCTCTGTATTTCAGGGGAGAGGGGATCAACTTTTGCTAGCTTCTCTTCCTGTTCTGGCTAACAAGTTGTAGCCATGTTGCTTTATGCCGCTAACACAAAGGATCATGTCAGTGAGGGCCAGACCTGAGTCAGTCACAATCCTAGAACTTACACAGTTCCATCCTGCCTCCCTAAATCACCTCTTCAGTGTCATTGGTTTATACGGTTAGTTTTTAATGTTCGGTCCTAAACTTTTGTGCAGTGTTGATGCACCTTAAGAGACAGCTGCCTTACACCACCTTAGAGGTGGGCAAACAGATTTTCTTGGCTCTTAGAGAGGCACACATCTTGAGGCTGAAGGATTCTGTAAAAACATATTGCATTGTTTAGCTTGGAGAAGTCATTAGACACTGGTGTTCCTTCCTAATG
Source organism: Podocnemis expansa (assembly GCA_007922195.1). NCBI lineage: Eukaryota > Metazoa > Chordata > Testudines > Podocnemididae > Podocnemis > Podocnemis expansa. The sequence continues at coordinate 55,250,758 of ML681972.1, read as the reverse complement.
CTGCCTGTGTCATAGCCTTGCTGAGAGGGCTTTAACTGTTTGGGGAGAGGACAATAAAGTGTCTTGGAACAGGATTACTGCTAACTTCCACTTGCCTGCAGCTGGGTTAGATGCGAGAATGGAAAGGATATGGCCTGTGCTGTTGGCCTGCTGCATGGCTAGATGTTTCACTGCCTAGGGGATGTGTTAGTGAGCTCTGTTACTATGCATTGCCTGCTGGTGTGAGGCACAGCTCTTCAGCTCCATTTCTAAACCTTTACTGTGTGTCTGTCACTGTGCCTACTGCACATGCTAAAACTCTTACTGTGTGTCTGTCACTGTGCCTACTGCACATACATGGGGTCAGTCTGGGGGTGTGATAGACCTCATAAGTCCTTGTTAAGACTGGCCTTTGCCACAGAAAGGTGACCTCCAAGCACTCCTTATCTCATCTGCCTTGCAAAGTGGCCGCTGTCTCCCCAGCTCCAATTAGAAATGCAGAGCAGCCCTTTAAAAAGCAGACCAGCTTGTCATGCAGATTGGGACATGGAAACAGAAAGTGTTAAGTAGAAAGAGAAATGAAGTGGCTGGAGGTTTCCTAGCAGCACCAGTTATAAAGTGAAATCATTCTGAAGGCTCTGTCTGGGCTGAAATGACTGTAGGTAAAAATGAATTGCCAGCTTTATGTGACCTAGGAAAGACCTGTAAACTCTCCTAAAATACAGTTGTGAATAGATATTCACCGAGCTTCGGTCTGTGAAATAAAAATCCAAGCCTGCCTTCTGCAAATATATAGGGAGCTCCAGGTGATTGATGCAGTAATTCTTTTGCTGTCCCATCTTTGATGCCTCAACCTCTGGTGTATTTTACTTAAATGACAATAATATTGTTTTGGTGTTTTATGAGCTAGTACTTGAAGTCCCCAAGTAGAATGTGAGGTGGAAAGAGGAAAGCAGGTGAGGACCAAACAGGACTATGGTCCCATTGCTTACACAGCCATATGATATTAAGGTGAAAAAGCTGTGCTGCATTTGGATTGTTTGGATAATGGAATTCTTCTTCAAGTGCTGCTCGAATACATTCAGTAATAGGTGTATCCATGCTGGAGTGCATGATTGGTTGGAACTTTTTGCCTTAGCCTGTCAGAAGAGGGCAGCGCGGCCACTGCCCACCCCAACCCCCACCCCATGGCTATATATGTGGCTGCCACCCAACCCCTCCCCAATTTCATTTCTTCCGCCTTAGCGTTGGTTGTGGAACTTCCCACTCCTTGCACTTCGCAAGCAGCCTGTCTTTTTGTTCTAGTTTATGAGCCTTTCGCTTGATTGGAAGCATCTATTCGCAGACCTAGTTCCACTGAGGAAGGTCCCCCCTTTCGAGCTGGAACATCGACATCACGCTCCTACGCCATCTGCCATTCCGGGGTTCAAACCCTGCACCTAATGTGGCCAGACCTTCCTGCAGGACGATCCCTGTGAGAAGTGCCTCCAGTGCCTGGGCGAAAGCCACATGGTCACTGCTTGCTACATTTGCCTGCTCTTTAAACTACGGACAATCAAGGACAGGGAGCAAAGGCGCCGTGCCCTGGCCTCTGAACAGGCTCAGCACTCTTCCCCCGAGGCCTCGGGGTCTCCTGCGGTACCGCGTGCAAACTGGGCACTGTAGCCCCTCAGGCACTGTGCCGATAGGGGCCGCAGGACCAGCTCGGTACCAATATCGGTACCACAGTGCTGGCACTTCTTCACATCTTCAACATGGGACCAGGCAGGGTCCGTACTGATTCCGACGACCCCGGTGGCAGTCGAGGCAGCAAGGGCGCTCCTCTTACTCTTTACACCTCCCTCTCCGGTGCCCGCTAGAAGGGGAAGACCAGCCTTCATTTCGAAGGTCTGGGTGCAGCGTAAATGGCACCGTACGCCTTCTCCGCTGCCAGGGCTGGGCTCCCCAACCCTGGAGCCCACTACCTCCTTGAGCCCTGGTACCATTGAGCTGTCTCCTCGGCACCATATCACCCTGCTGTCCTCAGTACCGTCCCAAGACACTTCCCCCCACCCCCAGCCCAGGGGAAGGGGCCTCAAAGGGCTCCAAATGCCCCTGCGCCAACCTTTGGTGCCATTGCCTTTTTGGTACCACCTCCATGAATGGTCCCCACAAGAGACCACCGTGCCCACGTCAGTACCGTTCCACTCGGCACCGGTCAGGGCGCTAAACCCGGTGCCATGCTCTTACACGGGGGACCTATCGGTGCATTTCGACCTCCTGCGCTGTGTCTCAGCCCACATGGGAATAGAGGTCCAGCCCTCTGAAGGGCCCACAGACACCTTATTTGGGCCAGTGTTCTCTTCCGCAGAACCGGTCATGGTTCCCTTCCACCCCAGCATTTGGGACTTTGCCTCATCTCGCTGGCAGAACCTGGATCCTCCATCTCCCTGGTTTCAGACATGGGGTCAGAGTTCCCCTTGCTCATCCATCACCTAGTCCCACCTCGAGTGGTGGTAGAGATGGCCTTAGGGCCGGGGCAGGCTCCTTGCGACCCTTCCCAATGTCAAGGGACGCAAAGGAGTTAGAGTTACTGGGCTGGAAGATATACTCCTCCTCAGCCTTCCAGTTACGTGTTGCAAATAACCAGGCCCCGGTGGGCAGATATATGTTGGACGTTTGGGAGTCAATAAATAAATTTAGACATCTACTCCCACAAGAGGTGAGGAAAGAGTATGATGCCTTCCTTGAGGAGGGTAAAATAGCCTCCCAGGACCACCTCCTGTCAGCCTGAGATGCAGTGGATATGGCAGCCCACACTATGGCCTTGGCTGTAACCCTGCACTGTGCACCACGGCTACGGGAAGCCAGAGTGCCCACCCAGCCTCCCAACAGGTGGCCCTCGATCTTCCCTTTGGGGGTGATGCCCTCTTCCCACCAGAGACCTCTGTCATATTGGGTACCACTTGCGACCCCCGGGGGGAGTTAAAATATCTGGGCCTTCTTCCCGCAGGGCCTCTTCCATGTCCCCTGGCCCTGTAAGGCCCGGTGGTAAACCGACCTCTCCCTCCTTCCCCAAAAGCGCTGGTGAGGACTTAATCCCCACCACCACGACTTCAGTTCGAAATCCAGTTGGGGGACCTTCCTTTAAAGGTCCCTCCCCCACAACTCCGAGAATCCCTACCTGCTGATTGGCAGTATTGGTTATAACCAGCCAGAATGGTTGCCAATCACCTTTCCCAAAACCCCTGCCATGGAGTGCCCACTGACTTGGGACCCTTCCTACGAGCTGACAGATAGCCCTTTGTCTCTCTTTGTTGTTGGGGGTGGTTCAGAGGTTAAAGCAGCCCTCTTTCTTTCAGGTAGGACCAAGGTTTAACCCCATATTCATACCCTCTCCATTGATCCTAATACTTCCAAGAACTGAGATGACTTGACCCTCTGGTTATCCAAGCCTCCACTACTATCTTAGCGGATAGAATGGAGGTCTGTGGCCTGAACCCACTCAGGCAACCCCTAGCTAACGGGTCTGACTCCAACCCAAGGGGCTACCATGTCCCTGTACCCGACACTCTGCTGGGAGGAAAGCCTCCCTCTCCCCCGCTTCCTTGTGGAGCGCCTGCCTTGCCTTCTCCGGGAGCCATAAGGCATTCATGGAGCACACTCCAAACATCAGAGAGTGTACTGCTTCACCTATACCCATTCCCAGCTAAACTGGGTTCTCCCCATGGGTGCTATTCCCATACCAGGGAGTTACGCTCATGCACACTCCCCCATGGGCAAGGTCTTATCTTCCTATCTTTCGAAACAGATGTTCAGGAGACCCTTCATCGGCTCTTTGCTCCCCTCTTCACGGAAGGCACTCACTTTCCTATCTGCAAGGCTGGGGGGAGCCCTCCACCCTTTCTTATATGCTGCCCTAACCAACCCTTCTCCTTTGTCACCAGTGGGAATTAGTTGGTGCTCAAATATAGCTCACGTTCAATTGATCCCCAGTGAGGGTTCTAAGGTATATGCTTCCAGCTCGGTGGTACTCCAACCCCTTCCTGAACCCATGGAGCAGGCAAACCATCCTCGCCTGCCAAGTACCGGATGTAAATGTCAGAGCTCGGCCACCAGGCGCAAGCGTTTGGCCAATTGCTTGTGGCTTCCATTGGGGAGATGAACCCTCCAGTACTCAATACCACCAGCGAGTCCACAGCTTGAGTGAGTGCACTTGAGAGAGGTTGCACTAGCTGGGGTCTTTACCTCGTTTACTCTACCCTCCCTTTCCCCATATGGGAAAGAGGCTACGTTAACAAACAATGAATCACTTCCCCCTGGCTCCTGATCACCGCTACCCAGGAGGTGCCCTAAAGTCAGACCCTAGTATACGGGATTTGTCCCAGACAAAGTGGACCTGTGCCACTCGCTCCTTTTCTCCCCCCTCCCCATTACTGCAGGTGGGGTATGAGTCTGGGCTCAATCATCATTTCCCAGAGTTTTATCCAGTGGTACCTCTCATGTAGCTCACCTTCCGGGGACGGCCATAGCGCTGTGGTTACCCTGGCCTAGCTCTGGGAGACTCTCACTCAGGAGTCCCTTGGGTACAGCTCCTTGTTCCTCACCACGATCTGAAGATCGTCTAGCTTTAGTAGTCGCAACTTGGCATATTATGCTCCTGTTCTAAGCGACTACTAGGTTCCTTGTCACGCGATAGAACTTAACATTAAACCCACCCCAGAATTCCTAACAGTGACCTGGAATTCGGGAACTAGCTGACCTTGATAGAATTCACCTTCCCGGGTAAGATCTAATAACGATAGAACGTTCATAGAGGACACTTCAGATAATCTGCAAGCGTCTTAAAGAGAGACGGCTGGATGTGCCCCATCTGTGTGGCATACCTTACTCCACTCCTATCAGAGGAAGCTCCTTCCTCCTCTCTTACATTCCGATTCTCTCTTGTGGCCCCTTCTTGCAGGGAGCCTCAAACCTGATATGCACCCCTGTGCATTGCCAGGCTTAAGGTCGGTACCATATCGGGGTGGGTCTTTCCTGGTGGTACGAGGCCACATAGGCCAAAGTGAGTTGGGTCCCATAGGCCATGGGGACTGGGATCTGGGGCGCTCGGGGCACATGAGCCTACCCTTCGGGCGTTGCCTGTATTATGTCAGCTCCTTGTCCCTTATGTTCCTTTGGCCATTTGCCAGCTGCTGAATCCAAATAGTAATAGTAAAACAAAAAGAAAAAAGGGGTGGGGGGAATAGCAATAATACCATTTCCTTGTGTCTTTGCAATGTTATGGATGCTGACAGTCCACATCAGAAAAGTACCATTACAGTGTCATCGGTAAGCTCACGTAGGCCTGGGGTATACTCTTCAGGCCTGTAGGAAGTCCCACCTGTGTCTATCTTGTATAGTGCCGTACTATGGGTCAAGCACCTAGCATTCCCCATATCTGAGTGCATCACTTATAAGTGGGCTGTGTGAGGTTGTCAGCTGTCACCTTTGGTCTTTCGCGTTCCTCCTTAAACTAGGACGGAGTGAACTCTCCTAGATCCTCACTGCCTGCTCCTGGTAGCCCATCCCTGCTGCAGGACACTGAGTGCGCCAGATTCACCTAATCGTCTGGCCCATGGCCTGCATGTGCTTTACACTGCCAGACTGAGGGAAAGATGGTCTCCATCCCTTCCACCGCTTCTTGTAGTGTCTGGTAATCACCACTGCCAGCCTGGCAATCCTAAGGCCTTGTGAACTCCTTCATAAAATTACGCCAACATGTGTTGCTGCCAGAACACTAAATCCTCTGGGCTCCTCACACCTCTGCCGATACTCTCTCAGGTAGAGCAATTAGAGATGAATTCCTCGACCATAGCCACGATACGTTTGTACCACACTTATGCATAGGGTGACCTCAGGCTGTCCCGTCCATGCACACGAATTGGTGCTCAGACAAACTGGGCCTACTTCTCTCCACTGGCTTAGATCCTACAATCCCAGGTCACCCTTGCCTGGATCAGGGTCCTTAGGTCAATTCCTTAGACCCCTTGAGGACCGTGCTCGTTGGACATCTACTCATGTCGGAGATATGCTGTGCTGAAGGCGGAACAGCCAGTTCCACCCACCATCCATCACCATGGCTAGCAGTTACCTATTATGGAATGTATCCAAGCAGAGCTCGAAGAAGAACGGTGGGTTACTTACCAGTAACTGTCCTTCTTCCAGATGGGCTGCTCGGATTCATTCACAACTCTCCCCCAGTCCCTGCACTTGGAGTTGTTGACTCCTAGGAACTGTGGAGGGGCCGGGCAGCGGCCACATATATAGCCATGGGGTGGTGCAGGGGGCAGTGGCTGCCTGCCCTCTTCTGACAGGCTAGGGCAAAAAGTTCTGACCAATCGTGAGCTCCGGCACAGATACACTTGTTATTGAATGAATCTGAGCAGCCCATCTCAAAGAAGGACGGTTACTGGTAAGTAACCCACCAATCTGAAATGTGTGTGTGTTTGTTTTTTTCCTGCTTGTTTTTATTTTGAAAATATCAGGCACATCAAATTCTGTCTTGTTTTTGTGGGGTGACTCTTTGAAGGCCGAGTGAGCTTGAGTGGGAGCCGTCTGCGCTCCTAGCTGGAGTGGAGGCAGGGGGCTGAAGTATAACTTGGTGGGCCCCCCTCCTGCACCCCAGCTCCTGCCCCCCAGGGGGTTAAAGTGTAATTTGGGGGGACTGGAACCCTGCTAAGTTGGCCGGTCCCTCTTCATGCTGGTGTGGAACCCCCCCCTCACACACCCCAGCTACTGCCCCCAAAACACTTACCCCTATCAGACCCTTTTCCCCATGTTCTTCTTAGCCCCAGTGCCAACTCCCTAAGCTCGCTGCCCCCATTCCAGCCTTCCCAGCTCACCATCCCGAACCCTTCTCCCCCCTGCCTGCCCCCAAAGCTTTCCCTGCTGGCTGCCCAACCTCTCCCCAGCCCCCTTACCCTGCCAAAGAGCTGAGTGGGGGGCAGGAGGGTGTGGTGCTGGCTGGCCAGGGGACTGGCAAGGAGGAGTTGAGGCCAGAGGCTGGTGCCTGGCCATGCAAACCCCCCAGTCCCGGCTGGAAGGGGCAGAGTCGCCACAGGCTCGAGGGAAGGGAGGGAGAGGTGGGCCGGCCCCAGCCTGCAGACCCTCCCTTCCAGCAGCCTAGGGGGGACATGCCAGAATGCTGTATTCTGGGGTGCCCTTCTATTTTTAGGGGGCACCAGAAAGTAGCGTTCCAGGGCATCCACCTATTTTGGAGGGGCCCTGGAACACAGCGTTCCAGGGTGTTCGCCTATTTTTAGGGGGCCTGGAATGCTGGCTCTCTAAAGATAGGGGCCCCGGAACGGTGTTCTGGAAAGTTCCCCCTTACTTTAACCCCTGAGCGAAGGCATGGCATGCTTCACAGAGAACTTTTATTACCAGCTGTTAGTTATTTGAGTCAAATAGACGCTAACCTAGAAAGCTCTTTCAGAATTTGAAACTGCCTACTGTGTTTTCAATATCTCTTGTAATGTTCACATTCCCCTGCTCTCCAGCCATCCAAGGAGCCCTTCAGCAAAACCAGATAAATTGAGATACATTAGTTCTGCTGTAAATAAGCAAGCAGAACCCCACCTTTTTAAAAGAACCAACCTTTGGGCCTTCCTTTATATGTCAAGGGCCAAATGCAATTTCCTGCCCCCTGTAAAAAACATTGAGAAGGAAGGAATTGATTTGGGTAGTGCAGAGTCTGACTTTAGATATCAGGGATCACCTGACAGAGTGGTGACTTGTTACGGTTACTACAAAATACTTTTATTTTATTAATAACAATGTCATTGTTTTCAGTAACCCTTAGGCAGTGCACTGGATCTCATCCCTTTTGAGTGAATGACAAACATGGGTCTCTGCATACCTAAGGTGCTTCTCCACCCAGCCACTGCTATAGTTTCTGAGCCCTTTATGATCTTTTGGCAAAGAGAGGCTAAATGACTTGTCCAACATCTCACAGAAAGTTTGTGGCAGAACAGAGGAATTGAACCTGGGTTTCTAACAGCCCAACCTACTATCCTAGCTGCTTGACCCTCTTTCCTTTCTACATGAAGCGCATGGTGTATAGTGTAACTATGAAGTGCTTTTCCAGATACCGTTCTATTGAGGCAGTCTGTTTGCATGGCATTACGGCAATTCAGAGTCATGTCTGTAGCTTCTGCCTACACCAGGACCCTACCTGGAATTGATTTTTTTTTTTGTTTGTTTGTTTTATTCAAGCTGTGCAGGTATCTGAAGAGATCACATGGTTTGGACATCATTAGCCACTTTGCCCTAGTGAGATGACTCTGCTGATCGTGGGCGAGGGTGTTGTATGGTGTCTGAAATCTTTCCCTGCGCTTTCATTTTCTATTTGTCCCCCAGTGCTTTCGGTTCCTGAAATCTGTAGGTGGTTTTGGAAGCTGGCAGCTGGAACCAACCAGCAAGAACGCTGGTTCTCTGCTGCCATGCCAACCCAGTCTCCATGGAAATGGAGGCCCAATGGGCGAACACCAGGCAAATCAAACTTTGTCAAAGTGTTTCAATACCCTCCTAAATCTCTGCTTTGGTCCGGAATCCATTTCCACAGGGACAGGACAGTGTAACTAGCCCCTGAGCTTGTATCGTTCAGACACCTCATCTGGTGCTCCCCTTTGTAAATTTCACCTACCCAAAAAGGTGCTTTAGTAAGGCTGGTGAAATATTATTTTTACCCTTTGAACTCTTAAAATAAATAATAAAAAAGGCTAATTTAATTAAAATCTGTGGGTCTTACATAACCTTCAGTATATGCAGCTCTGCTGGTAACCACCCACACTTGGCTGGTTGAAGGCCTAGCAGTGCGTGGGTGTCTGCACGGGGGATAGGTCCCTTGGGCGGGCCTGTCTTGTGGGCCCATTACATAACTTACCGCAGCCCTTGTTTATATTAATCAAGATCGAAGACTAAGTGTGTGTCAAAACATTTTAGAATAACTCAGACTTTTGTTAGTGCTGCAGCTATTTTTAGAAATGATTTTTTTTAAAAAAAACCCATTCCCTGTGAGATTAAAATGAAAGAGATTTTAGTCTGACAGTGATTTAAAGAGACATTTACAAGTTAGGAATCACATTTCCGGCTGGAAATTCTGTATAGATTATTGTTCTAAATACCTCCATATGATTCTTATAGCTATGAAAGCAATAGGGTTTTTTTCCTTCATTGTGTTCCCTGGCACTGGCGACTCTTGTGTGGAGTTATTTTCACTCTTTTGTTGGTCTGTTACGCATCCTATATTAGGCACTGCCATGTGGCTTACTCCCATTCCTGGTGTGTCTTTGAATGGGTTTGAGGGCTTGTGTGTATACCTATTGTGCCCATCAGACCTTGGAAAAGGGTGTTTTTCACCCATAACAGCAGCCATGAATCTGAAATGGAGGAGTCAACGAGCAGGCATGTGCCCAGGGAGGAAGGAGAGGTTGGATTCAAGCATTGAGCAGTCAAGCAAGAGGTGTTGCCTCTCTTCCCAGCTGGGCAAACCTTTGCAGATATCACTGGGAAGTAGGAAACACCTTTGGTAAAGCAAAATTTTATAGATGAGTTTTAATAAAACAATTGTATCTGTGCAGTTTAAAAGAGGCTTATAAGAAATGTGAATCTTTTAAATTGTCAATGGGAATTGTTTTAATGTACCAGTGCCTAGGTCAGCACTGAATTACTGGTCCCCAAATGCTCCTCTAATGCCTTGTTTCTCAACCTGTTGGGTACCAGGGACCAGCTCCCTATACTGTGTCAGGGAGATCTCAGGGAACAGTGCCAATCCATGGACCAGTCCTTAAGAAACACTGCTTTAAGGCAGTGGTTTTCAAAATTAGGGTTGGGACCCAGTACTTGATCGTAGGCTCTCAGGCACTGGGTCCCAGCACCCCCTGCTGTTGCTGCCAAAAGACTGGAATGCATTGGTGAAAGATGTAATTATTGGGTCACGAGCATAAATGATTTTTTTCAACTGGGTCCCAAGAAAAAAAAAGTTTGAAAATCACTGTTCTCGGGCACCAGTTCTTTAAAAAAACAAAAGAAAAACCACCACCCACTACCATGCAACCCAGCTATTAGATCAGACCGAAGAATCTTCAAGCCTTTAGTGGGCAGTTCTTGCTCTATTAGAATTCCCTCCAAGTCAAGGCAGTGAATGTTTGTTTTTTCTTCAAACCCTCATTTTATCATTTGGCAGTTAAGTAGGGTTGGTTTTTTTTTGTGTGTGTGTGTTTTTATTTATTTATTTTTTTAGGGTGAATGCACAAAAGAAAAAAAAAAAAGACTTGAGTGTAGTCCAGATTGTGATATTGGAACTCCTGTCTAACGAGGCTTGGGGGTGGGGTAGGGAAGAAACAGGCAGAACAAAATCCAGATTGCACTAAATTTAAAAATCTTTTTTTCCCCCTCTGTGGAATTCTCCTCCTGGTACTTCCTTGCTCAGCAAAATGATCTCAGAACGCGAGATCGCAAATACCAGGTGCCTTTTTTATGATCAGTGGCATTAATTACGTCAGAGCAAAGCATTCTGGGATATCTTTGCTGAACCAAGAAGCTATATTAAAAAGTTAGCGAAAGCTGGTGCACTGGGTTTCACCTTTCTTAGTAGTGTGGGGCATGAATCACTTGCTAGTGGATTCTCTGTACCTTAAGGTCTTTCAGCCATGATTTGAGGACTTTAATAACTCAGTCATAAGTTAGAGGCTTATTGCAGGAGTGAGTAGGTGAGGTTCTGTAGCCACTATTGTGCAGGAGGTCAGATTAGATGATGATATTGGTCCCTTCTGACCTCAGAGTTTATGCACTGGTTTCTGGTTGGGCTTTGCTTATTCTTTCATTTTATTTTGCAGTTCACCATGGAGTAACACAGAGGGGAACTGTTTAAAGGAGTGAGACTGTAGTCAGGCTTTTGGGAAGGGGTTTCAACTATGGTCTTCAGCAGTCAAGTGGATATGGCCCACCTCCTCCTTCCTGTCATCACCGTACTGTCCACGCTGTGACCACATCCCTCTCTTCTGGCCGGCGCAGGGAGTCAGGCTGCACATTCACAGCTATTCCTTCCTAGCTCAGCTGTGGAAATTTAGAGACATGGGTGTTAGAGCCCTTGCATTGACATGGGTCATTAATGAGCAGCACACCAGCCAAGAACTGGACACCCTCTCTCCACAGAAAGGGTCCTCCTGGGGCTGAAGAACCAGATCCATGGAAACCTGTCGCTGCTTCAAACCTGTTCCCTTTGCAGGGTGTCTCCAGCGAGTGAGCCTAATCCTTGGGCAGCAGAGCACCAGAGCACCCTGCTCTACCTGCAGATGGCTAGTTATTGGTGTGGCACTTCCTCCCCCAGCATGCCCTGGTGTTTCCTGAGCCACTTGACACCTCCCATCTTGCTCTTTCCCCCTAGGAGGCAGGAGCAGTTCCAGACAAACCCTGACAGCTATAATGGAGCCGTGCGCGAGAATTATGCCTGGTCCCAAGACTACAGCGACCTGGAGATTAAAGTGCCAGTACCCAAGCACATTGTGAAAGGCAAGCAGGTAATGAGTGCCAGTGCTGTCAGTCTGTGATGGGTGACGTGCTGCCTCTTCCATCTCCCCCGGTCTCCATGTCACTTCTCAGTAACTCTGATTGCTGGCAAAGTGGTACTGGACGCAACAGATCAAACGTGTGCATGCTAGGGGTGCCTCAGACTCGCCCGCTGGAGGCCACGCCTGATTAGCTCACAGTGGAGCAAAATGCAGCTGCATCCTCTCCAGCAGGTTTGTGTGGCACATGAGGGCACTGGGGTTCCCTGTACGTAACACTCCTGCCCTACCCCTGTGGATCCCAGGTGCTGCTACCCACATACAGCCTCTGATTGAAAATTCCCTGGCAGGATACATTTTACATATACACACACACTCTGAGATCCAGACTTTGTTTCCAAGCTGAGGTTTCATTATCCAAACTGATGTACTAGGCAAAGGCCAGGTTGTCACCCCTGAGATCCCCATTCCTCTCTTTAAATGCACCGTGGGTGATTGTTCAGTAGTTTTATTTTGTGCTGCTGCTGGAACGACTGCATGAAAGGTGGATTCAAACAAGTGCAGCTCACATGACTACAGCCGAGGCATATGTGGCAGAAGTGGCCTGCTTCATTTCACCCCAACCTGTTTTCCCTGGCCTGTGAGTCTCAACAGAACAGGAGCTGGGCTTTAGTGAAGAATTGGATCCCTTTGATCATATGATCCCCAATCCCATTCTCTCTCTCACAGTCACTGCCCTGCGTGAGTGTCCGTAGACCCTGCTTGGTTAACACATGTAGGAAAGCCCTGCCTTTTTGAATTTGTGTTGGTCTGACAATGTTGTTGTGTGGGTGGATGGAGTTTTTTCTTTTTTTTTTTTTTTTTTTTTCCTGGCAGAGAGCCATTGCTGAGTGACTCTGCCAGTGGCATGTACCTGCAGGAATATCTACAGGTGGCTGGAGTGGCCCTACCTCCTCTGCACTCTTCTCTCCCCGCCCTCTGAGCATGGCCTTTCTGGGCCAGGAGGTGGGTTTGGGGTAGCAAATGTAAATCCACACCCCTTTGGTTCATTCCCACTCTGCAGTCTCATTGGTGGGGGTGGGCCTGGGGAGGAAAACACAGACAGACTGGCTGTTCAAGCCAGAGGTTTATTTTTACTTTCTGTTGTCCTGGAAGCCTTCACCGAGTCCCCCATTGGCTTTGTATTTTTCCATTTGGGAAATACTATTTTTTCTTCGCTTCTGTTTTCAGGGCAGCTGAAATGAGCACACTCGGTGTTGTGCACCAACTTCAGCCTACACAGCTCCATACCCTGCCGAAATAGCTTTGCTCGGGTGTCAGCGTAATTGACAGTGACAGTGCAGAAGGGGTGGGACGGACGGGGACAGGGACATGGAGGGGGGGGGAACCGCACAAGTGTGATTAACTGCTGCTGCGAGGCCAGCAGGGGGCGCACAAGATACCCTCTTTCAATGGGGGCTAGAGAAATGGAACAAAAACATTTGGAAACTGAGAAAACAAAGCCTGCTTGAATCTTGTATTGCAATGAGGCTCTTTTCCTCTTCAGGGGCAGCCTTAAGACAAGTGAAGTTCTGGGCTTGAGTTGAAAGTACTGTGCTGTATGTATACAGTGCTTCCAGCTTGGAGCTGGGTCCTAACATGGGAGGTCCTGCATGGGTGCCCTGCAGAGCCATTTGTGCAAGTGATCTCACTCTTTCAGTCTGATGGTGCTGGGTCCTCCAAACCTGTTTTGCATCATGAGCTGAAGGCCACAGGCAACTAGAGAAGAGACATAAAAAAGCAAGGAGTCCTGTGGCACTTAAAGACTAACAGATTTATTTATCACATGAGCTTTTGTGGGAGAATATCCCACTTCATCAGACACTTTGAAGAGGGGCTCTCCTTCTTCAAAGTGTCTGACGAAGTGGGATATTCTCCCACAGAAGCTCATGTGATAAATAAATCTGTTAGTCTTTAAGTGCCACAGGACTACTTGCTTTTTTTGCTTTACTAGACTAACACGGCTGCCCCTTTGGAACTTAGCTAGAGAAGAGAAAAGAGGCTAAGAGGGGAAAGTGTTAGTATTCAATCTGCTTAGAAGAGGGGCAGAGAAAAATCTCTGGCAGTTCTGGCTTGTAGATCCCCCCCCCCTTTCTTTTAATGAGGATCCCACTGTGAGCTTTGGGGGAGCCTCCTGTTTCTGGCAGCAGAGATTTGACAGCTGATGTAGTCAGTTCATGTTATTTTTTAGCTCTGTTTACATTACTTCTTTCCCTGCATGCAACTGCATTTGCCAGATGTCAGCCCGATACCACTGCAGAGGCTAATCTTGGTAATCAGAAAACTGAACTGGCTTAAAGCTGGTCCGTCTCTCCCAGAGCTGGTTCGCTTGATTGCAAAGTCCAACTCGACCTGCTCTCAGATGTTCCTGTCTCATGCTATGATCTCTTCAGCTCTTATAACCTAGGCAGGATCAAGGTGGATGGGAGACCACTTCAGATCTGTAGGAGTGGTCTTGGTGGATTATTGGGGTGCTTTTCCCTCTGAACCCATTTCCCAGCATGTTGCTTTCAAATGAGGTGTACAGTTGAGATCTCAGTGATGTTTTCCGTAATGTTCCCAAGACACGTATTGCAAGGGTCAAGGTGTAAGCCTGAGCATCCTGCCCTAATTCTATCTCTACTTTGACTGTCTTCCTCTACAAATTCCCTGCAGTTGAGATGTCATTTATTGTCCTGCACAGTTGTGTAGTGATGCCATATCCCTTAAATGACTGGCCTGGCCTGGCCTGGCCCATTGCAGAAGCAGTTGCATTTTGGGGGTGGATGATATCTGTTTTAGCCCTCGTCTACCCCACAGAGGGGCTGAATTTTAATGAACACTTCCAAGTGGTTCTGACACCTGCAGAAGGATTTCTAGATTGCAGCAGTCAGTGCTGGATGGAGCTGTACGAATGCAAGCAGCTGCTCTACATGCTTCCCCACAGTGCTGTGCAGAGGTTTAGCTGGGAAGCAGGAGTGCTCTGTGTCTGTTCGGATTAAAGGTAGCTGGGCTGCTGCACAGTCCCCCTGTTCATAGTTCTCGCCAACAGCGTGTGAATGTAGGCAAGGCCCTTGACTGCAGGAAAGGGTTTCCTGGGGAGAGGAGTGGAAACTCTCGAAAGATATGCCTTTGGCAAGCCAGTGGGCTCAGTCCTTTCCTCCTCTCTGTCAAGAGCCTCACACTGTAAAAGCAGCCTTCCCTGGGATTAAGAGGGGACCTCATGAGCTGGGGAGGGGAACTGTTTGTCTCTTCTCATGCATTCCTGGTCCTCTTGTACAGAAATGACATGACTTTCTAAACTACAGCAGCTCCACATAAACATGATGTGGGCAAAGCCCATGGGAGTATTGTAGTGGGGCCACCAGTCTGTGTGCTGTGGGGCTGTGAGCTACGCTTGCCTGTCCCCAGATGTTGAGGTGATGGTCACATCTGGATCATCAGTTGTGGATTTCTAGAGGGCATGTTCCCTTGTCAGTGGTAGGGAGTTGGTTTATGTACATGATAATCTTTCATCTGTCCAGAGTTATGGTGTTATGGAAGCTGGGTTTTCTTTTAAACCAGATCCTCACCCAGTCCAAAATATACAGAAATGGCCATATCTACATCAAAATTGACAGGTTAGGTCTGAGCACAAAGCAGAATTTTTCTACCAGATTTCAAGTTAATTGGAGCTAGGGTTTGTTAATGATGGCCTCTTAAAAACAGGACATGTTCACCCATCTTCTACAGATAAGCTTACCTTTTTTGCTACTTGGTAGCAAAATAGCTGAAGCAAGGTGAGACGAAAATCTGCTTCCTTGGCTGAGAACTGGTGCCCAGCACTGAAGATGATTTAAAATCTCATTTTAAACATTATTAAACTTTTGAATTAGGACTGTTGCTATGGCATTTTGGCTCAGGCAAGCTTAAATTTAGCTTGTAGGGAGCTCTAGGGACGGTCTAGGGGACTGGAAAGGAGAAGTTTCTGTCTCATCTTTAACTCTGATTGCTTGCATGTCCGCCATCACATTAGTATGTGTGCCTCCAAAGAATATGAAAAGAGAATAGCGGCAATCTTTGTTTTTCCAGCCTGTAGGAGAAATAGCTGGTTTAGTTCATATTTTTGCTTGCTTGGTATGAGGATGTGTGGGTGTATTTGTGTGTGAGCAAATTATTGGGGCTGAAAGTGACAGGGAGGAGGTGAGTTCTGCACTTAATTCTGAATGCGTTGAGACCCACAGATGTTGTGGTCTCTCATGTGAGTTTGTTCCATGGTCTAGGTGCAGTGCCAGTACAAGTTCTGGCCCCTGCACTCTCAACTAGCATCTTTCAGGATTCCAGTAGGATGGTGCTGCTGTGTGAAGTCATGGTTGTCAAGGGGGAGAGGCAGAAAGGGCAATTCCACAAAGGACTTTGTGCACCAGGGACCAGAGACCTTGATTTGCTCTTAAGGGCCAACAGTGCAGTGAGTGGAGCCATGAGGTGATGTGATCATGGTAACCTGAATTATTAAGGAGACAGATTGCTGCATTCTGTACTCAGAGTTTTCTCAGGGCATGTGGTTTCACTCTGAGATGTGAACTACAATAATTAAGCCTAGAAGTCTCCAAATGTGGTAGTTATTGTGGCCAAAAGCGTGTCAGTGTGGATGGGGCACAATTTTCTGTCCCATCAGACATGCAGGTGGGCATTCTGCAGCTACTTGAACACAGGAGTTTAAAATGCCTTCACCTTGCAGTCCCCTGTGTCCGTGGTGTGGGCTCCCTATGATGTTACGTGAGAGATGTGGATTCCTGCCCAGTAAGCTGCACTTGAGCTCCTCAGCTCCATTCACAAAGCTAACAAACATCTTTGGGATAGAAAGTTACTTCCAGTCATGTCTGTCCTGGGCTGGATCAGTCCAGGAGACTGTGCATTTACCAATTTCCTGAGCCAACCAGTTTTCCCACCCCTTCTTCTTTGTTCCTGAATTTCCCTTTAGGCTCCTCTCAATGGGATTTTTGTTTGATTTAGAGACTACCGAGCTTACACTTGGGTGTTTTAGATGCCTGCCTTTGCACAGTCTGGATTGAGCAGCCTTTAACTTTAGTGGCTCTTGCTTTCCCTTTTTTCTTCTCTGTTGGGGGTTCCTCAGCTTCTCTCCAAACCTTGACATGCACCTGTCAGAAGTGTCTCAGTTTTGGTTTTTATCTCTGTGGCATCTAGCAAATGCAACTGTGGTGCAGTCCCTAGCTGGAGCAGCTTCACTCTATCTCCTGCATGCACTCAGTCTCTAGAAATCACCTAGGTAATGGATAATGTAATAACATTTCAGATGAGAACTGCAGAACAGCTGCAAAGTGTGAGGAACTCTCCGGGTGTGGAGGGAAATCTAACAGAATCACCTCAATTTTAAGGCAGTGTATGAATGATAGGGCTGGTCCCTTTGTTTCCTGAACGTTGGGGCCTCCTTCACTCACCAAGATTCCATTTCAGATCCCTTCCTTCAGTGACTGCAGCTTGAAGCTGGGGAAAAAAGATCATATAGTCTCTTTGGAGGGTGAAAGTAACACCACTCCACAAACCTGTCCAGCAGTTGCCTTTACCTCTTGGGAAGAAGCGTATCATCTCCACAGCAGGTCTGATCAGCACCTCCCATACAGCAGCATAGTTACTATTGTGTGAGGGAGCCAATCTCATTCCTGGGAAGGGTACACCAGAAGTAAAACGTTTCTCGACTCTGCTGTTGTTTCCTGATCAGCTCAGCGCTGACTCCTTGCTTCCATTTCCTGCCCTGTCCCAATCTGTCCTTCAGCAGGGGCTGCATCTCAGACTTGCAACAGTGGTCTGCCCCCACCCCGTGACCCTTGTGCTCTCCAAACTCTACTCTAGATATGGCAAACTCTACCCCAGATTTGGCAGGAGGTGTTGGGGTCAACCCTGGTCTGAATGCTGTGTTTCAGGTTGATTCTAGAACCTCCCTCCATTGCAGATGTTGATGTTAAAGTACATGCCACATTCCCATCCCCCCCCCCCCCCGGGGCACAGATCCACTGGGTATGCTGTCTTTAGCATGAATGTGAAGAATTTGGGGATGGAAAGAGATGCTTTAGCCCTGTGAAATCCTATGCAGAACAGAAATCCCCTTCTCTTTAGCCCCTGTTGACTCAAAATCAGCAAAAACGTGGCCAAATCTAACTGCAAAGGGCACGTGAGGAAGTCCCCAGTAGAGTAAACCAGCTGCATGTACACGGTTTTCCACCTTCTCTGAAGCTGTGGCAGGATTCCCTGGCTCTGTGCTATATAAAAATCTGATTGCTTTTCTATCTCTCATCTCCAGTGAGTGCACTTGACCCTCCACCCCAACAAGCACAGGGGAAGAAAGCAGGAGGGAACGTCTCTTGGGGTTTCCTTTTCTCTGTGCTTCCAGGTATCAGTTGACCTCAGCAGCAACTCAATTCGGGTGGCCGTGTTGGAGGGGGGCAACCAGCGTGTCCTCATGGAAGGGAGACTCACCCACAAGATCAACACGGACAATTCTCTGTGGAGTCTGGAACCTGGGAAATGCATCTTGGTAAGACCTGCCTCCTTCTGTTCTCCATGCTCCTTCTCGTGAGAAAGCCAGGCCCATTGGCTTTTTATGGTTTTGCCGCTGCTTGGTCAAAGAATGACCTGCAAAGCTGCACCAAGTCAATAGACCTGACTTGGCTCTTCCAACCAGATGCTAAAACTGTCTCTTGACTCAATTGCATATGAGTCACATGTTCAGTACACCCAACATCCTTTTCCTGGCTGTCTGGCTCTTCCTGCAGCAGATTCAAACCTCCCATCCCTCTGCCCTTGCTTCCATCTTCTCTCCTACCCTAAGCTCTGCTCACCTTTTTGCTGCCTTTGCTTGTGTCTTTCCCTTTCTGTGCCTGGATCTCCATCCTCTCCTGCTGCTGTGTGTTCTTGTTCTCCTCCTTCAGATCCCTTCTTTGAATGCTGCCCATCTCCCCTCTGTTGTCTCTTCCTCCTGTCTTGCCCTACCTCAGTCACCACTTAAACGTGTGTGTGAGCCACCAATGTGAATTACACAATTCATCGTAACCTTCCACCCCCATCCAGTCTTGTGCTGGCTGTTTAGACCAGCAGTGCTCAATCACTGTGTTGCCACACAGCGGTAAGTGTGTCCTGGAGAGCCAACGAGATGGCTGGATTCGATGTGAGAACGATGGGCTGGTGTGTCCTGTAGGGTCGTGCACACCGCCAAGCGTGCTGTGACCCGCCAAAGGTTGAGAACCACTGATTTAGGCTAACTTTACTGAGGCAGGGACAGTCACCCCCTCCTTTATCCTCTGAAGGACCAGGCACAGCTGTGCCACTTGTCTGTCACGAGTGGTAACTGGCAACCTGGCAGGGGCAGTGAGCACTGCCAGTCTGGGTGTTCTGAGCTTAGTCTCTTTATTTCCAGAGTGTTAAGCGGGCAGTTCTACAGGCTCAACTGATTGGCAGCCAAAGGAAGGACTTTGCCAGTGTGTCCCAGCAGTCAGTGCCACAGAGGAGTCCCCAGCTGCCTTGTTTCCCAATCTGCTGCAGCCTTGTCCAGGAAAGGGCCGAAGGGCCCTCCCCATGTGGTCTTACTTAGGGTTTTTCTGGCTACGCATCACCATGCTATCTGGTCTCCTTCCATATAAAATCAGTAGCAATAACCAAGTCCCTCATGGATTTAATGGAGTCTCTGGCACTTCTTCCCAGGTCAAAATTGTGCTGGGGGTGGGGTTTGCATTTGTTTAGTTTGATTTTTTTAATTTCCTCTTTTGTTTGTTTGTTTGGGGTTTAGGGGCAGGAGAGCAGAGAGGGAGTAGGGGCAGCAGAAGGGAGATGGGGGTAGGGGGCATTGGGGCTAGGGACCAGTGTAGAGTCCCCTTCTTACTGCTCTTGATACCATTGGTAGGGTTGGTTCTTGCAAACTGTAGAGCTGGCAGGTGTGTGTGTGTGCGCATTGACAAGAGTTTTCTCTTCCAGTGACTGTCGAAAACCGTCATTAGCCTGAGGAGAGTCAGGCTGCACTGGGTGTAGGTGCCCATTTTAAAAACAAGTGTTGCAGCCACATCTAACCAGTTAAGTCCATCCTGCCATTTAGTGGAAATTAACCAGCAGCCCCTGGTGCCAGCAATGGTACTTGTCCCACTGCTGTAACATGCCTTCAGTGTGTGCCATCCTCATGTGGGGGTAGGCACTCATGCTGAGCCATTACAGGGAGGGATAAATGAGGGAGCTGGTCACTTTGTGCTGCTGGTGTCCTCATGTACAGTGAGTCTTTAGACCCCACGCTTCTGGGAGAAAGCCAGTCAGGTTGCACTTAAGATGTTAGAATAAGAAGGAAGGAAAGTCTGTGGCCACGCCTAGGATCAGATTCTGACACTAAGGGGGCGGTTTCAGGAAGGAGGATCCCTCAAGTTATAAATAAATCTGTGTAAAGACCCCATGTGGTTGTAGTTATTCTTGTCACTCATATGGTAGTGGATGGAAATATTAAATCTCTGCAAGTAGAGCAACAATCAAGGCACATGACCTTCTTCTAGACCAGCCTCTGCCTCTCTCTGGAGGGAAATGTACAAATTGTGACCAGCTCTGGTTTCAGGAACCCTGGAAGATATTGCACAAAGTGCACTTTTATGCCTCCCCACTTAGCTTCCTGCAGTCCGTAGGGCAGGATGATAAGCCCCCACTGCACCACCGGGTTTTGAGTCACTGGAGGTGGATAATGCTCCCTGAAGAATGTAAGGGAGGCCATAGGAAAGTAAGGAAAATGATAAGCAGCCAGTTGGGCACACGTCTTTACCATGAAGCACTGTTACTATTGATCTTATGTGGAAGGCTCCCCAGACACTGTGATGATGGGCAGCTGTATAAAGCCCTGAAATAGTGCCAGAAAATGGAGCATCTAGCCAAAGATTTAACTCTTGAATAAGTCAAACCAACATGGCATCTGTGAAAGAAAGCCATGCCTTCTAGCATGTTACATCTTTGAAGAAGGTTAAAATAGTAGATAATAGCGATGTCATTCACTTGGGTTGTCAAAAAAGTTTTTAATAAGGTCTCTACTAGATAAATAAGGAAAACAAATAATGGGAAGAAGGAATCCTGTGGCACTTAATGACAAACAAATATATTTATTGCATGAGCTTTTGTGGGAGAAAATCCCAGTTCATCAGACGCTTTGAAGAACAGGGGAAGAAACGCAGATATTCAATGGCTGCTCTGCAAACTGCACAGAGGTTAGTAGGGTCAGCAAACGACCTGTGTGTGTTAAATAACTGTGATTTGGAGGAGGAAGGGGACAGCAGGTTGGTGATGTAAGATCAAGGGTCTTTTCCAGATCCCTTTAGAGTCAAAAGGACTCTTTCATTGTCTTGAACGAGCTGGTTCAGACCATAAGGCAGCGAAATTGATGGAGGATTGTGAGAATCTCCAGCTGGCTTCTAACATACTGATGGGTGGGAGTATGGGGTGCGGGGCAATGAGGCAGTAGATGAAATTGCCTTTGTAGACTGCTAAGGTAATTGGAGTATAGTGAGTAATTCTCAAGCAGGACTGTCTCCTCTTCTGCTTGCAGAATATTCACGAGTGGTTTGCCAGTTCCTCAGATTCATTCATTGTTTGAAATTCAACCAGTTGCTAATGAATTGTTGTGACTCTGGATTGCGCTCAGCTCCCTGTGAGCATTGGTATGTGAGCTGTGTGGCTTAGGTAAACCATCTAGGACTGTTCTGTGTTTGTAATTGGTCGAGTATGCAAGCCCTTCCTTCCCTGTGCACATTTCCATTTGAAATATGGTGGTGGTGAATTCACAACATTGCACTCTGACATTTTATTTCCCACCAATATTAGTGCTGGCCAGACTTAATCTGTCACAGCAGCGCTTACAAGAAATAAGTGCAGCCAAAGCAAACTCGCTGGGTCATTGGCAACAATAGCTGAACCTTCGTGATGCTGCTCTGTGAGATCATCATGGGGAAAGGATTAAGAGCTGTTGGGTTCAGCACAGACTGATTGCCCCCTGCGCAGCAGCTGGTAAAAAAAACCAAACAGGTGCACAGTATTGTCTTTGAGCTGAGCACACATATCAGTGGTATCCAATGCATGGAGCAGGTTCTTTGTGCACTTGCGTGCTGTCAGGCTGTCCATCGTGCAGATGCAGGGACAAGACCAGAACAAACAGTGACTTCTAGCTATAGGCAGCATTGCCCTAGCTGTGTTGGTCCCAGGCTGCTAGAGAAGACAAGGTGGATGAGATCATATCGTTATTGACCAACTTCTGTTGGGGAGAGACACCAGCTTTCAAGCTCACAAAGCCCTGTGTCAGCTCAAAGGCTGGTTTCTCTCTCCAACAGAAGTTGGTCTAATAAAAGATATGACCTCACCACCTCGTGTCTCAGACGGCTTCTGGTGTCTCAGCCTTTCTAGCCAGATCACAGCTGAGGCTAGAGCCATCTGTGTATTCATGCTAGTTATGTCTGTTCTATTCCCAGAGATCCGGCTATGCTAGGGGTTTCTGTCTGCTCTTCACACTGATCTCTTCAGCTAAAATCCATTATTTTGACCTTGAAGTGTTTAGAAGATTTCATCTCTCTCCTGTGTAATCTCTCTTTATCTGCCACTGTCCCATCTCTCTGCAGCCTCAGTTTCCTAGGCTGTGTGTATGCGCTCCCCTTAGCCCTTGGACATAGGCAGTCATAGTGCCAGGGGTGTGTGGAGGGACTAATGGGCATTTGCCTGGAGCCCAAGCGTGGGTGGTGGTGGTTGTTGGGGGTCCCAGCAAGGCTGGGGGGGGGTGCAAGGGGCCTGGTGGGGAGCATCAGAGGGGCCTGGGGCTGGGGGGCCAGTGAGAGCCTGGGCAGAGGGCCTGATAGGGGCCCCAGTGAGGTGCTGGTGGGGTGCAGGGGAGCCATCCTTGACTTTTGCCCTGGGCCCTGGAATCCCTAAGACTGCCCCTGCCTGTGCACCCTGACCTGCCTCTCTAAGGGCCCACCAGGTAAGTGTGCAAGCAAAGGATTGCTGAGCTCTTCACACACTGTTGCTTTTTGCTTACACAAGCTTGTCTCCTTGTCTGCTTCTCCAGCTCCATATTCCTTACTTTTCACCTCCCTAGCTGCCTGTCTCTCATCTGTTCCTCATCTCACTGCCAGCTCTTTCACCCCATCATGCACCATCTTCTTCCCCTGCTCAGCTTACTGTGTGTTTATTCCCCCTGTTTTCCCCTGATTATTATTGAAACAGATAAAAAACCCAGGGCTCATTTGGTTAATTTTCTTTATAATCCATCCACCCCCTCCTAGCTCTTTTCCTGTATGCTTCTCTTTCTCCTTCCCATAGTCTTTGTCCCCCGAGCCCTCATGTCACAGTCCACCTCTTTAGCCATTTGGTATGCCTGTTTCTTATGCTGATTTCCTCTGTAGATTACTCTGCATTTATCCTCCTCAATGTTCATTTTATTCCTCTCTGTCTAAAATGAGCAGCTCCGGCTGGGTCATTGCAGTGTCTTGTTCAATTCTATCCAGTTTGCAGTGACAGTACTAAGGATCAGTGTCTTTTCCATCCCATTCTCCAGTGTGTTTATGAAACACATTAGAGTCCTGGTCCAGCAAAGAAAGGAATCCAGTGTCTGTAATTTCCCAATCTAATTCTCTGTCTCTTGCCATTTCCTGAAACCCTTTAGAATGTGGATGCTAGGTGGACAAGTGCTTAGCAAACCCTCAGTTTTTTTACTCTCTGCAGCTTCTCTGTCCTTGCTAGCCCGCATCTTTCTAGTTTCTTTGAGACTAATCATGTGACACCATCAAGTGTCTTTGCAGACTCCTGGTCCTGTGCATCACCTGCTCTGCGTTCCCCTTCTCCATTACACCAGTTAGCTTGTCAACGAGTGAGACTAAAATAGATTTGCATGAGCTGTTTTTAGATACCTGCGCAGGGTGTTGTGCATAGCGCCCCCCCCCCCCAACATTTGCTAACCAGGCTGTTTGAATTTGTTATGAAGCTCTGCCTAGAAGGTCTATGAAAGCACATTTCTGAGTAGCACCACGTGAGCTCTGGGAGCTATGTTAATAATTGGTCTCTACTTCTCAAATCACTTCTGATTCCATATTGAAAATTGCCCTGACACCAGTGACCTCTCCATGAACAGTTGGTGACAGCTCTGAGTTAGTTTCTTTCATGTTCTGGAGTTGGTTCCATTGGGGGGTGCGAATTTTTAAGCAGGCTCTCCCATCCTCCAGATATTCCCTCACTTGCTCTTGAACAATTCTGCTGCCTCTCTCATGTGGCTGCTCACCTCCTTCTCTACTACCTGATTGCTCATTACTGACATTCTTCTCTAGCTGGGACTGAAGTGAAGTTGGCATTTAGTATTGCAGCCCTGTAATTTGTTCCCCTTCCTACCTTGTTCTCGCCCTCCCCCTTGGATGTTATTTTTAAAAAGTCTTTTGCTTCCTCACTCTGTTCCTATCCCAACACAGCAGTTTTACAGGATCTTGTTCGCACCAACCAGGGTTGGGCCTGGTCAGTACTTAGTTAGGAAACCTCCCACCTAAGGTAAACACCCTGACTTTTGGGACAGAAGGTGGTGATCCTGCAGCAGAGCTTTTGTCCTGGGGGCATTGGGGCAGGGTTCTGGAGACCAAGGAGGCAATGTTTTGCTCTCAGGAGTTGACACCTTCATGGAACAGGGGCCTGGTGTGCTGTGCACATGACGTCTTTCAACTGAGATTTCAACTGAGTCTCAGATTAATATTGATCACTGAAGATCAGTCAGAGGTTGAAGGACTGTTCCAGGCTTGGGCAGGTGAGGTTCTATGGCCTTGGATGTGCAGGAGGTCAGACTAGATGATCATGATGGTCCCTTCTGGCCTTAAACAGCTTGTGAATCTTAGCTCCAGTTTTGCCTGCTTCTCCAGCCATGCCTGTCTCTGATCAATGGTACAATCCACACCAGCAGCCAGTTTCTTGCCCTCTTGTTCTGCCCTTCTCACTCCCAGCTACCTTCAGTCAGTTTCTTCTTCATCCAAAGCACATGCCTCATTTCTCTCTCCCATTCTCCTTTCCTATCCTGTCCCATCATCTGGCCCTTGTCTTGGAACCTCCCTCCCAACACTGAACAAGGCTTCCAGCTCTGTTCCATCTGATCAACATTCACCTCAATCTTCTCAACAAGTGTCTTTCCTTCCTGTGGACACTAGTCCCCTAGAGCTCTCTAGATCCTCAGAGATTGAGGTACCTAACTCCCCTGGAAATCAGTGGAAGTTAGGTGCCTCAGTGCCTTTGAGGATTAGGCCCCTATGTCTATTGCTTTCCCTTACCTATGGTCCAAGACCTTTCTCTGGCCTTCTCACTGCTTTGTACAGCTCTGAGCTATAGGAATAACATATTGCACCCCAGGGGGAGTTAACTCCAGTGTCCCGCATAGTACCAGTTCCAGGGTCCTTGGGAGAGGCAAAATGAAGCATCTGTGATAGAAAGTACTTCTCTCTTTCCTCTTACCAACCAGCCCAACAGCTGTCTTCTCCGTGTTTCAGCCACAGGTGAATGAAACTTCTATGCGGTCGACTGGGTGTTCTGGGGCCCCTCTGGTTGAAAGGTGTTCTAGAAAGGTAAAGTGCTGGCTGAGCAAGGTAGCAACAACTTTGACCTCTGTCCTGCAGATAAACCCATACATTCTGGGGCCCAGAAGTACTGAATTCAGCCATCCACTGGATGTCATGGAGCAGCTTCAAAGAAATGCCATGGTCTGGACCAGTGGTTCCCAACCTGTCACGGCTCCCCTCTTGCTGGCTGCAGAAGGGAGCCACTGCCTAGGAACCCAGGTGGGGCACACAGGGTTACAGGATGTGTGCGGTTTTGCTGCTGCAGCCAGGGAGATGGGAGATCAGTAAGGAAGCAGAGGCTGGTGGCTCTTCAGGGCTGTAACAATGATACCAGTGGCCCTTGAGCCAAAAAGGTTGGGAACCACTGGTCTGGGCTATACAGGAGATCGACTAGTGGTCACAGGAGGCCTTTCTGGCCTTAAAGTCTAGGAATCAGTGCAGAGGTTTTCTTTGTATATTGAAATAGGAAAATGAATAATGCAGTCATGTCAGGATTTCTCTTTGCAATGAGGTTCAGGTCATGTGATGCTTCCCCCAACAGGTTTGCTGCAGAACTGGAGATGCCACAACCTGCCTGGCTTCTCCACCAACCACAAAACCCATCTTTTTGGCCATGTGGGTTGTGGGGTGGTTGGGGTACAGGCTGGTCATGTTCTTCAGGCAGGCGGGGTTTTGCTGGGTCTCTTGCTGGTTGATCTTTCCCTAAGTGCAATCTTAAGGAAGTCCCCTTGTCTGGATACATTTGGACAGCAGTTGTCGACCACTGAGTCAGAACACATTACTCTGTTGCCACACAGTGGTAAGTATGTTGCTGAGAGCTGGGGAGGTGGCTAGATTCAGCCTGGGGGCAGTGGGCTAGTGTGTCCTGTAGAATTGTGATGTGCCACCAAGCGTGTCCCAATCTGCAAAGGGCTGAGACCCACTGCATTAGCATAGCATAGTGTTAAAGTTGGGTTTTTCTAGGGGGCTCCATTAATGGGATGGGACAGCACTCAGGACTGAACCAGGATTGTGTAGTAAGGAACAGTCCTGCTCCCTTTGGACCCAGTGGCAAAAATCCCATCAATTATTTATTTAATTTTAAATGGGACAGGGTCAGCTTCTTAATGAAGCCCTGGTCTGTAGGACTGCTGCTTCGTGTGTTATAGAGGTTAGATGGCATGTAGTGAATGAAGCAGGTGACTGCGGAAATAAAGGAATAAATCTTGTCATTTAGGGTGTTGAAAGTTTCCCTGGAGGAATGGATTAATTGCTGAATCTGTGCCTCCGCTACAGCATTCCTATGTGATGCTAGGCAAGTCACTTATTCCCAGTTGGTCACTGTGTTCTTCATTCACCAAGTGCCCTATTTTAGACCCTGGAGCCCAGTTTGCAGGTGTGCTGAGCATTCTCAGCTGCAGCAGCTGTCACTGAGAGCTGTTAGGAGCACATGCAATTCTCTGTAACGCATACTACCGTCATAGCATACAGGCCTCAGATTGAGCCCCCCAAACGAATGGATGCGCCTGTTCATCTGTTTGTGCCCCAGCTGCAACCTCTGTGAAATGGAAATAATACCCCTGTGTATACACAAGGCATTGTAATGTTTGGTGAGTTGGTATTTGTGAAGCATTCAGCTACTCTGGTGAGGAGTGCCATAGAAAAACCCACCAGGAATAAATCATTCTGAATTCAGAGTAGGGTTTGAACCCGGGGGGATAAGCCCAACCTAGGTCCACACATCAAACAATGGAGGTAAAATAGCAGCTTGCTGCTCATTAAGCAAGCACTATCCCTCCTGGGCACTGAATGAGCTGGGACTGCAGTGGGGAGGGGGGAAAAGGACGTGATCATGTAACTAAAGTCTGGTTCATAGCGCACATGTGCAAGGAGGGCCAAATTAAGGTTGCATTTCCTCATGTCCGAATGCTTGACTTTGCAGCCTTGTTCCTTAGTGTATGTATGTGTTTTAAAATAGATCGGGGCAACTGGATAGGGACTGGCTGGATCTTCTGGCACCTGGGATAGATAAGGGTTGGTGTCTGGCCACACAAGGGGAGTTTAGGCTTTTGGCCAAAGAGATTTTCAGAATGGAGAGGGGTGGACCTCCACTTTCCTCCCTGCTTGTGTTCAGAATTTGAGGTGACAAGAAATCTGGGTGCTAAGGCTTAAAGGCCTAGATTTCCCACCCCAGCTGTTCCCTCTGTCTGTATCCATCAGTGTTTTTAACACTGATGGATAGCTCCAAACAGGGACACTTGTTAACTATTTCTCAGCTGTTCATCAGAGCAGAATATTGGTGTTTAAGCTGGTCATTGGTATCAGCCAGTGTGCTCCATTGAGACGATTGAGGCAGTTCACACCTCCAGAGGCAGTGGTCCAAGTTGCCTGCAGGCTCAAGTGGACATCACCCCATCATTATACTCTGGTTACAGTGGAGATGTTTTCATCCCAGCCATAGATTTTTGTTGTAATTGGAGAAATGAAAGTTTAGATTCCAGAGCACGGTTCGTCAGCACATTCCTTGGCCAGTGATTGTGCCAGACTGCAATGGCTGCATCTAATGCACAGATCCATAATGGTGGAAGAGTCCAGCTGTGCCCAGCTAAGTCACTTGCTGAGGTTAAGCAGGTTGGGAAGCCCGCTGCTTACAGCTGAGCAGTCTTTCCTCTTTCTAAAGCTGAACTGGTAATCACTGGTGCCATCCATGTCTTGAAATATTTTCCTGGCTACTCTTTCCCCAGGGGCTTGGTTTCCAAATACCCACTTCCACCACGTTCTCCATTAGCTGGCTTCTTTTCTTTGCCCTAGAGAAAAATCTCCTTGCTCCATAACTAGAATGGCCATGCACTTCTGTCTGTTTCCCCTTTGGAGTAGTTGAGCTTCAAGCAAGCTTTGACTAAATTGTATTGTCTGACTTTATTGATGATCTTGCAGAGGCGCCAATACGTGCCATATATCTTCTTCACTGCTGAGATTATTGTTAAAATAAAAAACACACTGGGAAAAAAAGAATCTTGGCTGGCCTCAGCACAATGGGTGAGAAATACAAATTACTGGGAGCCCGGATTTCTTTTTCGGATCAGCCAAAACCACATTTAGATTCCTTGCTCCTGCTTCCTTGCTGTGTTTGAATGTGATATTTATGCATGTACATTTCTCCCCCACCTGACTGCCCTTCCTCCCAACCATTATGGCAGCGCTAGACATTGCTGCAAGTCCACCTCCGATCCTGCTGCCCAGTGACTAATGTGATAGCACACTCTCCCCCATCCCGCACCCCTGTTCTGCAAGCTACTGGCAGAGCTGCTGGGACTGGAATTGGTGATTGTTTTCACGTTGTGCTGAGGCACCCAGGCAGCCCCCAAAGTGCTGTTTTCCTCGCCTGCCGGCCCTTCCTTCAGACACAGGCCTGGCCCCTTCTGTCACAGAGCAGATTCTGCATCACACTCCCAGGCAGGCATTCCCACTGAGCAGGGGCGGCAGCTAAAAGCGTGTGACATTTCAGCCTCCTTCCCTCCCACGCTTGTGCATGTGACATGAGACTGACGGAGCTGAGGCAGGACTCTTTTGTGGGGTAGCAAAATGTGAAATTTCGGTGCTAAGGGCTCCTCTCAGGGCTGTGCTCAAGCAAACACCCTGAGAGCGTCTTAATTTCTTAATCAAGTGGTGCATCTGACGGATCGCTCTGCTCTGAACCTGCGGATAGCTAGAGGCAAGTCCTCTCAGTTCATTCTGCATCACCTTCCAGCTGGGTGAGAGCCCAGTTGTTTTTATTAGCTCTCCAGCCTTTGCTTCAGCAATAAGCCATGATCCTCTTCCTCCCCCAATTGCCAGATGGTTCTGTTCACCCCAAGTGGGGCTCCATGAGGTACAGCAGGTTAGGAACAAAAGCCAAGGGCCATTTAGAGTCGAGCAGTGGCTGTGCAATGCATGACTTGTCATCCCTCCTGTTATAACTGGAATCTATCTGTTCAAATAAAAACCAGGGCCTGGGAATCACTTGACCTTGGAGACCTGGAAATGACGACAGTGCCAGTCAATCATGAAGCTCTTATTGTGCCCCCTGCATTCTTGAGCCATTTCTTAGTTCAAGATCTGATGCATCTGCAATTGAACTAGACTGGGAGGAGTGCTCAGCCCATGTAAAGAGGACACTTAAGGGGTAGACAGGTGACCCTGTGCCCCTTTGAAGGAGATCTTATGAATGACAATCCTGGATGCCCTGCACTGTTTGACTGTGAAAGCGCCTGGCCCTGTTGTGGAGGGTTGAGCATTAAGAATTGCTGTAGACTGATGGAAGGAGAGGTTAAAAAAAATAACCCTATGGAGTGAAGCAGTCCACCAACTTGTCCACTCAGTGGCCTCATGTGAAGGGAGACACTGCTCCCCATTAAAGGGCATGTACAAGGCCAGCTTGCCATTCTTTGCTGGTTGGGACTTGCAGAGAATCTGGAGTGATTAGAAAGAGCCTCCTAGCCAACCGACCTACACCGCAGAGGCCCATGTGGGTGGAGGAGCTTTATCTAATGATTAAAACGAGGACTCTAGGCTTCCACTCCCATGTTGTCTCAGAGTGACTTGGGTAAGTCTGTTCCCTGTTCTGTGCTCTTAGTTCTCTTTGTGAAATGGAAATTGTGAGTATGAAGGGCACAGAACAGGGGTCTTAAACTCAAATCACCGTGAGGGCTGCATGAGGACTAGTATGTTAGTCCAAGGCCGCACCACTGAAACCTTTTCGTACAGTGATATTGCAAATATTGGTAACAATAATGTCGTTGTGGGCCACAGGAAATAGCTTTAGGGGCTGCATGTGGCCTATGGGCCACCTATTTGAGACCCCCAGCATAGAAGGACAGAGGGAGGTGCTTGGAGTAGATGCAGCGTCGGGAGGGAGCCTGGAATCATGGATTAAGTAGCCTCTGAAGGAAGAATAAATGTACATAACGTGTGGCACACCCCATCAGGAGGGTATCTTCCCACTGGGTGGCAGTCCCTGCTGGCATGGTAAAACGACCTTCAAGGTGCTGCTTCTTGTGAGGGCTTCTGCCTGGTATTTTGGCAACTGAGCAAAAGCCGCACAGTGTATAGTTGTTGGTGTGGGATGGTATGAAGACTTGAGATGTGCACACAGCTGCACATGACAGCAGTCCTCCTCCCAAAACAAGTACCAATAAAAACCTTCATCCTCCCCACATATCACCCTGTTCAGCCAGGGTTCATAGTTCCCACACAGCAACACGATAACAAAGAAAATGCTGCAGCATCTAAAGATGATGTAAGCAACTTCTTGCCATGTGTATGTGGTGTTGGTAGTGGCTGTTGCTGGAGTTCATTGTTCTGGGACCCCACCAGAAAGCTTTGTCTCCTCTTTCTGGCTGCATGTAGTCCCTATTTCTAGTCCCTGGGGACCATCTTAAAATGGCAAGTATTCCCAGTTCTGTGCCTTCGGCCATTGTATCTTTTGAAGCTAATGCCCCTCTTTGGAAGGGAAAGAAGGAAAGGAGAGATGCAGAGTGACTGGCTTTTGTCTGCAGCTACTGAGAGGTATGGGATATGAGCAGTAGCCCCGAGTGAGTGAGTTTGTGGGCAGAGCACAGGTGAGGGGGGGGGGGTCAGAGGTGTGTGATAAATGCAATTTAGTCCAAAGGTTCAGGGGCCCGGAGTGTCAGAAGAATAATTTTATTTCCTGGTAGGTACCGCGGTGCTCTGTTGGCAGCTGAACTTTTGTGGCTCTATATTTGTTTCAGCCACATTGAATGGGAGCTGCCAGCATGTTAGATGGCCTGTTGATTTATTGGGGTTACAGCATGGTCAGGGAAATGCTGTTGGTGAACTTCTTGCTTGCTTCTGGGTAAGTTCCAACCTCTTGTGTATATAGGCTCCAGGACACTGCGAGGAGACCTCATTTCTTGCCTAGCTTGGTAATGCCTAGCATAGACCTCTGACTTCTGAACTGGCCCTTCCCTCCGAGCCCAGAGTTGGCTGGCTGGTGGCTCCTTGTCTCCTGCTTGCTAGGCTGATGGTGCCTTTGGCCTGTGTTTGTCCCCAGATTAACCTGAACAAGGTAGGAGAGTACTGGTGGAGTGCCATTCTAGAGGGTGAGGAGCAGATTGACATTGATAAAATCAACAAGGAGCGCTCGATGGCCACGGTGGATGAAGAGGAGCATGCTGTGCTGGACAGACTGACCTTTGACTACCATCAGAAATTGCAGGGCAAGCCACAGAGCCACGAGCTGGTAGGTCTTCTCACCTTCCTGTGGGAGCCGCCGGGGAAAGCAGGGTGTCTGACAGCTGGGCGGGTTCCTTACTGATTGCTTTCTTCTGATGTCACATTTCCCACATGTGGCAGTGACTAAAGCTGGCTGGCAATGAGGGAGCTGCTCCTCTTCCCTGCTCTGACTGCTGGGAGCTGTAGATCTACTATGGTTCCCTGAAAGGCCCCAGCCACTTTGATTCTGTTGAAAGGATCCCCATCTTGAGAGCCATCCCCACATAGCTCAGTGCCACCATCTTACCAGCCTTTGAATTTTTGTTAGCATAAATTATTTCATGTTCTGGAGAGTCACCTGCTGCATGAACATTAAAAGAACCCCTCTTGTATTCTCCCATACCACCTATGCAGGCAGGCTTCATTCAGTGTCCTGAAAGTCACCTACTCCAAGTCTTTCTGGCCCAGCAGGAGTGAGCTCCTAGTCAGCAGTCATCAGAGAACACCCTAGGCTGGAGATGACTAGTCAAGGACTAATAGCAAGAGGGCATGTTTAACTCTCTCCAGTGCCCTGCTGTGACAGATATCTCCCACATGTGTAGGTCCAAGACCATACATTCACAACCAGAAGCAAGCAGGTGAAGGCCAGCCTTGCTGTGGCAGCCTGGCGTAGAGCATGCTTTGCTTGCTGAGGCTGCAGGAGATGGGATGAAAGGTGTTGGGATGGCTGGGTGTGGAGCTGACAAAGGGGGCTTCCTTGAACTCATTTCTTAAAGACAGCTGAGGTATGTGGTGAACCCCTACTGGCGAGAGGTGAGAAGACTGGTGGAGCATTGAGACTGGTGTAGGGGGCACGTACCTTGCTTGCTTCCACCAACTGGAGTGTGTTGTGTTTTCAGAAAGTGCACGAGATGCTGAAGAAGGGCTGGGATGTGGAAGGCTCCCCGTTCCGGGGCCAGAAGTTCGACCCCTCCATGTTCAACATTTCCCCCGGGGCCGTGCAGTTTTGACCATACCCAGCGAAGGCAGGCAGATCGCACCCTGCTTGGGATCGGAGGCCAACGCTAACACCGTTGTCTGCAACAAACTAGAATGGGCACAAAACCTGGGTTTCCCGCACAAGTGACATCTGGCTGCCACTTTATCCTTGCTCCATCATTGGGGGCTGCTGGCAAGCAGCCAGCCACCAGCTGGCTGGGGCAGGGGTGTGTTTTAGGAGGGAAGGGGGGGCATGTGAGTGTGGCTGCCTCCTTTCACAGCTTGTTTGATATGCATGTGGGGGAAGCCTAGCGAATGCAGAACTATGTCCTCGGTCGCCACGGCAACCAGCGGCTGCTGGTAGTTGGTAGCGTTTTCCTTCTCTAGCACTGGTGAGGGCCCAGGTTGCTGCCTTGGGGGGAGGGAGGGGGCCACAGAGTGGCTGTTGTTTTTCAGGAATAGATGATGCTTGTTGAGGTGATTTTAGAGTGTGTCTTTCTTGTTTTGGAAAGGCCTGGCACCCCATGGCTCTGCTGCCCTGTTTAAAAGTTGGCAATGTGATCTCAGCTGCTGGTACCTAATGAAGTGGCCCTGGGGTCAGCCCCTCTGTGCTGGCAGCGGACCCCTGGTGCGGAGAGCTCCAGGTGCTCCACACAACCTGTGCTGTCCTTGGTGTGCCCATGTATCCATCCGCAGCAGCCTGTTGCTGGTTATGTTAGCCAGATTTTGCTATGGCTGAGATCTAGGGGCCAGGCCTGCCCTGTGCTGGTCATAACTAATATAAACTCATACGCAACTCCCTAGGGCTCACATTGGGAAGTCAGCCCAGATTTGGGTGCCTGAGGCTCTCGGGCTGATTTACAGAGGCAGTAAGTGCCTGCAACTCCCATTGTCTTTGTTTGGCCTTGGGAGTCTGAAAACTGAGCATGTCACGCTGGACAACCAAAACCAGCAGCCGCTTTTTTGAGCAGCACATCCCCAGCTGCTGCGGGGATATCTTCCCTGCTGCTTGGAGCAACCCTCCCAACCTGGGCAGATACATCCTAGCCCAGTGTGCTAAAAGTGGCAGCGTGGCCATGGTAGAACGGACTAGCCTCCAGGGTTCACATGCAGCAGGCCACCCACACTGCAA
Source organism: Podocnemis expansa (assembly GCA_007922195.1). NCBI lineage: Eukaryota > Metazoa > Chordata > Testudines > Podocnemididae > Podocnemis > Podocnemis expansa. Next base: position 55,217,345 of record ML681972.1, on the reverse strand, counting down.
TATTCAGCATGCTGGTTGGAGCAGAGCTAAAGTGGGTCTGTCTCTCCAGGATGGGAGGCCCACCTGCAGCACCAACATAGGCAGAGCTGAAGTGACCAGCATTAAGCAGCTGAAGCCAAGAGCTCAAACCCATCCAGATCATGCTGTGCGCTTCATCCTACATCATCTCCATCATCAAGAAAACATAGGAGTGCACTGCCTTCTCCCACAAGGGTCAGGGTCTGGCAAACTGGCCACCCACAGTTGTCTGGTGCTGATTGTTGCAGCCAGCTCCACAGGACCCAGTGGAAATAACAGTATGGAGCATATCCTTTAAGACTGTATCCTAAGGTGCAAACATGGTGCTGAATGAAGGTGATATAAGCCAGGGGTCAGCAACCTTTGCTGACCCCTGTGCAGCCCCTCCTTGACAGTCAGCCAGTGGCAGTGGTTCCTTCCTCAGGAATAAAAGCGGTGGCTGCCTGAAAAATTGGTGGCAGCTATGGCTGGAGATTGGGTTACAGGGGGAAGGGGGACATGATGCTGAAAGGAGTCACCCATGGCAAGAAGCTGCCTGCAGTGGCTGCTCTTGAGGGTCAAGAAGCTACTCAGTGGCTCCTCAGTGGCTGCACACCATGGGAGAGAAGCCATTCCAGGCATCATCTTTCAACACAATACCTGGAACACGGGCATGATGGGGACCCTCCATGGCGTAGCTGCCCCTGAAAGAAGCTGCCTGGAGTGGCTTTCAGTGGCAGGAGCCACAATTTGTATGGTATTGCAGAGGGTGCCATGTGCCGCTCCAAATGAGTTCTTGTGCCACTGTCAGCACACGTGCTGGGGGGGGGGGGGTTGCTGACCCCTAATATAAATGATCTTCCCTTAGGCAGCATCTAACTTTTGTTGTGTAACCTTCATAACATTCTTTTCACCTAGCTTTTTGTATACAAAAAGCAAGGAGTCTTGTGGCACTTAAAGACTAAGAGATTTATTTATCGCATGAGCTTTTGTGGGAGAATATCCCACATCATCAGATGCTTTGAAGAAGGAGAACTTACAGAAATGGATGAAAATAAATGCAGGGGAGTGTAAGACAGGATCAGGTCATACTGCAACAGCAAATCAGACCATTTGTTGGGATTCAAGCTTTAGGAAACAGCATACAGAGGGAGGGTGAAGTCAAATTACCTGCTATAATGTGAAAAGAACTCCTTGCTTTTTTGCTTTACTAGCCTTACATGGCTGCCCCTTTGGAACTTTTTGTGTATGTGTAACTTCCTAGGGTTTTAAAAGAAGAAACAGTGAGGTGATGGAGGGGGTGAAGAAAAGTTAACAGGAAGTCCAGTGTGTGGAATCATGACTCTCCCATAGGTCAACAGCTTGGGAATGTGTGGTTTCAACCTCCAGCCCTCTGCCACTTGAGCTAATGGAGTGACCGATAGCAATAGTAGGTTGTCATCCTCTATGGACCAGCATGAGAGGGGGATGGTACGCTCTGCCAACAGGGTTTGCAGCTATTTGCTGACAGCAGAGGAATGGCGAGACTCAATACTATGGGTTCTTGCTAAGATTGCCTCCTGCCCTGTCCCCTCTGGTTGTGTCTACACTGGCAAATTAGTTCAGATTAAAGAGGCTTAATCTGGACTAATTTGGTCCCTGTCTACACTAGGTTTTGTCTAGTTCAAACTAAATGTTTTTTAGTTCAAACTGAGCAAAGCTCAGTTTGAACTAGTTAGTTTGAACAGTAAGTTTGAACTAGCTGCTTAGTTCGAATTTTAGTTCAAATTGGCCTGATGTAGCTGTGCTAGTTCAAACTAAATAAATTTGAACAAATGTATTTTTTAGTTTGAACTAAAAAACATGGCTAGTTCAAACTAAAAACCTGGGGTTAGTTCAGACTAACCCGGAATGCTTAGTTCAGACTAAGCTAATCTGAACTAAGCTTTCTGATGTAGACATGGCCTTTGACCTGGCCTTGTTCTAGGCTGCCCTTTCCCTGCCCCTGGCTCCTTGTCCTAGTCCCAGTCTCCACACCTACCTGTTCCCAGTTCCCTGCCTCTAGACTCTTTGCCCTTCTCCTGGGCCAGTTCTTCCCACAGCAGGGATGAGGGTAGATGGTTCAGGTGGTTCTAGTTCAACTCTGCTGCACTGGCAGCTCCAGCAAAGAGATGGCTTAGGCCCAGGATGAGACAGGCTCAAGAGCCCAAACCATCACAGCCACACTGTTGTTTTCAGCATGCTGGCTCAAGCCTTGGTAGGGTGAGTCAGCCTATGCCTGCTTGGTTGATGTGTAGATACACCCTGCACACACACGAGAGTGTCTCTGCTCCTGGTTCAGATGTGCAGCACTGGCCTGCCCAAAGCAGCAATTGCAGGGCTGCTCAATTGAGGGAAGACTTAGATGCTAGGTCCTAAAATCTCTTCTTAGCATATGTGTGCTGTTTTTCCCCCCACAGGTTCATCATTCATGCAGATTAGTGTGAGTTTTAATGGGGATTTCAAAAGGCCTGTCCCTGACTTCACAGCCATCTCCCTGCCAAATTCCAAGTCCCTGTTCCAAACTAGCAGCGTTGGAGCCTCTCAGAGAAAAGGGGGCTGAATTTTGTAATACGGGCCAAACAATATATTTTCCTTGGGCCTTATTCATTGGAGTTGGTTTGGCTGAGGTTTTCCAACACCCTTCAGCCTGGGGTGGACTTGTGCTTAGGAGAGCTTTAGCCCCAAAGGTTGCACTTTGGCAAAGTTAGATCTCACAAAGGGATGGGTCGAGCAATACCAGGCAGTGCTATGAACTGGTCATTAATAAATAAATCAATAGTGCCTGCTGGGTGTGGCCTGTTGTCTGACCATCGGCCCTGTTTTTTTTCTTAAACTGGTCCATTGCCTTTCTTTGGCTGGAGAAGTTCTGTGTAAACCACCACATCCTTTGTGGCTGATCTGTTCTCTGGTGGCATTACAGCAGGAGGCCCTCTGCTCTGATTCTCAAGGCTCTCTAGACACAGATGTTGTGGTCTTGGCAGGCTGCCAGGTGCCCCACAGGCCTGATTGCAGGATTGGGGGGCTTGTAGCTATCTCCTAAGCTTCGCTTCCAGCCCACCAGGATGAGCACCTGCAGCAGATCTGGATAATGCTGGTTGCTAGCCGTGCATGATTGCAGCCTTGCTCCTGGTGTTACTGGGCAAGCTGAGCTCTGACCCACAGCACAGTCAGTATGGCCAGCTGGTAATCCTGCCCCTACTCTGAGGGGAGGAGAAGCAGCCTGGTCAGTTGGATGAATGAATCCCAGGGGCCTTGAGGGTAAGAGTTCAGACTGGTGTTTCTCCTGCTCAGATCTTACTCCCCCCTTCTATAAGTGCCGGGGGCCCAAGGGCTGCACCCAGGCAAGGACTGAGATAGCACATTGGCTTAGATTGTGCCCCCTGTCCATCACAGCTGGGATGTCCCTCTTTCAACAGATTTTTAGTGATCCTCTGTCTGCTTAAAGTAACCCAGCCCTTGTACTCTTCTGGCCCGTTCCCTGCACCTTGTATATCCTCTTAGGTCAGTACCTGGTAGCTCCCCTTCCCTCCTCAGCCTAAGGCTACCCATGGTTACTCTGACTTGCTGCTGCTTTGCTGGAATCTCTTCCCAGGCATCCCCACCCACAGCTGCGGTGGACGCAGCCTGCTTCATGCTCATGTCAGATCAGTTGGCATGAAAAGCCTGTCAGAGGTTGGCACAGAAGGAGGCCAGAGCTTTGAGCAGCACCAGCCAGCAGTGCCCTGCTCTGAGATTTGTCCACTTCCTTTGCAATAAACATGTTTATCTGAGCAACCATGTGCGTGCGTGTGTGCTTGACTCAGCACACGGAAGTCTCCCTGCCTTCTGTGGAACATGGACTGGGCTGGATCCAGCCTCTGGCTGTTTTTCTGGGACAAAGTTGCTGTGAAAGCTAAGGTGTGTGCTTTACTGCAGACCGCATCTTCCCACCTGCTGCTTCCTTTGTGGAGCCACTCCCTGGGTTGCCTGCTATTCCCAAGGTGGTGAGGGGAGGCAGATATGGAGAAGCCCCATCCTGAAGAGGAAAGGCTTAAGTGTGAGGACTGGCCCAAGAGGATCTCTCCATCCATGGCTGCTTTGGCTGTGGGAGTAAAGGGGAGCTGGTGCCAGAGGTCATCCTTTGCGAGTCACTTGCTCCCTCACGCTCCCTTTGGCCTGGTCCAGTGGGACCCACCCACAGTTCTGCAGGGTGGGGAAGTAGCAGGGCCACATGGGATTCTTCCTGGGCCTGTGAGGAATTGGGGTTGAGTGCAGTCCTATTGCTGTGGTCCCACATAGTGCAAAGGGACTGTAATATGCAGGAGCACCCCTGGCCCGGAAAAAGACCGAGGGCTCGAGCACCAGGATGCGGGGCTCATGCACTTTAAGTGTACCGCTGCTGCGGCAGACCCAGGACTCTGGTGCCAGAAATTGGGGCTCAAGCCCTGTAGGCCTGGCACCAGCGACGCCTCTGGTAATGTGCCAGGTGTGGCCAGATGCCAGGGTGATTTTTGCTCTGTCTTTTTCCGAGTTCATCGATTCGGTGGTTGAGGCTTGTCACAGGGCCTGCTGTGACGTAGAGGATAGGCCATTAGCTGTCACCAAGTTCCTCCTGGGTTGAGCCCAACAAGCTGGGTCTGACTAAAGCTGGTGTCTGCAACCTCAGCTTTGGAGCCCCATGTGCCTCTGGCTTCCTCTGTGTGGCTCCAGGTTCTCCTCCCTACCCCCCTGCCACTGGGGGACCCTGCAGGGGTCCCACTCCTACTTGCAGGCTTCCCTCCTACACCAGGGGACCTTGCAGCAGACACCCTGGCCCAGTTCCCTCCACCCTTCACCAGGAGACTACACACATTGTGGCTCTTCTTATCTTTTGAGTTGCCAATGCCTGGACTAACTCATCTTTCAGAAAGACTTTGGGGCTGGAGTGGAAGCTGCCAGGAGCCAGAGACTCCATCATGGCCTGTGGGAGATTATCTATCAATCACCCCCATGGTTAAAAGGGTGTGCCTTATTCTGAGTTAAACTGTCTGACTCCAGCTCACTCTGTGCTCCCCTCACCTCTCAATCTTCTTTTCTTTCAGTCTTTCATGGGGTGGGGTGGAAGGAGTGTATCTGGCCCTCAAACAGTCTTTGTGGCTCTTCTCTGCACTTACTCCAGTTTTTTCAACATTCTTTTCCAAACATGGACCCACTTATCCCTATACTGGGGGAGAGTCCTAGCTATACCACCCTAGTCCTATTCATTTATGCCTCTCAGGACCACTTACCAACAGCCATCGACCAGGTCTCAGTTTCCTGTGTCAAAACCTGACTCAGGCCTGTTTTCACACCAGTGGTTTTTTGCGCTAATGAAGAGCAAGGGGAAGCAATGTAAAGCAAATGGGTGTGGCAGAGGCTGGTTGCTCTGGGAAGGCAAACAGCTTTATTGAACTGAAGACACAGTGATGGTGGTGGGGCAGCAAAAGCCTGGTTCTTTGCAAAGGTGGAGTGAGCTGGTGTCAACATCACCTCAAATCCATTCCTCCGTGTTGCTTTCCAGGCCTGCAGCGGTGGGACGTAGGCCAGTGACTGCAGAACTCACATGCAGTACTAGGAAGCAAAACTTAAACCTGCTTGCTCCACATGTGGGAGGAAGAAGCGTGGGGTGAAGCCCCAAGGCATCATTCAGAGCCTGCCTGAAGGGTGGGGACAGCAGACTAGCAGGCCTCATGTCCCAGGGCAGAAAGAGGACACAGGGTGCAGAAGAGGGTTACTCGCTCCCCTTTTCTGACCCAGAGAATGCAGGGAGCTGGCTGAGATAGGGGCTGGGGTGAAGTATTGGCCCTGGGGCAGGCTCCCAAAAGGCTTCCTGGGTGCTAGGGGACAAATGTGCAATAAGATTCATGGCTGGAGAAGCTCCCAAGCCTGATCAGTGGTTAATTCCACCCCCGTAGCTCAGCTGTGGCTGAAAGCTAAATTTTGCACGGTTTCCAAAAGCCTACCATAAAAACCAGTCTGCTTGGCCTGGGGACTGAGATGAGCCATTGTGCCTTGGAATGACAACTAAAAGCTGCAAGGGAAAGGAGCTGTTGGTAACAGTGAGGGCTGGAGGTGTGGGGGCTTGTAAAGCTCTGCTGTACAGTGGAGGGGCAGTGGGGAATAGGAGTTGGGGCTTCAGGGGAAAGGAGACTGTTGGGTGTGGCAGCACCAGGTTCCCAGAGCTCGCACTGTCTAGCTGCCACCTGGGTCCAGCTGCTCCCTCTCTAGAGTGGCAATTTCCTACCATTCACTTCATGCGCTTCAAGGAACTGTCTCTTCCAGAGTGTGATCCCACAGTGAGGGGCAGAGCAAAGGCCAGGTGGGGGGAGCAGCCCTAGTCTGTTTTGTTTTTTTTCCATGGGTAGGGTCAGGTTGTGGGTGACTTTTCCAGGTCCAACTGATGGTGGGGGGCTGAATTGACTGAGCATTTCTGGGGTGCTGGGTGAAACAGTTGGGATGCTGCAACCATTCATCCCCAGAGTGTATGGAGAGCTTTAGTGCAACCCCAATGGGTGTGTAGGAGTAGCTGGGGTTTGGGTGTTTAAGGGGAAAGGCTGGTTCAGGGGGAAGGTGTGAAGAGCAGCGAATGCATAACTGGTAGCAGGAAAGCACCCCTGGGAAAGTGCTGCAGAGATAAAAGGGGTGAGAGGAGGAAACTGGGGTTAAGGGGGGACCAGCGTGAGCTGTGTGGTGCCAAGGAGAGATTGAAAGATACAGCACTGAGCAAAGAAAGGGTCTCCCCTGCTCCAGCAATTCACCCTGACTATGTTTCTCCCCCTGAGGTACACCCACGCAGGGTCTGTGGTGCCCACCCCTGGAGTGTCCACAGCACCCACATCCCAGGGGTGGTGCTGCAGCTGCAGCTGCTGCTGTCTCCTGGGAGCCAAGTGACAATTCCCTCTGGCAAGTGAAAGCACAAACATCCCTGGTCTCTCTGCGGCCCCCGCAGCCGCCCATGGTGCCCATGGCAACGGCACTGCCAGCTGCCTGCCCGCTTGGCGGGGATCCCATTGCAAACGGGCTTCAGGGAGGTCAGTCTCCTTTCAGGGCCTGTGTCTTCCAGCTCAGCCTGTGAGGAAACCCTGTCCCACCCATCTCCATGCTGGGCTCAGGAACTCAGCCTGGTTTTAAGCACCCTGAGCAGCCCAGCTGTGGCCTCTTCTAGCACTGAACAAGGAGCTCTGCTGAAAGAGGGAACTGGTGTCACCCCAAGGCTGCTCTACCTGTGTCACTGCAGGCTGCTTTCCAGGTGTGTTTTAAAGAGTCAGTACAGAGCCTCATTCAGGCTGCCTGAGAAAGTGAGCCCTATGCACAAGGATAATCTCTTCTCCCCATGTCCTCCTTCAAATCCTTCCCCCTGCTTCCCTTCTTGAGCACTCTGAAAGCTAGCAGCTCTGGCGCACCTGGGAGGTGGTGGAAAGCTGTGATCACTGCTGCGAGTGCATCAGCACACATGCCATGTGGGGTGAGGAGCACTGCCCTGGGGGACGAGGAGGGGGTGGCAGGACCCAAACCAGGATAGGCTCCCCAGCACCTCCAGCTACCCAATGCAGCCAGCCCAGTGTGGGTTTGGGTGGTGGGTTTGCCCCCTGCCTGCTCTGCACAGTGAGAGAATGAGCCTGCTGTGATGGGGAGATTTGGTGCCATTGGGCCGTGCCCATGCTGCAAATCTGCCAGGGGAGGGCATATGCCCTGCCAGTTCTTTCCCAGGGCCAGGGAGAGAGGCTGGGAAGGGAGTACTGCATTTTCTCTCCAGGAGCAGGGAGACGTTTGGGAAGAGGTTGTGGAGGGGGAGTCAAGGGTCTGGCAAGGGTAGAGAATGGAAGAGGGTGCACAAAGGGAGGCCTCATTGCTTTCATAGTATGAGGAAATTGTTCCCAATTCTAAATCAACTCAACTGGAGGCCATACAGGGCCCAGCCGGCCACAGTCCCAGCAGCCAGCCCGGAACAGGTTCCCATAGAGCCACCTGTGGCCACGAGGGCTGCTGGGACAGGTAGTATGCTTTGTGCCAGGGATGGGCTGGGGGAGTCCGGATAGGGTAGGTGTGGTGTGGTGGGGGGGGGGGGGGGGGCGGAAGGCAAGGGTGCAGTGATGCACATTGAATCTATGTCTATTGGCCGGCCTGGCCCAGGGCAGGGCCATGCAGCGGGCACAGGCCCTAAGGGAAACTGCTCTGTGGCCTTTCAATGACCTAGAATCCAGCTGTAATTTGTTGCCTTCATGTCCCTTCTCCCTCACTTCCAAGGGATAGGGATGGCAGTGTTTGCCTGGCTCTTCATGCAGGATTTGGTGGTGGTGGGGGGGGGTGTACGTGACTGATGTGGAGGTGGAGGCAGAAGCAGCACATGGGCTGGGTGAATTTGGGGTGCAGGGGAAACACAGTGCCTCTGCAATGTCCTCATGACCTAGCCCGTTTGGCTTGGCACCCCTCAGCGAGCTGTCCTACAGTGACTTAAAAGCATGAGAACCAGCTCCAGGACAGACTGTGCCCTGGTTCCTAGCAAACCCCAAATCTTCCATAGCTCTACAACAGCTTTACCATGTACTCCCAGATGGGCACCTCTGACACTCTGATCTAACAAACCTCTCCTAATGACAGATGATCCCTGACACCAAAAATCACAGCAATAATCAGGCTATTCCCTGTCCCAAAGGACCAATCACTTGCCCTTGGTCAGTTGCACTTTAGGTCTCACACCAAAGATAATGCTTGGAGGTGGAGAAGTCCTCTAATGAACTATCTTTAGATGTATTAATGAGGAAATGGAACTCTGAGCATTATTGACAAGGTCCAAGCAGGTGAACTCGCACACACAAACATATGTAGAACACAAAGGTGTTCTAAGTGAACATTTCAAAAACTAATAGATGCTTCTAAAAGAAGCAAGCACTTTAGGTCTAATCTGGACTAAGCATTGAGTATCTTTTGCTTGTGTCTTGCCCCTCCGGCTCCATGCACCATAAAAGACACAGTTCCCCCTTGTTAAGACTTTTTATTCCATCTTCTCTAAGTTGCAAATTCAGCTGCTGGGAGGTTGGCCGTTTCATCATGTGAGAGAGTGGGGGAAGCGATCAACAAAGTCTTTTGTCCCCTGATGTTGCACAATAGTTTGGCTGGTGTTCCAGGCCTCCTTTCTTGGGCAGGAGATAACACTGGAGAAGAGTATGTCACACTTGTTAATGCGTCTCTCCTCATGGTGGTGATTGACAGTTGCTGAGCAAACACTTAGTGTCGGTATCCCATGTAATAAGGTAATATTCATGAGCGAGATTAACACAAGCAGCAACTCATGAGCATTTCATGAAGTTTAAATACATTCTGATAATTCAAATACCTCTTTTAACAAACCAATCCACAGGTGAGCAGGCCTGGTTCCAGCTATAGATTTTTGTGTGTTCAGTTGAGATCTAGGGGCATTGGCCTGGATGGGCACCAGATCTGCCAGTGTTACACCCCTTTTTGCCCTGACTAGTTAGCCAAACAGTGGGTCGCAGTGAGTTAGTCCCAGTGGGAAGAGATGCTGAAGGGTGAAGATGGGCGTCCTTGACACCACTGTTTGTTTACAAACTCTTGTTTCCCTGAACAAAGCAAAGAACAGAGGCAGTTTCTCTGCTCACAGCTCCAGGCCTCTTTCTAGCCTGTACTTTGCCCAAAAGCTCTCTCTTTCTCAGTGCTCCACACCACAGCTGATCTCTGAACAACCTTTTGCCCTGGCATCTCTCATGCTCTTGGGCAAGTGGATCAGGGAGGTGAAAGTTACATCCTTACAGAGTAGACACATGAGTTGGAAAACAAGTCCAACACAGTAAATAAATCCAGGAGTCCCACACCACACTTGCCTCCTGATCTACTTGATTGTAGGTCTTGGAGGCTCACCAGGCTAATCTCTGATTTGAGCAGAATTACCACAGCCTGGCCTGACCTGGCTTCCTCCCCTGGCTGTGTCTTGTGTGGAACTGCGCCCAGCTTGACAGCTGAAGGGTGGTTTACAAGGTCAATGCTCCATAAATACAGAGGCATCAGCTAGCTACAGAACCTGGACATGGAGCGCCACCATCAGCTGAGGCCCATGCTCCCAGCACCACTGTGTCTGGTGTATGCTGCTGGTCTTTTTCTGCCTCTCTTTCGCAGGCATGCAAACCTACACCAGCTCAGAGCATACAGGCTCCCCCTGCCCACCAGTGCCTTTCTTTGGGGTGGTGACACATTCCTGAGTTTGCTTGGAAGTCCCCATAGGCCCTTATCCTCAAAGGTATGGAGAGTCATCAGGTGCTAGATCCTATTGTTTCATTACATGGGTCCAGGAAGGTACAATTATCTTCATTGTAGTGCAGCCTGTTACAGGCTTAGCATAAGCTGCCCATGGCCATGGGTGGCTCAGCTGGTTTAGGAAGATGCACCCCAACAGTGGTAGGATTGGATGCAACAAACCCATGCCGATATTCAAGGTGCTGCAAGAGTAGGATGTGCCTGCTGGCCTGCGGGTCTCTGTCAGCTCTTGAATCCTCTCTGCCACACCCTTTCTTGCAGCCCCCATGCTGGCAAAAATGTCACAGCTTTGCTAGTGATTGCGAAATCCAAACATGACTGCCACGACTGCTGTTCCCAAAGCTTGGTTGAATGAGGTTTGATGACACAGCAGCTGGTTGAGGCCGTGAGTTCTCAGCTACGTCTCACCCCCACTCCTGCTTGTCTCAGTGCACTCCATAGGCGCTGCTCCCAAGAAAGGTCTTACACTTGCCGCTTCAGCCAGGAGGAAACAACCATTCCTCTTTTCACCAATGAATTTGCTGAGATGCTGCTCAAGGATACTCCTGGTAGAACTAGGATTAGAAGCCATGTCTCATAGGACACGCTTGAGTTTCAGCCAGTTAACAATGGGCCCAATATACATATTGGTCACCACTGTTCTGACCATTAGCTCTCAGTCCCTTCCGCAGGCAAGAATAGAACCCAGGAATCCTGCGTCTCATCTGGCTCCTGCTGGCTAGCAGACAGCTGTGTTATGCCCTCTAGTGGCTGGTCCCTATAGAGCACAGCTCAGGTCTTGGCTGGAAGAGAAAGTTACAACACTTTAACTGGCACCAGTTTAATGACATGACTTTTTCTGGTTGAGTTGAAAGCAATTGCCAAGTGGCCTAAGCTAAACTGAAGTACGTCTGGGTTCAGCCACCTTGAGTCTGCATGGCCTTTTGCACCCATGTAATTAAATTGGGTTTAAATCAAATTTTGAGTGAAACGAGGTTGTGTTTGAAGGTGGTCAAGGCATCCTCCTGTTGCTCAAGTGGGAGAAGACTGTTAGCACTAGGCATCAGCAGGGCTATGGTCAGACCTGTGGCAGTGTCTTGGTTGCATGTACTGTTTCCATTTTATCCAGGAGGTTTTTTTTTTCTTTTTAACAGTTTGTTTATTTAATTGACACCAGGAGAAACCATCCCTAGCAACAGGTTTGATGTTTAAAAACCATTAGACTGTCCATTACAGTGTGACACAACAAAACACAGGTGTCTACATGGCAGTCACTTTTTATTAATAATCATGGTTATTAGGCTAGTGCTTAGGGACCAGTCAAGATCAGGGCTCCATTTTGCTAGGCACCTGCTCAGATCATAGCAGATAGTCCCTGCCCCAAAGGTTTCTAGGGAGGAAGAATTTCCCAATGGTTCGAGCACATGGAACACCAGCTCTGCCATGGATTTCCTATGTGACCCCAAGCAAGTCACTTAGCTTCCCGGCATGTCTCAGTTCTCCACCTGTAAAATGGGATAATAACACTTCTCTGTTTCCCGGGGGCAAAATGAAGGTAAATAGATGAAGCAATCTAGTGATGAAAAGGGCCCTATAAGAAACAGACAATGTTATTAATACACTGAGCGAGACAGATGGTGGGTAGGGGAATGGGATAGGAGAACATGCTCGTTCAGAAAGCCCCCATTCTCCTGAAAACCAGCCAGCCTGGCCCAGATCCTTACAGATGCCTGAAATTCTGAGGATGTGGCCTCACGCTCTGACTGGCAGGATGAGTTCGGCTGCAGGTTTGCTGCATGGCTAACACCAGAACCATGTCCTAGGGGTGCCCAGGGCATCTCTCACAGACCCTGTCTGGCTCCACTGTTTGTGCCACATCTCTCATTTCAGTTCCTTTTGTTTCATGCCAATTTAGGGTGCCCTTGATGTTGTTCACTCGCCTGATTTCACCATTGAAGGCTGATGTATTTCCTAATGCCCCACTTCCCAGATTCATGTGACTAAAGGAGACTTTCAGCTTTATTTTTTTAATTTTTAGAAAAGGGTAAGTTTCTCTCTTTTGTTGTGATGGAGAACTTGAAAATGTCAGTCCTACAGCTTCTGCTCCCAGAGCCCACCCACCAGAAAGACCCTCTAATTGTAACCTAATTGTAACTCTAACCTGATCCTATGATTTTACACTTCCCTGCATGTATTTTCCTCCCATTCATCTTTGGTTCTCCATCTTCAAGCGTCTGGCGAAGTGGGATTCTCTCCCATGAATACTCACGCGATAAAGAAATTTGTTAGTCTTTAAAAATCCCACAAGACTCCTTGTTTGTTTTGCTGAACTAGACTGACACAGCTACACCTTTGGAACCTTTAATTGCATTTGTCTGAAATCTCCTGATTTTTCTTAAGCCCGTGATTTCAGGGAAGCCTGATTTCTTAAAGCTGGTACCGAGCATCTCATACTGCTGCAGCTACAAAGGAGTTAATAGGCTGACCCGGTAGTTAGTGTCCTCCTCTCCACCCCCCACCCCCCACCCCAGCTGTGGCTAAATGGCTGAACAGCAACAGCTGAGATAAAAAGACTGCTCTAGTCATGGGAAGTTTCTAGGGGTAGGAGCTCTTTCCAGCTAGTTGTGGGATGTCTAGCTTGGGGGAGGCAGGGGTCTCTCTGCATCTGCCTTCAGATGCAATGTGGGTAAGGTGAAATGACAGTGTGTCTATAGGAGTGGATCTTAACTGCAAAACATGGTATCCAGCTTCCCCCCCCAGAAGGGAAAGCAATAATCCCTGGGGCAGCTGTGAAGTGGTTAAGGGTTATTGAGCCCAGAGAGGGGCTGAAGGCCTGGGAAATGTTCAGTAGACTACAGCTTCTTTGTGTAGGATTTAGGAGTGGCCTAGCTGGAAGACTGAGTTGTGCACACTGAGGTTTGGTCCCTGCAACTCTTGGTTGGGTGGGGTACTAGAGATAGGGGGACACCAGCTGGCATCTGGCCCCCAGGGCTCCCTGGGTCCTCAGAAATGCAGACTCAGGTTCCCTTGGGGGTTTTTGGTTTCCTGCTGGGCTAATGTTGTGCCCTGCATTTCATGTCTTTTTCCCATGTCATACCCCACAAGTGAGTCTGTGCACATTGTGCCCCATCTCCATTTCTTGCCCCATGTCTCCCCCAGATAACACTGGCATGGTGCCTGTTACTCTTCAGTTACACCAGCATCCCCTTGCGTGCACTTGGAAACTATCTAGCAGCATAGGGACATTTTCTCCATGGCCTGGCTGGCCAACTTGGCTGAATCTGGATGTGTAGGGTGAGGCTAGGCAGTGTTGTGATCAGCCAGGTGCCCTAGATCCAGGGCTGGGGTAGGGGGGGCATGAGGGGCCAGATTGCTTAGGGCCAGCCCTAAGGTTAAGCAGGTCTCTTCAGCTCTCCTTTCCTTGATCGTCGATGCTGAGGTGCCTCAAAAGCAACTGTAGGGCTGTGCCCTAAACAGAAACATTCCTCAAGCCCTGACAGTGAAGCTGAAGCAGGATGTGCTTTCTCCCTTCTGACTGTGACCATTTCTCCCCTGCCATCACCACCTACACCTACTGGTAGCAATGGTGACCACACTGAATGGATGGTGGCTGAGATGTGTGACTGGACTGGAACTTAGGCAATCTGGATTCAGCTCCCAGGTCTGCCAATGTCCTGTGAGACAGTTTGGGACAAGTCACTTCCCCCCACCCCACCCCACCCCTTGAGTCTGTTTTCCCTTCTATAAAATAATGATCCTGACTTCCTTTGTAAAGTTCTTTGAGATTTACTGAAGGAGGGGGGATAATGGGGTTGATAGCAATAACTATTGTGGGGGGGTTAGGGCCAAGCAAAGTGACTATGCAATCAGTGCAGACTGTTTGCCTCTAATGCCATTCAAACAGGGCTGTCAAGAGGCTGAGGAGGCCCTTTCACAACTGAAATGGGGGGAAACCCCTGGCCGGAGCCCAGGAACAACTGGAGTTGGGGGATGATGAGGCCTGGTCACTTGGGGCTAGCTAGGATATGCAGGGTCCACAGATGATCACACAATATGTTTTGTTGTGCAGCCCTGCACAGTGAATGAGTCATGCTGATCTCCAGCAGTGGCGTGGCAAAGAGGGGTTATTCTGTTCTCCTTGGACTCTTCTCCTGTACTTGTTCCTATTGGATCTGAGCACTGCCCTGTCCTGCAGGAAGCCAGAGGAAGACATATCTGTGGGGGTGTTTGCTCGCCATCCTTTCTGCAGCAGGGGTGTCTTGTGATGGTGGTGTTTAAATGCCCTTCTAGCTGTGTGTTTTGTGTTGGATGAGGCAAGGTCAAAGATATGCACAAGGTCCTTAGAGCAGAAGTTGGGGGGGGCCTCTAGGTCTAGAAGTGGGGGGCTTTGGGTGTGGGATGATGGAGAAGTTAGTGATGATCCTTCACTTATGTGGGGGGGAGGGGTTCACCACACCATTGGGGACACCCTGGCTTTAACCTTGCAGTCCAGTGAGCTATGGGGCAGAGTTCCACTGTGATCATGTGAGCTCCCATCCTTACAGCTGTGGGGATCCCTGGCTCGCTCTGTCACTCCCCAGTTCTAGGTGCAATGGGCTGGCATGTGGGGGTGCAGGGGGCAGGCACCTCTGTGCCCACCTCTCTCACACCAAGCAGTTGTGCTGTTGTGAGTGTGACCTCAGGACTGGGAACTGGGAGTGAAGGGCTGGCATGGTGGGGAGGGACTATGGTGGTGAAGCCAGGATGGGTTGTATCCCAGGGCAATGCCCTAGTGCCATCTCCTTAGGAGAGATCCTTGCCCTCTGCAAACACCGCTGCCCACCCCTAACACTCCCCCCTTGCAATGGCCTGTATTTTTGCCTGGCTGGCCACAATGGCAAATAGAGACCTGTCAAGAGAAAACAGACCATTCACCATCTCCCACCCCCCAGCACAGCCCAGCTCCCAGACCCCAAGGGGGCTGAGCCCCTCCATTTCTGGGGCAGGGGACCTCCCCAGGTCCCTGGATGTGTGGGCCTCTGGTGTCTTGGGGTGGGACTGAGGAGGGACTCTGGAGCTAGAAATCAGGGGTCCCTCTGGGTGCCCTGGGGGCTCTTGAGGAAGGAGCCAGGAGGGAGCTCTGGGGAGGGGGGCTGCGTCTAAGGAAATGGGGGGGCCTAGCCTTTTGCTATGGGGGCCCCTTTGCGGGGGCCAGAGTGGGGTGTCCCGACAGCCGCTGGGGGGTGGGGGTGGCACCAGCTGGTGCTGTGGGTGCAGGGGGCTCTGGCACTACCCCCGGGTTGGGGGGCCCCGGAGGGGCTGGCACTCGCGGCACCGCCAGCGGTGCGATGCCGGGGGGCGGGGGGTCTCCGGAGCCTCGGAGCGCAGCGGGGCTGGGTGGCTCCTGCCCCCGCCCGGTGCCTCCCCCCCCGCCCCTGCCAGCCCCTCCCTCCCCCGCTGCCAGGCGGAGCCGGAGCCCAGCTCAGTGCGGAGCGAAGCGGCAGCCGCGATGGCAACCACCGTGACCTGCACCCGCTTCACCGACGAGTACCAGCTGTACGAGGAAATTGGCAAGTAAGGAGCCGCGGCCGGCGCGCCCCGGGGCCAGGGCGCACGGGCTGGGGGGCTGCCCCATCGCGCGTGGGGCCTGCGCCCCTGGGGGGGCGGTGGGGGGCATTGCCCGCTCCCTCCCTGTCACCGGGGCCTGGTGGGAGGAGCCGGGGGTGCTGCCCCCCCCCGGCGGGGCGGCGGGACAGGGGGTGCCCTGGCCTCTCCAGCGCGCCCTGGGCGCACGGGGCGGGCTTGGAGCAGGGCGGCTGGCTCCGGGCCGGTGCCACGGGCTGGGCTCGCCCGAGGACGGGGCCTCCGCTCGCCTGGTGCCCCCTCGCCCGGGGCCTCCTGCCACTTGCCAGGGCGGGCAGGGGGCGGCCCGGGGGGGCATTGGCTTGCGGGCTCGCAGACATGACGCATTTCGCCCGAGGAATGGGAACCATCCGGAGAATGGAGCGGGTCCCCCGGGCCAGAAACCCTAGACCCCCCCCGGCCCCCTCCCCTGCGGCGCTGGGTCCCCCCTCCCCGGGGCTTGCCGCGTATTTATAGGCTCCTGCAGGCGCGCCGGTATTTATAGGCTGTGTGTCTGTCTGGCCCCGCAGGGGCGAGCCCCGGCCCTCCCCTTGTGCCCCCGGCCCCCCACTCCTTCCTTGCAGTTAGATCCGCCGCTGCTGATCTTTGAGTTGGGGGGCGGGGGCTATTGGTGATGCCCCTGGCTTGGGAAAGGCTCCACCCACCCTGACGCCCTCCCCCAGGCTGGCAGAAATCCCCCCCTGTGCACTCAGGGCCATGTGCGGGTGGTGGAGAAGACGGGGTCCTCCTCTCCCGTGGGGATCTGGGGGTGGGGGAAACATCAGTGGTGCCACAGAGAGGGCAGCCCTCAGGCCTGGCAGGCTGGGCAGGGGGAGGAGCTGCTCTGGTGGGTTGGCTCTGCCCCCCATGCCACCTCCCCCAGTGAGCTGGGGTCTGCGGTTGTACTGCCAGGAGTGCCTGCAATATGGGCACCCTGCCATCGGCACACTGAGCCTGAGATTCAGTCCTGGGCTAGGGGTCTGATGCTCAGTGCTTCCTGGTGAGGGGGGCTTTCCCCCACTTCAGGTGCCCCTGAGAGGTCTCGCTATTAGGGAGCATCCTGTGGAATGTCCTCCCCCCAATAATCTCCTCTGCTGCATGTAAGAGACATAGATTTCTTACCCCTGCCCCATAACTGGCTTTTGGGGGTGTCCCAGCTCACACCCATTACTGCATCCTGACTTTTGGAGAGGTGGAACTCCGCAGAGACTCAGAACCTTTTGCGGGGTCTCCACTTGAGTGCTGTGAATTAGGGTCTGCAGAAATGCTGGCACTGGTGTTTCACAAGCCCTTCAAATATTCCAATCTGTGCAAACCGCAGGGTGGCCGCTCTGCTCCATTTTTAATGCAAGCCTGGCAACCCTAGAGCAACTTGTTTCAAACCCACCCCCAGTTATTTTGCCTACTCACCCTTTCCCAAATACCTGCAAACCAACACGGATTTTGCCATGTGCCTGGAAGGTTTAAACATCCTGCAATGATATCCTGCTGCCCCCTCCGTCGCCGCTTGGCTGAGCTGTACAGATTTAGCTCAGTCTTTCCTTATAAACCAGCTCCTGATGGTTTGTTTTGACTGTCTGTGAGCCCTTCCAGGGTTCTTCCCCCCCATCTGCTGCTTAGATTGGCAGCACTTTGGGGCAAGGATTTTTTTGGTTCCATCTCTGAACAGCCCCTGGCGCAACGGCGGCAGGCCATGACTGGAGCATCTAGGTGCAATGAGGATTTAGTCAGGGGCCAGAAGTGACCATGATAAGCCAGGTGGGGTCTCTGCTTGGGGGTGTGTAGAGGGGCCATCCCCTCCTGGCTGCAGTGGTAGGGTCCAGTGATTGGTGCATTACTCTAGGAATGGAGGGACCTGGACTAAAGTCTGTGGAGGGACATGCTCTGTGGCACCCTACAGGGGTGCAGCTGCAAGGATAAACAGCCTGAAGACGGGGGCATGCTTGGCTACTGGTGGTGCTAGAGAGCTGCAGGTGTTGAATGTGCCCTGGAAGGGTACTGCATGTGAACTATCTGCTGGGACTGATGGAGCTGAGCATGCAGTTTGGTGTGGATGCCAAAAAATACCAAGGCCAGGAGAAGGGCTCCAGGGCCTTGTAATTGGGAATCAGGTGTCTCCACCCAGGTGATCTGGATTATGCCCTTTGCTCCTCTGACGTCTGAGAAGAACAGGGAGCTTGGCCACCTCTTGGGGGAACCCCTGCTATATGTCAGATCCTAGGAGGGCTCATTCTTACTTCAGGGGAATCCCCATGGACTCAGCACCATGAGCTCTGCCCGGTGCATCCAACTGAGAGAGGCTCTGGGGAGCGGGGAAGCTGGCAAGGGTATGGGCCAGTGCTGGCCAAGCAAAGCCCCTCATAGCAGTATGTCTGATCTCTCTACCTGGCTCACAGCATGGGAAGTTCTTAGATCAGCCTACTGAGAGGATGGTTACGTCACAGCCCATCTGGGTCAGCCCCAGGCAGGCCTGTAGTGACCATCTCTGGTATGGCTGTGCGTGAGCGTAGGTCAGTGAGAGCTCAGCCTTCTTCTGGATCCATGCACCTCTCAGCAGGGGTCTTCTCTCTGCTCCTTCAGCAGAAGGCAGGGAAATGCATGAGTCACTGGCACGTGCAGTGTGCTCTGCCCCTTGTTGATCTGGGCTGATTCCAGCCTGCTCCTTAAGAGCCATTCATTCCACCTGGACAGGGAAGGATGGAAATAAAGGTGCACACACTATCTCCCTTAGTCCATTGTGAGAGAAATTGTCATCCTTCTCCTCCACCCCACAGTGGGTAGCCATTCATTGTATAGGGGAAACTGAGGCACACATAGGCCTTGTAAAAATACTACAGCGAATTTTCTCTTGCTTCTCCTCCACCCCACAGTGGGTAGCCATTCATTGTATAGGGGAAACTGAGGCACACATAGGCCTTGTAAAAATACTACAGCGAATTTTCTCTTGCTTTTCACATGCTGCACAGTCATTCTTGAGGACTAAGCCATCCCCCCACAGTCCCCTCCCACTGGGACGTGGCAGGTGCCCCGTAGGCACTGAAGTGGGATTGCCTGTCTGCCAGGAGGGTGCTCAGCTCCCACAGCTAGGGGTATGTTGGCACTAGCTAAGCAGATCAGCAATGGAATCTGGCGTGCTAGGAGCCCTGCCAAACCATGCATCTTCATGAGGCTGCTTTGGAGAGCTGATCCAGCTCCCTGACACTGAATGTCTAGGTCCCATGTAGCAGGACTTTCTCAGCAAGGCTCCTGTGACTTGAAGCCCCAGCTACGTGGATCTACCACGGCCTGGGGCATGGGGTGTCCTCTGGACTTCTTTGCCACACATTCCCCCTCTGCCCCATGGATGTGTTGGGCTGTGGTTCCTTTCCTGCGTGGACGTGGGAGGCACTCTTGTTTGCATGAAGGTTCTTCAGCTTGGAGGGGGCTGGTAGGTGGGTGCATCTGGCAGGGCTGCAGTGCAGCCTGTGGACACCTGCCGGGAGGCAGCACCGCCAGTAAATAACAAACCTCATCTGCAGTTTAAACCTTTCTGCAATGGGGCCCCCTCCCCCTGCAAAGGCAGCGAACCATGAGGAAATTGCTGAAAACACAGAGGGGGGCTTCCAGGAACTGGCCTATGTGAATGCGGGAGAGACTGAAATCCTGAGTGGGGGATGTGAAATCGTAGCTCCGTTAGCCCGGGGCTTGGCTGACTGAAAGTGCTTTATGGATGGGGAAACTGAGGCACAGAGGGAGTAGCCCCAGGCCACCCATCCGTGCCTAATCTGGGTGGGGGGACATCTCCTGAGGCCCATTCCAGTGCTCTGGCTGTTTGGCCCTGCTGCCTCCCACCCTAAGACAGGCTGGCCAGCTGAAGAATGGCACCAGCACCGGCACCAGACACACTGTCGTCTAAGTTTGAGCTGGCGCACCTGGATTTACACTGCATCCGAACACAGGGCCAAGGGGACAGCGCTTGGGGTTGCAAGGCAGTTGGCTGGAACTAGCAAAGACAATTTATTGCACATAGGAGAATTAGCGGCTGGGACTCACTGCTGGAAGGTCTCAGCAAGGTCAGGAGTGTGGTGGGGCTCACAAGAGGCCTGAATGCTCAGCTCAACTGTGCATGGCTGATCTGGCCCAGGGGTGAGAACAGTGGGTGTCTCAAAGCACAGCCCAGACTAGCCCCAAACCCTAGGTGCTGACACAATTAGCATGGCTCCTCTAGGCCTTGGCACCTGTTCTGAGCTGGGTGAGGTCTTGAGCTCTTGGCTCCTCCCCCTGTTTTTTCTCCTAGCCCTGGTGCTGCAGTGCTTCCCACTAGTGCCAGTCAGACCTGCCAGGAGGCACCGGCCTTCCTCTCCCGCTGGGCCCTGCCAGCTCTGGAACAGATGGCTGTTCCAATAATCCTCCCTTTGCAACTGCCCTTCCTCCTGCTCAACTACTGTAACTCTTGGTGCCTGCCAGCTCCCAGCTGGCACTCAGCTCCAGGTCCCAGGAAGGGGTTTAAGGCTCAGCCTTAGCCTTGTTAGTGTCACCCTGACGTGTTGGAAAGTCCCCATCCTTCACGTGCCTGCTTCCCCATTTGGCTGGAGGATTGTGAATTGTGCAGTGGTGGGGGTGGGGGACAGGAATAGCCTTGGTGCCTAGGCTAGGCAGCATCTCTGGGGGATGACAGCATGCTCAAAGGGGTGGGCTACAAACTGGGGGGGGAGGGGGGGAACAACTGGCCCCAGGGGAGCTAATCAGGCACTCTAAGCAGTGCAATGCCGGAAGCTGGGCTTATGGACCATGGACCACACTGGGCTGTGATGGCGTCTCAGGTTGTCATGCACCCTGGGCAATGCCTTTGGGAGGCTGTAGCCTGAAACTATGATCAGGCAGATCTGGCTGTGAGGGTTGCAACCCGCTGTAGATGAAAGGCTAACGTTCCCCAGGACCTGGGGCAATAGAGCTGGGTGGCTCCAGGTTCACACTGTTTTGGGGATTTAGTGGTGTTGCCAGGTCTGGAATCTCTCTCTGGGGGGCTAGGATTCTACTCAAGCACAGCAGGATTAGTGCAGCGAGAGGATTACAGTCTGGCCCAACTGCTGCACATCCATGTCTCTGTGGAGTTCGGATTGAGGCCGGTTGCGCGTGGCATGGCCAGTGGGGAAGTGGCACTCTGCGGTTCTGGGAAGCTGCAGCAACGGGGGTCGGACTGTGCTGCAGCCCAGGGAGGCTCTAGTAACCCCACGGGGGTGTCAGAGCCAGGGAGATTGGTGTAGGTGACAGGCAGCACAGCGATGGGGGATGAGACAGCTGCAGTGAGGGGGGATGGAAGGGGAAAGCCCAGCCTCGGGCGGGGCTTGGAGTGGTTCCCAGACTCCCAGGAGGCATGGTTCTGGGAGTTGCTGGGGGCAGGAATTTGGGAAACCCACCATTCTGCAGGGCTGAGAAGAGCCTTGCTTGCCCTGGAAATAGGCCTGTTTCTGAATGGACAGTGCCATGGGAGGGCTGTCATTTCCTCCTCATGTCCTGCTCTGACGGCTGAGGCTGTCCTTGCCGTTCCTAAATTGCAGTTGGCTCAAGAGGCTGGTCAGGGCCCCTCACTTCACCCAGGGGAGCTCCTTGTCCCTGCCATTTAATCCCAGCTGTACCCTGTACCCTGCTCAGTGTCCCTCCACCCCCTGTGTCTTCCTGCCCACGTTTGTTTCCTCACCCCTGGGAGCAATCCTTCCCGTGCTCAATCCGGGGCACCCGCCGTTTCCATAGCAACAGACTGCGCTGGCAAACACGGACTCCTGGCTGCACCGGGTGCTTACGCAGCAGCAGCACTACGGCGCTGTTCCCGCACTTGCTCGCTGGCTTTTCCAATGCAACCTCCTCCTCTGTTCCTAGAGTGCTTCACTGGCCACTTCCCAGGGCCATGGGGCTTGTCATCATGAGGGCAGAGCCCCAGATCCCTCTGCTCTGGAAGCACAGACTGCCTGAGGGTCTCTCGTGGCTCTTAGCAGTACAGACACTATGATATACAGGGGAGTTATTGATGTAGCTGATTCTTTCCAGGAGGAGGCAGCACCCAATACCCCTGTTCCCTAACGTGCTTGTCGGGCAGGATCCTTTACCAGCCCTTTCCATCCAAGAGCTTTGCTTTCCTCAGAGTGGAGACAGCACATCTGTTTCTCTGCCACCAGTGAGGTGGGTTTCATTATCCTTCGCTTTGCTCAGAGGCAGATGGAGGTTCAGAGCAGAGATGCACTGTGGCTGAGTGAGGTCAGAGGTAGGCAGCGGTGGAGCTCGGAGGAGAACCCAGGAGTCCTGGCTCTCCACTCTGTGTGTGAGCCCCCACTGGCTCTCCCCAGTCAGCCCAGTTTGGGGTCTCCAACCCACTTGTTGCATGACCCATTCTGATAGGAACCATCCTCTAAGGGTGGGTCTGGTTCTGACTCTCCCCTCTGTTTCCTCCTGTTGTCTCTTGTCTTGCTTATCTGCTCTTCAGGACTGAATTTGTACAGTGCCTGGTGCACTAGGGGTCCTGTATGTGTCTGACACTTGGAGGTGCATCTGCAATTTGCAAGTCTATAGTGAGCCCTGAGTGATCATTGGTCTCAGGGTTGTGGTTTATAGTTTAGTGGTGGAGATGGGTTACTAGCTTTCGGCAGGTTCCTTCCCTGCTGGGTCTGAAGGGTTAGGAAGAGCAAATTTGGGGCCAGCTTCTGGGCATTGGTGATGGGGTGTGGTGAAGGCAGAGAAGGATAGCACTTGGTTCATGTCCCCACTCCACCACAGCCTTGGAACCCTATTGACTAGTCACTTGGGCCCAGATTTTGGATGGTATTCTAGTGTCATTGTGCTATGTTGACTGTCAATGGGATTTAGGCAGGTAAGTATGTAACTTCCTGTTGGAAAAAAAGCAAGGAGTCTTGTGGCATTTAAAGACTAACAGATTTATTTATCGCATGAGCTTTCGTGGGAGAAAATCCCACTTTGTCCGCTTTTCTCCCATGAAAGCTCGTGCGATAAATAAATCTGTTAGTCTTTAATTGCCACAAGACTCCTTGCTTTCTTTGCTTTACTAGACTAACACAGCTGCCCCTTTGGAACTTGCTTTGAGTAGGAGTTGCTGGCCTCTAAACCATTTGGGTGTTGCAACAACAGTGCCTGGCAACCTTTAAAACTGGGCCGTGGGTCATCCCATAGGAATAACAGCCCTCCTGGGTATGTCCTGTGGGCGGTGAGACCGGAGCAGGTAATGCAGGAATGGGGTTGTAGAAATAACTACTAGATAAGGGAATCTCGGATAAAGACCGTGTTGCTGGGTAAGTGAGGGGCTCTCCCCTTTATTATGGGGGATTGTGGGTTGTCTCCCTTAATCTATAAGGGACAGTCCCTCTGCTCTGTCTGGGCAGGCTGCTGTTTCTTGCTAACAGATCAGAAGTGGTTGCTCCTGGTGTGGGTTCTTCTGCACCCAAAGCAATGGGTGTTGAACCTGTGCTGGGCATTGAAGTACTCAGTCACTTTGACTGGTCCTGCAGTGCATTGCTAGTCAGGGCCATGTCTGAGAATTCATTGCATGGCAGCCTGATCTGCGACGGGCTCTGGTCTGTCCCTCTCCCTTCCTCACCCACTGGGGCACGACCACTCCCTGGAGCACAGCTGATTCCGTGAGTGGTGCAGTCGAGAAGGGTGGTATGGGCTTTGGATGGGTGTGAACGCTGGGCTGGGTGCACCAATCAGAGGTAGTGTGTACGTGTGGGGCAGGTTGCTCACCTGGTCAGAAGGTGGGTGAGGTGAATAAAATAGCTCCTGGAGTCCACATGTCTATCTTGATTCAGGAGAGTCACATTTTCCAAGTGTGGGTCATGCCTCCT
The DNA here is from genome assembly GCA_007922195.1 of Podocnemis expansa. NCBI lineage: Eukaryota > Metazoa > Chordata > Testudines > Podocnemididae > Podocnemis > Podocnemis expansa. The sequence goes on along the minus strand of ML681972.1, from coordinate 55,193,646 downwards.
TTGGTTCTCATGCTGCAGTTCAATGTGCTGAAGGGGACGGGCTGAAAAAGCTGTTTGGCTGCTTAAACTGGCCCTCTCTACCAAGGAAGAGTCGGTCATGTGAGGGGGGCACATAGGCTACAGCTGCCTAGTCAATATCAGGACTAGAAATTGTCCTGATGTCTGTCAGCTGTAATGTAGACAAGACTCAGATGTATGTCCTTAGACCCAGCCCTGCGTGCACAAGTTCTCCTGTGGAGTTGTGCTTTGGGAAAGTTAGGGGGTGCAGACAAGGCCTTGTGCAGCAAAGCAGCTGGCAAAGCTGGCCAGCCTTGTTCAGGGCTCTGTACTGGTATCAGGTCCCAGAGCTGGGAGGTGCAGCTCTGATGGGACTGTCCCTGAAACACTGCATCTGGTCCATTTGCATGTCTGTAGCTGTGGCCCTGAACCTTGAAACCGATGCGTTTAGCCCAAAATCCCTCCTGCTAAATACTGGTGGCTGAGACACCCAGGGACACAACAGGGATCCTGTGATGATCTTGTCATGTCCTAACTGCATTGTAAGTTCTTCAAGTAGAAAACAGGCAGGTTCTCTCCATGGTACCAAAGTGTCACTTCCCAGGTCTTATGTGAGTTTGTTCTGGCTTTGCCTGACCACTGGGGAAAGGACCGGGCACCTTTCTCTCTGTTCTCTGACCCCAGAGAGCCAGGTGCCTAGCACAGATCAGGAAGGGCTGGGAGGAAGGATGGCTCAGTGGTTAGAGTGCTACTTTAGGACTTAAGAGATTGGGTCCAATTCTCTGCTTCAGACAGCCTGGGTGACACTTGGGTGGGTCTCTCTGGCCGCCTGTGCTGTGCCCAGAACTGGCTTTACAAGGCTTCTCTATAGATAACCCTGCCTGGTGTGGCTAGGGCAGTTTGGTTCTGCAGTCATGGCCATGTGCTATGTGTGGCATTGGTGTCCTACACACTAGTGGCATTTGCCCCTGGGGTCTGCAGCGGGCTCCTCAACCTTGCTGGCCGGATTCCCTTGGACAGCCATGGTTTTTGGGGCCGCTGGAAATCAGCCAGCCTATAACAATGCCAGTAGGCACATGGGGTTGAGCCAGTGCAGCAAGAGGTAACTGAGAAGCTTCATGCAAGGAGGAGAAAGAACCCATCTAGCATTGGGGTCCTAACCAGGCCTGATGAAGTGAGATCTTCCCTGGGCACCAGGTGCTTTGGTGTGCTCCCCCCTTTGCTGTTCCCAGCTGATTTTCTCCCTTCTCTCTGCTGTGCTTCTGGTGGAGCAGGGGGTTATACTTGGACCCTGGGTGTCCCTTCCATGCCCAGTTGGGCAACCCATCCCTGGAACACCTGATCCATGGGTGTCCTATTCCTCTGCCTGGATCTAATCCTGCCAGGCTAAATCTTCCCCAAAACGTAACTACAGCCTTTTTCGGTTGAAAACTGTTACCCTGGCCTCCCCAGAGACCTCTGCACACAGTCCCTCAGAACTTATTACTTGGCCAAAGGTGCAGACTCAGGTTGACCGAAATGCTGTATGCATTTGTGCCATCTTACTGAATTGTCTCAGCTAGGGGAGAGGGAACCTCCCTGAATGCTGACATAGGACAATTTAGGTTAGGAAATTGGCTGTCAGTTGTGGGGGAAAGAGAGCTTGACACTGAAATGAAAAGTTTGGTGCACCTGAAACTATCTTCACTGTAAATTCTGGCAAGTCTTGTTTCCAGGTTGACCCAGAATGATTTTCTCTCCCCAGTTTTGTTCACAGCTTCCAACACACAGAAGGAAAAAAAGAATCCATTGGTCACTCAGCTCTGTTTGTGGGAGCATTATACATCTGAGCAGGCTGGCATTAAATGGTCAGCTCTGGAGCCAACAGAAGGGTATTTGTTCTCAAAAGTACAGACACATTTGGACTCTCTGTAGATTCCTAGATTTTTAAGGTCAGAAGGGACCAATACAGTCTAGTCTGACCTCCAGCACAATGCAGAACCTCCCACCCACTCCTCCAATAGACACCTAATCCATGATTGAGTCATGAAGTCTCAAATTATGTTTTAAACTAAAGACTTCAAGGTACAGAGTAACCACTAGCAAGTGAGCCATGCCTCATGCTACAGGAAAGGTTGGGAAAGAAAAAAACAAACAAACAAACCAACAGAACCCCTGCGAATCTGCTCTGGGGGAAAATTCCCTCCTGACCCCCAAATATGGTGATCAGTTGATCCCTGAGCATGTGGGCAAGACTCACCAGTCAGAGACCCAAAAAGGAATCCTGTGGAAAAACTGACCCAGCTTATCTAATGTCCCATTGGCATATTTACCACTGGTAGTCAAAAATCTTTTCCCTGTGGACAGAGAGCAGCCCTGCTAGAAGTGAATTGTGCTGCTTTCCTGAGCCAGGCCTGGTGGAGCACTCAGTGAAACTTATGGGAAGCTGCAGCCAGTATTCTCCCCAGGACTTGAAATTGGCCGGGAGGAATGTAGGGGGTCCTCACTAATTTGGTATAACACTGTTACTAGCTGACAACGGGGGGGGGGGGGGCTGTTGGGAAGTTTAGGGGGGGTGTTAGGGAAATCCCTGGCTGCAGCTCTTGTAGCAGCCACCTCTGGGAAACAGCTGGGTTGGGGGAGATCATGCAGAGTGTGACAGTGCTGAGAGCAAACTGCTGTCCCAGCACTCCGGTCATTTAAGCTCTGATTAGCATCCTTAGGGAGGAATGGAGAGTGCTTAATTACCTAATCAGAGTGTGGGCTGGGTGACTAAGGACTGGCGGCTGGGTGGGATGGTTAGAAAGCACAGGAAGGAAGTGTAGCGGGGAGAAAGCTGTAGGTAGAGGCTTAGCACAGGGATCCCACGGGCACTGACAGCAGCCTGTTTGGAGGATCTCCCAAGCGGGAGGATAAGTAGAAATGCCTTCCCCAGGCTGGGCTTCTGCAAGCTCAGGGTTTCTGCTAGGGTGTGTACCTTTGCCAGGCTGTGGCAGCGTGAAGATAACAGCATGTGCTGTTTGGATACATGATTGATTTAAAACAAACAAGGAGTCCTATGGCACTTAAAGACCTAAAAAAAATTTAATTATTGCATGAGCTTTTGTGGGAGAAAATCCCACTACGTTCTCCCATCTTCAAAGCATCTGATGAAGTGGAATTTTCTCCCACAAAAGCTCATGCAATAAATAATTTTTTTTAGGTCCTTAAGTGCCACGGGATCCCTTGTTTGTTTTACTGAACTAAACTAACACGGCTGCCCCTTTGGATGATTGATTTATCAGTTTCCAAAGGTTTAGCCGTGTTAGTCTAGTCCAGCAAAAAAACAAACAAACCCCACAACGGAGTCATTAGTCTTTAAGTGCCGCACAACTCCTTGATTTATCAGTGGCGTTTTGCTAACTGCAGTGCAACGTAGCCACCTCTGAGTTGGAGTAGAGCAGCTAGTTGCCTAGCACTGACTGGCAAAGGGGAGAATTCAGCCAGGGCTCCTCTGTCTTCTGAAAATGACTGCAAGATCTTTAATGTGCACCCCAAGTAGCTGCTTTTTCTTACAGTCCTGCCAAGCCCAGAGAGAGAAATAAAGGTGCTAGAGATGGCAAAACTCTCCCCTTGAGTTTAAAAAGCACCCCCCCCCGAGCACTGAATTGTGCACCTAGGGAATGCTTAGTGTCAGTTGTGCAGTGATGATCCCTGGCTTTTGTGGACCCTTAGATAGGCAGATGTCTGTGCACCCCCTTTTGGATATCTGCCAGCATTCCCAAGAGCAAATCCACCTGCTACTGCTTTCTGCCAGCACTTTCTAGACCCAAAGGTGTCATTTTAGATTTTGGTGCAAGCAGGGAAGGCAAGTTTAACTGTGATGCCAGGGGCTACTTGAGTACCTGAAATATTTCTTTTTTTTTCTGAGTGAATTTAAAAATTAGCTGACAGGACTACTCTATCTAATTTCTATATAAAAAGAGAAAATTAAATAAAATGTTAGACCTCCCTCACCTCTAATATTAACATGCTCTGACATCTTGTGTCAAGGCACTTAAGGGACACTGTTCAGGTTTAAGAGTTTAATGCATATTCTTGCTTTGGTACCAACTCTTGACTATAACAATTGTAGAAAACTATAGATTACTTTATATCATTTAGGCTACTTACTTCTGGCAGCTCACTAAGCTTGGGTTAGGTCCTTTGGAAGCCTCCTGATAAAGCAAAGCAATGTGAGTAGACAGAAACTGGCTTGACACAGGAATGACACTGTCACTTGAAAGTCTTTCTTGGGATTGCCAGCCCCAAACCATCAAAAACCATGAGTCAGCCTCACCAAAAATCTTATGATTGTCTTAGAAATCATGAGATTATGTAAAAATATGAGATTTGATGTTTGTTTTTTATTTGCCTGTTGCTTTTTAAGCCATTAGGGTGCACAGAGTTCACATTTCAAAGCTTTCTTCACAGTCTCAAGGGCCAAAAACTTATTTTTCCTTTAAGAATGAAGGCTGATATCATCCCATACCCACTTGACTCCAGAAGCTAGGGCTTTAAAGAAGATAATTGTCATGAGACTTGTGATGAAATCTTGGGAGTTGGCAACAGTGCTTCTGTTTAAAGGCTACTTGCTTTACAGAAGACTCTTAAATGCAACATTATGGTGATTTGATATACAGTTCTCAGAGAAGAATGTTTAAAACCAAACACCGAGAAAATTCCACATTTTAATCTTCAGGAAAAAAAAAAGTGAAGTCATCCAAGATATATCATCGCCATTGCAGGCAGGAAAGGAAAATAAACATGTGCAGGGGCTCTGGACAGGTCGTCTTGGGGGAAAGAAAAAAAGTTAGAGGATGAAATCTTCCAGTCCTTAATCAGGAAAAATTTATCAATATTAATGTGCTTAACAACTATAAATGTTATACTGAAATATTTGAGCTATCTTATTCAGGGCTACACATCTTACACACTTTTGCTCAGGGACTACATTTTCTGACATATTTTGATCAGTGCTGTCCCCACAGAGGTAGGATTACCAGATACCAATGCCTGGGAGGGAGGACAGGGAAGTTCGAAAAGGAAGACACTGGAGGACGCATGGAGAAAATGCAGTATTAATGTAATATTCTGTTTTTAGGAGGCCCTGGAATGCTTTCCCCTTAAAATAAGGTATTCTGTGGCATTCCAGCATACTTTAACCCCTATAGGTAAAAAGCCAGACAAAATCATGTATTTTAAAAGGCCTACCAGACAGAGGACATGAAAATAAAAAGGAGGACATGTCGTCCTTTTGCCTGACATCTGGTAACCCTACACAGAGGGCACCCAGTGAATAATATAAATCACAACAATAATTATCAACTTTATGGACTCTGGGTACAGTTTCTGTTATCTGTTGGCCTAAGTATCACTGAAACACAGACGATGAGGTTAGAGAGGCACCTCAGGAAGTATGTAGTCCAGTCCCCTGCTCAAAGTGGGACCAACCCCAACAAAACAATCCCAGCTAGAGCCGGGGCTTGAACACCTCAAAGGGCGTAGAATCTGCAGGTTCCCCTAGGTATCACATTCCAGTCCTTCACCTCACCCCCCAGGGAAAAAAATTTCCCGATATCCAACTTAGACCTCCCCCATTACTCCTAGTTGTGTAATCTGTCGCCATTGAGAACAGCCTAGCTCTGGCCTCCTTGGAACCTCCTTTCAGGTAGTTAAAAGCTGCTATCAAATGCCCCCTCATTCGTCCCTTCTGCAGACTAAATAAGCCTAGTTCCCTCAGTCTTGCCTCGTAAGCCCCCTAATCACTTTGTTGTCCTCTGCTGGACTCCCTCCAATTTGTCAACATCCTTCCCATAGTGAGGGGCCCAGAACTGGACACAGTACTCCAGATGTGGCCTCATCAGTGCTGAATAAAGAAGAATAATCACTTCCCTTGATCCGCTGGCAACACTCCTACTAAATACAGCCCAATATGCTGTTAGCCGTCTTGGCAACAAGGCCTCACTGCTGACTCTTGTAGTTTCTTGTCCACTGTAACCCCCAGATCCTTTTCTGCAGAACTGCTGCCTAGTCAGTCTGTCCCCAGCCTGTAGCCGTACACGGGATTCTTCCAGCTGAAGTGCAGGACTGTGCACTTCTCCTTGTTGAACCTCATCAGATTTCTTTTGACCCAATCCTCCAGTTTGTCACTCTGTATGCTCTCCCTGACCTTGCATATCTACCAGTCTCTCCAGCTCAGTGTCATCCAAAAATTGGCTGAAGGTACAATCCACCCCATCCTCTGGATTGTATTGAAGCTGTTGATCAAAACCAGCCCTAGGAGCAACCCGGAGGAATTGCTTGTTAGCAGCTGCCAGCTAAACATCGAGCTGTTGATCGCTACATGTTAAGTGCAATGATCTAGCCAGCTTTCTATCCAAATTGTACTCCATTCATCCAATCCATGCTTCTGTAATCTACTGGTATGAATGCTGTGGGAGACCATAGCAAAAGCTTTGCTAAAGTCAACAGTATATCACATCCACTGCTTTCTCCACGTCCACAGAGCCAGTCATCTCATCAGAGAAGTCAGTCAGGTTGGTCAGGCATGACTTGCCCTTGATGAATCCATGCTGACTGTTCCGGATCACTTTCCTTTCTTGCAAGGGCTTCAAAATGGATTCCTTGATGATCTGCTCCATGATTTTAAATACATCTGATGCTCAAAAGACACTTTTCTCATTCCTTCCTTTTCCTAAACTTGCAGCAAACAAAACAGAGATCAAAACAAAATGGCTTTCAGTTAAAATGTAAAACTCCACAGCAATCATCAGTCTACAAACCAGCCTGGGGCAGAATCTGCCACTCTTGCCAGTTGAGTGATCTCTCTTTTGTGTTCTTTCTTTCTTCTCCTTCCTGATCTCTGAGCTGCTTTTTATGCCATCAACTCTGACCTCTTTCCAGTCTCCTGGGACCATTTGCTGGACTCTTAGGGAAGTAGTCTTTTTGCTTTCTCTCTCCTGTCAGACTCTCTTGCAGTGTGCAGCAGAGAGAGGCTGGTCCAGTGGCTGGGGAGACAGCCCTGAGACACCTGGGTTCTCCTTCCCAGGAACTTCCTCTCTGACCTCATGCTTGTGCCATAGGACAGTGGTTTTCTAACTTTTTTCCTTGGGACCCAGTTGAAAAAAATCATTTACAGCTACATTTCTAAGCAATCCATTCCAGTCTTAGAAAGTGGCAGCAGGGGGTGCCATAAGCCAGTACTGGAGGATCTTGACCCAGTACTGGGTCCCGAACCATAGTTTAAAAACCACTGATATAGGGGACAGACTTCCAAAGGTTTTTAGGCACCTGCTGGGCAGGGGGAGGTTTGTACCCCGAGTGCCAGGGGTCTGGGGCCGGATAGTCCATGGCAGCAGCTGTCTTATCTGGCCCCATCCCTGGCCAGTGGTCCAGGGCTCGGCCACCCACAGTGGCAGCTGCCTTCCCCAACCCTGTCCCTGGCTGGGGACCCAGGATTGGGCTGACAGCAGCAGGAGCCAGATCTGGGTCCTGCCCTGAGCCTGGATCAGGACCAGGCCCCAAATCAGGCCGGGGCGGGGGAGGGGAGAGAAGTCCCGGGTCTTTTTCTGGGCCAGTGTCATTCCCGTCCAAAGGGGTAGCCGTGTTAGTCTACTCCAGCAAAACAAGCAAAGAGTCTGGTGGCACTTCTAAAGACTAACCAATTTATTTATTGCATGAGTTTTCGTGGGAGTGTCTGATGAAGTGGGATTTTCTCCCACAAAAGCTCATGCAATAAATAAACTTGTTAGTCTTTAGGGCTATGTCTATGCCAGGTGTGACCAAACTGTGACTCTTGAATGAAAAAATGCGGCTCCCAGAAGAACATCAGCAAATCAGTTTAGGAAAGCAGCCCCAGCCTAGGAGTTTTATATCTCCCAGCCTGAGTATACTCGGGGGAGCCAGCATCAGGGCCTTGGAATTTGGGAGGGGGTCAGGATGCTGGGAAGAAGCGGCGTCATATTTGGGGATGGCAGGGAGAAGCATGGTATGGTCAGGGAAGCTGAGGAAAAGCATGGCCTGGTTGGGATTTTAAAAAAACTCACCACTAGCCTGCAGTCTTCTACATCGAGTGACAGCTAAGTTTTTACTGTATAGGTCTAGTTTTCATGGCAACCTTAAGTAATTATTAGAATCTAACATTAGTAGGATCAATATTAGCCCTCTTTTTATGACAAAGTTAAAGTGTGCAATGAGTTTTAAACTTAGTAATTTTGGAGTAGGTAAAAGTACATGGATATGTGCCTCAGTGCGGCTCTCGAAGGTTTGAGAATCAACTTGTGTGGCTCTTGAGTTCAATAAGTTTGGCCACCCCTGGTCTACACCTAAAACCTTAGTTTGGACTTGCTTAGTCTGAACTAAGTTTGAAGTTAGTTCAAACTAAAAGCAGTTTTTTAGTTCAAACTAACTTTTTAGTTCGAACTAGCTGCCTTTTTTTTAGTTAAAAAGCGGCAAGTTCGAACTAAAAGTTAGTTCAAACTAAAAAACTGTGTTAGTTCGAACTAACTGCTAGTTCAAACTTATTTAGTTTGAACTAGCATGTCTAAATTGGGCTAGTTTAAACTAAATATGCAAATTAGTTCAAACTAAGCGGTTAGTTCGGATTAAGCAGCCAAACTAACTAGTTTGAACTAAGCGTCGCTTAGTTCGAACTAAAAATTTTTTCAGTTTGAACTAGGCAAAGCCTAGTGTAGACAGGGTTCAGATTAGTTCGAATTAAGGCTCCTTAATTCGAACTAATTTGCTAGTGTAGACATAGCCTAAAAGTGCCACCAGACTTCTTGTTTGTTTTCTGTGCCTCAGTGCTCTCATCTGTACAGTTGGGACAACAACACTGCTGTGCTTCACAGAGGGGCTGGGAGGAGAAATAGGTCAGATGTCATGAGGAACTCAGATGCTGCCACCATGGAGTCACACATTCACCACAAGTAGAGTGGGATCTTAGACTGCTGCCATCCCTTCTTTCCACTAATCCCCCTCACTTCTGATGTAACCTTGGCTCAGGGGGCTTGACTGTGTGTCTTCTGAGTCCCTTACATTCTCTCTTCAACACCCCCGCAAAGCGATTCAAGGTTTGCAGGCTCATCTGACTTCCAGATCCTTAATTTAATCACCATTTCTTTCTTATCTTAATCCCCCTGCCTCTCTGTGTAAACAAAATCCTGACTCCCTGCCCCAGGGCACAAGCTGGGAGCAGTGCAGTTAAGAGTTCTGTCTAGGGGGTAGGACATGCACTGTCATCAGACCTCTTGTACAAAACCATGGGGGACAGGGTAGGACACCCTCAGATGACAGCCCTGTAGACCCGTCTTTCCCTCTTTGGCAGGAGATGGCTAGTACTGCCCACGTTTAGATGCTAACAACTAGGGTTTTAATGAATAACCACCACCCCACTCCTGGAAGCCAGGTTTCCTCATCCAGAACTATAATGGAAAATCCTAGCATCTTTGGTATCTCAGGGCGGCATGCCTGATATGCTTTTTTTGAGAAACATCTCCAGAGAAGCAGTTGGGGAGTGAGCTAACAAAACTCCTGGAAAAACAAACAAGGACGCCAGTGGCTCTTTTAAAGACTTAACAAATTTATTTATCACATGAGCTTTTGTGGGAGACAATTCCATTTTGTCAGATACAGCTACCCCTTTAAAACTCTCAGAGAGGCACCTGAGTAAGGGATAGATCAGGGAGCTCTCCCATCACTTGGTTTGCCCCTTACCAGGGACACCCAGTTTCCTAGCTGGGTACACTGCAACTGGGAGGGCAGTGTAGTTTCAAAAAGCTTTGGAAGTTGAGTTCAGTGAAAAAAAGCTGAACTACAAATGGGATCCACTGGCTGGAGTCTGGAAGGATGTAAGGTAGAGCCCCGCACGAATACGAATACGAATACGTGGATCCATGTCCGACCTGCATCCGCAAGAAATGGCCCACAGATATCCGTGTTGTATCTGCAGATGTGGATATAATGTGGATATCCGTATATTTGCAGGGCTCTGGCTCTGTGCAGATAAAATATGTGGATCTGTATCTGATCTGCATCCACAAGAAATGGTCCGCAGATGCGGATATCCGTGGATTTGCAGGGCTCTAGTATAAGGGTTTTATGCTAAACAAGCATTGTGGATAAAATTTTCAAAGTAATGGAATGACCCAGCAGCTTTGTCGTCTTTTCAGAAAGGAAATTTTAGACATTGGATGGGTATATTTACATTGCCATTAGCCCTTGGGCAAAGGGACTGTTTATTGCTCAGGTTGGAGCTGGGTTCTAGGACCCTGTAAACTGGAAGGCTTCTTGAATGACTACACTGCAGTGAAATAGACAGTCCCACCAGCCAGATCAGCTAGCATGAGCCAGGTGTGGCTATCTATCTGCACAGTAGATGTGCCTTTATGAATCCAGTCTTGGGCGACTGTTAGTGATATGCAGGCAGCTAAGCCACAGGTGGAGGCCTTATTGTCAAAGATGCAAAAAGGCATCTAGTGAGATACGGAAGTGCCGGAGCAGGTTAAGTACCTAAATCCCATGGAAGATAGGGTCCATGGCCTGCTGAGATACATCTGAATGCCTGACTAAGTTTAGACACTAGTGTTTTCAGGAGCCTATGCATCTTGGGCAATCTGCCCTAAAGTCACTTTTGAAAACAAGGCAACAGCGTCTAAATCATGAAGTTGATTTAGAAAATGTTTCACCACAGAGGTTGCAGCCAGGAGCTCTGAGTTCTCATCTTCCTCTCTGTGGGTGGTTCAGTGCCACCCCTCTGTCTCCACTCGAGCCTGTGCTTAGGGGCAGCTCCACCTGTGGCTGGTGTGTTGCACAGCACCAAGGGCAGCAGCTGCTGACTGCTGGTCCTCCCAGAAGTGGGTGGGGTGGATGCCAGGAAACTGGGGGGGGGGGTGAGAGGGGGCTTTGGAAGCAGAGCTGTTTGCAGCCTCCCAGGGGTGGGGGGGCCGCTGGCTGCTGCAGTAGTGAGCACAGAGGGAGAAGGGGAGCGCTCTTGGATTTGACTCTGGAGTGAGCCGTGATAGGCAACTTTTACATTCTACAGTTGCTGCTGTGGGTGCCCAGTGTGGGCAGCTGGCTTGCAGGGGTGCCAGGCTAAGTCTCAGAGATTGTGGGGGGTTAGAACAGGGCAGGAGCTGCTCAGGCTGTGAGTGAAGAGAATAAGACAGGCTGGGTGGGGGGTGTCCTCCCTGCCTGCATCATGGGGAGAGAGGGGCTGCCAAGCTATGTGGTAGTTGAGCAGGGATGGAAATGCATCCTCCCCAGTTGCATTATGGGAAGCTGATAGAGTTGGCTTGAGACGACGACTGGATGCTGTGTTTATTACGAACAAGCTCATTTTTTGCAAAGCATTGTAGACCGGCTCTGATCCCGGTGCTGAAAGAGGCTCCGCCCCCGCAGCTTTTGTACTGAAGTAGCCCCTTGCCACTGGGCATTAAGTGGTTCTTGAGTTACGCCCACAGATAAACCTGTGTAGGAGGAACATATGTACCCAAATGTATGCCACACAGCTTGCAGGCCTTTCTTCTTTGACTCCTGGTCCTGCTGCATCCTTAGCACCCTTGCCCATCATGGTGCAACCCCTGAGCAGGCACCAGCTCTCTGAGTTGGTTATGCTGAAATATGAAGCCAGTAAATTGATCAGTTCAAAAGTGTTAGCTGTGTTAGTGGCACTACTTCAGCAGAACAAATTAGGAGTCAGGTGGCACTTTTAGAGACTAATGCATTGATATATAAATTTCTATATAGATAATATATAATTAAAAATGTATATATATTTGTGTGTGTGTGTGTGTGTGTGTGTGTGTTAGCCTTTAAAAGTGCCATAGGACTTCTGGTTTGTTTAGGTTGGTTAGTGCTCTGTGGGCCTCTTCTAGTTCCTGGCCCACAGGCTGCTCCATACCGCTGCTGGTATGGAGTTTGGGAAGTTAATGCTCTTTTTCTCTCACTCTTTTCCTCTCTAGGGGGGCTTTCTCTGTCGTGCGACGCTGTGTCAAACTCTGCACTGGCCATGAGTATGCTGCCAAGATCATCAACACTAAGAAGCTCTCTGCAAGAGGTAGGCTCAGCCCTCGGCTTCCTTCCTCTCCACTGCTGCTTGGAGGAGGAAATCAGTGGGTCTCTGCTTCTCATCTGTGCCCTCCGTAGCCTGAGAGTAGGAGGAGTCTTTTGTTAGCCATTTGGGGTAACTGTGATTGGTTTCTGGGTGTTCAGGTCAGGTTACATGATGATTTATGATCATTTTGTCTTTCTTCCTGCGTTGGTACCAGCCAGAGGCTCCCAGCCATGGGGTGTGTGTGTTGATTCTCCTATGTGGGTGATGTTACCATGCCCAATATATGTCTGAGGTGGAGTGTATCATTTGCTGCATCCTTCTAGTGTTTGATGCTTTACTGCAACTCGTGTCATGCTTCCAAAGATTTTTTTTTTCCTGGCTTCCCCTCTCAGCCCCTGACTCTTACTGCATCTTTGTCAGCTGTCACCAGTTCAGTCCCACCAGACTTGACACTCATGTATTAGGCTCAGGCAGGCCTTTGGGAAGCATGTCTGAAGTGGGAGGCGGAACAAGGGTTGGGGGGCACTGTGGCCTAGTGGACAAAACACTGACAGGGCTCAAGAGGGCTGGGTTGCATTCCTGACTCTGTCACTGCCACCTTGGGCAGGTTATTTCACTGCCCTGGGCCTCAGTCCTCCCCTCTCTAGAATGAGGTTAATGACTCCTTTGCATAAAGCAACTTCAGATCTGTGGCTGGCAAGGGCAACAGATGAGTGTTAATTAAAAAGCCCACAGTGTGCCCATCCTGATCCAAACCACCCTAACCCAAACATGGGGCTGCTGCCAAATTATGGGGGAAACTTAACTCCCTGATGATGGCCCTGCCTGAAGCAGCTGGACTGGCCAGAGAGTCTCCAGCACCGCTGGTTGTGATGGCGTGATGCAAGCGTAGGACCTTGTGTTCCCTCACGGTGGTGCTAGAATGGCATGCCTGTGTGGGATGCTTCCCCTCCAAAGCAGGCCCTCACCTCAGGGAAAAGACTTTCGAACATCTCCACCATGGCCTGCCCTGAAGGCCATGGGGCAGTAGCCTTGAATGTGCTTCTGGTGAGCCAGGCCCCTTTGTGTGAATTTAACTGGTCCCACAGGTGGAGGAGACTGGTGCTGTGCCTGGTTCCCACTTGAATTTCCAGGGGTTTGCAGGCAATCACTGTGTCAAGGATAAAGGCTAGAATAAACCCTGGTGTGGGCCCCTCTGAATAGTCGAGGAAGGGACTGCTTACTCTTCCTTTCCTTTCAGCACAGGCCCACATCCCAGCTCAGACTGGGGAAATCTGCACTTTCCATTTTGGTGGAGCAAGCAGACTTGTGGTATGGACCATGTAGTCTGATTCTGCAGAAAATCTCACCAGGGATTGCTGTCCCAGACACCCTGTCACTTGTGCTCACATCACAGAGTCTTTCCCAGCAAGAGGCTGAAAGTGATGGCTAACTTTGTTTAAAATGTGCCCCTTTATTTTTAGCCTGAATTTCTCTAGCTGCTCCTCCCAGCTATTGGATCTCCTTCAGCCTTTGGGGCAGCATTGATGCTGCTGCTGGAGGGGTGACCAAGAACTTTAATCTAGCTACTACAGTTGAAAACAGCAGTCAAGATCAATCAATCAATAGGGCTGGAAGGGACCTTGTGAGATCATCGAGTCCAACCCCCTGGGAATTGAACCCAGGACCTTCTGCATGTTAAGCAGAGGTGCTAGCCACTACGGTGCTACAGACTCTCGCCCTGACATGGGTACAGATCTTTATCTAGACATGTACTAATAACACTTATATTCCGGGTTCCGGGTGGGCTTTTGCACCTTTGTCCTCATGGCTCCTTCTAGCTGTATTAGATTAAACTCATGTGGGAAAGCCCATTGGTTGCTGGGTAGACATCCCCTCTGCCTGCTCTGTTAAAGAGCGCTACACTGCCAGAAACCTTCTCACTGCCTAGACTTGCCTTCAAGTCACACCTTCACTGTCTCTTCACAGCTGCATAGATTGAATTTCTTCCATCTCTCCTGGGAAGGCAGGCATCCCAGGTGTCAGGCTAGTCTCTTGGCGCTTCTCTGGACTGCCTCTACAGTTCTTTCCCACTCTTTTCAAAGTGGGGGCACCAGAACTTGGAGAAAAAAAAACAAGATGTCTTGTGGCACTTAAAGACTAACAGATTTATTTATCGCATGAGCTTTCCTGGGAGAAAATCCCATTTTGTCAGATACTTTGAAGAGGGGAAACTTACAGAATGGGATGAAAATAAATGCAGGGGAGTGTAAGGCATGGGATCAGGTCATACTCTAACAGCAAATCAGAGCATTTGTGAGGATTCAAACTCAAGGAGACAGCACTCAGAGGGAGGGTGAAGTCAAATTACCTGTTATAATGTGAAAAGAATCCATAGTCATGATTATGACCTGATCCCATGTCTTACACTCCCCTGCATTTATTTTTATCCCATTCTGTAAGTTCCCCCTCTTCAAAGCATCTGATGAAGTGGGATTTTCTCCCATGAAGGTTTACGCGATAAATAAATCTGTTAGTCTTTAAGTGCCACAAGACTCCTTGCTTTTTTTGCTTTACTAGACTAACACAGCTGCCCCTTTGGAACTTGGCAAGATGCAGAACTTGGAGCAGTATCTTTAGGGGTCAGCAACTGGTATCAGGACCTGAGTGTCTGATATGGACCCTTGAGACACACTGATCTTGTGGGGAATTGAGGGTGCTTAGAACTTCACAGCATTGGGTGCTATGCAGGTATTGCTGCTCTTCTTAAGGCCACATTGCAAGAACCTAGGGAATAATTTCTCCATTGAATTAGGGAGTCTCTGTCAGGTTAAAAATCATGGACCAAACAGGGCACTCATCTCCTCCTCGTAGCAAATCCCAAAGGAACTTTGCCTCCTTGTTGACCAAGTGACATTAGGTTGTTCTCTGACAAAGCTGAGGTATTTGAATGGGCCATTCACGTAAGTAAAACAAACAAGGAGTCCTGTGTCACTTAAAGACTAACAAATTTATGTATCTTGAGAGCTTTCATGGGAGAAAATCCCACAAAGCATCTGATGAAGTGTGATTTTCTCTCATGACAGTTCATGTGATAAATAAATTTGTTAGTCTTTAAGTGCCACAGGAGTCCTTGCTTGTTTTGCTGAACTAGACTAACATGGCTGTCCCTTTGGAACATTTACATAAGAACATCCAGACTGGGTCAGACCAGTGATCAGTTTAGCCCAGCATCTTGTCTTCCTGCCAGTGCCAGATGTTTCAAAGAGAATGAACGGAACTGGGTGATCTGTCGAGTGATCCATTTTCCCTGTCATCCAGTCCCAGTTTCACTGGTCACACAGCCCTGTTAGCACCACTGAGAGCACGATACAGGCCCACAAGCTTGGCCCTAGAAACAGTGGAGAGAAGCTGGAGTGAACTATGAATTTCTTTTGCACCATTTTCCTGTTTGCTTCCTCCTTGTCAGTGAAGTTAACAACCAGCATGGCTTTGGTTGGGTTTTGAAAAGTAACTCTTCCTTTTTTAGGGGGGGCTAATTTTGCCCTGAAGTACCCTACCCTCCACCCTGGCATGTGGGGCTGTTCAGATGACAGAATCAGTTGGCTTTAGAGGGGAAGGAATGTCAAGTGGTTAGGATATTAGCCAGGATGAGCAGGGACTGAGCCAGATCAGTGATTGCCTTTTAAAGAATCAGCATTTGCCAAAACAGTTACCCAGCAGTAAATTGGAAATAACCTTAACTGGAATAGATGTGAAATTGCTCCAGTCAATATGTGGTTGCTGTGGATTTTCCTCATCGCCCCTTGTATTTGTGCTCATTGTCTCGCCACAGACCTGTTCTGTTCTGCACTCACAAACAAAGCCCTCACATTCTATTGCAGAACTAGAGGAGAAAACCCTAAGAAAATGGGGGAAGTAGGGTTATAAATGCCACAGGCCTGTGTTTACTTTGGAAGAACAATGTGACGTTTCATGAGGGTCTTTTAAAACCAGAAATTGCATTAATTCCTCCACTGTGTCATGGGGGTGGAGCGGAGGGAGTTCAGATTCTGGGTTGCTTAGACTTTCTGTTCCTCACTTCTTGCCTATATAATGGGGATATCAGCCTTGCCTTGTCTCACAGGGGTATATGAGGATAAATACATCGAAGAGTCTGCGGTGCCCAGATGCCATGGTGATGGGGATGGTAAACTTACCCAAGGTCTGTTACTGGACCCGACCCCACTGCCATGGTTTGGCTCCTCTGCCTCTGCTTGCTGGCCCTCTTGGTTTTCAACCATCTTTCCACTCTTCTGCAGGGGAAAGTTTCCCTATCTTTTCTGTGACCTCACAGATGACAAACCTAGCAAGCGAACTGCTCCCGGCAGACTCCAGCAGCTGGAAAATGGCACTTACTGGGAACAAGGGGCCGCACTGAGTAATAAATATGTATAATGAGAGCAAAAGGGATGTGGAAAAGTACTAGCCCAGTGATCTGACCATTTCCACAATGTTTGCAGTCTGTGTCCCCCTGCCTGGGGCCCAATCTTGAGGAGCAGCAACTGTCTCTCTGTGGATTGGAAGGGGGGAAATGGGTGGGGGCTCAGGTCCCCTTAGATTTCTGCCGGGCTTGATAATTTCCTTTATCTTGCAGGAAGTATGTTCAAATGACAGGCCCACTCACTAGCAACTGTGGTGCATTGCTTCTGGGCACGACAATGCAAAAGGCAGTTTTGTGTAGGTCCTATGTAAACTATCTCCCCCCCGCCACCCCTCATCAAATCTTGGTTTAAAAGGGGGACTTCTTTAAAAAGAAAAAATTAAATGCTGGAGGTCATACCCTCATCAGATAGTACTTTTAGGGGAAATCTGACTTGAACCTACACTGTCAGTTGTCGAGTTAACGTGCAGCTCTAGGGAAACTTGTCGATTGAGCTGTAGATCCAAATCACTGCAGTGCTCTGTTAGCTCACCATATCCCCCAGGAGAGCTCTAGTGTAATCAGTGCAGAAATGCTTCAGGAATGTGGTGTAACGGTTGTGTAGCTAGCCCTTACACCAAGGAAGGTTCAAGTTAAGGCTGCAGGCATCACCTTTAAATCACTCTCACTGCAGATTATTGTCCTTTTGTCCCCACCATCCAGCCTGGCATTAGAGGATCTCATCATGAAATTTACAACCTTAGGTGCTCATGTGTGTAAGGTAATAGGGTCGCCTCTTTTAAAAGCAGTGGGCTTTTGCATTGTAGCTGTAGAGCACCTCTCACAGCCTGAGGCTTCTAGTTCCTACTTCAAGTCAAATAATATAAGACTAACAGTGGGAAAGCACATCTTTAGAATGCCGTGACTTCTGTCTTGTGAACAGTGAGATGTGGGTACATTTGTGTATTGTTGCAGCAGATTTCCTGTCCTTTTAAAAGGAAGAAATGAGAGAAAGGTCCCCAGTTATGTTACCACACCAGCACCCACATCCCTGGTGGGGCTGGCATCAGTAAAGATTGAACCTAGAGATCATGATACATAAGCCCACTATTACCTCAGCAGAAAAATTTCATCCTCTTCAGCAAGGCTGTCGCAGGCCCAGCTGCTGTCATGCAGGACAGATTGCCATGCAAAACTGTAGAAGGTTCCCAGTGCCAATGCCCCAACTTCACCTGCGGACCCGGGGCTGGGCCACTGGCTGGTGGCAGCAGGATCCAGCCCCAACCCTGGCTGGGGACCCAGGGCCAGTGATGGCGGAAGCCTAATCTGGCCCCAGCTGGGGATCTGGAGCTGGACTGGAGTCAGAGGGCAGGCTCAGCATGCCAGAGGGTGGGGCCCGGGCCCCCAACCTATTTTCAGGGCCTTTCCTTCTCTCCTCTGTGCTGGGCCACAGTGGCCATTCCCACAGTGTGCCACAAATGGCTATGTTTGTAGGAGGGGGTGGTCACTGCCCCAGCGCTGCCCCTCCTTTCTGGCTTCTTCTCAGCTTTTATAGCCTGAGTCCTGCCCCTGCAGCAGGGGACTTGGGGGGAGCCCCCACCCAAGCAGATTCCATCTAGCTCTCAGTTGCCCCCAGGTCCAGGAGTCCTTATACCGCTGAGAAAATCTCTATCCAAGGCAGGTAGGTCAGGGAACTTGGAAGCCATGGCTGCAGCGACTGGATCCCCTATGCGTAGCTCTGTGGGGCCAGAAGGAGGGGGGTTCACAGATCCAGGCTCAGGGCTGGATGCAGCTATTCAAGCCTCAGCCCCTTCAGTGGGAAGCCTCCTACTTCTGGGGCAGAATCCAGGTCAGCCGTTATCTCCTAGTACCATTGATATTCACACTCAACTGAAAGGTGAGTGAGTGACTGACTGACAGGCGGCAGCAGCAGTCCACCAGAGCAGAGTTTGGTGAGTGCCTTCTCCCAGGCCAGTGCCCAGAGGCATGATCCCCCTTGTCATGCTCTCCCAACCCCCATTTCACCATTATAGGGTTGGAAGGGAAACTCAGCAGGTCACTAGACCAGCCCCTGTGCAGAGCAGGACCAGGGCATGTCTTGGTCTTTAACTCCCTGGCAGTAGCTCAGTAAGGCCAACGAATGTCCATGAACATTAATAAAACAAACAAGGAGTCCCGTGGCACTTAAAGACAAACAGATTTATTTACTGCATAAGCTTTCATGGGAGAAAACCCCACTTCATCAGATGCATCTAACAAAATGGGATTTTCTCCTACAAAACCTCATGCAATAAATCAATTTGTCTTTTAAGTGCCACAGTGACAGGACTCCTTGCTGGTTTTACTGAACTAGATTAACATGGCTGCCTATTTTGAACCATGAACCAGGGCTAGAACTAGGTGTTTTGGTGCTGGGGGCAAGCAGCCCCAAAGGTGCCGTCCCCCAACCCAGCTCTGATCTGCCCCGAGGCCCAATCTGTCCCCAGCCACTGGTGGAAAGTGGCGGGGAGCCAGATCCAGCCCCCTGGTTACTGGGGATGGATCCAGCTCCTTGCTGCCTTCTGGTGGTGGCTGGGGATAGATCCGGCTCCACACCACCCCAGGCGCTGAATTTTAGAAGGTGGGCAGGAAGAAGGGGCCAGGTAGGGGCTGCGGTGGCTGGCTGTGCAGCACCCTCTAAGATTCTGCACCTGGGGCTTTGCCCCAGTTGCCCTGCCCTAGTTACGGCCCTGCAGTGAACATTAGGAAAGTGTTCTCCTTTAGTTTTAGCAAGCCCCAGATGCTCCTTGTGTGTATTGGAGATAAGTCTGCTGTGAGCATGACACAAAATCATTGTAGTACACGTTAAATGGATTAAAAACTAACTAAGTAATAGATCTTAAAATCTAGTTGTAAATGAAGTGGAGTCATCCACTGGAGACATTTCTAGTGGGGTCTCACAGGGAGGACCTGAGTGGGGGATCTGTGTTATAGCCTTTATCACTGTGACATGTATCCACAGCATCTAGCATTGGAACGATATATAGGAGGAATCTATTCCTGAAAGGTGAAGAAATCCACCGCCCTCTGAATTGTCAGTTGCCAGGTATCAGTTTCCTGGTGATTAGATTTGCCATTGCCTTCTTGGGTACTCCATTTATCTGGGGTTGGCCTCAGTCAGGCCAGTACAATTGGGTGACCACATCTCTTATCCTGCCATGAGAGAAAACTGTCCTTGCCTCTGTTGGCTAAACTCACACAGTATAGGTGGAACTGAGGCATGTATAGGCTTAATAAAAGCATTACAGCAAATTCCCACTTTGTGTCCCACTGGAAGAAACTATATACTCGTGGCCGATAAATTGCTCTGATGACCAAAGATTGGCAGAGTGGTAAATGATGATGGATCAGCTTGCTGGAGCGATCTAGACTTGAACAACAGGCATTTTGAAAGCAGCCAAATGCAAGATCAGACCTCTAGGAGTGGAGAACATAGGTCATGCAAGATTCTGGACTGTCTGCTGGAGAGCAGTAACTCTGAGAAGGATGCGGGGAGGAGGCACAGGGTGGGTAACCAGTTGGCTGTGGGCTCCCAGTATGAGGTTGGAACTAGGGGAGTTGATGCAAGCATGGGACTATATTACCTCTGTATTCTGAGGTGGTGAGACCTTGCAGTGAGCGGGACAAGCTGTGAAATCTATTTCAATGATCCAAGAGAAGACTAAAAAGTGATTTGACCATCCTCTAAGTACCTGCATGGGGAGATTTCTGCTAGTAGAGGGCTCTTCAGCCTAGCTGACACAGGAAAAACAAAGCAAGATCCAGTGACTGGAAGCTGAAGCTGAAATATTCAGCCAAGAAATAATTTGCTGATAATTTTTAAGAGGACGAGTCACTAAATTACTTTGGGGTGTGGTGGGATTTCCATCCTTGGAATTTATCAGTTAGGTTCAGTTCTTTCTAAAAGAGGCTGTAGCAGTCAAGCTTAACCAGAAGTTCTGGGCTGGATGCAGGGAATCAAATTACTGGGTGAGGTTTTTGGGCCTGGATTAGGTGATCACAAAGGTCCTGTCTGGCCCCCACACCTTCAGCTGTCTGAGCCCTGAAGTGTCCACAGAGTTGTTAGCCAAATGCAGGGCCCAGTTTGTCCCACAAGGTTATCTGGCCATGTCTGAGGCTAGAGTTTGGTCAGCTGATCCTTTGGGACGGGGGGTGGTCTCTGAGCCAAGAACAACCCTGTGGGATTTGTGGGGAGAGTTTGGGGAGGTGGATGTTTGGAGAACGCACTGTTCTGTTGTGGAGCAAGGGGGCTGGCCATAAAAATGAGGCTCCAGTTGGAGTGCAGGGGGTAGTATGCCCCTTTTGATGGTGCCTAGCGGTCCAGCTTTCCTGACCTGGGGAAAGGGTGGCAGAAAAACTGGTAGTCTGGTACCATCTGGCACCTGTCATGCCCCGCACCCCTGGCATGCCCCCTATAGTTTTAAGCTGCTTCCAGACCTTGGATTGTTTACGACTTTGAGGATGCAGCTCCCATTCCAGCTACTGGGGGGTTTTGTCCCCATAGCTGGAAAGGTTCGTAATGTACTGTTAGGTACTATGAGCTGGGGAGGAAGAAAAATGGGACTCACCTATAGTTACTGGGCTAAAGGCTTTTTGGCTGTCAGCAGCCATAGAAGAAAGGGGTCCAGGACCCCGTGAGCCCCCTGGGCCCGAAAAAAATGCTTTACATGGCTGCGTGAAGCATCCAGGATATGCAGACCAAGAGTGTGTCTACACACGCAGCTCTGATTTTCAGAGCCTGGGTTGATAGCTGGGGAGACGTTCTCAGTCTGGAGCCCCAGCTCTGAAACCCAGTGTGTGAGGACCATGGGTCTTTTATTGCTGTGCAGATATAACCACCCCAGTCAGATGTGGGCTCTAAAAAGAGACTGAAGATGACCTTTGGAAATGCTCTAGAGAGGAGACCCAGGGATGTTCTGCACTGTGTATTTCCAGTGGCCACAGCCTAAACAGAGAAGCAGCCCAGTAAGTACTGTCAGCTGCCTCTGATACTTCATGGGTGTGACTGGCATCTGGGTTGGGGGTCAGTGTACGTTCTCTTCTAGGCAGCTGGTCCCCTGTGTGAGGGTGTCACATTTGCAGATGATACCCCAAAGGGGAGGGTGTGGCCAATCCAGATTGGAGTGGCTGTTCACATTATGACTTTGATTAAGTTCATTCAATGATATTGACTAGGACAGTGGTTTTCAAATGTTTTTCCTTGGGACCCAGTTGAAAACCCAACAATTACATCTTTGAGCAATTCATTCCAGTCTTTTGGCAGTGGCCTCTTAGGGAGTGCTGTGACCCAGCACCTGAGGGTTTGCGACTCAGGACTGGGTCTTGACCCCAAGTTTGAAAACCACTAGATTCGGGCACAGAAGCAGACTGTGAAATTAAGCTGGCCTGGTCAGAGTTGTGCACTCGGGTGATTAAAGGGAGTTGAAAGGACACTGAGGAAGGAAGTATCTGGGTACATTGTGGCATCCAGCATTTAAAATTCTCCACCCTCGGGGTGGCAGCAGTGAAGAGGATTAACAGGCTGGGGTTTATTTTATCAAAACAAACAAGGAATCCGGTGGTACTTTTGAAGGCTAACAAATTTATTAAGGCATAAACTTTTGTGGGTGATAACCCACTCCCTCAGATGTATGAAGTGAAAACTGTGGTATGTTAGGTATATATACACATGCAAAGAAAGGTCAGTCACATTATTATTGGGAGGTTTAATGAGCTCAGTTCCAACAGTGTGGTTTAGCCCATTAACAGTAATTGATGGGAAGGTGAGAAAGTTTAAACTGGATTGAAACCGGGTGTTTCATTCTTGCTGCCCTGTTTGAAGAAAGCTGTTGTAGATAAACTGGAGGGAGGATCCAGGGGAGGGTGACCAAGTCCCTAACTGGATTAGTGGGGTTTAGGTCTAAAGAGAGATTGAGACTGGAATCATGAAGGCCTGGGCGAGGATGATTATGAGGTGACACAATTGACACGTTTAAACAAGCTCAGGGTTCTTAAGAGGCTAAACCGGGTGATCTGTGGGAGGCTGTGCGGCCCAGGCTTGGGGACTGCGGAGATGCATTGATCAGGAGCGCAGCACTTGCAAAAAAGCCTTTAAGGAGGGTGTTAAAGTGTGAGAGGAGCAGGTACAATCAGCTTCCAAATCAAGTGGTGGAGGCAAGTAACAGTAATACCTTTCAGCTAAGGCTGGGTGGCTGGCTCGTCCCTACAGTCTCAAGGCTTTGGTTAGTCCCCGGGGGATATGCTCTAGTTTTTTGCCTTGTCTCAAGGGAGAGCCAGTTCACAGCCTACCACATCTCATGGCCAGGACACCTCCATTACTTTTCAGCCTGACCTCTTCTGGCTGGATTTCCCCCCATTAACATGGGTAGCTCCCTGGCCTGGCAGTCTCCTTCCTTGGCATCTGTGTCCAACGCACACTTGGGAATGGAGGGGGATGATCAGGGCTTGGTAGGATTAGAGCAGAGGTCTCAAACTCAAATCACCGTGAGGGCCGCATGAGGACTAGTACAGGGCTGAATGAGGACTAGTACATTAGTGGCTAGCACCTCTGCTTAACATGCAGAAGGTCCTGGGTTCAATTCCCAGGGGGTTGGACTCAATGATCTCATGAGGTCCCTTCCAGCCCTATGATTTGATTTGATTTGATTAGCCCAAGGGCCACACCATTAAAACCTTTTCACACAACGATATCACAAATATCGGTAACAATAGTGTCGTTGCAGACCTCAGGAAATAGCTTTAGGGGCTGCATGCGGCTCATGCGCCATATGTTTGAGACCCCTAGACTAGAGCAATGGGAATGGAGGGAAAGCAATAACCAGTGGTTAAAGTATAATTTGGTGTGCCCTCGAACCCTCCTAAATTTCTGGGCCCCTTTCATGCAGGTCTGGGCCCCCTTCACCCACCCCAGCTACTTCCCTCCCCAAATACTTGCCACACTACCCTGGCTATTGTCCCCAGCTCCAGCTACAGCCCCCCAAATGCCTGCTCCCTACCCCAGCTACTGCCACCACCCAAGCTACAGTCCCTGAAATGCCTACCCCACATCCTAGCTACTGCCCCTGAAACACCTACCCCTTAACAGACTCCTCTTTCCCCATGTTCTCCCCAGCTCACCATCCTGATCCTTTCTTCCCTTTCCCCATCAGCTGCCTGACTGTCCCCAACAGCCTATCCGACTGCCTTACTCAGTGGAGAAGGGAAGGGGCGCGCAGAGACTCATGGCCACCACTGAGGTGGCTGAGGAGCCGGGCTAGGCCAGGGCTGGCGGAGGGAGGCTACAGCTACAGCACTGGCCAGCTGGCAAGAGGGGGCATGAGCACGAGACTTGTTCCAGGCCATGCGTGCTGCCTGAGCCCAGCAGGTAGGGGCGAGGCCGGTTCAGGCGCTGAGAAATGAGGGGAAGGGTGGCTGGGCTTGCTCCCGCCTGCAGCCCCTTGAGCCGGCCCCGGGGGAACGCACGGGAATGCTGTGTTCCAATGCATTCTTCTATTTTTAGGGGGCCCCAGGACACTGCCCCCTAAAAATGGGGGACGTTCCGGGGCATTCCAGCTTACTTTAACCCCTGGCAATAACCTAGGAGAGTCTTGGAGTCTGAAAGTAATTAGAGGGAATGGAAGCTGGTTAGGAGTGTATTAGGCTGTCAAGGGAACTACTAGAGACTTCTTCACATGGAGCTTGTAAACTGGACCTTTGAAAAGTGCCCTCCAGCACAGAGTGTGTGGAGCACATGTGCATTCTGTAGATTTGATAATTAATGCCTTTTGACCCTTAGATGTTCCCCTCTTAGTCTAGGCTTGGGTGTCTCTGTGCAGGCCATTCCCGTGATGCCCTGGTGTTACAATGGTGACACAAGGGCACCAAAGAGTGAACCTAGCTATTCAGAGGTTTAAACTCAGGGAGCCTACTGTTCTGAGCACAGCTGGTTGTGAGGTCTGGAGGTAAGGTTGACTTAATCTTATATAAGCCCTGCTTCCAGATGCTTAGATTTTTACTAAATGATAAACATTCAGGTTGAAATTTCTTCTTGCTGGGTGTCTGCCTTGGGGAAAAATCATTCAGCTGTTTCCAGGACTACAGAGAGGGCAAAAGAGGTGGATTTTCCCAAAGTTCGTTCCCAACCATACCCCTGAGGAGCAGCATTACGTCCAGGATCCAGAGCTGAAGCTTCAAAATTGGCAGAGGGATGGTCTGAGGGCTGGGGGCGTGGCTTTTATTGCTCTCACAAACATCTGCTCAGTTTTGGCTGAGTTGTGGGCCTTCAGCCAATTAAAAAACAACAAGGAGTTGTGTGGCACTTTAAGACTAACAGATTTATTTTTTGCATGAGCTTTCGTGGGAGAAGATCCCACTTCCTCAGATGCTTCGAAGATGGGTGAACTTACAGAAAGGAATGAAACTAAATGCAAGGGGGTGTAAAACATAGGATCAGGTCATAAAGCAGCCAATTGCCATTTGTACACTTGGGAGAGTTTGTTACAGTCTTGCTGCTGAAATTCTTTATGTTTGGCTTGCCACAGAGTAAACTCCAGCTAGAATATCTTCTACAGAAGGAGTGAAAAGCTGGGACAGACTCCCAGATGGCAAAAAAGCTAAATGGTTTCAAGACTGAGTTTAATATGTTCATGGAAGAGATGGTATGCCAGCGATGGTGTGTGTCAGATCTGTAAGGATCAGCAGCAAATATCTCCCAAGGTTGAAGGAGAGATACTAGATAAGGCAAAATGAGAGTTACTCAGAGAATTCTTTTCCCTGATGTCTCACCAATATGCTCAGGATCTAACAGATCACCATTTTTAGGAGCAGGAAGGAATTCCCCTTTGGAATTTTATTTTCACCTGTAACGTGGGGCATGAGTCATTTTGAAATGGTGACACAAGGAGTCTGGTGGCATTTTTAAAGACTAACACATGAGCTTTTGTGGGAGAAAATCGCACTTCATCAGATGCTTGAAGATGGGGAACTTACAGAATGGGAGCAAAATAAATGTAGGAGAGTGTAAGTCAAGGGATCAGGTGGATTTTTGGTAGCTTTAAGTCTTTAAATTGTGTTTTGAGAACTTCATTGACTCAGCGGGAGGTTAGGGATCTATTACAGGAATGGGTGAGTGAGGTTCTATGGCTTGCATTGTGCAGGAGGTCAGACTGGATGATCACAATGGTCCTTTCTGGCCTTAGCTGGAGCTGCTCACAGATGTAGAGAACTTGAAATCAGGTAAGTAGATGATGCAGACACTGCTGCCATCTCTTTGGGGCAAGGTGAGTGTCAGCATGGTTCCACATGATGAAGGTGGAACCTTGGTCTCTTCTGTTCTCCCTAGGGTGTGTATTTAGTTGACCAAGGACTGAAATGCTTTAGTCTAGCTCAAGTCCTTAGCCTTGCTCAGTGGGTTTCTGAGTGAAACGAATGTGGTAGAGAGCCGTGGTTTTTGACAGCCAGTCCATGGACCAGGGCTGGTTCCTGAGATCTCTCTCATGTGGCTTATGAAGGCAGTAAACTAGTATCAGAAAGGTTGAGAAACACTGGTATAGAGGAGCTTGGATGGTCAGATGCCTTTCTCCAGTTTGCTGCCATCTTTCATGCCTCTCGGCTGCAGCTTCAGGCCCTGAGAACTGTGCTTGGAACTAAAGAAATGCTCTGTGATGCTAAGGACTTTTCATGCCATAGATGCCTTAGATTTGGCACCCAAAGTTAATTGACGATCTTGTCCATTAATCTGTGCCTCAGTCGCCCCCCCTCTGTAAAATGGGGATAATACCTCATCCATGCACACAGGATGTTGTAGCTGGCAAGCATTAGTGAAATATTCTGTTGCTATAGTGCAGAGCGCCACCACAAAGCCCATAGGTAATTAATCATTTTGTTTTCAGGGACAGCTCCTCTTACTGCTGCCAGCTGAGGCTGATGCAGCTTTTGGGGTAAATGAAGCAGGTGACCACCCCTGCTGTCCAATTAGTTTGGAATGGGGCCTCTTACTCTTTGGGACCCTAGGCAGGAGCCTGCTTTGCCTACCCCAAAGGCTGCCTCTGCTGGCAGGCCTTGGTTTGCTGGAGGTCTCCATATTGCACTGCTTCAAACAGATCACATAGTTCTAGAGGGCTGAGGTAGTAATGTCTGGGACAGACTGGAGTGGAGAAAGCCAGAGATAGGACAGGGAGAGAGCACCAAAACGTGTTCACCCACCTTCCGTAGCCCGAACACTACTGCAGCTGTGACCTCACCTGGCACTTGACAGGTCCAAGGGACCTCAGCAATGGAGTCCAGGTGCATCTGACATGGTTCTCGAGGTACCTGGAACTGGGAGACACGTTGTTTCCATTGTCAGCCACTCAAACTTTCTCCTCTGGACTAGGCCAGCCCTGACCTGTGACTGTTACCAGGCATTACATCCTGGTCTCGGTTCTTCAAGAGTCTGGTGAAGTGGGATTTTCTCCCACAAAATCTCACGAGATAAATGAATGTTAGTCTTTAAAGTGCCATAAGACTCTTTGTTTGTTTTACCCCAGTCCCAGAGCCCCACTGAAGGGGTCCCTTCTGCTCTCCATCCTAGTTTCAGAAATCCCAGATCCTCTGCCCTCTTCAGTCATGGCTCCCATATCACCCACCGCACTCGTAATCAGATTGATTTCAGACAGAACAGATTCCCCAAGAAAGAAGGGAGAATGATGGAGACCAATGATTACAATGTAGAACAAAATTCTAGAATTTAAACCACAACCTAGGAATTGTTCCCTTTCCTGGCTACTAAAGGAGATTTTCACCCTTTCTCTTCCCCAACCACCAAGTTCAGTCTGTTGCAAAGCTAGGCTGGTTCCCAGGCACCAGGATCCAAACTTTCATGAAACACCCCCGCTCAACAAGATGTCTTTTCCCCTCCCTGCATCCTGCTGAAACAGCCTTTTTTCTCTCTTCACAGATGGGGTGATCCCCAGTCTTACTAAAGGTCCTTTTGTGCTCCAAATGGCTTTGATAGTTGGCAGATGTCTGTGGTGGTTTTCCATTGACTGTTCTGGAATGGGGCAAAGGCCAACAACTGAGCATGCCATTAGGTCATCAGGTACCTGGGAGGGGGTGGCACCTCCCTCTTACAACATTACCCTCCTGCCTCCTTTTAACCTTAAGGCCATCAGGGCATAAACTTCACTGTAGTGGTGTTATTCCTTAAATATTCCCTGTGCAGGGCCAGCTCTACTGTGAGGCAAGAGACAGACATGGCTTCGGGTGACAGTTCTTAGGGGCGCCTAGCCCCCCTGCAGATCAGGCTGGCTCCCGCCTCTTCAACTCTTTCCTAGCAGCTCAGGCACTTGTTAGTCAATCTGAAGCTTAAGTCATGTAGGCAAAGTGCGCTTTAAATCCCTCTGCAGTCAGACGCTGGAGATTTATGCACTTTGGAAAACTGTTTTCAACCTCCATGAATGAGATGGGGGGTGTCAAATCAAAATTTGGCTTGGGGCGCCACAACCCCTTGAGCCTGTCCTGTCCCTGTGCACACATCCCACCATCATTATGGACATCCATAGGTTGCGAGCTTGCAGGAGAGACTTCACACATTGCTCTTTATGGAGACACCTACTGTAAGCAATGAATTGATGTGATGAGTTTGTCAGGTCTGAGATGAGGGCTGAGTTGGACTGGCAATCAGTTCAGATCAGCTTAGGTACCCATAGCTGGGTGCCCAATAACTGTAACAGTGAAGACCAAGATTCAGTATCTTCACTGCAGAAGGAATTGTTGAAAAGCAGAAATCACAGACAAATAGAAGGGCCTCAATTTCACAAGCATCAGCCCTCAGTAACTAGGCTGGCCCCCCATAGCATCTTGATTAGTAAACAAAGTGAGTAATAGCTACCAATCCCAACTGAAGACTGTCTCTGTCTTCTACTGGGTCCTTCAGCTCCTTGGTCTATTTCCTGAGTCACTCACACTGGGGTCTTGGTCTACAGTCCCTTGTAGCAGGGTCTGGGTTAATCTGAGGCCTTCTGGTTTCATGTCCCTCTTCCATTTGACAATAGCACCAGCCTTTTTTTGTATGCATATATTTAGAGAGATAGGTAGCAAATGCTAGATAGCATGTGATCTCTCTAGTACTTTCCAAGGGAGTCACAGGTCCCCACAATATACTTTAGTAGTGTATAAACAGGGGTTAAAGTATCATTTGGGGGCACCAGAACACTCCTGCGCCAGTGGGCCCTCCACCCACACTGGTGGCCCCCCCCCCCAGACCCCAGCTCCTGCGACCCCCCCCCATGCCAGTGTCCCACTCCTACCCCTAATTCCCCCCCCAGTGTGAGCTGGCTGCCCTTGCACTCATCTGGCAGTGGCGCGGCTGGGGAGGTGGGGGTGGTAAGCCTGGGCGCCACGGCTGTGGCAGGGCCTGGAAGGGGAGGGATTTGGGGCAAGGCTTGAGCCCTTCCCAGGAACACCCCTGGCCCAGCCCCCTGCCCTCCTCCCCTGCCTGCTTGAACACCCCAGAACACTGCTCCAGGGGCTGCTATTCTTAGGGGCCCAGCGTTTGGGCCCCTAAAAGTAGAACATGGACCTGGAACGCAGCGTTCTGAGGCCCACTGTTTTTCAATGGTTGGCTCCAGAACGCAGTGTTCTGGCTCTGCATTCTATTTTTAGGGGCCCTGGAATGCTAACTTTAACCCCTGTGTATAAATGAACATATTATAATTAATCTATAATTTTTGAGAAGAGGATACAGGAACTGGCTGATCTTCACCTTCTATAAATTGACGTCACGTTCTTACATAGAGTCAGTTGACCTTTACATATCTCCGTGTATATACACCAGGCAAACTAGCCATTGGTTGACCATGGCCATTGGTCTTCCATATCAGCATAGCTGCTGATGCAGGGCCCTGGGAAGCATGTGAGTTTGGCCTTCTCAGTGTTTTTTTCATGGACTAGTGCCGATAGGCCCCGCTCCCAGAACTCCCTAGCACTCAGGGTCACAAGATTTGGCCATTGTAACACTATATAGTGATTCAGCACTGTCCCAACAAGATGTTTACAAGGAACAGGTGGCTCTTTGCCGAGGAGGTGACAGCATTTGGCATCTTTGAAAAAGAGCTTTCCGGTTTCTGTGCTTTCCTCTGCCATGCCCAGGGTGGGCCACCACCTTTGTTTGAGGGCAGTCCAAGTGGCTAGTTTGGGTGTTGCCTGTGCTGGTTTGGACAGTGCTCTGAGAATACTGCAAGAGGGCCATGGGCTTGGGTGCTCTAGGGACCTTCAGGCAAAGATGCTGAATTCTGCTTGCTCCTGACCGTGAGGTCAGACTCCAGCCTGAGCAGGGATATCTCCACTGCAATTTTATAGCCCCCTGAGGCCCGATAGGCTGACTTGGGGTCAGACTCAGTGCTGTGGGTTTTCTAGCACAGCATAAATGTGCCCCAGTCTTCCTTCTTAATGTACATCCTGGGTAACCAGATAATTAGACATAGACACAGGTTTCTAAGCATCAGAGGAGTGATGTTCTGAAATAGTCTTCTGAGGAGAGCAGTTGGGGGCAAAGAATCTAGCTGGTTTCAAAACTGAGCTTGTTAAATTTATGGAGGGGGTGCTATGATCGGAAAGTCTCATTTGGCAATTAACTGATCTTTGCCTACTAATAGTAAACATGCCAATGTCCTGTGATGGGACATTAGATGGATGGGCTCTGAGTTGGTACAGAGAATTCTTTTTGGGTGCCTGGCTGGTGAGTCTTGCCCACATAATCAGGGATTAGCTGATTGCCATATTTAGGGTGTGTGTGGGGGTATTTTCCCCAAAGGTG
Source organism: Podocnemis expansa (assembly GCA_007922195.1). NCBI lineage: Eukaryota > Metazoa > Chordata > Testudines > Podocnemididae > Podocnemis > Podocnemis expansa. Next base: position 55,163,403 of record ML681972.1, on the reverse strand, counting down.
GATTGGCAGGGGCCATAGGGTTTTTTTGCCTTCCCCTGTGGGTCGTGGGTCACTTGCTGATGGTTTCTCTACACTAAAGTCTTTAAATTATGATTTGAGGATTTTAATAACTCGGTCATAGGTTGTGTATGCTGCAGGAGTGGGCCAGAGGTTCTGTGGCCTGCATCGTGCAGAAGATCAGACAAGATGGTTGTATTAGTCTCCTCTGAACTTAAAATCTGTGAATCTATTGTTCAATCTTTTCTGGAGAACTTTGCAGGGAGAGGGCCACTGAACAGGATTCTGGGTCTTGGCATTTCTCAATCCCCATGTGCATGGGTTAAAGTGGGCTGGAACATGGTGGAACGGTGTTCCAGGGCCCACTATTTTTAGGGGTTCAGTGTTCCAGGACCCCAAAAATGGCAAATGGAGCCAGAATGCTGCATTCCGGGGCCCACCATTTAAAAATAGCGGGCCCCAGAATGCAGCATTCCAGCTCCATTTTCTGTTTCTAGGGTCCCCTACAGTGAGCCCCTAAAAACAGCAGGCCGCAGAATGCCATTCCGCCACATTCCAGGAGGGCAGGGAGCTGCCCAACACAAGCTGAGGCTCAGGCCAAAGCCTCAGCCCAGGCCGGGGCTGCTCCAGTGATATGGTGGCCAGGTAAGGGGGCCCTCAGGGATGGGGGTTGGGGCAGTATTCTCCCCAGAACTTGAAATTAGAGAGAGGTTTGGGAGGTGTAGGAGATGCTCACTAATTTGGTATAACACTGTTACTAGCTGACAACTGGGGGTAGTTGGGAAATTCAGGAAGGGTGGGGGGGAGTTAGGGAAATCCCTGGTTCAGGGACAGGCGAGCCGGCCCGGCAGGGAAGGGGGTTGGCGAGACAGGGGCCAGGGGCAGTAGCTGGAGCGGGTGGTAGGTGTGTGGGGGCAGTAGCTGGGGGGGCGGGCAAGTGTTTGGGGGGCAGTAGATGGGGCATGTGAGGAGGGCCTGCACCAATGTAAGGGGGGCCCAAACCAGCGTGAGGGGAGCTCACCAATTTAGGAGGGTTTTGGGGCCCACCAAATTATACTTTAACCCCTGCCCATGTGGATATTTATCAACTAGGATCAAGTCCCTCCTTAACCTCTCTTTGTTAAGCTAAACAGATGGAGCTCCTGGAATCCCTCACTATAAGGCAGGTTTTCTAGTCCTTCAGTCATTCTCTTGGCTCTTCTATGAACCCTCTTCTATTTATAAATATCCATCTTGAATTGTGGGCTCTAGACCTGGACACAGGATACCAGCTGTGCTTACACCAGGGACAAATACAGAGGGGAAATAACCTCTGTGCTCTTACCTGAGATTTCCGGTTATGCATCCCAGTATTGCGTTAGCCACAGCATCACACAGATCTTTCTCAGGGTCATTCTATTAAATCACTCGATATGGTAATAGGGGTAGTGTGCTCTTTGTCCCAAAGCTCATTGTCTGGGGCATAGGGAGGAATTTAGAATCTCTTTAATGAAAGCAGGGTACTTTGACACTCTTCATAAGAGTCTATGGGAGGTGTCAGGGGTATTTCTGAGTCCTGTTTAGGCATATCCACATGGGAAGTTATACTTTAAACCATTATAGTAACACCAGTGTATCTCTCATGTGGACACTCTTGTTCCCTATGAGGGACTTTTTACAGTGTAGCTTAACCTGCTTCCAAAGCAAAGTAAGCTGAAGCAGCAAAATTCAGTAGCAAAACTGAATTCAGGGAAGTTCAGAGGCCTGTGTTAGACAGGAGGTCAGTCCAGAGTCTCAGAATGGTCTCATCGGATGTGTTGACACTTGCAAGTTGGTTCAAATTAAGGAGGCATAATTCAAACTAACTTAGTGCCTGTCTAAACTAGGCTTTAATTAGTTCAAATTAAGGAATTCCTTAGTGTGACCCGGGCCTTCTGGGATAACCTGCTGAATGTGCCAAAATCAGGGAAAGCTGGAAAACCAGGGGCCAAACCCCCAAACCACTGACGGGTGGTACTTAAACCACTCTCCCAGTCAGTAATGAAACATGCTTCTCATTCCCCTCTTTGGTCATCACCAAGTATAGCAAAATAAAAACAGTCCCCTTTATTGCATACCAGCTCCTTTGGTCCCCACCTACCCACTGTGTCTCTTCAAGAAATAGGTTCTCCTGATCCCAAAGGGCCAGCCACATCACCCAGAACAATATAGGCTTGGGTCTTACCCAAAATACCACACTGCCAGCCAATCTTTTAGTAACTACAACTACAAAGGTTTACTATAACAAGAAAAGAAACAAAATATGAGAGATGTTAAAGGGTCAAAGTGAATCACATACATACAAATGATTTAGAGTTCATAGAAACAGGAGCATTGCTGCCCTGGGGAAAGACCCACGGTACAGGCTTGGGCCCCACCCCCTGGCCACAGGCCACATCCTACCATGGCCATGATTCTCTGCCAGGGCCCAATCCGGCCTCAGGCTCCTGCCGTCACCTGCCCGGCCGTGGATCCCCAGCCAGGGCCAGGGAATGGGCTGGTAAAGGCGGGTGCTGCTGCAGGTGGCCTGGCCTGAATTCCTGGCCAGGGACTGGGCTAGGAGTGGCAGGTGCCATCACGGCTGAGATGGGCAGGCACTGCCACCAGTGGCCAGGCCCCAGATCTCTGGCCTGGGACGGGGCCGGGAGAGGCAGGGGCTGCCCTGGACATTTGGGGCACTGGTGCTGGGACTCGGGGCACATGCCCCGTGTGCCAGGTGTCAGCAACGCCCCTGCATAGAAAGCAAGTCCTTGAAGAATCTGTAGTTTGCAGGTTAATCCAATTCCTCTGGTATGCACCCAGCCCCTGGGTGGGTCCCAGTCCTTTATTCAGTCCCAGAAAAATAGTTCCAGAGGAGGGTGTTGGTTGCAGAGAGACTGAAGACTGAATGGAGATGAGGCCACTGCCTTTTATCACCTTTGGCTTTCCCATGCTGTCAGAGTCCTTGCCAAATGAAAATGGAGTTGAGTCACATGGTCTGTCTGGGTGACTGGTCAAACAGGTTTCTTCCTAGGCCCACTGTACCTGGGAGTTCCCTTGATGGGCCATCAAGAGGACAGTGGTTTTGCAGACACCCAGTCTGGGATTGCCTGAGAATTAAATAACTTGGAACACACAAAACAAATAGATTCCTAATTTCTAATACAGATATGATACCTACATATATACCATATAATCATTCCTAGCAGATTACAGCCTTTCTATTGCTACCAAACAGGGCATATCATATGCATTATTGCAAATATGAAATATTAATATGAAAGATAATCATAAATAGTCCCCCAGACCCAGACAGCATCATGCTTAGTTTGAACTAATGAAATCTTAGTTCGAACTAGTAAGACCTGCCAGTTAGTTTGAACTAAGTCCTTAGTTCGAGCCTTAGTTCAAACTTTGTTAATTCGAACTAATAAGTTTTGAGTTTAGTTCAAATTAAACTCAAACTTCTTAGTTCGAATTAACAAATTTGAACGAACTTTTCCTAGTGTAGACACAGCCAATTATCCAGCCTTGTAGTGTGTGGAGTAAGAAAGTTTAGATGAGGAGGTCAGTTCTACTGGGATAACACTGTATAGTCAGACAAGCCTTCGGTTTTAGATTAACACCGAGCTAACTAAGAACAGGTACCAGAGGTAATAGACTGATTTGTTGGTAACTCTGCCATGTACATCTTGGAGTACATGTTTTATCCTCCAGTGGGTTTAGCCCCCCAGCCTTCAAGAGGAGAAAAGGTGTATATGTCATGCAAGTTACCCTCCATTACCACTGGTTGGTTATGTCTATGTGGAAATTAAAAATCTGCAGCTGGCCCATGCAAGGTGGGAGTCAGAGTCCCAGAGTATGTCTAATTGCTGTGGAGAGATGTTCATTTACCCATGGTTAAATCCTGGGTCAGGACAGATCCTGCACTACCCCCTCCTCTTTAACTTGAGCTGCTGACTGGTGGGAAAACTACATGCTGCCATGTCTTCTCTGGGGTTTTACCCAGCATGTGCTAACATGAGTTCAGAATGTGCTTTCTCATAGCAAAGACTTCCCTGACAAGAAACATCTGGCACCTTCCAGTACTTAAACTGTATTGGAATGAGTCTGCTGCATGTTTCCTGTGAAATGCCTTAATCTTGTGACCCAAGGTGTGCATCCCAGCAACAGGCTGGGTACTCAGCCCTTGTTACACTGGAGGGGCACAGAGATGTGGGCACGACTTTGTGTGGACCAAACACTGTTCAGATATTTCAGTGAGGTTTCAAAACACCTGGTCACCACATATAACCCTTAAGTCAGACCTCTACAACAGATCATTAAGGACCTCCAGCCTATTTTAAACGATGAACTCTCACTGTCTCTAGCCTTGGGAGATAGACTTCTCCTCGCCTACAGACAACCCCTGAACCTTAAACAGATGCTCACCAGCAACTACAAACCTAACAACAGAAACATTAAAGCAGGCACATATCCTTGCAACAAACCACGCTGCTGACTTTGTCCACATATCTGCACTAAAAACGCTATCATAGGACCTAATCAAGCCAGCTACTCCATCAAAGCATCCTTCACCTGCTCATCCACTAATGTGATTTATGCCATCATGTGCCAGAAATGCTCCCACGCCTTATACATTAGACAAACAGGACAGTCACTATGTAGAAAAATAAATGCACACAGAATTGACATCAGAAATCACAACACTAAAAACCAGTTGCTTAGCACTTCCATCTTCCTAATCACTCCAATGATGATTAGTTAATGATGGTCCTCAAGAAAATCAATGGGTCATCAAGACTTCAAAGAGAAACAACTGAAATTTAAATAATATGCAGATCAGATTGTGTCAAAGCAGGACTGAATGGTGACTATGAATACTTTTCACTTTATAACAGGTAATTTGACTTCATGCTCCCTCTGTGTGCTGTTTCCTAGAGTCTGACTCCTTACAAGTGCTCTGATTTGCTGTTGCAGTCTGACCTAATCCCATGTCTTACACTCCCCTGCATTTATTTTCATCCAATTCTGTAAGTTCTTCCTCTTCAAAGTGTCTGGCAAAGTGGGATGTTCTCCCACAAAAGCTCATGTGATAAATAAATCTGTTAGTCTTTAAGTGCTACAAGACTCCTTGCTTTTTTTGCTTTACTAGACTAACATGGCTGCCCCTTCAGAATTGTACTGAATGATATTTTAAGTCAGAGCCGTAATGCGGCGTTTTGCTGCCCAGGGTGCGTTCTGATAGGAACGTGCCCTTCCCATTAGCGGCGCTTAAAGCTGGCACCGCAAAGCTGCCCCTTTAATAGTGCGGCTCTATTGAGCTGCTTCGAGCTGCCCAGGGCTGTGCCCCGTCAGCCCTGCTGTAGTTACAGCCCCTTTTAAGTTCCCCTTGTTTTATATTTCTTTAACTCGGTTCCAGCACTGTGTCAGTCTAGTTCAGCAAAACAAACAAGGGGTCCTGTGATACTTTTGAAGACTAACAAATTTATTTATCGCATGAGCTTTTGTGGGAGAAAATGGAGAAGTGGGATTTTCTCCCACGAAAGTTCATGCAATAAATAAATTTGTTAGTCTTTAAAAGTGCTACAGGACTCCTTGTTTGTTGAGCTGTGTTGTTTCTATGTAAAGCATTGTCTGTATGTACAGGTGGGTAAGTGGAAAGGATGTAAACATGATGACAGGAGGCTAATGAATTGGCTGTTAGTATATTGCAGTGAAGTAGTCCACAGGACTTATGAAATGCTCTGGTGGGCCTTGTATGGCCTGCTGGCCATAGGCTGGGCACCCTGAGCTACATCACTGCTGGTACCACACAGGAAAATGTTTCACCAAAACTTATTACTGGGCTCTTTTGAGATCCCAGGCAGGTTGTGTCTGCCACTTGACCCTGCTTTCAGAGCTAATGCTTGCCAAATATTATTTCATTTGCTGGTGATCAAATGCCATGCACGTTGCACTGTGTGTAATTGTGCCACAGATAACATGACCATCTTGGGAGGAACAAAAGAAAGATCCTACTGGAGAATCTGTGATTGTTTCCATCAGGGGCCATGGGGGAGTCAGTGGAGAATATTATTCCCTGAAACGCCAGTGTCTGCTAGCAGGGCACAGTGAGAGTTAGCCTGGAGACTGGAGGGTGTGTGGTTGCCTTGAAGAGCTGGCAGAGCCGTATATAGCTGAAAGTGAGTGGGGCCAAGCTCTCCCGGCACACTGGAAAATCCAGCGGGTTGGTTTCAAAACTTGTGCCAGTTCTCTGGCTTGTCTTGGGACAGAAAACGTCATGGCCGAAGCAGGCACTGGACGCGGTCCCCACCTGAGGGGTTTGGCTGGGCTCGGATGACCAGCTGGCCTTGTTTTCACTCTCTAATGCTGCTTTAGGAACAACAGGGGCAGCAGTTACCCTCTCTGGATCTTTAAAAGCCACATGTAAGTCTACACCACAGGTGGAGGCTTGAGTACGGCATGCATGGACAAGCCCGACTCACCCGAGCGAGTGTTCACCAGGCTAGGGTGGAAACCAAGAGCTATGGAGCTGTGTAACGCCAGCTGGGCTTGTGAAACTCCTGTTGCTGCTGCTTCTCTGCATGGTGGGACCCACGCTAACTAGATCAAAGCATTCCGCTGCTGCCCCTTGGATTGCAGTGCAGACCCCCCAGAGTGGCTGGTGTGTTACCTACTCTCTCTTCCACAACAACCCAGTGGCAATGCACTTCCCTGTGTTTTCTGACCCTGTTGCTTGCTGCCCCTCACCCACATCTGCCCCATGGGCAGACTTGCCCAGGTTCCCTGCCCTGTACTAAGAGGTGGACGATAAAGCCAGTGGCTAGTCGTGCTCCAAGTGCATGGCTTGGGTGAGAGGGATGGTGTTGTGGGCAGCTGCCAATGTCCCGAACCTTGGGGCTGCTCAGCTTCTCCAGGGTGCCTCTGTGCCTTGGATCCATTGGTAGGGGGCATCCGGCTCAATAGCCTGTTGCATAAATCCTCCCTGAACCCATTGTTGTGCCTTTAAACAGAGTTTGTGTTTCCATCTTTGCTTGAGGGCCCTGTACCTGTGAGGTGTGCATGTGGGGCTCCTGAACACCCTTGCTCTGCCCCCTTTTGGCGACACCAGCAGCTCCAGTGATCCCATCTCCTGGGATTTCTGCTCATCCACCTCCCCAGGGTCTGGAGCTAAGATCTGTCCCTGTTCTGTGGGGGATAATTTGGCTGGCACACCAATGTATTCAGATCTGCCTGCTTGAATTCCTGGGGCATCCACTGCCTGTGGGCCCCTGCCTGGGCTGAAATGCCCATGGTAGTGATTTGTGTTTGGACAGAGTTGGTAATAGTTGCTTTCCTGTTGCTCTCCTTTCCAACCCCCTTTTCAGGCAAACACTTCCCCCTCTTCGGCTCCGCTGCTGTGCTAAAAAGGTCCTGGACGGCAGGATGCTGGGATTAGCATACAGCTGGGTTAATAGAGGACACTCAGCCACTGCATTGCAGGTAGAACAGAGCATGCTCACTCCCACCGCTCCACTCCCCTGCCAGTGCCAGCCCAGCGCCTGCTCCTTTGATTGATAGCCCCCCCAGCCGTGGTAGCATTGCTCTGGTTGGGGCTGAGAGCAGCCCTGGGTTCTGCCAGCCAGCTGTGTGGCCAGCTCCTCGCTGGCCACTTTGTGCAGGAGGCACTGGGGAGTCCCCTTCTTGGCTCTCCTTACTGAGACTAGTGCTCTGGAGGGGTTGGCTGCTTCCTGGCTCTGAGCTGCCAGGATTCCTTCACTTGGGTCAACCCTGCAAGCCCTCCACATGCAGCAAGCATCTCCCTCTGTGCAGAGCTGCCAGCTCCAGTGCCTTCCCCCACCCCCTTTCTCAGATGTACTTGTGCTCAAGGAGTATATGGATGCCACTGTCCCAGTGGGGAGAGGGTGTCCACATGGACGGAAGGGAGCTGGAGCTGTGCCATCCATGGGGCACATTTGAACTGTCCAGCCTGGCCAAGCTTCTCCCCAGTGGTATTGGGCAACTGCTGGGGCTTCCCAAAAGTAAATGGCAAGGAGAATCACTAGCCTCTCAAAACACCACCATGGCAGGGATGGGAGTGCCTGGTACAGCCTTGAGGAGAGTGGCTGAATTTATCCCTAGGGAGCCAACAGCAGCTTTGGAATAGCCTGACTGTGTCAAAGGAGGGTGATAAAAGCTACTGGGGGCTTTGACCCCAGCTTAAGAAAATTTTCGTGTTGTTGACGACCTAGGGGGCACTCTCCTCCCTGTTCAGCACTTATCCTGATACCCTAGCATGGTGCTACAGGCTGCCCCACTCCCTCCCCAGGACTTCTCACCCAGCACTGTACCCTTTAACTATGCTTTAATTGATTTTTGGCAAACAATTAATCCACATCAGGACTGATTTGGCTCTAGTGAGAGAATTTATTGACCCGGTCACTAGCAGACTTATTATCAGCCCCCTCAGCTATAGCCCCAGTATTACAACACACCCTGAGTGCATGGGTAAACTGGCTCAGAGAGGTGGTGTGACATAGACTGGCCCATTAGTGGCAGGACTGGGAACAAAACCCAGGAGTCCTGACTCCCGTGTCAGTGTTCACTTTACTAAACCTGAATTACAGATCTCCAGCACCAGCTCCAATGATTCACTTTTGCCTGATGCTTCCCATTCTTGGACCCTGTTCTTATCCATTGCTTGTAACATTGGCAAATGAAACATTTGGGCTGAGATTTTCCATGTTGGGAGTCTGTTTCAAGTTGAATTTTTTGGGGAAGTTTCAGCCAAAATGGTACAATGGTTTCTGAGAGTGAGATTAAGGAAAAATAAATTAGATTTTTTTGGCCCATGTTTAAAAAAAGAAAATCATACAACTGCTTAGTGCAGAATCTTTGGCGCCTTGATGTTTTGGAGCAGGGACTTAAAATTTGGCACAAGGGACTCAGAGATGGTAGGAGGTACATAGGGATGTTTTATTGAGAGCACTGTGTGTCCCTTTCCATTTTTTTGTTGACTAGTCTTTCTTAACTTGATTCCATTCTTGTAAAGTTTGGAATCAATAGAGTGTCCTGCTGCAGTTGTAATTGCCATTGAATTTAGCTTTTTGTCTGCTAATTTCCTAGCTCTGTGTGCGTCTTTTGTTTCTTACAGCTTAGTTATACCTCCGTGAGTAGCTTTCTAGTTTCAGAGAGGAGGGAGGCTGCACCTGCTGGGAAAAAGGGAGAAGCTGCACTATTTTATACAATTTATCCCTGTTTAAAAGTTATTGTAGAAGAGTGGGTTGTCTGAAATCACCAGATGGAAAGCCTCAATTTCAATCATTTAAATTAACATTTTCTAAAGAAAGATGTTCCAGAGGGGTAGGCGTGTTAGTCTGTGTACAGCAAAAACAGTGAGAGTCCTGTAGCACCTTCAAGACTAACACATTTCTTTGGACATAAGCTTTCGTGGGCTTCAGCCCACTTTGTCAGATGCATTCTCATTGGTTGATATAACCATTGAAACATGTAGGATTATGACTAAATAGAGTCTTTACACTAATTTGGTACCTCTTTGCTACCGGGGAGGGTACACTATACTTGAACAATCGTAGATTCTTTAGTTTTAAGTTTTTAGCATATTAGAAAATAGGGAATGAGAGACTATTTATTTACTAGCCTTCTCTGTCCTGTGCTGGCCCCCGTAGAGGATGACAACCTACTACTGCTACCATTTACTCAATTAGATCAAGAAACAGAGGTTGTGGGGTAGATCTCAAGGTGCCCACCTTGCTGATGAATCATGTGAGTTTTGATATGATACCTCATTTTTATTTGCTTTTTAAAGACTCCAGGAAATTCCAATCACATGTACAAAATGCCTCCTTAAAAGGACACTATTCGCATTACACATGCACATGCACACAAGCCACCTAGGAAAAAGAACACTGGTGTGACAATGGGTCCTGGAATCCTGGTCTAGTTCTGGGGCCCACACTTCAAGAAAGACATTGATAAATTGGAGCATGGTCAGAAAAGAGCCATGAGAATGATTACAGGATTAGAAAGCCTGCCTAAGAGTAAGAGATTTAGCTTAGCAAAGAGCAGGCTAAGGGCAGACTTGATCAGTCTACAAATATCTACATGGGGAACAAATATTTAATCATGGTCTCTTCAGCTGAGCAGAGACAGGAACAACACAACTCTATGTCTGGAAGTTGGAGCTAGACAAATTCAGGCTAGAAGTAAAGTGGACATTTTTAACAAGGAGAGCAGTTGACTCTGGGACCAATGTACCGAGGGTGGTGGTGCATTCTCTGTCAGACAATTTTCCAATCCAGATGGGATGTTTTTCTAAAAGCTCTGGTCTAGGGTTTATTTTGGGTCAGGTCTTCAGCCTTTGTTGCACAACGGATCAGCTTGTGTGATCACAACAATACAGTCTGACCTTGAAGTCTTTGACTCTCTGAGACCGCAAAGTCAATGTGAATGGGGACCCTAAAATAGTTCAGACCCTGGGCTCTGTGGGCCCCAGGCCTGCAGTGGGAGGGGACAGGTTTTCAGGTCAAGCTTTTGGGCTCAGACATCCATTCCCACGTTCTCCTCTCTTCTCTGGTTCTGTCCTGGAGCTGACTAGATCCTAATGGGTATGTCTGTGCAGCAATAAAGACCTCATGGCATTGAATTAATCAACTGAGGCTTGGCTGACAGGCTAAAAATTGCTGTGTTGATGTTTGGGCTGGAGTTGGGGGCCTGGGGCAGCTTGAGTGGGGTGAGGTGCTGCAAGTCTTTGGCGGCATCTCAAAGCATCCTGGGAAACACATATCCCTGTCTGTGGGGTATGCTTGCACCGTGGCTGGCTGTGGATTTGACATGGGAAGAGCATGGCTGTGGGCACGCCTTATGGTATCCCTTTGGTGCTTTGGCCTCAGATATTCCTTGCCTGCAGCTCATTACTTCAAGTCCCTATCTCGTGTTGTGGGTTGGACACCATGTTTTCTCTTGGGACAGGCAGCTCACTCTACTCTCTGTTCTGCCATCCATCCAGCTCCCCATGGGATTTGCAGCAGGAAGATCATCTGTTCTCTTGCTGTGCTCCCATCACCCGGAATTTTCCTCACTTCTGGCACCCTCCACAGTGGGTCGACGCCAGTGGTTCCCAACCTTTCCAGCAACATGGCCCACTTCAATGAGACAAACAATTCCAAGGCACACCCACTTTTTTCAGCTGGGACCGATTGCTTATAAACATCATATTTACTTGCATTTTACTATGCTTAAGGTCTCACTAGAGTGCGTTGCAACACAGTGCATACAACAAGCTAAAGAAGGATCAAATGCATTAATGGTTCAAATCCACTGGAAAAAAAATACATGCCACCTTAGTATTGCTCTTTGACCAACTGTGTTTAGAATGTTCACATTTTAGAATCAAAGACTGATGCCTTGCTTTTAACTTGATGGTTAATTTTCATGAGTTTTAATTTTGGTTGGATAAAATATTGTTTAAGATGAAACAATGTTTGTTTTACATTGATTTTAATTATTTTTGTACAAAATTTCATGGCACACCAGGACAGTTCTCACAGCACATGCGTGTGCCATGGCACACTGATTGAAAACTACTGCTCTACACAGCGGTAAACCAGAACCTCCCCCAGCTGGCCTGGCTCAGCTGATTTGAGGCTCATTTCCTAGCCTAGCAAAGTTGTCCTGTAGCGCATGTGCAAAAACCCCTCTCCAGATCCCATTGTATTTTGTGCTGAGAAAGCCTAGGGAAAAGCCCTGTGGAATGTAATAGGGACAGAACAAGTAAGATTGTGCAGAAATTGCCCTGGAAAACTATAGGACCTAATTTCCCCCCACCAGGTAGCTTATGTCATCATTGGCTATAAAACCTTCCTCTTCTGTCTTGACCCATTTTGTAAGTGTAAATGGCAATGGCACGAGGATCAGACAGGTGAGAAGCAGCGTCAGAGCATTCAGTGGAGAATTCTGCCCCTGCCCCAGAATCCTGCCTGCTGCTGGGAGGTTTCTAGGGCAAGTCTCTCTCTGGAAAGTGGAGTACTAGCCCTCCCTTGCAGCAAGCTCTGTGCACCTAGGTTGCCTTTGTTGTACTGCAGATTCACCTGTTCTGCTTTAAACGGGCAGTGTGGATGTGAAGAGTTTTCTTTGGAGACGGTGTGACCTTGTAGCTAGAACTCTGGATTGGGACATGGGCAATCTGGGTCCTGTTCCTGCCATTAGCCTGCTGGGTGGGTGACTTTGGGCAAGAGGTGTCACTGTTCTGTGCCTCAGTTTCCCTCTCTGTGAAATGGGGTTAATGGCATTGCCCTCCTTTTTGCAAAGTGCTTGGCGATTGTGGATGAAAGGTGCTAGCTAAGAGCTGAGTGCTCTGATGCAATGATCCTACTGCAGTCTGGGACCAGCTACAGCCATGCCTTCAACATTTACTTTGGAGCAGTGTCAGATCGTGGGAGCCCAGCACCCGGGGTCCAACACTTGTATTTGTGGCCCCCCAGCCAAGTCAGTGGCAGTGCCCCAGGGGGAGGGGAGCTATGGGCCCATTTCCATTCTCCCCTCCGCTGTGGCGATGGTAGAGGTGGTGGGAGTAGGAATGGAAGTGGGAGTGACAGGGGCAGATGCTAGGGTGTGAGGACACTGATCTCCATGGCTCCCTCATTGCACCCAGAAGAGGTGTGGAGGGGCTGGGAGGACACTTGCTACTCCCCCACAGCAGGATTTCTCGGCTGTCAGTGGGCCTGCAACATGATGGTAGCAGGGTCCTGGCCACATGTGACAGTGAGGGGGCAGCTGCTTTGAGAAAGGTCCAACTGATGCTCCCCCAGGCTGGCATCCAGGACCAAGGCCTGCCCCCACCCCCCACATGCCACATATGTTTGGAGGCCTAAAGTTTCTCCCCTCATGCTTGCATCCAGCTGTCTTGTTTCAGGCAGGTCAGCCTTGGTTGCTTTCCAGCTGGGAAAGGCATTGAAACACACCTGCAAAAAATGTCCCAATGGAATCGGAGAAACCACAGAGGGGGCAGCCCTCAGTGGCCCTCAGGCCTCTCTCCTGTCCAGGATAGGCGACTGTGCTGGGACAGTGCCCTAGTTGTTCTGATGGCTAATGCTAATATTTGATTTAAGTGCTTCTTTTGCCCACTTCAGGCTGTTGCTGCTCCTTCTGCTGTAGTCTGAGACAGTGCAATTCCCTCCTTTCATTTACATGGCTGCCTTGGAGGTATTTACAGACCTAGATCACCCCCTCCACCTCCTCTCTTTAGAAATACAGTTCTTCTTCTAGTGCTGCTCGGATGCATTCAGTAATAGGTGTCTCCGTGCCGGAGCGCCGGATTGGCCGGAAAAAACTTGTCCTAGCCTGTCAGAAGAGGGGAGGCTACCACCGCCCCTCGTGCCACCCATGGCTACATATACAGCCACCTTCTGCCCCCTTCTCAGTTTCATTTCTTCCGCCTTGCGCGTCGGATCTGGAACGTCCACTCCTTGCGAATCACAAGCAGCCTGTCTCTTCGCCTTCGATTCACTGTCCAGAGGGACACATCCCTTTGTGGATTAACTCCACTGCGAGAGTCCCTCAACACTGGCCCAGAACATCACATCGACGATGCTGGGGTTTAAACCATGTGCCGAGTGCGGCAAGGCTTTCCCCCGGGACAACCCCCACGGGAAGTGCCTCAGGTGCATGGGCAAAGACCACATGGTCTTGGCGTGTTCCATTTGTCTCTCCTTTAAATCTCAAACGATTAAGGAGAGGGAACAGCGACGCTGCCCCCTAGCCTTGGAGGAGGCTCGGCACCCTTCACCCAAGGCTTCGGGTGAGAGCCTGACACCGAGACCCAGCTCGGCACCGGAGCCTACGTGGCACCGTGCCACCAGTGGCCGCTGCCGCCGCACCACCTCAGTGCCGACTCTGGCACCGCAGGGCCTACCCGGTGCCTCGGCACCTCAGCACCGATTGAGGTTGCCCTCAGTCAGCCTGGCACCGTCGGCACCAGGCTCGCCTTGGCACTGTGCCATATCGTCTCCGGTGCTGACGACACGATACAGCCTGGCCTCACCGGTGCTGACCTCACCCCGTCACCGGCTGACTCCACCCTCGGCACCACAGAGCCTGGTACCAAAAGAACGGGAATCTTCCTGGCCAAGCAGTCCTCTCTCCCTTACCGAGGACTTGCCCATGACTCACGCGGAGTCGCTTCTCGTCCCATCCACCCCGGAAACGGTGGAGGCAGCACGAGCCCTGCTGCTCCTCCCGACTCCCCCTGCCCCACCTCCAAACAGAAGGGGCAAACAGGCCTTCATTTCGAAGGCCTGGGTTCATCCAGGACTCTCACCCTCACTGTCCAGCACCTCGGCTTCCACCCCAGTGGGGGCTGATACCACTCCACCGATGGCACTGGGCCAGTAATCCCGATTCCCTTCCCCCGGCTCCAGCCCGGAAGAGGGACCTTCCAGGGGCGCCAGACGGCCCCAGTGCCGCACATTGGCACCATCACCCTTCCAGTTTCGGCCACAAGAATGGTCCCATGTGGGAATTCCCTCCCCTCCGCGGTGGGCTCTTGGTGCTGTGCTGTCCCCGGCACCGGAGTCCTTTATAGGCAGCCTCTCGGCGCACTTTGACCTACTGCGCCGGGCCACGGCCCACTTAGGTATGGAGGTGGAGTCCCTGAACCTCCCCCCCGATACCCTGTTTGGACCCGCATTTGCCTCCACGACGCCTTTAGCAATCCGACCCCACCCAAGCAGGTGGAACCTCGCACGCTCCCAGTGGCGGAGTCCAAGCTCCGTCCCCCCCGTTTCGGATACGGCCAGCATGAAGTATCAGGTATCCGGATCAGACTACCTCTTGCTCGTTGGCCACCCAGTACCCCCCAGGGATGTGGTCCAGATGGCGATAGGGGCCAGAGAACCCCCAAGGGACCCTCTCTCTCCCTTCAGGGAGACTAGGGAACTGGATCTGTTAGACCGTAAGGAGTATTCTTCATCGGCCTTTCAACTGCAAGTGGCAAACAACCAGGCTATAACCAGCAGATACTTGCTGGATGTCTGGGAGTCATTTGGGAGATTTAGAAATATGCTTCCGCCCAAGGCCAGGGATGAGTATGATGCCTTCCTGGAGGAAGGCAACATAATCTCTCAAGACCTCCTTCTTTCAGCCTGTGATGCAGTGGACGCTGCAGCCTGCACCATGGCCTCAGCAGTTACCCTCCGCAGGGTAGCATGGGTCAGGGAGGCTAGAGCGCCCCCTAACGCACAGCAGGCAGTCCTTGACCTGCCCTTTGAGGAGAATGTCTTGTTTCCCCCTGAAACCCTCTCTGTGGTGGGCATGGCCTGGGACCCTCGGGGAGAGGCCAAGTACTTCTGCCTCCTCCTTCCCAGACCCACCCCCCACAACTTAGCTTACCAATTCCCCAGGCAGGACAACCCCTTTGTCCTTCCCCACTCATGGTGGAAAGAGGGCCTTCGGCCACCCCTCCACAAGGAGGGGCCCCTCTGACCACCGCCACCCACTTTACCCTTAGGGTGCAGGGGGCCCTAGGGTGTCACTGCTACAGATGGCCAACCCCCCCACCCCCGTATGGATGTCAGGTCCAGTGGGAACCACCCTGGTCCTTCCTCATTCTTCTCCTTCTCCAATCGCGGGGGCAAGAATTAGTTCGGGACGCCGGAGGCTGACAAGATGATGATGCTCGTCTACAGTGCCGGTATCCCAATACCGTAGTTACCACCCCCCCACCCCTCACCCCTTAAGCAGCAACTTCCCTGATTATGGAAACCGCCCCTCTCCTATCCCTAACAGCCTTCCTTCCCAAATACCTCCCACCGCATTCCCCACCTTAACCCCTCGCTGAGGGATGGAGATGCGTCTTGTAGCCCCAGCTGAGGCGGGGCTCCGAGACGCGCACATCTGAAGCTTACTCGCAACAGGACTGTGCCTGTGGCCATGACGCCTGTTTCAGGTAGGCCCCCTTGTTCTGGGTCAGGGGAAAGGGAGGGGACACCCCTGGTCACACCACCGCCTTCTGCGCTGTGACCCCCCACCCCCTTTTGACAGGAATTTCTCCTGCGCACTGAGGAACACACATCTGTGTAGCATTACAGCTACCTGGATAGCCATTTCATCAGGAAGGTATCTCTAGAGCGAATTCTACCCCACCTCAGGAACCCTCACTTTGGCCTACCCTCTCCGAGGTAGCCCATGCTTCCCTGACCCCACCAAAGCACGGCCGGGTCACCCCTTTAAAACCTTGAGGGGGGACACCTGATTGTGTACCATATGTTGGGAAACTGCAAACAGTCTATCCCTTTGTGTGCCCTCCCACATATAGTTCCCGCCTCGGTATCCACTGCCTTCTGGACAGCTATCTACGTCAGACAGAAGGTTCCCTACTTCCAGCGTACTTGCGCAATCTTTTGCCCTATGGTCTTATTCCCTGGCAGGACACGACCCCCCCTTTCGCCCTGCCTCCCCGTGAGACTGTCCCACTACACCGCACGTAGCTCCTTAGTGCTACTGCGTTTGTCCCCATGTGTGTTGGCAGCGCCTGGCAGTTCTGTGGTCCCCTCTTTCCTTTCTCAAGGACCCATTGACACCCACTGCTGTTCTGATGGCGCGATTCACAGAGAACCCATTTTCTATACAACATATAACAGTTTGGGGTTGTACCCTTTTTATTCGCCCTCTGGCTTGGCTCCCTCTGGGGAGAAAACTTTGTTGGGTTCTCTGTTCCTGGGGTGTCCTTCAGATGCAGCAGCTGCCACCCTGTGATGGTCCCATTCTCTAGCTTAAGAAGGACCCTTCCTTGGCAGCAGAATTCTTCAATATCCATGTATTGAAGAGTTTTACTCCTTGGCAGCACTGGCATGGAAAGGTAGTAGCATTACCCCTCTGACACACACCATAGGTACTGAGTCCGTGGCCTTTCATGGCTTCCCTTCCATCCTTTGGTCACCGAGGGGCTGACTAGATGGTAGTAAAAGTCCTCTTCCGTCCCCCTCCTTCCCCCTTACACTTTAGTGAGAGCTTCGAGAGGCAAATCCCGCAAGCTTAGACCAATGGGGCCGTCCCCTACATTCTAGCACCCTGTGGGCCCTAGTAGGCCCGTCTCGTCAACATTGTCTCAGGCCACCTTGTGGTCAGTACCTTTCCGGAACCTCTCTCCTGTGAGAGCCGGGTCGTGATGCTGGCTCGGCTGAAATGCACGCTTCTCTGCTACCAGGTCATTAACTAGCATGCCGTAGGCCACGTCCTGCTTGGCTCGACTCTATACGTTGCAGCTGGTGTCTCATGGTCTCCTCAGTCGCCCTCGAGCCATCTCACGACCTTGTATCCTCATTTCTCTCTTTTAACCAGACAGATTGCTTGGCCGCATCCCTGATAAGGGGCATTGTCATCCCCTTACTTCTCCCTGTGTACTCAGTAGTTGCCAGATCAGAAGCCTTTGGGTGCCCTATGCCTACCCTTTCTTTGTTCTCGCACGAGACACACCCATATGGTTAGTCTCATTTGCTAGCTTTTAGTGTTCTTCGAGTTCACATGACATGGCCTAGGCCAGACATTGTACCCTGTTGGTTACATTCCACGTTTTCTCCTAGACAGGCCACCCGCACAACCCGTTTTTCTTAGGTTACATCTTTCCCTCCAGCTCAGGTGACCTTGTCCAACCTGCGTAGGTGTTCTGCCTCGGTGGTTCGGTCTTGTCCTGTTCTGGTTGACCCTCAGCTCTTGTTTCTTCTGGGCCTGCCAAGGCTGGCCCGTCTCTTGACTTCAGCGAGCATCTTGCTGTGGGGCCTCTACCTTACAGGGCTTGTTGCTGTGCTGAAGGCAGAAGTACCAACTCCACCCGCCATCCATCAGCATGGCTAGCAGACAGGGCAGAGGGCTAGGGGAGGGAGTGCAGTGAACCAGCAGGGAGATGGCCAGGTCGTCCCTGCACACAAGCAAAGTGGTAGGACTCTCTCTGTAGATCTCTCCAGCCATTGGAGAGATTTCCCAGCCTCAGGGCTCACCCGTAATTCTGTGTGCAGCTGCCTTGGAAAACATGCAAATCAGGGGATCCTGTCCATGTCCCTGAGACTAGAAATGGGCCATTGTTCAGGCCAGCATCCCAAGGCTGCTCCCCGTGGGCAGGTGTCTTCTCTCACCTCCTGCAACACTCTCCCCCACCCAGGGTGATTAACAGAGCAGGGATCCCTGGGTAGCAGAGATCCTGTTTCCATGCAAGCATCGCTGATGATGGACACCAGCAGCTGGGGCAGGAAGGACAGGCGGCAGCTGTGGCTGGGCATCTGCTGAAAGGCTTCTGCAGGGGCTCCGTGGCCTCACTGGTGGGCCTGACACCATTGGATCGCAGTGCCTGCCTGAGGCTGTACCATGTCCCTGCAGGTCCCAGCGGGGTGAGGAGTGCTTGGGGGAGCACAAGAGAGTGTGAGCTGCTGTCTGCTCTTGGCTTAGCGTCTATGTTGTCCTGACGGAAACCATGGAGGAAGGCCGAAGGCCCTCACAGTGCTGTCTGGGGTTTTTAATTCTGCTGCATTCTCTGCAGGTGACATTGCTGGTTCCCCCCTGGAGTGGGTTCTGCCTCAGCAGGGCAAAGTGCTTGGGGATTCCTGGAGCCCTTGCACAGCATTGCTTCCAGCAGCCTGCTGTGACCTTTAACGGCCAAGCCTCTGAGAGTGACTGGAGACAGCCATGCACCAGGTCGCCAGCTGGGTTCACAGCAGGGAGGGACCTCTGTGCCTTTCCCCAAGGGACTTCCCATTTGTGCTGGAGACAGAGACTTTTATCTTCACCAGTCACCTAGGAGCAGGTCCCTGCTGAGGGTGGGGCAGCTAGGAAGAGGAGTGGGCCCTAACTGAAAGCATGATTGTGTGTAATCAGCACCCATGCTTGTCTCCCTCCCTCCCATTCCAGCTCTCTGATCTCCCACTCTCCCTCATCTCTCCTACCTGCCCTCCTAGGGAGGGGCCTGGTATTGTTGCGGCTGCTTCTGGGGGGGCACAGCAGCCAGTGCAGAAAGGACCAACATGGAGGAGGCAGATGAGAAACAAGCTGATTGCAGGCTCCATCTTCCTGCCCAGGCCCAGTGCCAGCCCTTGGGACAGAGAGAAGGCAGCTGGTTTCATGCCACACCCACCAGACTGGCTGCCTCTTCTGTTGGTGCTGGACAGCAGAGAGAAGCCTGTGTGAGAGGGTTGTTCCCAAGCAGTGAGCAGGAATTTGGGGGCAGCCCCTGCAAAGGTGAAATGTGGTATCATGTTGGTCAGACGTCTTCCTAGGGAAGCACAGTCCTTTTTGCCCTGCCAGTTGGAGGGGTCTGTATGTGCTTGGCAAATCTCTGCAGGGCTCTGACCAATTTGGCAACAATGCTGTGGGTCAGCAAATGAGGAACAGTGCCTTGGTCCTGGTGCCCCTTCACCCCTACTCTCCCCAAACCCTCTGGATACACCTGTGCCAGCCCGCATCCAGCTCTCCTGGGCTTATCTTGGCACAGATTGCTGACTGTGTTGGGGAGGGTCCACAGTCCACACGGACTATCTGCCACAGGGCCACAGCATTCATTTCATTTCATTGCAGACCTGGAAGAGGTTTCAATTGCACCTACTAGAGATGAAAGATCATATGCAGGAAGCTGCTACACCCTGCGCCCACAAGTCCTGTTTGGTTCCCCTGGGTTATACTTTTGCTGGGCCTTGAGCCATAGGGCTTCCCAGCCTTTTTTTCCCCCTCTTTCTGGGTCAGGGAACTGAGCAGTGGATCTTCTTCAAGTAACCCTAGCTAGCAGAGTTTGCAATGCATGCTGGGAATAATGGGGGGCAGTTGGGGATGAAACCCTCTTGCTATTGGGTGCTCTAGGCCGACCATCCCAAGAGGGTGGAAATTGCCCAGCTTGACCCAGTCAGTGGGTTATAAAAAGACCCCTAGAACAGGCCAGGTGTATGTGGAAGCAGACGGATGGCACTGCATGACAAGCAAGGCTTGTTAGTGGAGTCGCAGCACCAGTAGCCAGCAGTGTGAGAAGGGCTATTGAAATTGGCCAGAGACAGCAGCTTTGTTCCCTGGAGTCGTGTGGTTCTTTCCCTCCTTCGCTGCTCAGGATCCTCAGAGGATGAGGGAGGAGAGCTGGATAGATGCAGAATGAGATTCTGTTGCTGAGAACAGAGCAGCTTCTGTGGAGGAAAATTCTTCCAACCAGTGGGCTGGAGGAGGCCTTGGAGAAACCAGATGAGTGCGTCCCCCAGTCCTCCAGACAAGCGTAGGCAAGACTGCCCACTAACCGTGACAGACAGGTGGGCTGACTGAATAGCAGTGCCAGTGCCTGGTGGGCAGGGCCCTTCCCTTGCCACAACAGTCACAAAGCTGCTTTGCAGCTGAATTTTGCTTGCTGCCAGCATCCGGGGGCTTTTTCAGATGGTTACTTGGAGCTGGTGGAAGAGGGCTAGGAAGGGATTGCCATCAGGAGCAAGCTGTGCCCACTGGTCTTGTGCTTCTGTGGCACCTTTGCAGCCCAGATGCATGCAGAGAGCTGTTACATGCAGGCACCTATGGAGTGGAGCACAACAGCTGTTTAACACCATGCAGTCAGTGAAGGGGGGCTGTGCAGAGTGTCATATTTGGCTAAAACAGCTGGGGCGGTTAGGAAGGCAGAACTGAATTCTGAGGGCTGGGGAAGGGGCGTGCAGGGAGGAGGCAGCATGCCACATTAGGCACACTACACACACACACGCACACACACCTGCCAATTCTTGTGAAAGGTGACAGGAGAACCAGCAGTGTGTCCTGGCTGGGAGACTCAGTGCAGTGAGCTGGTTCCTGAGCCTTGAGTCATTGGCACCACTTCCTGCCAGGTCTGGGAGTTCCTGGCAGTCCCCCTCCTTAGTCCTGGCCTGGCCCATCTGAGTGGCATGGTTCAAGACAGGTTGACTTGTGTCTGGTGCACAATAAAGATGATGAGCGTGCTCCGAAATGACTCCATCCAGCACCGCCTGGGCGGTGTGAACCCCATTAGGCATGACTGAGATGTTGGGAAGAAACTATGTCCACAGGTCTCACAGTCTGCTCTTTGGGGGGCCTGCAGAGGTGATAAGCTAGAAGAATTTTATCTGTGTGCTTTCTAGCTCTCCTCTTCTCCTGGCTCCTTTCTATGACACAAGTTTCCAGTGCTCTTTCGATGGGCTGCCTCCCCTTTCCTAGCCTCCCGTTGTCAGTGTCTCTCCCTGGAGCAGGCTTTCCAGCCCTCCGGTTGGTCTGCTTTGGATCCTCTCGTGTTTTCCCACATCCTTTTGAAAGTGCAGACCCTGGAGCTCTCATTCCAGCAGCAGTCTGACTAATGTTCTGCACAGCGGGAATCCTACTCCCACACGATATTCCCGTCCTTATACGTCTGACGGTCCCATTAAGTTCTTACCAACAGCACTGCACTGGGAGCTTATGGTTAGTTGTTTGTATGTCCTGACCTCCTCCAGTCCTTGTGATAAGAATGGCTACATTGGGTCACACCGATGGTCTATTTAGCCCAGGATGCTGTCTACCAACAGTGGCTAGTGCTGTGTGCTTTGGAGGAAATGACTAAAACAGGTAATCATCATGTGATCCATCTCGTGTGCTGTTCCTAGCCTCTGGCCTATGGCAATCCTGGCCCATCCTGGCTAATAGCCATTGATGCACCTTTTAATTCTATGTGGTGACCCTTAGTTGTTGCTTGCCAAGCTGAAAAATCCCAGTTTTCTTACTCTCTAAATTAGCTATTGCCACTCAAGAAAGTGACTGAGGATAATTCTCTGCAAACATCTACTCAGCATGCAGCAGAAGCTAACAGAATGTCAGGAATTGTTAGGAAAGGGATGGATAATAAGACAGAAAATATCGTATTGCCTCTATATAAATTCATGATAGATTCAAATCTTGAATATTGCTTCCAGACCTGCTCACCCCATTTCAAAAAAAAAAAAAAAAAAAAAAAAAAGTACAGAAAAAGACAACTAAAATGATGCAGGGTAAGGAAAAGCTTCCATATGAGGAGAGATTAATAAAACTGGGTTTTCAGCTTGGAAAAGAGCAGGGGCATTGCTCTCCTGCAAAAAGGGTCGGGCCCCACCCTGGGGCCCGATCTGGTGCCAGGACCCAGTCCAGTTGCTGGCAGCAGCAGGCAGCCCAGGTATGCCCAATCTGGCCCCACCTGCTGCTTGCCAGCCAGCAGCACACAGCCCAGGCTTGGATCCAGCTCCAGTTGTTTGCCACTGGCCAGCAGGCAGTGGCTAGAGCTAGATGGGGCCCACCTAGGCTGCCTGCAGCTGACCAGCTCAGATCCGACTCCTGTTGCTGCCTGGTGGGCCCAATTCAGACGCTGGCTAGCAGCAAATGGCAGTGTTACAGGTGCACATCTGTGCACTCTGGGTTATGATCTATATGATTTTCCTATTCACTTGTACACTGTGGTTGTATGATTTGTTGTATGATTCTACATGAGTATCATGATATGTTTCTTACTGCTTCATGCATGTGTTCAGATGTGTGGCATGTTTAGCATGGCTCAAGGGGTGGAGAGACCCACAGAGCAAGGTATGCTAATAGAGGTGGCTGACAAGGGACAAAGGCATCACCTCTGCTGTATGGGGCAGGATGAGAGAAGTGTTAGAAACAAAGACAGAAACCTGGAAGATTTTGGGGGCTTTTAGCTGAGACTCTCCACCTTGAAACAACTTCAAGCAAGATCTGGGTCCTTTCTGGCCTCAGGCAGAGACTGGCTGTGCAAACATCTAACAGCTGAACACCTTGAGCATAAACTTCTTCTTCGAGCGCTGCTCGGATGCATTCAGTAATAGGTGTCTCTGTGCCGGAGCGCCGGATTGATCAGAAAAAACTTGTCCTAGCCTGTCAGGAGAGCGCAGGCGGCCTCTGCTCCTCGCACCATCCCGTGGCTATATATATATGGCTGCCTTCCAACCCCTCCTCAGTTTCATTTCTTCTGCCCTGCTCGTCGGATTTGGAACATCCACTCCTTGCGAATTGCAAGCAGCCTATCCTTTTCTCTACAAGCTTACTGCCTGGCTGGGAGCATCTCTTCGTGGATCTAATTCCACCACAAGAGTCTTCCACCGTCGGGCTGGAACATCTCACAACCATAGAATCATAGAATCATAGGCTGTGTTCACACAGCACTTTTGTTTCGAAACAACCTCGTTGTTTCGAAACAAAAACACCATGTTCACACGACGCACAGTTGTTTCGAAACAAGGGGAAGCCAGAGTTCAAACCCTGCGCCGAGTGCGGCAAGGCCTTCCCCCGGGACGACCCCCACAGGAAGTGCCTTAGGTGCCTGGGCAAAGACCACATGATCTCGGCCTGTTCCATATGTCTCTCCTTCAAACCTCGAACCATCAAGGAGAGGGAACAGTGGCATTGCACCCTAGACTCCGAGGAGGCCCAGCACCCTTCACCCGAGGCTTTGGGTTCTCGCCCGGCACTGAGACCCAGCTTGGCACCAGAGCCTATGCGGCACCGCACCACTGGTAGCCGCCGCTGCCACTGTACAACCTCAGTGCTGACTCCGGCACCCCGGCACCAACCCGGTACACTGGCACCTCGGCACCACTCGAGGTCGCCTTTGAGTAGTCCAGTACCGCCAGTACCAGGATCGCCACCATGCTGCCCCACATCATCTCCGGTGCCGATGGCTCAGTAGAGTCCGGCCTCGCCAGTGCCGAGCTCACCCTGGCACTGGCCAATTTCACCCTCAGCATCACAGGCCTGCCATAGCCCAGTGCTGCAGGAGCGGGAGCCCTCCTGCCCAGGCAGTCATCTCTCCTCGGGCGAGGACTTGCCACGGAGCCACATGGAGTCGCTCCTCGTGCCGTCCACCCCAGAAGCCCTCCTGTTACTCCTGACACCCCCTGCCCCACTCCTAACCAGAAGGGGCAAACCATCCTTCATATCAAAGGCCTGGATCCACCCAGGGCGTTCACCCTCACCACACAGCCCCCTGTCTTCCACTCCAGTGGGGGCTGGCACCACCCCATCATCGCCAGTACCACCCCAGGAGTCTCGGTCCCCTTCCCCCACTTCCAGCCCGGAGGAAGGACCTTCCAGGAGCTCCAAGTGGCCTCAACGGCGCACATCGGCCCCATTGCCCTTCCGCTTCAGGCTGCAGGACTGGGCCCCTCAAGAAACTCCCTCCCCACCACGGCGAGCTCCCGGTACCACCCTCTCCCCGGCACCAGGGTCTTACACAGGAAACCTGTCAACTCATTTTGATTTGCTGCACCAGGCTACGGCCCATTTAGGCATGGAGGCGCAGCCCTTGAGCCTCCCCCCGATACCCTCTTCAGGCCAGCCTTCGCCTCAACGGACCCCTTAACAGTTCCGCCCCACCTGAGCGTATGGGACCTTGCATGCTCCCGGTGGCAGAGCCCAAGTTCCATTCCCCCAGTCTCAGACACGGCGAGCGTTAAATATCAGGTGTCCGAGTCAGATTTTCCCTCTCTCGTTGGTCACCCGGTTCCCCCAAGGGACATGGTCCAGATGGCGATGGGCCCCGGGGAGCCCCCCCGGTAACCCCCTCCCATCCTCCAGGGAAGCCAGGAAACTGGACCTTTTGGGCTGTAAGGTCCACTCCTCATCGGCCTTCCAAGTGCGAGTGGCAAACAATCAAGCCATAACCAGCAGATACTTGCTGGATGTGTGGGAGTCACTTGCAAAATTTAGAAGCTTGCTCCTACCTGAGGCCAGAGAGGAGTATGATGCCTTTCTGGAGGAAGACAACGTAATCTCTCAAGATCTCCTCCTTTCGGCACGCGATGCAGTGGACACAGCCACTCGCACTGTGGCCTCGGTGGTAACCATCCGCCGGCTGGCATGGCTTAGGGAGGCTAGAGCACCCCCTAATACGCAGCAGGCAGTCCTTGACCTTCCCTTTGAAGGGGATGCTTTGTTTCCCTCTGAAACCCTATCAGTGGTGGGCATCGCTCGAGATCCCCGGGGAGAGGTGAAATACTTTGGCCTGCTTCCCCATGGACCACCCCTCCGACTTAGTCCCCCCCCCCCCCAAATTTCCACCCATTTCTCCCATAGTGGGACCACAGGGCAATTTCCTTCCACTGCCATCATGTGCTGCAAAGGCTGGGACCCTTCCCCCTTCTCCCACAGGGAGGGGCCCACCCAACTCGCCACCACCCCACTCTCAAACCTCGGGGAATAGAGGCTTCAGGGCATCATCGCAGTAGATGGTCAACACACCCTTCTCCCCTTGAAGGGGAAAGGGGTTCGGTGGAACCCCCCCCACACTTTTCTTCCTCTTTGTTACTGTGTCCGCAGGCGTCCAACTCCGACTGGGTGTTCCTCCCTCTGCTCTTGGGCGGCATGGCCTCGACAGCATAAAGATGCCTCTGCCTGCACCGACGGTATCCGGGTACCGTGGTCCAACCCCCACACTCCATAAGCGGAAGCTACTTTGAACACTCATACAGAACCACCCCTCCCCCCTCCACCTCCTCTACTTTCCCGGACATCCCTTCAAACCTGCATCTTCCACGCCAACACCCTTGCCGAGGACGAGAGGCACATCTTGTAGTAGCCCCAGCACTGCTGCAGAGGCTCCAAGACATGCATATTTGACGCTTACTTAGACACAGGACTGCGCCTGTGACCCTGATGCCTCTGTCAGGTAGGCCTTCTCGAGTCCAGGTCAGGGGGAGGGGGATACCTCCAGTTGCATACCATTGGTATAACGCGTACCAGCCCTTTGTGACACAACCCCCAAATTCAACGAGAACTACCTCCTACTTGTCAAGGGGGACACATCCGCTTAGCAATGGTGGATCTTAGCCTTCGAGGGAGGGCCAAGGTGAATGGCCCACCCCAGCCCACACTTCCCCTTCCTCACGGGAACTGCGGCTCCACACACCCTTACCTTGTGGGTGATCTCAGTGGTTACCAGGGCACCTACCCTAGGAACTGTCGTCCTAAGCCCACATCACAAATGCGGTGGTCAGTTCTTCTTACGCCCGTTGCTTGTGAAGCAGGGGCCTAGTGTACCCTTCTCAAACTTTCAGATAAGGGAACCTAGGAGAGGACACCTAGTCGCATTTCCACGTAAAGGGAACAGTGATGGGATACCCTATCGGACCTTCCCTCATCAGTGCCCTCCTCCGCGTCACCAGCCCATCATAACTGGACAGGAGACCACATTTAGGCAGAGGGGATCCTTCCCAAATGACTTGTAGCTGCCTTTTCTGCCTCTCGGTCATGTAACCTGGCAGGGCACCCCCCCCCCCTTTTGTTTCCCTGGGTCTCTCCACTACATCTGCTGCAGACCTACAACCCTACTGCGGGGTCACCACCACGTGTGTTGGTGGCGCCCAACAATACTGCTGTTCCTCCTCAGTTCTTGAGGAAC
Source organism: Podocnemis expansa (assembly GCA_007922195.1). NCBI lineage: Eukaryota > Metazoa > Chordata > Testudines > Podocnemididae > Podocnemis > Podocnemis expansa. The sequence goes on along the minus strand of ML681972.1, from coordinate 55,137,029 downwards.
CATTGGCATACACTGCCTGCTCATCTCTGTGATGAACAGAGGGAAACAATCTAGAGCGCACTTCCTGCAATATCCAGGAATTTAAGGATTGCACTCCCTCAAATCGACTTCCAACTTCTCGGCTGGGAACAGTACTTCGTCTGGTCCTCTAACCCCAGGGCACCCTTGTAATACTGCAGTTGCCACGTTGCAGTGGATTCACTTCCTAGCTGGTAAGAATAAACCCTTTCTGGCATTTGTGTTTTGGGATATCCATGTATTCAGGAGCTTTCCCTGGTGCCCACACTCGCGCGGCAGAGCGGAAGCGCTATCTTTCCTGGAAGTACTACAGGCTCTTGAGACCATGACCTTACACGGCACCTCTATGAACCTGTTGGCCCGCATTGGGGTGACCAAGCGATAGCTAGCACTATCCCCGATCCTTCTTCTCACTTCCTTACGCACTCGTGAGGGCCCTCGCGATGCGAAACCCTGCGAGATTATAGGCCAAGCAGGCCTTTCCCGTGAGCTCACGCTACTGTGGTCCTTACAAGGACCAACCCAATAGTACTACCTCAGGCCACCTTGCCTCTCTGTGGCGCTTATGTCCCGAAGTCTCTCTCCCATGAGAACCCGGTCCTTGGTACCTGGTTCGGCTGAAAACGTGCGCTCACGCACTACCTGGTTTTATAGGTAGCATACCATAGGCCCTCCGCACTGCTGAGCTTAGCCCTCTATGTGCTGCTGTGAAGCATCTCACGAGTCCTTTCTCAGTCGTTCTCGGGGTCCCACCCCACACCCCTGTATCTTCACCCTTACTCGCATCAACCAGACTCCGCTACATCTGGTCGCGGCCAAGCCAAGGGATAAGGTTATTCCCCTGTGGCTACCTGCATGCCCCGTAGCCGACCAGATTAGTTCTTGACTCTGTGGTTCCAGCTAAGGCCTTGGGGTGATCAGTCCAGGGAGTAATCTCCACCCTTTCTTCGTTCTCGTGCGGGACATGGCTATAATGGCTAAACCTGCACTTGTTGGCATCCAGCGTTCTCCCATGAGGCCATGCTGCAAAGCCCCATGGCTAGACATTATATTCTGTCTGTCATACTTCACACTTCCACCTATGTGGAGCATCTAATGCAACCTTCTATGTTCACATTGCATCCTTTATTCCTGTTATGGTGACCTTGGTCCGACCTGCTTATGTTCATATGTCTCGGTGGGTTCGGTCCTGCCCCTGTCCTGGGTTGGCCCTCACTTCTTGATTCTTCTAGGCCACATCAAAGCTGAGCTTCTCCCATATGGGGGATGTTGCTAAGCTGAAGGCGGAAGACCCAACTCCACCTGCCATCCATCAGCATGGCTAGTAGTCACCTATTACTGAATGCATCTGAGCAGCGCTCAGAGAAGAACAGTGGGTTACTCACCAGTAACCGTCCTTGTTTGGACTATGAGGTTAGTTTAAATCAGGGGTACTCAAACTTTTTGCGAGCCGGTCCACAGTCAGCCTTCCACCATTCATCGGGGTCCCTATCCCGAGCCAGGGGGCGTGGCCTTCTGGCTGGGGGCGGGGCCTGCCCTCTAGGGGCAGGGCCCGTGCCCTGGGTCCCTCCCCACCCCTGTTGTCGCAGTCCACCAGAAAGGTCTTTGCGGTCCGGATTGTGGACCGCGGGCCATCATTTGAGTACCCCTGCCCTAGGGTCTCTACCATCTTTACTTTTCAGGAACACTACCCAACGCACTCTCACCCACACAGTATGCCCCACACACCATGACCGCTCCCAGTCATCAGTAATACCCAATATACGCCCACCCCCTCCAGGAACTGTCACTTGACACCATCCCCAACAGATACCATCATACTGTGTGTCTCATACATACCCTCTCCAAGCACTTTAGCCACACCACACAAACGTATCACAATGCAGTTAATACCACCCCTGACACCCAATAACAAGCCAAACCAACAAGGAGTCCTGTGGCATTTTTAAAGCCTAACAAATTTATCTATCTCGTGAGCTTTCATGGGAGAAAAATCAAACTTCATCAGATGCTTTGAAGATGGGGGAACTTACAGAATGGGAGAAAAATAAATGCAAGGAAGTGTAAGTCATAGGATCAGGTCAGACTGTTACAGCAAATCAATGCACTAATTTAGATTCAAACACTGGGGAATAGGACTCCTTGTTTCTTTTGCTTAACTAGAGTACTATGGCTACCCCCTCTGGAACTTAATCACAAGCCAGTAACTAGTGGCTAGCACCTCTGCTTAACATGCAGAAGGTCCTGGGTTCAATTCCCAGGGGGTTAGACTTGATGATCTCATGAGGTCCCTTCCAGCCCTATGATTTGATTTGAACTCTCAACAACATAGGACAACTCCTATGCTGAGATTCATCCTGCTCCCCCACCCCGGATCCTGTACCTTGAACCTCCCCTCTCACCCATCCCTGAGACCATCAATATGCAGACTGCTGGCCAAATCGAGACCACCAGGTGCTTTTGAACAGACCCCAACCTCTTTTTATTTCTTTACTTTTTTTGGATTGCTTTCTCTTGAATTTGGACCTTCGCCTACCTTGACCAAGACATTTGAACTTTGTCAAAAAAAAAAACCAAAAACAAAACACACACCCGACTACCCCAGCTGCCAACTGTCATCCCTGATGTCCTCTTGCCCCAATCCATATCCCTTTCCTCACCTCCTCTCTCCACAACCCTGTTCCCCACAATCCATCATCTTCTCCCTCTTCACTCCATCTCTTCCAACACCCATCTCTGCACCCCACGATACGGGACCATCTACTGACACCCCATCACACTCTAGCTCCCACCCCAGCACCTCGTGACCCATTACACCCTGCACCCTACCTCTGCCAACATCCGCCCCTGCACCCCATTTCCCCACCACCCACCCCAGCACCTCATGACCCATTACCCCCTGCACCCCACCTCTGCCAACAGCCACCCTTGCACCCCATTTCCCCAACAACCGCCCCACCACCCACCCCAGCACCCCATGACCCGGAGCATCCCAGCTCCTCAACACTCAGACCCCGCCCCCAGCGCGGGGCAGGGGCAGGGGCAGGGCAGCCCCCAGGCAGGCTGGGCTGGGGCTCACCCGGGCCAGCCAGTGCGGGTACCCTTTCATCTTGGTGAAGACCAGGTCTCTGGGCTTGAAGCTGTGTGGCATGGCGAGCTGTGCTGGGCCAGGCTGGGCTGGGCCAGTCCAGGCTGCGCCGCGCCACGCCGCGGCCTAGCTGCCGGCAGCGGTGCAGCCTCCCCCGGCTGTATCCCAAGTCAGGGGGCGTGCCCTTCTGGCTGGGGGTTGGGGCCTGCCCTCTGGGGGCGGGGGCGGGGCCCGTGCCCTGGGTCTCTCCCCACCCCAGTGACGCCCCTGCTGTCGCGGTCCACGGGAAAGGTCTTTGCGGTCCGCATTGTGGACCGCGGGCCGCCTTTTGAGTACCCCTGGTTTAAATAGAAGTATTAGGTTAGCATGCATATTTTACTTTTTATTTCCTTGTGATCTCTCCTGACTCATTTATAGTGTGATTCTGCCATGATTGGCCATATTCTCACTTAGACGTGTAGTCTGATCAATAAACTTGTAGTTGTTCTATCTAAAGCTGTGTGATCTTTAGAGGGTGTGAGTGAAGAGGGCCGAGCACAATCCATTTGTTTGTTAAATGGGGGAACAAGAGTGTATGGTGATTGGGAGTGGTTCCCAGTCTCTGTAGACAGTGGCTCTTGGTGTGGTAAATGGGGCCAGGGTGCTTGCTGGGGGATCGTCCTCAAGTAGCTGGAGGGCATACACCCACTGGAGTGGACTAACTTAGGAGTGAGTGGTCACTTGGTAAAGCAGAGTAAATCAGGGTTCAGGAGTGGGAACTGGGAATCACAGAGGCACACCGGACTGGATCTGGGGAGCAGCCTGTCAGCAGCAGGACCTGGATCCAAGCTGGATAGCGGCCAGCAGCCCGGGCTTAGATCCAGCTCCTGCCGCTTGCAGCCCCGGTGGGCCCAGTCCCACCCCAGCCACTACCAGGGTTGGGCTGGAGATGGGGGTTGAGGGAGCTGCAGCCCCTCTGGCCCTATGGCAGCAATGCCACTGGAAAAGAGGCAGTTCAAGGTGGATCTGATAGAGGCCTATAAAATCATGGTTGGGATGGGGAAAGTAAATAAGGAAGTGTTATTTACTCCTTCTCATAACCCAGAAACCAGGGGTCACTAAATTAAATTAAAAAGCGGAAGGTTTAAAACAAACAAGAGGAAGTATTTCTTCATATACCACACAGTTAATTTGTGGAACTCCTTGCTAGAGGATATTGTGAAGACCAAGACTATAACAGGCTTCAAAAAATACCTCAATACGTTCATGGAGGATAGGTCCATCAATTAGCCAGGGTGGGCAGCGGTTGCTGTTTGCCAGAAGCTGGAAAAGGGCAATGGAATGGATCATTTGATTTCCTGTTCTATTCATTCCCTCTGAAGCACATAGCATTGGCCACAATCAGAAGACAGTATCCTGGGCTAGACGGACCATTGGGACCCAGGCTGGCTCTTTTTATATTCGCTCACTTGCTTCACTTCACAGCGTTGCATTAGATAGTCCCCAGTCATGTGGCAGGACAGAAGAAATCCCTGTACAGCAGGAATCATTGAGGGAGGTTCTCTGGATTGTGTGGTGCAGGAGGTCAGACTAGATGACCATCACAGTCCTTTTTGCCCTTCAAATCTATCAGGTTACGGTGCCCTTCAGGTCCCTCTACCCTGTGAGTTCCCTGGTGGCCTTGGGCTGTGTGTGGGAGATGCAAGCTATTGTTCCTGGAAGTAGAAGACACTTTGCTCTCCTCTTCACCTATCTACCTGCTGTATTAGAGCAAGTACCCTTTGGCCCTGGCTAGCTCGTGCCTCAGGCCCAGGTCAGGAGTGCTTGGTGGCTCTTTATGCCAGTGTTGTTTCCTCAGTCCACCAGGGCTTGCTGCTGGGCATGTGGAGTTGCTGCATCAGAGGTGATACCATTTTCTGTTTCCTCTGCAGATCATCAGAAGCTGGAGCGAGAGGCCAGGATTTGCCGTCTCCTGAAGCATTCCAACATCGGTGAGTGCCTGCCCTGGGGGTGGGGTGGTGGGTGTGTGCCCCGGTGAGGGGCTGGGGAAGCCCCCCACCCACAAGAAATGTGGAGGGGGAAAGGATGCCTTTCCCTAGAATTTTGGTTGACCCAAAATTTCAAATTGTTTTCATGCCATGAAAAATGCATGTGCCGGTGAATTTATTGTCACCCATCTCTAGCCAGGACCCAGCAGGGTAGAAGTAGCAGCTAGTGAAGACATGTACTTGGGAGGCTGGGGTTTGGGAGTTGGAGGGGGGTGCTGATTCCCAAAATGCTCCTCCCCAGGCGTGGTGCATATTGCCTGCTTTTCTGCTCTCTCCAGAAGCCCAGCCTGGCTGGGATTTCAGAGCTGCTGTCCACCTCAGCTGTTCTAGATCCTCCCTGCCTGTGAGTGCTCCTTAGAAAGGAGCTCTGGGGGGACCACAGGGCCTGTGCAAACAGCAGGGCCCTTTGGCAGCTCCTGGCTCAGGGCCTGGGTTTTAAGAGTAGCAGCCATTCCCCCAGGCAAGGCCAATTTCATGCCTCATCAAGGCATCTCTGGCCACACCCATGATCTCCCTGCAAGAGGGGGCTCCCCAACTGTGCAGGAAACTGGAGTTTGGGTGGATGAGGCCATGCAGCCACCAGCAGGCAGCAAATTGCAGGCTGCATTAGTACTTGTTGAGAAATAACAGATCAAAGGTAGGGAAATGGCTGATGGAGCAACCAGGGCAGATCCTGAGGGCTCCTACCTCCTGCAGCACAATGTCCCCGTGTCCAGCGTCTGCCCTGCATGATACGTGAAGCAGGATCCCCAGGGAGTGGGGGTGCAGATCCAAGGCCTGGCCTGGTGCTGCCTGCTGAATGGCCAAGTTACCAACTCCATGGAAGAAGGCCACAAACCCACGCCTGCCCTCCACTGCTGTTGACAATGGAGATGATCGAAAACAGGCAGTTTTAATCAGCAGTGCATTGAGCTGGCCTTCCCTCCCAAGCAAGGGGCCAGTTAAACTTCACCCCCTACCACACCTGGCACCAGCTTGTGCCCTGGTTATGCCATGTATTTGTGTTAGGTTTTTGCTTTTTTTTTTTTTTTTAAGTCTTGTTCTGTTCCCCCTCCTTGAGGTACATCAGTTGCTATGGAAACTGTGTTGTCAGGGCTACCTTCTAAGTGGCAATGGCCACATGTGCAGGACCAAGTCTGTTTATGCAATGGGCTGAAATTGATCCTGGGAGAGGAGGGGGGGAGTTACACACACACACAAGTTCAGTTAAAGGTAAACCACGAAAGTTTATGTTCTGGAGCAAATAGCTGGGGAGCATCCGGGTGAGGGGAGGCTAATTCCTTCCTGATTCCAAATCCAGCAGTTGGGTAGACGCTGAGCGTGTCAGCAAGATGCATCAGCCAAATGCCTTCAAAAGAATTGTCTAGTAAAACAGAGCCCTCCTCAGCTAGTGTCCCATCTCTAGTCGTTGGAGTGTGACTTAGCTGGGCTATCTCAAGTTAGTTAAACACATCAGTGCAGACAAACCCATTGGGTCAAAGAGATGTATCAACAGCACTTGTCCATTCAGGGCTAGTGGTGTCTTATGCTCCTTTCTTCACTAAAAAGTTAGGACATCCTCACGGGTGACTTTCAGCACCAAGTAAAAGCCCCAGTCATTATTTCTGTTGGCGTGAGTATCCTGTTTATAAGCACTGGGTCCAGACCTGCCATTCCCACTGGAGATCTTTTCTACTTGTCTGCAGAACCACTGATTATTGCAAACAACATGCCCTCTCACAGTCCTACTGCTGCCCCCCCCCCCCCCGTCTTAAATGAGCCACATTCTAACCAGAAATAGCAGATTAGAAATGCAAGAAAGAGCTCCAAGTCACTGGTCCATCTTCCTTCAAATTGGAGTGAGTCCCTCCCCTCAAGGATCACATTCATTTTTCATTGGAGCAGTTCCGCTCCTTTCTGGCCTTAAGCTCTTTATCAAACCTCTTCTGGTCCAACGGTATCACGGAGGTGCTCATCACTGGATATACCAAGAAAAGTGGCTGAGTCAAAGTCACTGATCATGAAAACCAGTGTGGGAGTGCACCAGTATTTGCAGATGAAGATAGCTAGAGCATTAGAGGAGAGATACAACTACATTTCCATCCCTATTTGGATGGAATTGGCCTATCCTTTGATAGTGGTGCTGCCCCTCCTAGAGAATGGAGTGCCCCTTCAGACAGCTCTGGAGAACCACCACAGTGCCAGTCATGGGGTCCCACCACTGGCAGCCCCCCCGTGTCAGAGGGTTATCTTTAAGAAGCATGTGCTTCGTTAGCACCCACTGGCTGTGTTTCTAACCAAACACCTTCCCCATTTGTTCTTTCCCTGGTTTCATCTGGTCCTGTCTCCCCTGGATCTTCTGGAGAACCTGATTTTGACCATTGATTTTTAGCCCTTGAATCTAATTTGGGGATCTGATCCAGGGCCTAGGGCTCCAATGGCAGAAAATGCGGTTTCCAAAGAATCCAACAAGTTGCCAGTGGAAATGGAGTGTCTGAAATGAGGCCTCCTCGGCTGCCCTTGCTGCTCCCTGTGGCCAGTTGCATCTGTTCTGTTTCTTTTCTTGTTTCCCTTTTTGCCATCGCTGCCACAGTTCCCTGCTCATCCTCTTCCCAAGCCCACCCTGCATGTACTGTTAGCTGCATTTCTCAGCCTGGCTCCTAAGGGGATGGGCAGCCACATCTGCAAACCACCCCTGCAAAGGGCACTAGCCAGCACCCCCATTTTTGGAAGTGTGGCTGCCTGAGCCCCATCCAAGCAAAGACAGGCTCTGCAGGCTGCACTTTAGGCCCATAAGGAAGCCAGGGCTGGTGCAAACGGTGGCTGCTTCACTTCTTGAGTGGAAGATAGATGACCCCTGTGCTCTGACATTGGCACTGACTGCTGCTCAGCTCCTGGGGGCAGCAGATGGGGTCTGTGGTGGGGTATCAGCCTGGGGTGGATGTCTGGAGTACAGAGGGCAGGGGACGGGGGTGGTGACAGCTGGGCAACCTAGAAGCTGAACTCCCATGTCTGCTTCTGGGTGTGCTGGAGTAGGGGCAGTGAAGCCAAACCTCACCTGCAGCCTGACAGCCGCCTTTGTGCTCCTTTTCCAGTTCGACTCCATGACAGCATATCCGAGGAGGGCTTCCATTACCTCGTCTTTGATCTGTGAGTAGCCAAAAGGGGCTGCTGATTGGGGGTGGCTATGGCGGTTTGGGAGCGTCCGCCCCTTTGGCTGGTCGTAAGAATCCTTGCAGCCCTGTCTTCCTGCTTCTCCTCCTGGGCTGAGGAGGGGATCAGCCATGGTGATTCACATTTCTGGAGCTCCTAGGGCTGGGTTTTGGATTTGGATTTAGGATCTCTTGTGCCCACTGGCCCCAAGCTTCCCACTGCCGCCTGTCCCAAGCAAGACATTTGACTCCATCTGTTGGGCTGGACCCAAAACAGAGCGATAGTCCCTGCCCTGAGGAGCTTCCAATCTAAGTCTAATACAAGAGTCAGCAGGTGGATACCTAAAAGGTTGTCATGAGGAGGAGGGAGAAAAATTGTTCTCCTTATGCTGATGACAAGAAACAATAGGCTTAAATTACAGCAAGGGGGGTTAGGTTGGACATTAGAAAAAACTCCTAACTGTCAGGGTGATTAACCAGTGCAATAAGTTGGTTAGGCACATGTAGTGAGATCTCCATCACTGGAATTGTTTAAAAACAGGTTAGACAAGCACCTGTCAGGGATGGTTTAAGAGGGTACTTGGTCCTGCCATGAGTGCAGGAGACTGGACTCAACAACCTCTCATGGTCCCTTCCAGTTTCTATGATACTATAGAGACAAGTGGTCAGTTAAGTAGACAAGGGGTGGCCACCCTGGGGGCATGTGTCTCAGCAAATGAGAGATTTAAGGTGGATAATGAGGTAGGACTGGGGATGTTTAGGGGGAGCATCTCCCAGTGGTGAGAGGCAGTGGGTGAGAAAGCCTGCTGGTGTTGATATGAAGAGTGAGCTGTGCTGGCTGACCAGACTGGCAGAGAATAGGCGGGACTCGCCCTTTTGACAAGCAGATGGCAGGCAGGGCAGTGATAGGCTGTACAGGGCCTTAAAAGTTCACACATTCTCATCAACTGGTATGAATGAGCCTCATCTATCCTAACTGAATTAAATTTGCTAACACTTGCCCTGCTGCATCCTGGCATGTGTATATTTACCTCTCAGCTGTAGTTTCCACATCATGCATCTGACGAAGTGGGTTGGAGCACATGGAAGCTTACACCCAAAGAAGTTTGTTAGTCTTTAAGGTGCCACAGGACTCTTGTTGGTTTCACTTAAGTTGGATGGACTTGGGAACAAGATCCTAGGACTCATCCCCGACATGCTGTGCCTGAGATAGGTGGGGCTAGTAAACTCTAGCTGGATGGCCACACATCTTTGTATTTCGGTAGTGTCCATGGGCACCAGTCAGGACTGGACACAGCAAACGAGGTCCGTTTCCAAAAACAGCCCCCTACCTCCTCCCAGGAGCTGACAGACTTGATGGGCTGTTGTTTCCTGTGTACAAAACCCTGTAAGATCAGAAGAACAGCTGTGGTGGTTGGTGCTGCCATTCTTCCAAGCAAGTTAAAACACATTGAACAGATCTCTGTTGGTCTGGTTCTGAACTGTTCCCAAGCAGAGACCACAAGGGGGATGTGCACACGTTGATCTCTGTGCCCTCTTCCAAATAGCCAGAGCACAACGGGACCCCAGCCTGTCCTTGCTCCTTGCACCCCAGCTCCGTGGGCACGGATTCAACAGCAGCTTGAACGGCAGGATTCAAAGGCAGGTTTGCTGTTAACGGAGGAGCATAAGGCTGGTTAGCTGGACCCAGGGCTACTCCTAAGAGGTGTCTCTTCCAACCTCTGTTGCATCAGCTGGAGCGGTCCAGCTAGGATGAGACAACAGGTCATCCTCTTGGAAGAGGCTTTATAGCACACAAGGCTGGGATGTGGGTGGGGGATCCCCATCCTGATCCAAACCACTGAGGGGCTCAGCTGCAGAACAGCTATCCCTGGTTCTCTCCTCTGGGGGGCCTTCAGTGTTGGAGAGGCTCTGGAGAGCTCTGGAACCCAGTGGTCTGTGCCAGGGTGGCTGTGAGCCATGGGGTGGTGGAGACCTGGTGTGCTGCACACAGCTGCCTTTCACATCATTCCAGATATAGCTGCCGGTGAGCTCATCGTCAAGCAGCAGCCAGTTATTTTTAGCTCTCCTCTGAGTCACGGCAGCTCCAGGTTCCCTTGGCTGGAGACGCACAGACCTTGGCGTGTCCCCAGCCTGTAGCAGGAGGGGAAGGGAAAAAGCTGGCTTTGCCATGGGGAAGGAGGGGGAGACGGTGCTGCCAGTCCCTGGGGTATCTCTTGCACCGCAGGGAATGATCTCTTTGTGTCTATTGCCAGCCAGGGGTCACAGGCGGATGAAACAGTGGGCTGGGGAATGCTGCACTCCCTCTTGTACTGTGTCCCAAGTCAGCATCGCTCCCCCCGCCTCCAGCCAGCTCCTGTCTCACTCCCCACAATGTCCCCTGCTGAGATGGGCCAGACCTGCCCCATTGCACCTGCCTTTATGTAGATTTTTTTTGCAATTCATTCCATTCAGGGGGCTTTGATTTTTTCAGCCCCTCCTGGCCTGCCATGGCCTGAAGTTGTGGTCGCCTCTCTGTAGCAGCTGGGTTTTGATTATCAGACAGACCAAACACCTGTGAGTCTGGCCGGCGTTCCTTTCGGGGGACTCCAACCTGCCAGACACACCAAATTCTATAGTGTGGAGATATGAAGTGGGGGGAAGCACAGTGGGGTCGGGGTGGACGGTTTGATATCCGTTGAAGCCAGGCTATCCTGGCACCAGGACCTCTGCCAGTCAGAAGGAATGAATAGCACCAGAAATGGGACTCTGTGGCATCGCTAGAGGGGACTTCACATCTCTCATCAGCGAAGAGGTTGTTTACATCTGGCTCTGCTCCCCTTGCCTAGCCCCTGCCTGCATCTGTGACCCCCAAACCTGGCATGACCCTGATCCAGGCTGAGCAGGAAATGTTGTCCTGATTAAACACCTACAAACACCTCTGAGAGCCAAACCCCATGGGAACAGGGGAGAGCATTACTGGCATTACTGGCCAGTGCTGACACAAGAGCAAATGAGGTAAACTGGTCAGGAGGAAATGGCTGGAAATGAGGTTTCTGACCCCACCCCGTTCCAGGGATGTAGGTTCTGGAGCAGCCTCGTAACAAGAGCTAGGCCCATGGGAGTGGGGAGTTAAAGCCCAACGGGGTGAAGATAGTTTGCTAAGTCACTGTGTGGGGAGTTCTGATGATGCCCCTTGTGCCAGATTCAGGGGCCTAGGGTGTCCCTTGCTGCCCAACATCCTATGTGCGTGCCATGGAGGGAGCAGTGCTGGCCTCAGTTTCCTCAAGATTTGGCTTGTTGCTCAAAGCAGCTTCCTAGACATGGGGAGCATGATGGCTGGAGAACCATTGCCATCTGGAATGGCAGGGCTCAAGTCATGCTCTTTGCTGTGGCCGTGCAGGCATCCCAAGGATGCTCTTCCTGGGACAGCACATGGGCGCTAGTCAACCAGCCCAGGGGATGGAGACCAGGGCCTGACTGCCAGCAGGAGGTGGAGCTGCGGCCTGCTCTGATTCTCCAGTGTCCCAGCTTGAGGGCTGCGGGTGGGAGCCAGGCACTGGAAGTGTGAACTCTGCCTCTTTGTGTTTCAGGGTCACTGGCGGGGAACTCTTTGAAGACATTGTCGCCCGGGAATATTACAGTGAAGCCGATGCCAGGTGAGTTGCAACTCCCCACCTTCCTGCCCCCTCTGCCCTTCTCCCCTTCCTCCCCTGCTTCTTTCTGTTCCCTGATCCCATGCCAGCTGTACCCGTCAACATTAACCCATTCATGACCTGGGTGGGGGAGGCAGAATCCTGTAGCTCTCCCCATTCGACAGCAAAGTGCCTAAGCCTTTGCCCTCCCAGCACAGTACCCCTCTGCTGCGATTCCTTTCAACAGAGCCGTGTTGGCCAGCCACGATGCTGTGCTGGATCTGTAAACGCATATCTACCCTGTTCCCCTAACCAAGGAGAAGGCGAGTTGCAGAAACTCTCCCTCTGTGGCTGAGCTGGAAGAGCTGCTGTTTGCTGGAGAAACAGAGCTTTAGCCAGGGAAGGGGGCTCAGGGCCAGACAAGCTACGGGTGAGGCTTGAGAGGCCCTGGCAGAGCTGTGGGTCAGGATGGAGGGATGCTCAGGGTTGGGTGGGCAGGGGAGCAGAGTAGGATGGTGCCAGGGTGGGTAGAGTTGTAGCCAGGGCTCATCCCCACTCTGGGCATTGCCAGAGAAGGAAGGGTGCAAGGGCCAGCCAGCCTGTGCGTCCCTCTCTCTGTTTCCAACCTGATTGTGTCCCCAGCATCTCGCTGTTTGTGGCTCATATTCCCTTGTCTCTCCCAGCCCCCTTGTGAATGAGGAAGCGGGGGACTGGGCTGGGCAGGAGCAGGATCTGCGCCAGAGGGGGCCAGATGCCTGTCACACTTCTCAGGCTCCCCAGGGCTCCTGGCTCTAGGGACTCAGCCAGGATGGGCTCTAGTGATTAACTTTGCTGTCCATGGGATGCGTCAGAGGTGGCCTTTGGGCTAAGCAAAGCAGGCAGTGGCCTGGGGGCCCCATAGCCGCCACCTGTTTCACTTACCTGGGTGCTTGTGGGGTGGTAGGGAAGCGGAGGGTGGCAGACCACCAGGTCCAAAAGCTTTGCCGCCTGTCTGACAGACCGGCCTGTCTCCAGGGGGGGCAGAGCAGTGCTCCCTACCTACTCCCAGCTGGCCGCGCATCCCCAGGGGGAGGGAGGAGAGCAGCCAGCGTGGCACTGCGGCTTGCCAGGATTGGGGCCCCCTGGAGCGGCCCACTCTGAAGAGTTCTGGCCGCTTCCAGGCCTGGGGTGGCTGGGGGCAAAGTGGCCTGAACTCTTCAGAGTGGGCTGCTCCAGGGGGCCCCACTCCCAGCAAGCTGCAGCGCTGCGCTGGCTGCTCTTCTTCCCCCCGCTGCGGAGGTGCAGCCAGCTGGGAGTAGGTGGGGAGCGCTGCTCCGCCACTGCTGGAGAGAGGCCGGTCTGGCTGATACACCGACTGGTGAGTGGCAAAGCTTTTGGACCTGGTGGTCCACAGCCCCCGCTTCTCCTCCGCCCCGGTGGGGGAGGCAGTTAGGGCAGCAATGGGGGCCCAGAGACCTGGTGAGGGTGGCATTGGGAGCCCATAGGGGGCCCCATAAAGGGCTTTCGCCTAGGGCCCCCAATTGCCAAAGGCCGCCTCTGGGATGCGTGTAATGGTGAAGGAGGTGTGGGGCCAGGATTGAGGGGCACTGGTGGAGCTGTGTAAGGGGATGGCCCAGGTCTGGGGTAGTGGGGGACTGGGGGCCAGGACTTAAGGGCACTGGTGGGGCTATGTGTGGGGAGATCCCGGGGCTGGGACGAGGGGGTGGGAGGCTGGTGGCGGGTGCTAATCAGAGTTTCTCTCTCCCTCCAGCCTGCCCCCCTTCTCTGGGCTGTCGGTGGTGGGAGCTTCCTTCCAGGGAAGCCCATGTGGTGCAGCCCCCCCAGGGTTAGGTCTCTCCCATGGGATTCACTAGTCAGTCCTTGCTGTGCTGTGTTCGTTGACACCCAGGAGGGGACCCCAGGAATTTTCACCTTTCAAGCACTATACTCTACCCGCTTGCCAAGGGCTGCCAGTAATAAGACTCCTGATTTTCCCAGGGTCCTGCCCCAAACTCACAGCCCAGCTTGGGGTTGGTTGGTGACCTGGCAGGGTAGGGGAAGCTGCCCCCCCACCTCACTCTCCACTAATTGCCCTTCCTTTGCGAGACAGCTTCCAAGCCCAGGCAAATCCACACCTCATGTCCCTGGGGCCTCCCTCTGCCTCGGTGGGCTCCTGGCCTCTGAGGGCCATGACTCTAACCACCCACCCAAACCCCTGCATCTGAAAAGGAGGGGGGGGGGAATCAATGTCCCTCCAAGGCCTGTGGTCACCTCTGCCCCATCCTTTTGCTCCCCTGGGGTGCCCCAGCAAAAGTTGGGTTGTGATCGAGCCCATTTTTGTCTCCTGCCATGGAACACTGTCCTCCTGGGGAGCTCAGCCTCTTTCGGGGCTCTGCAGAGCAGTACCTTCCCATTTCTGCAACTCAGGGAGCCCCCACCCCTTGATTCCATTCCCATGAAGGCAGGTCAGGGTCTCAAGGCGGGAGGTGAGGGTCTCTGGCTATCCAATTAACAGCACAGGGGGCTCTTGACTCATACTAGACCCTCCCACTGGGACATTACAGGCCCTGTCCGCTTCTCAGAGACAAGTGGACTAGGCGGATTGAGGTGCATGTGTGGACCAAAGTTAGAAACAGCAGTGGGCTATGGTCAGGAGTGAGGGGCGCCGGCAGAGCTGTGGGAGTGAATCCAAGGCTGGGATGGCAGGGTTGCTGTGGATCAGAATTGAAGGTCATTGGCAGCGGTGTAGGGCCCACACATCCCCTGACTAGACCTGCTGGGTCATAAGATCTCAGAGTCCCAAGACCGGGACCTTCCTGCCACAGTGTCCAAAGCCCCGTTCCTTCACTGCGCTTGTTGAGAGCTGCTGAGCTGGACTCGGACTCTGCTCACCTCTGCTGCCCTTCATCACAGGCACCTGCCCCCCATGGGCCCTAACTGGCCTCTCTGGGGTCTGCCTCTTGTGCCCCGGCGCTGGCAGCTTGCAGTTCCCCATGCCATTCAGAGCCATCCCTGCACACCTTGTGATAACCCCCTGTGGTCTCTGAGCTTTCACAACATTTGTTTCTCTCCTTCTCTCGTCCCCCATCTCCACCCTGTCCCCCTGTCCCTCTCTGTCTGTCCATCTGTCCTTCTGGACCCCCCCCCCCCGCCCCCCGCACCTTCCCCTGTCCTCCTGCTTATCTCATCTCTGGATTCCTTTCTGGTCCTGCATTATTTTGGTTTTCTCCTTCTGTACATTTACCGTCTCTCTCAACCCCCCTGCCCCGCTCTCCCCATTGGGGCCCTGCCCTGGCCTGCCCATCTCCTGTGTCTGCCCCCCTCCACTGCTCCCCCCACCCCCTCTCCCACCCCTCCCTCACCCACTTTCTCTCTCCCTTCCTCCCCGTTTTGTTTTGCAGTCACTGTATCCATCAGATATTAGAAAGCGTAACTTACATTCACCACTATGCCATTGTCCACAGGGACTTGAAGGTCAGTATACGCCTTTCACCTTCTCCCGGCGTCGGGCTGGGGGTGCTGGTGCCCCCCCCCCCCCCCCTATGCCCCCCCCCCCCCCCCCCGGGGGTTTTTGTTTTTGGGGGTGGGGGGGGTGGTGCTACCCAGGGGTGGGGTGGGTGGGTTCTTTAGTTTTTCTCTACAGTAAGTGTGTGCCTGGTCGAGTCCTTTCTTGGGCACCACAGCCGGGCAGGGCAGGCAGGTCTGAGGCACTTGGCAGGAGACAGCTCCCGGATGCTGATGTCCCGTCCCGCCTCCAATGCGCACGGGATCGGACATGACCCCCTTTCTCCCCTCCACCTGACAATAATTTAAAATCTAAACCGGGCGGCTTGGTTCTATTTGCATTTCACTGTGTCATCCCTCCTCCCTTCCCTTGCCCCTTTCCCTCTCTCTCTCTTCCTTCTCTTCTGCGTCTCTTGTCTTGTTTGCCACCCCTCACCCCGCACCTGCATGGCTGCCCGTTCTGTCTCCTAGACCCGAGCACTTCCTAATGGCTGGCTCCAAGGTTGGAGCTCAACAGGCCCAGGGAGCAGGGTGTGTGCCCCCGTCAAAGCCACCTGGCTCAGGGGATGTTTGGGTGGGGAGGGCAGCCCTCAGTGGGGTCTCCCTGGGCTGTGGTGAAGGCAGGGTGCCTGGCTCAGCCTGGGGCAGGGATTGGACTCCTTGAGTGATGGCAAGGGTGGCCTGAACCCAAAGCCTTGTTAGAATGACAACGTTGACTGGGGTGGGAGCGGAAGCAGGGCTGTGAGCTGCTTTTGCTTTCCCCTTATCTCTCCTAGCTTCTGGCCTGATGCTGCTTCCCATCAGTGAGGCTCTCAGACCACATCAGCGTTTTGCCCCCCCCCCGCCCTCCATCCCATCTTGCCCCACAGTGTCCTCTCTTTGGCCCTTTGGAGATTAAACAGGGTCCTGGACAGAGAGCTGGGGCCTTCTTCACTCCATCCTCCCCTGGCCTTGGAAGCCTCTGCTCCCTGTGCCGCAGGTTGGGAGACCCATCCTGGGGACAGGCTGGCCCCAGAACAAGACTGTTCCTGGCTGAGCCAGGGAACAAGGAGGTCTGAGCTGATACAGTGTGGCTGGACGCAAGGACCTCCAGAGCCCCAAAGAGAAGCCCACGATGGCAGTAGGGAAGATGGGGCAAGCCCTGAGGCTAAACCAAGTGGGCTTTGGCTGCTCTAGCAGGCGTAGGGATGCTGGCTGTGCAAAAAGGTCCAGGTGGGAGATATAGAGAATACATCTGTGCAAATGGGCCAGGGCAGCCCATCCCAGGTTGGAGACATAGGGATCCCAGCTTTGTGAATGGGCCCATGGGGAGGTGTAGGGATCACACAGCGAGGAAGTGTAGGGATCCTGGCTCTGTGAATTGGCCACTGCAGCATAGCCCAGGTGGCAGGTCTAGGGATCCTGTCTGTGCGAATGGAACAGGGTAAGAGGGGCAGGGATCTTGGCTTTGTGAATGGGCTGATGCAGCCTAGCCCAGGTGGGAGGTGTAGGGATCCTAACAATGTGAAAAGGCCCAGGTGTAGGGTTACCAGATACCAAAGCATGGAAAGGAGGACAGGGAAGTACAAAAAGGAGGACACTGGAGGGCACTTGGAGAAAATGTAGTAATAATGTAATATTCTTCTTTTTTTAAGGGGCCCTGGAATGCTTCTCCCTAAAAATAGGGTGTTATGGGGCATTCCAGCATACTTTAACCCCTGTAAGTAAAAAGTCAGACAAAATCACGTATTTTTAAAATGCCTGCCAGATGGAGGACATAAAGGTAAAAAGGAGGACATGTCCTTCTTTTGCTAGACAGCTGGTAACCCTACCAAGGTGGGATGGGATCCTGGCTGTGCAAACAGGCCCAGGTGGAAGGTGTAGGGATCCCAGCTGTGCGAATGGGCTGGTACAACATAGCTTAGGTGGGGGTCATTGGGATCCCAGCCATGTGAGTGGGATCAGGTGGTAGACACAGGAATCCCAGCCACATGAAAGTGTCCAGTGAGAGGTACAGGGATCCTGGCTGTGTGAACAGACTGGTACACTTCAGGGTGAGCAGAGAGCAAGTGTGAGAAATCAGGATGGGGGCAGGGGTAATTGGCATGTAGAGAAGACAAAGCCCCGAATAGCAGGACCCTCCCTATACAAGTGGGACATCTGCTTCTGGAGTGCAAAGCACCCAGCTGGCACCTGACCCACTGGCTATCTCAGCCTCTGCAGTTCTCTTGCCTTCTGTGCTAATCCACTTCTTGGCTCAATGAACTGCATCCTAGCAGTGGGAAGACTCTGGGCCCTCCTCTGCCCCATGTAAACAGGCAGGCAGCCCATTTAGTGAGGTACTTCCCGCACACTCCACAAGCACAGGATCTCCTGTATCAGTGTCAGGGCCACGTGCCTCTTCTCCGCTGAGACTATGGGGCTGAGATTCCAATGCCTAGCCCCCTGAGTCTCCCCTGACTCCTTTCCCATCAAATTCACCCTGCAGAAGGAAAAATCAAGGGGTGGAAAAATCAAGACCAAGAGCAGGCAGATGTCCAGTGAGCCAATCCTCTCCGAGCTGCCAGCAGAACTTAGCAACCAAGCCAAGAGCCTGGCAACGGGCGCAGCTGCACCAGAAAACCTTAAAAATGAGCTGGGCCAAAGCCCTCTGCAATATAATTGCTTGCAGCCAGGCCAGTGTGCTGCATGGCAGGTGGGGGCAAACTGTGAGCCCTAGACAGTGCCACAGGAGCTCACTTCACCCTCCCAAGGTACCCACTGGATGGGCCCCTCCTGTGAGGACAGCCTGCCCATACTCCTGTGGAAGGGAGCACCCAATTCTGTCACAGTCAACATGAGCAAGTCAGTGGCCACACCAGGAGAGCATTTTAAGCTTGGCTCTGCCACACCATGGTCCAATGCATGTGGGAAGGAGCCAGAACTAGCTGATGCCATGCTTGTGGCTGCATGTGGACTCTTGGATTCCTGGAACCATGCATGGCAGATTTCCCCAAACTTGGACTGTACTTTCCTATTCTTCCCTTTTTAAAAAAAAAATGGGTCATTTAATGCACATCACAGCCTCTGCTTTGCCTCCTGTCTGCCGGCTGCTCCCTAAGCAGCGTAAAGCAGAAAGCGGAGAGCAGCCTAGGAGAAACCTTGCACTGTTACTGTTCCTGCCCCACCCCTGCTAGTCTTGAATGCAAAAGCTTCCTGGTCTTGGTGCTGGGACCATTCATCTGCTAACACATACAGGGATGATTTTCCCCATGGGTGCAGCTTTGAGGAAATGCCCTCCTTGGCTTTCCAGAAGCAGGACCATTTGAGGAGGGCTCCACCTCATCAAGTCAACCATTGTCCGAGGGCATATCTGGTTTCATGTTGATTCACAGATTCCAAGGCCAGAAAGAACCAACAACTTCCCCTGATCATTTTTCAAGTATCTAAGAGGTTGTCACAATGAGGAGGGAGAAAAATTGATCTCCTTAACTGCCAATGATAGGTCAAGAAGCAATGGGCTTAAATTATGGCAAGGGAGGTTTAGGATGGACATCAGGAAAAAATTCCTTATTGTCAGGGTGATTAACCACTGGAATAAGTTGCCTAGGCAGGTTGTGGAATCTTCTTCTTTGGGTGTTTTAAGAGCAGGTAAGACAAGCAGCTGTCAGGGATGGTTTAAGAGGGTACTTGGTCCTGCAATGAGTGCAGGGGGCTGGACTTGATGACCTCTCATGGTCCCTCCCAGTTTCTATGACTCTAGGATTTCTGGAGCTGAGTTTTCAGAGAAACATCCCATCTTGATTTGAAAAATGCCTGTGACAGAGAATTCACCACAACCCTTGGTAAATTGTTCCTGTGATTAAGTACCTTTCTTGTCAAAAATGTATGCCTTATTTCCAGTCTGTATTTGTCTAGCTTCAGTATTCAGTTATTTGATCATGTTAGATCTTTCTCGGCTAGACTGAAGAGCCCACTATTACATTTTTGTTCCCTTTGTAGGTACTTATAGACTGTGATCGAGTACCCCTGCAACCTTCTCTTTGTTAAGCAAAATAGATTAAGTTCCTTGAATGTCTGACTATGAGGCAGCTTTTCTAATCATTCTCATGGTTCTTCTCTGATCCTGCTCTAATTTATCAGTGACCATCTTGAATTGTGGACACAAGAAATGGTCACAGGATTCCTGGTAAAATGATCTTTCTTCTCCTACTTGAGATTCACTTGTTTATGCACCCTGAGATTACATTAGCTCTTTTGGCCACATCATTTCACAGGGAGCTTGCTGGTTTTCTACCTCAGATCTTCTTCAGAGTCACTGTTTCCAAGGCTAGTGTTTCATGTCTTGTAGGACTTAAATTCTTTGTCCTCACTGTATACATAGTCATAATAAATGCTCACGGTTTACATGCACCCAGTTTACCGAACAATACAGATTGCTCTGTACCTGTGACTCGTCCTCTTCATTATATACCACTCTTCCAATTTGTATATCATCTGCAAACATATTTTGGTTTTTTTCTACATCATTGATTAAACAAAAAAAATGTGAAGGGCCAAGAACCAAGCACTGCTGAACTGTGCTGGAAACACACCCGCTTGATGACAATTGTCTGTGTACAATTATGTATCAGTCAGCCAGTTTTTAATCCATTTAATGTGTGCCACTTTCATTTTAGACTGTTCTTGTTTTGTAATCCAAATGTCATGCAATATCAGCTCAAATGCCTTACTGTAGTTATACAACAAATTATCTGAACTTGCTGGTAGAAAAATATTTAACTTTTGTAGCTGCTATTTAATGTCTTCATGTGATCCTGCTGGAACTGAAGAAACATTCTCATCACCGTATGACAAGACTACATCATCTATTTTTCCCCCAAATACAGAACAGAAATATTTATTGAACACTTTCACCTTTTCTGCATTATTATTGATAATTTTATCATTTATATCTTGCGATGGGCCAATTCCATTGTCAGGATTCTTTTCATGCCTCATACATTTTTAAAAAGCTCCTTCTTATTGTCCTTAACTCTCCTGTCCAGATTTCACGTTGTGTCCATTGGCTTCCCTTATCAATTTTCTACAATTCCTAACTTCTGATTTTTATTTATTACTATCATCTTTTCCTTTTTCCTCATTATGTATTATTTTTTGCATTGGTTCCTGCAGTCAATTCTCCTAGGTTTTGTCCAGCCTGGTATTATGATGTCTGAAATGAGGGGTTCATAGCCTTTTCCAGGGAAGACTCCTGCACAGCCTAAGATCTCATGACAGGAAGTATTTCTTGATTTTTTTCATCCACAGTTTTTTTTCCTGTAATTTCACCCCCCCCCCTTGTTGCCACATGCATCCTTCCATAGATGTTCCATGCCCTCAAATAATTTTCAATCACCCATGCTACCTCGTAAGCAGACATCTGAGAAGACAGAGGGGCTCTAAGATCAACAGGCTCCTCCATGGCAAAGTGCAGAGATGAGGGCCCCCAGATGAGATTCTCCCTGCCCTGCCCCCATATGTTCTCAGCTAAGGACTGTTTTTTCTAATGCTATGGGAGAAGTGTGGTTTTTTCAAAGACAAGGCCTCACAGCATCCAAAACTTTAAAGATCACTGGGCCTGGAAGAGAATTGGGAGGCAATGTGGTCAGTGGTGTCCTAGGATGGCTTACTGCCCAGACATGAGCTCCACTACTCAGAGCCCAGCTGTGTTGTACACTCACCTGGTTGAGTGCCGGTGGGATTTTCTTCCAAATTCCCCCCAGCTGTGTCTCTGGATTGGAAGAAACATGGGAATTTTCATTCATGGCAAAACTGGTCCAAGTGCCCCTAATGTCTGCTCTTGAGCTGGGTGGTGGCAACTTCACTGTTTGCCTCTGCAATGCACTGGTATGCTCAGAAGCTCAGCCTGCAACTTGCGGGGTCAGATGCTAAGGGGGAGGGATTTTGGCGGGGCTGTTAAGAAAAGGGAGGGGGATTGAGGCCCTCACCCAGAGTAGTTAGGTGGTTATTGTGGGGTGAGCCCAGAGATGGTGATGGAGGAAGATTGACTGGATACACACAAGTACTCTTTACCCTCTGTCTTCAGGGGAGGAAGGTGGGTTGGTTGCTGAACTGGCACTCTGGAGACCAAGGTTCAATTTCTAGGGCCACTCTAATGCATTGGTTTCCCTCTGTGCAAGGGGACTGCCCTGCTCCACAGCACAGGAGTATATGAGTTTCTCATAGCTGTAAGGCACACAGGGTGGTTTGTGACTGGAGAGGGGTCTCCTTTCTGAGTTAAGGGACAAGTGTTTCCAATATAGGATGCTGTCCTGGAGTAGGGGACAGTCCTGGAAAAGCAAGGCTCCCTGGGGCCAAAGGCTAGCAGTCCCTAGCATTTCTGTAGGGCCTACACAAAACATGCTCCTGTGCTCTCTTAGTGATGTCTGCCAGATCCTAAAAGACCATCAGATGATGTATTAAAATCTCTGTGTGAGTGTATCCAGTCTTTGCTCTCCTTGGTCATTCACAGGGCTGCTAAATATGATACCGGAGCCGGGATCTCCAGGAGACTTGGAAGCGAAATGTTGGGCAAGGGGAGGGAAGCAAATAGCAATTGCTGATTATTTGGACCAGGCTGGCACCTTGCAGCACCCCTGCCACAGTCCTGGCTTACTACAGGGTGGAGATGGTTCCTACCCTGCATCTGATTAGTGATCCTCTGTGTATTGGGTTTGGGCCAGCAGGGGTAGAAATGGTGCTCAGCTGGGCAGGGCTGGTCACTTGGAGGAGAGGGAGCAGAAACACAGCAGGACTAAGGGGTTGGTTCTCCTGGCATTACCAAGTGTGTCAGAACTGGGCCAACAGGCACAAGGCATAGAGATGCCAGTCAGGCAGGCACTGCAGGGCAAGTATAAGATAGGCGGCCACCCCTACCCTGCTGGAATGGGTGGAAGGTATAGAGAACAGGGTTTTGGGAAGGGCTTTGGGGGTTCCTGGGGTGACACCTCCAATCCCCTGCCCACAGATCCTCTCCAGGTACCTAGAGCAGGGAGAAGAGCAGCACTGGAGATGGGCTGTTGACAGGCCCCCACTCCATCACTGCCTGACCCTCACTCTGGTCCCCTCAGTCCTTTGCGTATCCCCTTCCCCCAGTCTAGCTGTGTCCTGGGGCCCTTTCCTTCTCATAGGGCTGCTCCTTGAGAGAGATTCCCTGGGCACTGAGAGGTCCTCCATGAGCCCTATGCCTCCCTGCCCCACTTCTGCCATTTGGGGCGACTTTGCAATTAGAGACTAAGATTGAGAGGGGAGTCCTACCCCTTTATTTTCCATTCTCCTCTTCCTTCTCCTCTTCCTTTCCTCCCGTTCCCCCCCATCACCTCCCCCCTCCTGCCCCTGCCCCCAACCAGCCTGTGTGGTTGTTACCACTCACCGAGAACTAACACGCCCCCTGGTGTTTGCATGCAGTCATTGCATCCAGCAGATCCTGGAGGCTGTTCTCCATTGCCACCAAATGGGGGTCGTCCACAGAGACCTCAAGGTGAGTTTTCTACCCTGCTGCTCTGTCCGTCTGTCCGTCCGTCCTGTCTCTGTACCTTTTTGCATGCGGCAGAGCAAAAAAAACTTGAGTGGTTTGGGTCCCTGGTGCGGAAAGAGTTCAGCATGAGGTGGGTTGGTGGTGGTGTAGAACTACAGCACAGTCAGAAAGCAGAGTCATTTGCTTGGTCAAGGGTACACAATGGACGGACCCTGCCCAGTAGCAGGTAGAGGAGCATCCTCTCTCGTACCTCTGGGCAGGCTGGTGGAGGGGAGGTGCACACCATCCAATTTCAGTTGTCCCCCACTCCCCCTTCCAAGCCAGGTAGGGTTGTAATTTGTCAGCACCCAGTGGTGAAAGCAGGATCTGCTCCTTTGTGGCTACCAGCTGTGTAGGACAAACAAAGAACTTCTGCGAGAGGGGAAGTTGACATGGCCAGAAGGGAGCTGGCCCATCAGCCTGAGGTGGGGGGGAAGAGGTGGCTGGGTGTAGCTGGTTTCTGGTGGACGCTTCTGGGAGCTGGAGCCAAGCCAGGTGTCACAGGTACAGCGGGATAACATCAGGCTCTGTTCACCCTCTCCCAGCACTAACCCACTGTATAGATCGGTGCCAGGGCTCACCTGTTGGGTTCACCCATGGCTAGAGTTTCCAGATAGCACAGCAGTGAAAGGAGGACAGGGAAGTATGAAAAGGAGGACTTTGGAGGACACATGGAGAAAATGTAGCATTAACGTAATATTCTTCTATTTTTAGAGGGCCCTAGAATGCTTCCCCCTAAAAATAGGGTGTTCCGGGGTGTTCCAGCATACTTGTAATTCCTGTAAGTAAAAAGCCAGACAAAGTAATGTATTTTTAAAATGCCTGCTGGATGGAGCAAGTGAAAGTAAAAAGGAGGACATGTCGTCCTTTTGCCTGACATGTGGTAACCCTACCTATGGCTCATCATGCCACTTGGCATTGGATGGGTGCCCAGCCACTGTTGCTAGGAAGGATTCACTCTTGAGTTGATTTTTGCAGCCCTCTCTGGCACCAGCCGTAGTGTGACCAGGGCTGGGCAGTCCAGGGGGGTGAGGTCAACAAGCCATTCGGTTCCCCAGCTGACCTTCTCCACCCTGTTGCCCTTCCTTTCACCTTGCCCATTTTCTCTACTCCTCCCACCAGGGTCACCTAGGGGCAGGCCAGACTCCTGTAGAGGAACACTCTAGTTGACTGTCTGCATGCCCTGTGTCTGGTTTAAACGTGTGCCAGTTCTTTGTTCTCTGTGACGCCTGCCACTGGTTGCTTGTCTCTTTGCTCCTGATCGTGCTCCCCAGGTGTCAGAAGTGGCACCGGGTCTCAATGTGTGAGAAGCTGGGGAGATTAGGCTGTGTGCATGGGTGGGACTGGGAGAAAGGGGAAACATGTCAGTCAGAGAGATGCAGAAATAGCTGTGAAATGAACTGTGGGGTCCTTTGGGGTCAAACCTGGGCTTCCTCTGCTTTCCCCCTCTGCTACTGTCCACCATTCCCAGACTGACTTTGAAGACAGGAGTCCAGACCCAAATGTCTAGCAATTCCTAGCCCCTCAGGAACTCACTGGACTTTTCTTGGGTGCTTCTGTCACCCTTGAGCTGTGTGAGGCTAGCGAGGGTCCCAAAGGTCATAGATCACTCTGGAGCATTCCTACAAGCATCCCCTTACAGCCCAGGAAATGTTGAGTGGCAAAGAGGACATTCCCCAGGTGCTCATTGCTGTCTGTGTCCCTCCTGGAAAGTTAAAGAAGGGACATTTTCACAGCCAGGCTCTGGTGCACAGACTCATGCTGTTATGGGGTGATAGAGCCGGGGTCTGGCATGTGTGATTGTGTTGTAAGGTGGTAGATGAGCTGCAGTCTGGCGTTTAGAGTCATGCCATAACAACTTGATGGTGCTGGGCTCACACATGTAGAGTTGTGCTGTAATGGGTGATGGGGCTCCTGGAGATGTGCCACAACAGAGTGCCAGAGCCTCTCACACAAGGAGCTGGGCTCTAAGCTCTCAACAGCAGAGTCATATTGTCATGAGGTGATGGAGCTGGGCCCTCAGACAACAAATCGCTGCATAATGGGATGATGAGGCTTGATACTGGCCAATGGAGTTCTGCTGTAATGGCTAGTTAGAGTTGGACTCCCCAGTGTGGAGTCAATGATGGAGCTGAATGCTGGTGCCAACTTGAGTCATGACACGGTGGAATGATGCAGCTTGTCTCTAGCGCATGCAATTGGCCTGTAATAGCCTGATGGAGCTGGACTGTTGCGCATGGTGCCCTGTCATAAAGGGGTTGTGCAGCTAGGTTCTTTCACATACAGTTCTACAAAGGCAGGGTGATGGAGCTGGGCTCTGGCCCCTTGAGTCCCACTTTAACAGGATGATGGAGCTGGGCTGTGACTTGCACCATCCCCCTGTAACAGGGTAACGGAGCTGAGCTCTGTTGCCTTGAGTCCTGCTGCAACAGGGTGACAGAGCTGGGCTCTTGTACACAGAACTGTGCTGCTGTGGGACAGTGGAGCACAACACAGGGTGCTGTGGTGTGTGATGGTGCCCTGGAACCTGGTGTGTGAGATCATCATGGAGCAGGGTGATGACATAGCTGGCTGTTGGGCATATGTGGAGTCATTTCTGTGGCAAGGCAATGGAGTTGGGCTCTAGTAAATGGAGTTGTGTTGCAGGAGTTGGGGTGGCACCTGGGGAGCTGGTCTCTTGCCCTGTGTATGATGGTGCAGCAGTAAGGACAGGGTTCTGTGTTGCCTGTGGTGGCATGGTGCCAGTGGGCACTCAGACCTGGGTTTCTGCATTGCTGCCAGTGCCATGGTGATAATCCAGCTGGGCTGAGAAGGGGAAGACCTTGGATTGGGGCATGTAGTGCACTCCTTCATAAAAGAAGGTGGGGAAGCCCAATCATGCACTAAAAGTTGGGCCCCTCTGACAGCGCTTTGTAAGGAATGGTCGATAGGGATCTGCCTCCAAGG
The DNA here is from genome assembly GCA_007922195.1 of Podocnemis expansa. Taxonomy (NCBI): domain Eukaryota; kingdom Metazoa; phylum Chordata; order Testudines; family Podocnemididae; genus Podocnemis; species Podocnemis expansa. The sequence continues at coordinate 55,111,206 of ML681972.1, read as the reverse complement.
CAGTGGGGCCAGCTGGCATGGGTTGAAGGACAGGGAGTGGGACCATGGGGCCTTTCCCCTCCTTGGGTGCTGGTCTGGATCACCCCCAGGTTTGGGGGGGGCTGGCTGGTGCAGGAATAGGAGGAGGCATCTGCTCTGATCCAGTCCCAAGCAGGGTGTCCAGCTGGCACAAGGCAGGGGGTATGGGCACCCTTTGTCAGTGGTTCTAGTCTCTCTGAGGCCGGGTATTGTTCTCCCTGAGAACATAGATAGCAGGTAGATTTGAGACTCCATGCCCATCTCTGCCCCGGCAAGCGGCTGGCCTCAGCAGGGTGGTAGCTAACTGGCACAGTCATGCAGGGTCACCACCTGGCTAGGGCTCTTGGTTAGGAGAAACCCTGGGCAGATGTGAATTCTCCAGCTCTTATCCCCTGACTCTGAGCCAGAACCTCCCAGCCCTTTGCAGAACATTTCCAGAGCGTCCTTCTGAACCAGTGATTTCACTGGCTCTTCTGAGTTCCAACAGATCAATCCATGGGTGCTTCAGCCAGGGCTGAGGAGTCAGGCCACCCAACCTGGGGGAGACCTGCCCTCAAGGCCCATGCACCTGGGAGCATGGCGGAAAGAAAGACATTTCTATGGATGTTTGGTGGAGGGATGGGTTGTCTTATACAGCTGTGAATTGGCACTTTCCTGGTAATGAGAGACTTTTTTGTGCCACCTCGCTAGACCAAGTGCCTTGGCAGGCCATGCTGCATTCTTTGGATGGGTATATACCAGTCACTGTCCCAGAGTGGGGCACACGACCTCCCAGTCTCCGTGTCCCTGGCACTCTGGCAGAGTGTCACGAGGGAAAAGGGGGCAGGCAGGGTCCCTGGTTGTTCCCTCCCATTTCAGAGCAGTGTGCAGCTTTGGGAGACTGGAACGTGCCCAGAGGCTGTGCCAGATGGACCCAATGGCACAGGCCCAAACTTGCCAATGGGTCAGGCAGCTGGAGGCCATGTGGACTTGGAATAAGCAAAAAGCCCTCCCTGCAACGGCAGTGAGCACAGAGGATGGGAGCTAGGAGGGGGAAGGGCATCAGTTTGGATCTCCACAGAGCAGGCTGACGCCGACATCGAGGCCAAAGGGGTTGGAAGATGCCACCTGGACCAATCGGGCTTATTTCACCTGCTTCTGCAAACTGGCTGTTGTTGTTTTTCTGTTTTGTTTTCTTCCCCACCCTCCTTTTCTGCCCCCCTGCCCCCAACTGCATCTGGTCCCATGGCACCTTGTGCCATCCGGGTTGACAACAGCCAGAGAACCTGCTTCTGGCTAGCAAGTGCAAAGGAGCAGCAGTGAAGCTGGCGGATTTTGGCCTGGCCATCGAGGTGCAGGGGGATCAGCAGGCTTGGTTTGGTGAGTGGTTGGCCGCTCCTCCCACCCCATCCCATCTCTGCTTCCCAGGACAGCTGCATCAATGCCACCTTGCTCTGTGTTTTCTCTCCAGGCTTCGCCGGCACCCCTGGCTACCTCTCGCCCGAAGTCCTGCGCAAAGAAGCATACGGCAAACCTGTGGACATCTGGGCATGTGGTAAGGACTCATGCTAACAGTCTCTGATTCACAGAGGAGATGGCATCTGGTCTGGCCTCCCATATAGCCCAACCTCCCTTTCTTTTCCTTCAGTTCTCAGTGACTGTTGACAGTGAAGGACTAGGAGTGGGTTGGCCTGGTGGTTTGGGTGCTAGGCTGTGACTTCCAAGTCCCAGCTCTGCCAATTTCTCCCTGAACAAATCACTTCGGGCCAGATTGTCCAAAGCATTTGATGCAGAAAAGACATCTCGTGGGTTTTATGGGGGTGCCTAAGCAGACTGAGTGCCTAACTCCCATGGGTTTTCAAAGCCATGGAGCTCAGAATGCAGCTGTGTTTATTGAATGTGCAAATGGCCTGGTGGCCGTGTCTAAGAGGCAGCCCCAAATCCCTCTAGGAGCAGATTGGCTCCTGATAACAGACAAAGCTGTCTTCACTTCAGGGCTGCAAGAAGAGGATGTCTGCCACCATATATAGCAACTTAGAGACTAGGCAGATCTAACCCCTTGCTGCTGGCTCTTGCTCCCATACCCTTGCAACTGCAGTGTCTAGGCATCCCTCTGCAGGGCACCCACCTGGTGCAGGGGTCACTGCCGGGGTGGGCTGTGACAGGAGGTGGTTAACTATTAGCAGCAGGTGGGTGCTGGAAATGTAAACCCTGGTTGCATTAAACTGTCGCACCCCGTCACATTCCTCCTTCAGTCCAAGCCCATGCTCCCCACCTCCTGCGGGTGCTGACTCTGCTTTCCTGTTCTTTTCCCTAGGCGTGATCCTTTATATCCTTCTGGTCGGCTACCCTCCCTTCTGGGATGAGGACCAGCACAAACTGTACCAACAGATCAAGGCTGGTGCCTACGATGTGAGTACCTGCTAGTCGTGCCTCTCTGCTTCTCATTCCCAAAGCCCGGGGAGGGGGACCCGCAGCTGGCATCACGATTTCTTGTGCACCCTGGCAGGTTGGCCTGTCTCCCTCCATTCTTGTTTGGCCCACCAGCTGCTAGACCTCACATTGCTGGCATCTCCCCAACTATAGGTCTGTGCCTGGACCATCCAGTATAGAATTTGTCCCTCCTCTTCTTTTGTGGGCCTGTGTCAGGCCAACCTTCCCCCATGGCCATTTACACTGCTTTTGGTTGTGCACTGTTCACAGTGTGTCTGTATCCATGCTCTGTGTACCAGAGCTGCTCTGGACTTATAGACAGTATCCTAGGAAACCCTGGACATAGACATGATGGTAAAAAGGGTTACAACTCACTGGACACGTCCAACCTGGGAGGCGATAGGCTGGGTTTGAAATCATGAGGGCTAGCATGACTTAAACAGGACTTGTGCCCAGTGTAGATGGGGCCAGGCTCATGTTAGCAGGTGGGGATCAGCCAAAGCACCATTTAAAGGTTTTAGTGCCCATCGTAAGCCAGAGACTGGCATGGGAAGATGTCATTTCCAGCTCGACAAGAGGAGCTGGGGCAGGTCCGTCTCCTCGAGCTGGAATTGATGGTTCCCAACTCCAGTGGAGGCATAGCTTGGACAGCCGCATGGGAGAGCATCCGCCTCATCCGTTCCCATGCCTCAAACACCATAGCTGCGCTGCCCGTGTTACCTCCAGCTGGTAATCCACCCTCCTGGCTCCCTTGCAGACACCAGGCAAGGCTGCAGCCCAGGGACCCAATGCCTGCCTTGGCGCGACTCATTCTCCATGCATGTGGCAGCACGGAGGGACCCGGGAGCATCCGGACGCCCCATGTGAGCTGCGTGCCTGCCCACAGTGCAGGTCTCGTGGGTATATCTCCACTCCAAATAGCCTGCTGAAATACGGCAGCCTCTCCTCTCTCTCCCTTGCTTTCCTCGCCCCTCTCAGCTTGTCCTCTTCTGCACACACCTGGGCTCTGCTGGCAGGGCAGAATGACTCATGGGGGACGGTCTCTGCTGGTTCTTCTCCCCGCTGCCGGGGGGCCTCCTCTCTCCCTCTTGCTTGTATGGAATGTGAGCAGGTCCTCTGGACTGGGCGGCAACTGAACTGGCTGCCAGCTCCCCTTCTCTCCCTTAATCATGCTGCAGGACCCCACCTTGAAATTGATTTCCCTTCTGAAGCCTGTGACTTGGGGGGAAACCCTTCAGAATCTGGTCTGAGCATAAGGATGCAGCAACAGCCTGCAGGAAGGGATCAGAGAAATGTGAACAGCCCCCCTCTTGCTCTGTCTGGCTGTTAACTCTGAACCCTAATGATGCATGTCTATGCAGTTTGCTGCCTGCCTGCTAGCAGCAATATCCAGCCAGTGGGCTCATCCCACCATCTCCAACACTTCCCCAAAGGGGCAGCAGCCATTGCTGCTGCTTTCAGCTTGGCCAAACCCCCAAAGCTTGCAGTCCAGCTATGTGTGGCCAGCCCCAGTATCTGGGGCACAAGAAAAATGTAGAGAATGAGGAGCTGAACCAGAATTAACTGTAGAGGCAAAGGGTCAACAGTAAGGGTGGGCTCAGCATCTGATTCAAGTCAGGAAGCAAGTCTAGTTTTGCAGTTGCCCTCTGTCTGGCATGGAGTTTTCCACCTTCCTCTGTCCCAAGGCAGAATGTAGGTACCGCTCACCTTGAAGCAGATGAGTTAAGGCTACAGGCAGCCTCAGCCAGACAGCAGGATCTGGGCAGGCTCTGGTGCTGGCTTTGGGCTGCGTGCGGGTTCCTGGGGAGTCGCTCGTGCTTCGTATGGGTGCCCCCAATGTCTGTGATTCCCTGGATTTAAACTTCTTATGTCTTGTCTGCAGTTCCCTTCTCCGGAGTGGGACACAGTCACTCCTGAAGCCAAAAACCTCATCAACCAGATGTTAACCATCAACCCGGCCAAAAGAATCACAGCCCACGAAGCCCTGAAACACCCATGGGTCTGCGTAAGTGTCCAGGAAAGGGAGTGCACTGGCCTGCCCGTAGCATAGCTGGGGGATGATGCTGCTGGGTTCCGCATCCTCGAGGGATGGGCCAGGCCCTGACGATGGTGCCAGCTCAGGGGTTAACCCTAGGGTGACTGGATTGTATAGGGGCAGTCCTGTTGTTCAGGGCTTTTTCTTGTAGAGACACCTGTTACCCCCCCATTTTTTCCACCCTTGCTATCTGATCACCCTAGTTAGCCTGGAGTGCAGGTCCTTTGGGACTAGCATCACTCTGAGGGAATAGCAGCCCTTGAGGAGCCCCTGATCAGACCAAGAGGGCAAACATCTGGCATGAACCAGAGATCATCTCTGCCACCCACTGGGACCACTCAATGTAGCCACACTGATTGTGCCTAGGTGCAGCTCCTTGGGTGGTTCCCTTCAGAGGCCCACTTGGGGCCCTGGGCTCAGAGACACCATAAGGGGAGGGTCCCAGACCATAGACCCAAACCTGAGCCAGCTGGCATGGACTCTGGGCCTTTGTGCTGTGCAGTGTAGACATACCTCTAGGGTCTCTCCATGCTCCGTTGTAAACCTGGGGCTCTGGGACTTAGGCTTGTGTGTCCAAGCCTCTGCTTGAGCATCTATGCTGCAGCATGAGCTGGGGCTTATGTTTGCTGGGCCTGGGACTTGCATCTGGGCTACACTGCCTAGACCTCCTGATTCACATCTGGGGCTTGAGATGTATATGACCTGGTCTCTGACTCAGCCTCTTGCAGGACCTTAGGACACCAGCCCTGAGTGCTTGCTGGCCCAAGTCAAGCTGATTTGAGTGTGGATGGAAGGGGCCTTGGGGCTCCAACCTGAATCACATGCAGGCTTAGTGCACAGTGTAAACAGACATTAGAGCACCATCACTAATCTAGTGGGACAGTGATTTATCTCCTATCTTCCCATCTGCAGCAACGTTCAACCGTGGCTTCCATGATGCACAGACAGGAGACCGTTGAGTGTCTGAAAAAGTTCAACGCCAGGAGGAAGCTCAAGGTAAATGAAGTCTCCCAAGAACTACAGCAAACAAGTACATTGGGGTCAGCAGCAGGGACTTTGAGTCTACAACAGTTTCCATTTCCGCCAACATTAGGGCTTTGCTTCTGACAATGCACAGAGGGACACGGCCCCAGAGAGGTTCCCTGGTCAGCATGGCAAGTTTTGGGCACAGTGTTGTCCCTGCCAGTGGCAAGGAGAATTCCTGTGCCAAAAGTGATCTGCTGCTCTGTGACCAGCCTGGGCCATGAGCCTGCCAAATCTCTGACTTAGACCTTCCTCGCTGCAGATCCGGCCCATCTGCCCAGCCCTCCAGCTTGTGAGCTGCCTGAGACGTGGACTGTCCTTTGTGGTTGGCACCACATTAGCACATCCAGGCACTGGCATCACCCTAGGCTATGAAAGCCCAGCTCTGCCCTCAAAAGCAAGAAGCAGCATCCCACCCGCCATGCCCTCATCCTGTGCTGGCAATGCAAAGGCTGGGATCAGACAGTTACTCAGGATTTCACTGAAGGGGGTCACTGGAGTGTAGATCCCTACCCATGAGGGAGCTGGTCACAGATCCCCCAGTTCCTATCCCTTCTCCTGGGAGTGGTGTGCACCTGTCTGTACTAGGGGAGAGTGGGATGGCTATGCCCATTAAGCATGGAGGAGCCTAGCCAGGCAGGAGGAGGGGGCTGGGCAAAGGGCAAATGAAGCTCAGGGTGGGCAGGAGCTGTGGTAACCATACCTTCACCCTTCCCATATCCCCCTCCCACTCAGGCTCCCGCTGCTGGGTGAGGAAGCCCCAAAAGGGCTAAAATCCCACTGATTTAGCCCAGGTTTCCAGCCCCCCATCCATTAAGGGCCAGTGCCACATGCCAGAGCCTCAGGGGTTCTGGAGCATCAGCATGCAGAGGAGAGAGGGAAAAGTCAGAGGTTAAAGGACATGTGGGGAGCAAAGCACCAGGGCCTGCTGCACTCTTGGTGCTGGGGGCTTGGAGGAGGGAGACCGTGGTGCTGCCAGCAGCATCCCACGGGTGAAGTGCAGAAGATTCTGGTCAGCATGGGTTGATCCCTTCCAGGCAGGAGCAGTGTCAAGATGTTGTTCTTGAGCCGCATTGTGACCCATGTGGCTTCCTGGCATCACAGCCCTGCTGTGTTGGAGCACGATGGGAAACTGGATCTCCAGGAGCTTGTGGAACTCGCCACCAGTAACCCCCTCACCCTGTGTGTTAGGTACTTCTGACCTGCTAGTTCAATGGTTCTCCATCTTTTGCAGGTCACTACATGCTTGGCAGCGTGTGCAGTGCTACAGGACATGCCAGCCCACTCCCCATCAGACCAAAACAACCCCCCTCTCCATGACACACTTACTGCTGTGTGGCAACACACTAATGTGTCCCAACAGTGGCTGAGAACTGCTGTGCTAGCTGCAGAATACAACAAGTGGGTGGGCAGCCTCCTGGGCTGATTGTCTGTTGTTCCATTATCACCAACACTGGCTCTTCTCTTTCAGGGGGCGATTCTCACCACCATGTTGGCGACGAGGAATTTTTCAGGTAAGCGTGGCATTGTGCGGTGAAGAGAAGCACACCCTGGCCTTGATCCCCAAGCCATGAGCGTGGCATTAGCCCTCACTGGGTCCAAACCACATCCACATGAGGAGTGCGGTCCCAGGGCACAACTCCAGCAAAACACTCCTAGTGTGGACATAGCTAGACCGGCAGAACTGTGCTTGGACCAGAACAGCAAACTGCCCTGTGGCAGTCTTGCTGTATCCCTTCCTCTGGGCTTCTCTCCGCCAGGCTCTGTGCAGTGACCTTTGTGAATGAGGATTTTAAGGCTCCCCTTCCTTCCTCAAAGATATCTCTTCATGCCCATCTGCTTGCCAACCAGATGTGTGGCTTTATCTCTGAGACTATGTACTGTGTGTGGCACCCTGTGCTTTCTAAGCTTGCACCTTTCTTCCTTAAAGCAAAAGCAGTACAGAGGAAATGTATAAAAACAATGCGTTAAGCACGCTGGGAATCCCTCATCAGTCTGACTGGGCCCTAATAGGTCAACTGTTCCAAACTTTCCATGGAGGTTGCCCCCCCACCCCCTTGAACAGAAGGTTCCAGCCATTTACAGAATCAGAAAGACGGCCCCAAGTCTACTTAAGTGCAGTCTTTTTAGACCAAAAGCTTTATCTTTGTTGGTCTCTGGAAAACCCAGTCAGTGCGAGCCTCCCACAGGCATCTTGGTCACCCCCTAGCATGCTGTTTTGGGAAGAACTATGGTAACCACCCTCCCCTTAGCATTGAATACGATTCCTGGCCCACATCAACTCTACACAACTTGAGCCCCAAAGATATTGCATAGCATGGCACTGGACCCCCAGTGGAGCAGGCAATCGTGGTAAAACCACACCCTCATCAGTAGAGCTGCATCTGCACTTTTCCAGCCTGGCAATGCCAGCCAGTCTGTCATTCCCTGATGGATGGAGCTGCAGTGTAGACCTGGCCCAAGTAGTTCTGCTTAGCACATGAAGCAGTCAGGCAGTTGCTGTTCCTCATTCCTTTGAGCTGCTCTTGCCAGCTAACCTCAGCCTTAGAGGGCGCCACATTGCCCTAGTGCACTGGTTTGGTGTTGTGGGAAGTTGGTATAGAAGTGAGAACTGCCAAGCTCATCTCATCTATGCCTGGCCAGCATCAGCACACAGACACCCAGTGCAGAAACCATTCCATCCAATGGGTTCCTGTTAGATCTCACTGTGACATTGCAAGGAGGTCCAAGTCAGGGGAGGTGGCTGATGGTACGTGATGGCTCCAGGAGCCTGGAGAAATGTAGGTGGTGCCTGCTTGTGTTTCTGAAGAGGGGCTGCAGGATCTGGGTCTCTTTCAGCCAATGTAGTCAATTTCAAACATTCTTCAAATAGGAGAAACAGCTGCATCCTTAATAGCGTTGGGGAGATGGAGGGAGATAGGAAAGCCCACTGGGTAGATCCCTAAAGCAGGACCTTTTGCTTTCTCTCCTGAGGGGTCTTGGATTGCCAGCACCATCTTGTGGGCTTAGTATTCAGGTTTTCAGGATCATGGCCAAGCGTCACTTACCTAGTTGTGCAAGAAAGAGAGGCACTGTCCCAGGACGAAGAAATAGGCAGCCATTGACTGGATCACAGGGACTCAAAGCCCCCACTGAGCTGGAGGGGCAATCTGTGGGCATGGGACTCTGGTGCCCCTGTCCTGGTCCTCAAAATTCCTTCTTTCATCCCCTCTACACGTCACAGGGTCATGGCTTTTTATCTGGGACATTCCCAGATGTCTTAGCAACACTAGCAGGGCCTGATGAGGGGGTGGGTCCCCTGCTGTCCGAAGGATCTTCCTTCCCATCTTCAAGGCACTGAGGGTACATCTACACTGCAGTTAAACCCCCGTTGCTGGCCCATGGCAGCTGATAGACTCAAAAACTGCAGTGTAGACCTTTGCATTCAGGTTGGAACACAGGCTTTGAAATTTGGAAGAGGGAAGGGTAAGATCTCGGAGGCAGCGCCAGCTCGAGTTGACAGAGCCAAACTAGCCGGGGTCCTGGAGCAACGAAGCCATGGTTGTCTGTTTCAGTGTGTGCTGTGCAAACCCACCCAGAGCCCTGGGTAATCACTGGTGGGGTTAGCCCAGCCTGTGTCATAGTCCATGCTGCCATGGTTTCCTCACTCTGGGTACCAGCCTAGTGCAGGTATGTCCAAGTTCGCAGATGCCCCCTGTGATTGAAGTGTAGATATCTGGGAATGGGCTCCGCTACCAACAGTTCTGCCTCTCCATCTAAACTTTAACTTTAATCTTTTTTTCTGCTTCCTTTGTCTCTTTTCTTTCCCTCTCTGTTCCTCCCTCTGTCTGTCTTGCTCCCTTTCTCTGTCTTTCTCTGTCTCTTCCCCATCCTCCCCGATGGCTCTCCTTGTCCCTCCGTTTCCTACCGTGGTGCTGACAGTCGGCAGACAGACCACCGCTCCTGCCACAATGTCTGCAGCCGCCTCCGGTGCTACCATGGGGTTGGTGGAACAAGGTAGATGTGTCCTGAAGGGACCCTCCCCATTTCCCCTTCTCTCTCCACCCCTCGGAAATCTGAGTGCATGCAACTTCATCCATCATAAACACCTCATCCTCACCCAGCACTCAGAATCAGGAGCAAACCCAGCTGGGCCTGCTCTGAGGAAAGGCACCGACCAATGGAGGGAGTCCCAGCTTATGCTGACAGAGCATTCTGCAGCAGAGGTTTTAAAACGTCTTGTAGGACAAAGAGGGTTAAAAACTCAAAGGGGGAAAAGGTGGAGAAAATGGTAATGGAAATGATTAGTGGAATAGAACAGCTTCTGTACAAAGACAGATTAAAAAGACAGACTGGAAAGAGATGACTGCTGTGGGATATACTAGAGGTATGTAAAATCATGAATGGTGAACAGGGATGTGTTACGTACCTCCTCCCATACCAGAACCAGGGGTCACCCAAAGAAATTGGTTGAAAACAAACATAAGGAAGCACTTTTTCACAAACACCACATAGGCACCTGTGGAACTCCTTGCTAGGGGCTATTGTGAGGCCAAAAGTATAAGTGGATTCAAAAAAGAATTTGATAAGTCCCTGAAGGGCAGGTCCATCAGTGGCTGTTAGCCAAGATGACTGGGGACACAACCCCATGTTCTGGACATTCCTACACCACTGTCTGTTCAAAGCAGAAAGTGGACAACTGGGGACAGGTCACTTGATAATTTTTCTATACTGTTAATTCCCGCTGTCAGTAAACAGGACATTGGGCTTGCTGAACCATCAGTCTGACCCTGTACGGCCATTCTCATGTTCTTATTTAAATTCCACGCTAACGAAACTGGGCCTTGTTTCCCTGGGAACTTGGAACTTTGCTCATAATCTCAGATGGTGGCCAGGATCATCAGCGGGAGAAGCTCATCATCCCAGCCTCCAAGCCTCCAATTTTGTACCTTTGTGTGTGGGCGGGTGGTTTGGTACACAGCTCTTGCACAGCACCTGCAGCACACGGGGTGGTCAGGTGGGGCACTGCAAGTCAGGATTTAGGGAGGGGAGAGACTCCACATCAAAAGTGCCTAATTCACTTATCAGCATTGGAGGAAAACTATCAACAGGGCCTAAGTGATTTGGAAGCTGATTTCCAATTTTCAGAAGTGACTTAGGCACTTAGGGGAGGCTAACTTTCCTTGAAAGCCAGTGGAATTTAGGCTCCTGAGTGATTTGCAAGGTCTTTCAGTCTCTAGACATGCAGATGGGTACTAAAATATTTGAACATTTCCCCTCTAGCGTCTCCTCTTGATGTTTGGTAACCCTTGCTCAGTACCTCACTTTCCCCATGGTACACTGGGCACCCTAAGACTCCTTGGCACTTGGATTCCTGACTGCAGTCTAAGAGCCAGCTCTGACTGATTGATTGATCCATTAACGCCAGCAATGTGGTGGTGATGCCCTGCTCCATTTCTCTGCCACAAAGGGTTTTGTACCCTTTCCCAAGAGTTGAAGCCTGTCCCTCATCTCACAGAGAAAGCAGCTGCTAGTGAAATCGGTGTCAGGCATCATGCAGACCTGAACTCAGGCCTTGGCAGGGAACAGAAGGTGGAAATGAGCTCCGAGGTCTTTCTTTTAATTGTCCTTCTTTGCAGTCCTTTCAAAACGAGCCAATTTCCTGCCAAACCCCTGGCAACCCAGGCCTTGGATGCCAGATGCAGCCATTCTGAGTGCCACACAGGAGTCTTGTCAAATTGCAGACCCTCTTGCATCTTTCATGGTGTTTGCCTGATCCTTGTGCTGGTGTCCTGCACTGACATTGTCTCAGGAATGTGAAGAATGAGCTGGCTTTTCAATACACCCCAGAGGTCCTGTTACTGATCTGAGATTGAAATGCCATTGCTAAATCTTTGCCATCAGGTTTGCCACATTGGGAATCCTTGCTTGGAGGGGGATTTCCATCATCAGGCCAAAACAGGGAGCTTCTCTTTCTGTTGACTGGCGTCTCCCCACTCTAAGCACCCTGGGAGGAAGCTTAGGAACTGCTGGGTCTGGCTGGAAGAAATCCGAGGTGGCCAGCAATACACTGATAAAAAAGACAGCAGATGCAGCATGCAATCAGATGGTGCCACTTGTATTAGACTTAAGCACCCTTTGCCTGTGACACTTGTGTGTGCAATGACTTGACTCCTATGGACTGCAGACAGGTGCTGATGGAGCTCAATGACTGCAGTTCACCTTGGGCAGAGGGCCAGCCCATGATCTCCCCCCAGAAATCCCCCCAATATTCTGAAGATGCCAGTTGGGCATCCGCCCCTGGTGGCCCACTGCCCTGGGTGAATATTGCCAGGTGAGCACATTGGGGTGTGGGAGGGGAAAGGAGAGGCCAGTTGCCATGCACACACACGTGTGGCTATGTTGAAACACAGAGAATGGAGCCGAAGGAAGTCGACTCTCTCTTTCATGCTAGGTTCCTGGGGCAACCTCAGCCTGGCAGTCAGGGAACAGCTCCAGTATGGCTGGCTGAGTCATGGCTTAGCACAGCCTCTGGTTAACCTCTGCTGAAGTTCTTAAGTCTCTTAGGACCCAGTTCCTCAAATGTGCCAGTCTCCTCCTGATTGCTACAGATGTCGGACACCTAGATACCTTTGAGGTGCTGGATGTAGGAGCCTGAACCCCATTGACTTCTAGGGGGACCCAGCATTTTTGAGAGTGGGGCTCAGAGTAAAACTGATCAAAGTGCCCAAGTGATTTAGGAGCCTAGGCCTCTCTTTTTTGTTCCTCCTCCGAAAGTAGTGCTCCCAGGAGCTTGGCTGTCACTGTAAGTCAGTGGGGTTCCGGCTCCTAAGTCATTTTGAGGCTTTTGAGAATTTCCCCTCTACCCATTTCCAAATGGGGTTTGAAAGCAGTTTTTTGGTGTCATGGAGCCTGGAGACTGGCTCCGAAATTGGCCCATTTTCCTTTCTGCGGCTGCCAGTTGGTCTGGCCTTTGCCAGCAGGTGTGATGGTCCCCTAATTGTGTGGGTAGGCATCTTGGCATTGCCTCATTTAACTCTTCTCTGCTCTTCTGTTATCTGTGTCCCCAACCACTGCTGACCCTGCAGAGACTTTCCATTCTCCAGCTGCCTGTCTTCTCTTCCTGATAAGGTGAAATCATCACCCAGCTGAGTGCAGGGTGGATGGATGTTGACAGCGCCAGTCCAGGACTGGCAGCCAGGGGAGAAGACAGTTTTGTCAGCTGTTGGTGGGATGCTCATTGGGTGCACACCTGTAAATACTCCCAAGAATTGGGTGATTAGGGGAGATTTTAACTTCCCAGATATAGACTGGAGGACATGTGCTAGTAGTAATAGGGCCCAGATTTTCCTGGGTTTGATAGCTGATGGATTCCTTCACCAAATACTTACTGAACCAACAAGAGGGGATACCATCTTGGATTTGGTATTGGTGAGTAGTGAGGACTCACAGCAGAACTGGTCTTAGGGGATAACTTAGGTCAAGTGACCAGGAGCTAATTCAGTTCAGACTAAATGGAAAAATAAATAAAGATAGATCTGTGACTAGGGTCTTTGATTTCAAAAGGGCTAAGTTTAAAAAATTTAAGGGAATTAGTTAGGGAAGTGGACTGGACTGAAGAACTCATGAATTTAAAGATGGAGGAGGCTTGGAATTGCTTCAAGTCAAAGTTACAGGCACTGTCTGAAGCCTGCATCCCAAGGAAGGGGAAGAAAATTCATGGGCAAGAGTTGGAGACCTAGCTGGATGAACAAGCATCTCAAACAGGCAATTAGGAGAAAGCAAAAAGCCTACAAGGAATGGAAGATGGGAAGGATCAGCAAGAAAAGCTGTCTTGGAGGTCAACACAGGTAAAGTGAGAAAAGCCAAAAGCCAAATGGAGTTGGACCTTGCAAAGGGAATTAAAACCGTCAGTAAAAAGTTCTACAGCCATATAAATAGGAAGAAAACAAAGAAAGAATTGGGACCACTGAGCACCGAGGATGGGGTGAAGGTTAAGGATAATCTAGCCTTGGCTCATTATCTAAACAAATACTTTGTCTTAGTTTTTAATGAGGCTAGTGAAGAGCTGGGGGATAGTGGCTAATAAGAATGAGGATATAGAGGTAGTAACTACCATGTCCGAGGTAGAAGCCAACTTGACCAGTTTAATAGGACTAAATCAGGGGAAGAAGGGGCAGGCACATGAAATTTTAAGCCTGCTAGCAAAGATTTTTATTGAATCTGTAAATTCAGGGGTGGTACTGTGTGACTGGAGAATTGCTAACACAGTTCCTATTTTTAAGCAAGGAGGAAAAAGGTGATCTGGCGAACTACAGGCCTGTTAGATTGACCTCAGTAGCATGTAAGGTTTTGGAAAGAGTCTTGGAAGAGAAAGTAGGTAAGGTCATTGAGGTTGACAGAAACAGACAAAATACAACATGGCTTGACAAAAGGTAGGTAGTGCCAGATCAATCTAATCTCCTTTTTTGAGATGATAGCAGATTTTTTATACAAAGGGAGTGTGGTGGATCTAATTTACCTAGATTTCAGTAAGGCCTTTGATATGGTACCATATGGCAAATTATTAGTTAAATTGGAAAAGTTGAAAGGTGGATAAGGAACTGGTTAAAGGGGAGACTACAATGGTTCATACTGAAAGGTATCAGGCTGGAGGGAAGTTACTAGTGAAGTTAATCAGGGATCAGTCTGGGAACTAATTTTATTTAACATTTTTATTACTGACATGGCACAAAAAGTGGGAATGTTAATAAAGTTTGCAGATGACATGAAGTTGGGAGGTATTACCAATACAGTGAAGGATAGTGGTATCATACGAGAAGATCTGGATGACCTTGTAAAGTGGAGTAATTGAAGCTGGATGAAATTTAATAATGGTAAGTGCAAGGTCATGCATATAGGGATGAATAACAGGAGCTTTTCCTGTAAGCTCGGCACACATCGCTTGGAAGTGACAGAAGAGCAGAAAGACCTGAGAGTATTAGCTGATCACAACATGACTGAGCTACCAATGTGATGTGGCCATAATAAAACCTAATGCAGTCCTAAGATGGATGAATTAGACAGAGTTTCCAATAAAAACAGGGAGATGTTACTACTGTTACACAAGGTGCTGGTGAGTCCTCATCTGGAATACTGTGTGCGATTTTGGTGCCCCATGCTTAAGAAAGATGAGTTCAAACTGGAACAAGTGCACAGAAGGGCTACTAGGATAATGTACGGAATGGCAAACCTGCTTTATAAGAGGAGACTCAAAGAGCTTGGCTTGTTTAGCCCAACTCAAAGAAGTCTGAGGGAAGATATAATTGCTCTTTATAAATACACCAGAGAGATAAATACCGGGGAGGGAGAGGAAATATTTATGTTCAGCGCCAGTGTAGACACAAGAACAAATGGGTATAAACTGCTCATCAGGAAGTTTAAACTTGAAATTAGATGTAGGTTTCTAACAAGCAGAGGAGCGAAGTTCTGGAATAACCTTCTGAGAGGAGCAGTGGGGAAAGAACCTAGCTGGCTTTAAAACTGAGCTGGATAAATTTATGGAGGGGATGGTGTGATGGGCCAGCATAATCTGGCAATCAACTGATCTTTTATTACTGGTGGTGAATATGCCAATGGGCTGTGGTGGGATGTTAGATGGGTAGGTTCTGAGTTGGTGCAGAGAATTCTTTTTTGGGTGTCTGGTTAGTGAGTCGGCCAAAAGCCCAGGGATGAGCTGATTTCCATGTTTGGGTACAGGAGGGGATTTTTTCCCCCAGGGCACATTGCAAGGGGCTCTGAGGGTTCACCTTCGCCTGTAGTTTTTGGCACGGGTCACTTGCTGGTGGTTTCTCTGTACTTTGAAATGTTTAAACCATATTTGGGAACTTCAGTGACTCAATCATAGGTTAGGTATTTATTGCAGGAGTGAGTAGGAGACGTTCTGTGGCCTGCACTGTGCAGGAGTCAGACTAAATGGTCATATTGGTGCATTCTGACCTTAAAATCTAAAAATCTGTGCCTGGTCTGTCTATATACATAGGTTACAGGGACATGGTTACTGCCCTGGTATTAATTCGCTGGCAGATAAGTGAGGAGGAAACTACACAGATTCTAGCTGTGATTGCTGGGGCCCATCCTCTGCCTTGGCTTTTTCTTTCTTTGCTATCCACCAGCTGGGAGCACAGTGGCTCTCCCAAGGGTCATAGGAACCAGGAGCCCAGTCAATTGCTTCTGTCAATCACAGGTGCCTTGGGGATCAGCCATGCTGGGGATGGAAATGCAGATACCAAGTTAAAGGAGGTGTGGGGGAAACATAACTGAGCATGTTGGGGGCTGTCCAGAAATGGCTGAGCTGATCAACTAGTCTAGGGAGAGGAGATAGCTGGGGATAAGTAAGAGATTCTCCAGATGCAAGGTCTGTGGGCATTCTGACAGTCCCTTTACACCCACCCAAACTACCTTCATCCCAAAGGTTCTTCTTCATGATGCTGTTTGTCCGCTTCCCACAGCCTCTTCCTGCTCTTCCCTGCAGCCGTGCCTGTGAGCTGAACGTGGTGAATGATGCATGAGGTTATATGTCCCCTGTGCATGGTCCAGGGCCCCATCTGGTTGGATCCGAGGTGGCACTCCTTGCTTTGGCTGCGCTGGTGCTGCCCTGGCATGCAGGACTGCAATCTGCATGGCCGTGGCAGAGAAACAGAGCCTCTAGCAATGTTCCCTGCGCTGCACTGGGCAGGATCCAAACCTAGTAGGGGGAGCAGGCAAGCTCGTTGATTGACCTGCGTCTGGCACCTGTTATAACCCTGTCCCCGCAGATCAGAGTGGGGCCAGCCTTGCCTGCCCAACATTGTACATCTGTGTTGAGAGGAACCACCTGAATCTCTTTGCAGACTTCAGTCCACAAGGATTCACACTATACTTGGGGCTGGAGGCTTGCCAAAAGAGCGAAGCTGCCTGCTGTGACTAGTCCTGGCTTTGAGGAACAAAGAGAATAGCCTATGGCTATCTAAAAAACATAGGCAGGTGGGAGACAGGTGTGTTAGGGTGGCACATGACATATTCTGGGATGGTAATGAAAGTGATTTAAAACTGATCTTGTTACACCCGTGCACCTAAATTACTTGCACTGATTGTCACTCTTCCTGATACTGGAAACTGCCCCAGAGTCTGTGACCGTGTGAGCTTTAAACTGACTGCAAAGCAAAACTCTTAGACGGTCCAATGACCAACACTGGAGCAGCTCCTGAACTCCCCTGTACTGGCTGGACATGTTCTCTGGACTCTCTTCCATTCCCTTCTGCCAGTGAGGCATTGTTGGCAAGTCCCCATTCCAGGCCCTGTGAACAAATAATTGTGCCCCCCATGGAGTCAGGAGCATGTTGGTGCTTTTCAAAGACAAGCCAGAAGGCCACGTGAGTAAGTCACATGGGTTTTTCCACTGTGGAGAGCCCTAAGCGTTGCAAGGTGGAAAAGGCCCCCGAGTTTGGAGAGGAATGGGATCTTCCAGATGGTGTGCTAGAATTCTGGAATGGCTGCCGCTATAAGAATGGCATGGTGGGGTTTCCATCACCAGCCTGCAGCCAGACTGGGTGATGTTTGCTTGGAAGAATAATAGATCTCCAGTCTTTGAAAGAATGGGACAAGGCAGGTGGGGAATCTGGGTAAATGCGAGTGAATTCCAAGCAAGAGTGATGCTCAGCCTAGAGAGCAATTGAAAGAGATTCAGCCAGGCTCTGAAACAGCTGCAGCAGAGACGCTCCCTTGGGTAGTGTCCTGGCCAAGTTTGTTGGCCAATGGACAAGGTCCTGGACTGACTGGCAAAGCTGGATTGGAGCTGCCCAGGATCCAGTGGTACTGAATAGACAGGTCCAGCCCTGATGTGTGTGGGGCAGCTCTGGGATTCTAGGCATCTTGGTGGGAAGCAGCTGGTGCTGAACACTTTATATTTCACGTCCACAAGATGCTCTTCAACTGAGTATTTCACTGGCCAGTAGGTGGGCTCCTCCAAACAGAGGATCACATAGATGTAGAGCATGACCACTGGCCAAGCCTGTAACTTTTTCAGTATAATGTAGGCACTTGTGCAGTGCATTTTATCAAAGAAACCAAAATACCAGAGAGGGAAGGAAACTGCTTTGCCTGGGCGTGAGCTTTGTTTCTGGCAGATGGTTTAATTACAGTCAGAAAAGGGATTCAAAGCACCATCCTTCCTTCACTCTTGTTTGCTCCCTTCTGAACCACAGCCAGCTGGAGTCACTGGCTGCATACCCTCCATGAAGGCATGCAGCCCCTGACAGGCAGTATGGTATAGGATCTGGGCTACAGAACCAAGGAAGCCATGGAGAATCAAGTGGGTTTCTACTCTGCTTCCCTGTTACCAGTAAAACTCCCAACTACCTTGTGATCATGGCCTTTGTCACCAGGGAACATAGAAGAGGCCAAAGGAGTTTGGCTCAGTTGACAGATACTACAGATCTGGCCTTAATGCCAAAAGAACCAGTGTGGTCATCCAAACTGATCTGCAATGGTCTGGCCAGTGAATGTCAGCCTGGTATCCTCAAATCTTTCACCAAGAGCTTTCCAGTCTCTATAGAATCTACTGGAGAATCATCCACATCCTTTGGAAATCCATGCCAGTCAATAGTAATCCACCTTGTGACAACCATGCCTGCAGGAGTGAGCAGTGAGAGCAGTGACCACAACTCAGAGACATCAGAACTGCTCCACACCACTGGGCTCAGTAGAGTGACTGATGGGATAACATGCCTGTGCTGCCCCATGGCCTGCTGTTTTGAAATTAGCTGTGAGAGGCAAAGCCAAATTGAGTTCCAGACGCTAGCAAGGATCACGTCAAATCCCAGAGGTGGGGCTGGCACAGACTATAAGGGAGTGTGGGGGGTGGAGTGCTGGCCCAGTGTAGGGTTGGAGAATATGGTCCATGTGCTTCATAAATGACCAAGAATTTGGCTTTGGTGATAGTATGAGACATGAACCAGGGAGCTTGTTTTAGGTACTGCTGTGACTGCTATGGCATTTTTAAAGGCTCCTCACCCCTCCATCTCCCACCTCCTCATTAGTGTGATTTGTGCTGAGGCCGTTCTTGCCAAGTGTGAGTGGGAACTTCCCCCCTGGAGTGCCAGCTGGGATCCCAGAAACTTTGCACTCTGCCTGCACCAACACCTCTTTTTTTTTATTCTCTTCTTTCCTCTGCCCTCCGCTCCCTCCTTCTTCTCTCACCCGCCTGTCTCTCTTGCTTTCCTCTTCTGTACATTTCTGTCAGGTAAGCAAACTTTTCCCTGGGTTCTCTCCTCAGAGCTGACTGGGGTGGCAAGAGACAGAGGTGGGCGGAGGGAGGAGCAATAAGTTGGGAGCTGAGGAAGGCCCTGGGCAGCCCAGGGCTGTCAAGTGAGAGATTGGGCAGTGTTCAGAGCATGCACATTCCACAATGGTGCATCAAACACACAGGTTAAAAGCAGGCAGGTGTTGTGCAATCATTCCCCACCTACATAGTTCTGCCAGTGCCTTCAATCCAGATCCATGTCCTCCAGTTTCCCCCTCCCCAACTGTGCCGGTGCCCCTCAATCCTATTCCGTCCCCTCCCTCACCCCAGCACTTCCAGCCTTGTCTTGCCACATGTGCCGATGCCCATTGTTTTGGACTGGCAGCTCACCTGCTCTCAGCCATGGCTGACAGCGTTGCAGAAACAGGATGGCGACTGACTATTCTGAATGCACATTGGGACCCAAAGAGTAAGGCAAACCCCAAAAGGAAAGGGGGGGATGAGCAAGAGATCAAAGGGAAAGGTGCCTTGGAGGAAGGGTCTTGAAGGGCAGCAGGGAAGCCAATCCAGTGTACTGGAGACCCCAGTGCAGGAAATCTGGGTAGAGCAGTGGTGATGGGGCCCAGAGTACATAGGAGCTTGTTGGAGCCAGGGATTAAGCCCAGAGGGCTGCACCTGGACAGCAAGCTTCTGCTGTGCAGACCCCAGCAGAGGGAGAGCTGGTGATACTCATGGTGTTGGAAGCCAGGCTTTGGGGGGTAGTGGTTCCCTTGGGGGGGGGGCTAGGGTGATCCTGCATATCTCGTCCCAGCTTTTCCTTGACTTGCAGTTTTAAACTTGGGGCAAGCACTTTAAACCCCATGTCTCCATGTCCCTCTCCACGCATGCAGGTTATTCCTGCCCTCCTCCCTCTGGCCTATGTGATGGGGGAGTGGCAAGACTGGTGTGGTGGGAAGGAGTCTTCTCAAAGGGTGAAGGGGTGGGCTTGTGTCAAGTCCTGCAGTTGTCTTGCTGCCCCATTGCCTGCCCGTGGATGGTAGAGGGGCAGGAGGCAGCTGTGGTTATTGTGGGGGGAGCAGAAGAAGGCCAGTTGGCTCACTCGCTGGTGGAGGACCCTGCTGGCCAACTGTCAGGACAGGTATGTCTTCCAGGGGAAGAAAGCAGAGACCCTGGGGCTGACCTAGAGTGAGGTTGCTCTGGTCATGCCTCTCAAGAAGGATTGAGAGGTTTCTCTGGGCCGAAGAGGGTGTTATCCTTCACAGAGCTGAGTGCTGCCCACCACTGAGCTTGCCTGTGCTCTGGCCGAGGATGGGTGTGCCTGGGGCAGCTCCGCTGAGGTGGGAAACTGGGGCACACAGCCCTTGCACAAATGGACCAACTGCCACGGGCCAGCTGTGCTGGCTGCTGCGATCTTTTCTGGGTCTGTCTCTTATTCTACTTGAGGCAGGCAGCAGTGAAGGAGGGGAGCCCCGGCTGAAGGAGGGGAGCCCCGGCTGCAGGAGGCTGCCTGTCCAGGGCATGGGGTAGCAGTCCCCTTATGTGTTGAGATGTAACCCATCAGGGATTGGACTTGAGGGTGCTGGTGAGGGGGGGAACCAGCATTAACTCTGTCCTTTCTCTCCTCATGCAGCAGCTAAGAGCTTACTGAACAAGAAGGCTGATGGCGGCAAGGTGAGCAGCATGTCAGGGCTGACAGAGAGACTGTTTCTAGATCCTGACCACAGTGGGAGTGTTTCTCTTGGTGCCAGGCCAATGATATGGTTATCTGAGGCTGACCGTTCAGCATGTCCCACTGGCTCAGAGCATGGTGACACAGGCCATGGCACCAGCCTCCAGAGCCTCTTGAGCCAGGAAGAGTTTGCCAGGCTGCCCACAGAGGCTTCTCCCAGTTCCCTGTGCCCAGCAACACCCACATCGGCCCACTGTAGAGTCCCAGACATGCTAGGTCCTTGACTTGGCCTGGCCATGTAATGCAGAGGATCCCTGCTTGCCCCAGAGGGTCAGGAGGGTCTGCAGTGTGGAAGGGAGCAAAAGCTCAGGGTGCCTTTCTCTTTTGCAGCCGCAGACGAATAGCACCAAAGGCAGCGCTGGAGTTACCAGCCCAAAGGGAACCCTTCCTCCTGCAGCACTGGTATGGCTCTCTTTTTGATCCGTGCCCTGTTGCATCCTCCTGGAGGGGTACCAGAGGCTGGCCTACAAGCAGCCCAGCTCCTGGACACTGAGCAGCACCCCTCTGGGCTCAGGTGCACCCCAAAATATCATGCACTGGATGCAGGCTCTGAGTGGTCAGGAGCTGCTGCCACTACATGTGGCTCTGGGCTGTGCCCACGGCGATGCCACCTTTCTGCAGAGCTAGCTCCCTGTGTTCACTCAGGGCATGATAGGCGAACCCACCAGATGGGGCAGAACCAGTGTGCACACAAGGTGGGGCAGCTCCAAACACAAACCCCTTCCTTTCCAGAACTAGGGACCAGCCACATGCCGACACTGTGGAAATCCAGCTGGATGTGGAGCCTGCTTGCGCCTGTGCACAAACAACAGAGGGGGCTTCCTGCTCCTCTGTGTCACTAGCCCATCCAATGTCAGGTGTCAGAACTTACCTACTCCCCTTCGCTGGTGGCCCCTCAGTTCTGTCACGAACCCGGTGTCTTCTGACATTGGATGTGCTTCCTATCTTCCACCCCCTTCCCTGGCCTGACTGTGCAGTAAGGGCCAGCCTCAGAACAGACATCTTGGAGGACTGGAGTCCTGGCTGACAATAGTCTGTGGCCAGCTGACTCAGAGCCCTTTGAGCGGATGGCACCCTGGCCTTGGTAAGTGTGTGGAGCCCAGTCCTGGGGGTGGCCATAGGGTGCTGGGCCTTGCCTTGGAAGCCAGAGAAAGCTATTACTGGCACAGGCCATGGCCAGGACAGGGAGTATCCCAAGAGCTGCTTCGGCTTCCCGTGGCCCAGGTGAGGAGCGACTGGAGAGCTGCATTTGTTTCTAACCAATTGAGCCATGTTGGTGAACAGTACAGGGCTGGCACCAAAGGGGCTGAAGAGAAGGGGATGAAGTTGCCTCCCTCTGTGATCACTTCAAATCGAGCTAGGAAGGCAAGGCTGATGCAGTGAAGAGCAGCTTGCACGTGGCACTGGCTCTGGAGGGTGACCTGGAGCTCTGATCTGCAGCCTGTGGCTCCTTCTGTGGCTGGGAGTCATGGACGGCCTAGAAGCAGGAGCTGGAGGTCACGAAGAGCTGCAAATGAAGCAGGGAGTGGCAGTAGTTAGTCTCCCTAGGTCTGAATCTCAAAGCAGGGCTTGGATATGGCACCAAAGTACATTTAAAACTGAACAAGGCCATCAGTCTCTCCCCAACCACGAACCACACCAGAACTGTTCTTCTCGAGACCCCATGTCCCCATCCCACTGCCTGACAGCGATGCAAATTCATTAGGGCCCTGCTGTTCCAGACTGTGGTGAGCACGAGGTGTGTCCCATGAGGGGAGGTTGCTTGGCTGCCCCACATGTGGTTGTTTAGATTAGTGCCACATGAGTATAAAGTTTAAACACACTGTCTGCTTCAATAGCATTGTACTCCTAGCTTGGCATCAACGTAAAGAGGCTGCCTAAGGAGCAGAGCACTGGAGACTCAGCCTCCTTGGCTATGTCTGCGCTGGCAAATTAGTCTGGATTAAGGAGGCTTAATCCCATGGCCACACTAGGCTTTCCTTAGTTCGAACTAAGAAATTTCTTAGTTTGAACAAGTTAGTACCAGCACTTAGTTTGGACTAACCACCTTCGTTTGAATGTTAGTTTGAACTAAGTCCAGCCAAGACCTGAAGTAACCCTTAGTTTGGATTTGCTTACTAATTTCAAACTAAGGCAGTTAGTTCCAACTAAAAATGCATTCTAGTTTGAACTAAGCATTAGTTTGAACTAGAACATGTTAGTTCAAACTAAGAAGTCAGCGGTTAGTTTGAACTAACCCGAGGTTAGTTCGAACTAAGCTCAAACTTATTAGTTCGGACTAAGAAGTCCAAACTAACTTTGGCTAGTGGAGATATAGCTCTAGAGCAGGGCTCTCAAACTCAAATCACCACGAGGGCCGCATGAGGACTAGTAGAGGGCCACATAAGGACTAGTATGTTAGCCCAAGGACTGCACCATGGAAACTTTTTCACATAATTATATTGCAAATATTGGCAACAACAGCGTTGTTGAGGGCTGCAGGAAATACACTTAAGGGCCGCATGCGGCCCCTGGGCTGCGTGTTTGAGACCTCTACTCTGGAGTGCATATCCTCAGCAGAATTCTTTAGGGAACAATTTGCCTTGTAAATGAATGCAATGTGGAGCTCACTGAAGGCAGGGCTCTTCATTTAGGCTTACCAACTTCCCATGGAGTGGTGTGTTTCTCCAGGTGATCCTCCAGGACGCCCCCCACTCTGTGCAGCCCTGGAATCATTTTCGAGCCCTGACACTGATCATGTTTTAGCACACTCACATGCCTTTAAATTCTGGTGTGGCCAGGGCAGACATCTGTTCCTACTCACATTTGAGGCTAATCATTTGTGGCATGGCCTCACTAGTGTTGCCAGTTATGCTAGTGTGACACTCCCGACAGTGATGTGAGAGTGGTGGTACCAGGGCAGACTGTTAAAAACCAGGGCACAAACCCCAAATGGGCTGTGAGTTCTACACTTAGATTTTATCAGCCAACTGCAGGCACTATAATGCAGAGTCACAGACAGGGTACTCCTGGCTGTCTTGCCATCCAGGTGAGTGCTTGTCTCTGCTGGATCATCCTTTCCTTCCACCAAGAATCACAGCAATATTCAGGTTATTTCCAGCTCAAAGTACCAGTCACTTACTCCAGGTCAGTTGCATCCTAGATCTCACACCACAGATGATGCTTGTCAATCCTGAAGGTTTATTAAATAGGGAAAGGGAAGGAAAGAGTTACTTAAAAGGGCAAGACAAGTGACTGCAGACACATGGATGAGTTACAGTCACAGCCAGGTTTCAGAAGGTAACATAGGCTTGAGACAGGATTTATTCATTGCTGGGACTCCTCCTTGTGGCCATGTCTGGGGAATAGCACTTTTCAGGTCATGATTTCCTTTGCAAATTGCATCTCCTCTCCTGTTCTGTGTTCCCTCTTTGTAACTCAGCCTTCTAGCTAGATCAGTATCGTCCTGTGCTTGTTCTGAGTATCGAGTTCTCACCAGGTCAGCAGACCACATGCCATTCCAAAGAGGCTTCTGCATCAAGGCCAGAGCCTGTGCTACTGTTACTACTCCAAGGCCCACCCACTAGTCTGGGTTCCAGCCCCAGGGTCTCTGAGTCTAGCACACCTGCCATCTACTTGCTACCAACCCTGCTGCTATTTCACAGGACCTATTCCTACTCCCCTTTTCTATCTTCTCAGCCCTTCCTTTGATGTTGTCAGCGCAAACACCCTTCTCCCAGGTCATGACTTCAGTCTGTGTCCTCTGTGGTGCTCTTTGGCTCTTCCTCTTCTCCTCTCATTTTATGGTGCAGCATGTGAGGCTGTTCCCACCATCTTTGGCAGTTCTGGCATAAGCAAACACCTAGCCCTGTATCCTTCCAAAAGCAAAATTCTTCTTTTGTAAGGCTGCCCCACTTTTCCAGCAACCCTTTCAGGCAACTGTCTTTTGCCTTGCAGTGTCTTAGTTCTTCAGAAAGAAACTTTCTTGTCGTGTAGTTCTCGCTCCCACAGCAAGTGCTCTGCTGGTTCTTGGACCTTTGTACGTGTCTCACAGCTCCTCTCTGTGCTTGTTTAGTAGATACAAATTGCTCTTCATGTCAGAATGACCTATTGGAAGAACAGAAGTGACTATATCTAACGAGCTATCATAGCTATTAAATGGACAATTACCCTCAAGTTTAGGAAGTAGTCCAGGGAACGTTTCTCACATTTTTCTCTTGGGACAGTAGTTCTTGCCCTAACCATTCTTTTGCAAATTGTCTCTCAGACAAACTTTTCAGGTTTACTCAAAGGAATCTTTATATCAACCTCCTTATTTTACAAGGCTTTTTTGCTAATTTAGCTGCCATTTCATTGCCCAGTATCTCAGCACATGCGGGACCCCACAGTTACTATCTGTATACTCACTTGTACTATCGCTGGAGTTAAGACCAGTATTCCATTGAATAAGTCATCTCTGCTTTCTAAGTTTTTTCCAGGTCTGCTGCTCTCTCATTTATCTTTCCTTCTACAATTTTGCCTGCATGCAATGGGAGGGCAATAGGTGTTTGTGCATCAGATCTTGTGTGTAATTCGACAAGTTTTCCTATCAGTAGAACCACTGCTTGCTTCCATTCTGGCAATAGTGTTCCTTCCCCTCATATATTATCTTATAATTTCATTCAAATGTAAACTCCCTTCCAGTAGGAAGTATTTTTACCCTCAGTGTCATCTATGGCTGTTTTTGAGTTCCTGTGCTGAATTTTTCATTCAATACGAAATCTTTATACTCTACCCAGTCATGTAAGAGCTTCAGCAAATATTCATTTTTATTCACAAAACTTTGTGTTGATGTGTGTTGCTAGTAACTTTTTGGAACTGTTCTGCTAAAATGTCCACTCTTCCTAATCCAGAACATGGAAGTTTGTCATTTCCTCTAAAGCCAGGACCCAATTTTGTTTTCACTCTGAACCCCATTCGTACTTCTAACTTGTTTGTGTATCTCTGAAACTGCAGGATCTTTGTTCCTTTTCCCACAATACTTTCTCCAAATCTCCCTCTGCCTTGTTAACAGTTCTCTGTGCCACCACTTTACATCTTTTATAGTTCATGATGTCCCTCCTGTTTGTTGTACTTTTTGCTGGTTTCTATGTGTTGTTTCTTTCTTGAGTTGTTTCTTTACAATCTTCATTCCACCAGGAAACTGGATTTCTGCATTTGTGGCAATTCAGGGTCACAGTGGCAATATTCAGTATTCAGTGGCAATAGCTAGGTTGGCTGCTACGATACCCTTTACTGTATTGTCATGAAATTCCTCTACATTATCACTCTATTATATTATGACTTACATAGTTGGTAATTAGATACTCGGCACACTTACTGCAATTTGTTTTTCTAAGACCCCAGTTAGGTATTCCTTGAGTGTTTTTAACATTGTCATGGCCTTTATATGCACAGGGAAGGGATTGCTTTCCATTCCTTCCTCTTTATGCATTCCTCGGCTACATTTACGTACTATGTTGCTTGTCACAATTCCCCAGATCTAAACATGAAAAGGTCCCGTACACCTTAAATCTACTAGGTGTCGCAGAACTGAGCAGTCCCCAGTCATGCATGTCAATAAACCATTCCGGACATTTTTCACTATAAGCAGGTGTCCTGCTTTCCCACAATTCATGATGACTATTAACATCTCCGCAAATGATTTATAGGCCTTTGACACCTTTAACTAACTCTTCCCATTCTAGTTTGTCTAGTTGTTTTGTCTGGGTTGCAATTATTATAGATTCATATACAGGTATTATTACTCTACAGAGGAATCTCAGAAGTATTGTACTTAGAACTTAAGTTCTGTGCATCTAAGCCAACATAACTAAGACCTTCTTTTATGAATATTACAGACCCCTCTTCCTTTTGTTATTTCTCTGTCATGTCTGGTTACATCATATCCTGAAAGTCTAAAGATAAGTTAAAACAAACAAGGAGTCCTGTGGCATGTTTTTTCACTAACCACATTTCTTCTACACATATTTCATCAGATTTGTTTTCCATTTCAGAAATAGTTTTCCATAATTCCTGACCAGGTGTTATTAAACTATGTGCATTCCAGCAAAAGAATGGCTGGCACCATGCTGTTTAAACTACCTTATTACTTTCATTTAAAATTTCATGTGTACAATCTATTGAGAGATTGCCAATATGCAGATACTTTTCCAGCACTTTTGTTAATAATTTTATTCTTATTCTATTCTTTTTTTATTCTTATTCAATTAATCACTTTGGTAATAAATGCTCTAAACTTCTCTTTGCCTACAAGCAGTACATCTTATCTATTCCCTTTCTATTTTATTTCCTTCCGTCAACTGTATGTGGTTGTACCAGGTAGTTCTTTTTTGTAGCTAGCTATTTCCTCCTCCTCCACATTCCACTGTGAATACCTTCCATTAGCCTCTGTGTAGGGTATTTTATGGATGGTTTTAATTTTCTATATCTCTAGCTCTTCCACTGCCACCGATCCATCGTATCCCACTCTGCTCTTAGTGCCATGCTTGCCGCATTTTAGTTTTGTTCTTCCCACGCCATTCTCAGTGGAACATTCTCCACATTTACCCCAATGCATTTCCCTCTCATAGCTGCCATTTGCCTGAAATTTGGACATTTCTAATACTCAAATGGGCCAGGACATCTGGTTTATCCCAGAAGAGTTGATAGCCTATATTAACCCTGTCAAGTAGCATAGCAGCTTTAAATGTTTCTCAGATAGCTGTGTTCTCTCCTGTTAATCACCACTTGGTCCTCACCTATTCCCTTTTTAATTTCATCCTTATTCATGCCTAGTGGAAACCCATACGTTACCGCTCTTCTGTCTATCATAGACTCAGTAGCTGGCAAATTACTTTTATTTTCCCTAAAATGATAGTATTAAGAAGTTCCTTCGCTCATTCCTGATGTGTACATTCTCCTACTAAATCACCATCCTGCATTCTTTGAGCTCAGAATAAATCTCCAATACTTTGCCTAATCCATTCTGCTGTTTTCCAGGGATTAATGTCTCCCAGCTTCAGCTAGTGATTTCATAATAACCCTTTTCCTTATGCTTGTTTCCATCCCAGCCTAATCCCTCTTCTTCAGAGACAGACCCTTCTAGTCAGACTTTCCTCCCTTCCTAGTCTGAAGCCATTCCTCACCCATTTCTACTTCTCCCTCGCTGTCCAGCCTGCATTTCCAGCTCTGTTCAGCCAACCTAAGTTCCAGTTCTTAGCCAGTCCAGGTTCAGCCAGCCCTCTTCTGTTCTCAGCTTGCTGGCTTCGTACCATCATCAATTATCTTTTCAGGCTGTCCCCCAAGTGCAGCGTAACAGCCTGCTCTGCCTTGTGGGGGTGGATGCTCCATCACGAGACTTCTATAATCAGCAAGTTCTACTTAACCTTTAATGCTAAACACCAGCTGGGGATCACTTGCTTACGCCTAGAAACATCTTCTGTCCTCACAGCGTAGAGCTAACTATTTCATGCAACACACAGAGAACCAAAACCAAAAGGAACTAGGATTTTTCTCCTTGTCATGTGCTCTGGGCTGCAAACTCAGCTGATGGGGATAGTTTCTTTGCATGATTCATCTTCAGTGTGGGGGAAGTTGAACAACAGTAAGAATCTTGAATCCTTTTGCTGATGATTCCTCGATCCAGATGTCTGACCCACCCAGAGCCTGTCCTCCTTCCAAAGGGGTGTAACAATTTCTGTAGAAGAGTGGCTCTTCACACTAACTGATGTTTCTCCCCTACCTGGCACACTCAGAGAGGCTCACAATATGGCTGCTCAAATATTACAGTATAGGATGGAATGAGCACATTATTGGTGGGATTAATGGCAGTAGCAACCTCTTTAGCATTCAACCATCTAAACACTACCATTCTAGCAAAAGTTTTCTCCATATGAACCCACATGGGAGCCAGAGAGGCTCCAGCCATGTGTCTGGGCAGACACGGGGTCTGGGCAAGGCTGTCCCTAGGATAGGACAGCTAGGGCAGCCTCCTAGGGCCCTGCGCTTTGGGGGGCCCTGCAGGGCCCACACCACTGCCCTCCCCATGCCAGGGACCGGGCAAGCCAGCCATAAGGACGGCCTGGTTCAGCGCTGCCGGTCCAGCCACCCCCCTTCCCCATCACGTGTGCCGCTCTTGGCTCTGTGCCAGAGCAACAGGGAGGGGGCAGGAGGCAGTGCGGAGCTGGTATCAGTACCCCCACCCCAGCTGTGCTGCCTCCTGCCCCTTCCCCGCTGCTCGGGCACAGAGCCAAGAGCAGCATGCATGGCCCGGGGGCGCCCTTTGGCCAGCTTGCCCTGTCGACGGCATGGGACAGCCACTGCAGGGCCCTGCCCCTTCCCTGGCCAGCCCCGTTCCCCAGTGTTGGGAGGATGTGGGGGGGGGGCCCAGCAGAGGGTGATTTGCCCAGGGCCCCACACCCCCCTAGGGACTGCCCTGGGTCTGGGCGGACATGGTGACCATGTCACTTGGCCTGCCAATGTCACAGCTAGCTAAAGCCTTAACACATGATTAAGAATTCTGGAGATATATATGCCCCCAATAGACATTCCTGGCAGAGCTGGCAGATCTGTGGTGCTAGGATGATTAGGCCACACCACTGGTAAGTTGGTTTGTTCTTTAACTTTTTATTTTTCACAAGCGTAAATAAGATCCACAGAGGTAGGCATGTTAGTTTAGTTCAGTAAAACAAACAAGGAGTCATGTGGCACTTAAAACTAACAAATCTATTTTTTGCATGAGCTTTTGTGGGAGAAAATCCCACATCATCAGGCTCTTTGAAGATGGGGGAACTTACAGAAAAGTAAGTTCCCCCATCTTCAAAGCATCTGATGAAGCAGGATTTTCTCCCACGAAAGCTCATGCAAAAAATAAATGTGTTAGTCTTTAAGCTTAAATAAAATGCCCATACAAACAGGCATTCCAAATGGCTGTTGCCCACTGCAGCTCTAAGTGCTGCTGCTGCTGCCCCTCGGGACCTTCCCTACTTGCTTTGGGCTCTCTCAGACACACAAGCGTGATGTCATTGCAAGTATATGGGGCTGAGATTTGCACCAACATATGTTGTGTGTGTAATGGGAGCCAACAGCATCTCTGGTTTGGTAGCTGTCTGTATCCTTGGGCCCTACCTGAGCGTGGTCTGAGATTCCATCTTGCTAAGGCATTTTCTATGTTCACTGTAGCACTAGTTTAGTTAAAGCTGGGTTTTAAAACTTATTTTGTTAATCCAGTGTGCAACACAATCTGCACACTCTTAATATGATTTGCAGCCTGTTTTTTATTGATTCTGGCTATCTTGCCAAGGAGCTGAGTGACAATAGATCGGTAGGAATCAGATTTAAAGTGAACTAAGAGCATCTACACTGTATCTTGCACCAACTTATCTATATGAGTTTCTTAATTTGGTTTAAACTGATGCTACTTCAAATGGAGACAAGGGAGCTGCCCATCTCCCTGTGGGTAAAAGATAGAGGTTAGCCCTGAAAAAAACACAGGGCTGAGAAGGCTTGAAAAAGCCTTGCCCTGTCTAGGTCCACTTCTGCTTTACTGAAATAAGAAGGGTGTGATGGCCGGGGGTGGAGTCAGCACCTGAGCCAATCAGGAGGGAGAACCAAGGGAGTCCAGGGATGCTGACCTGGGTTTGGGCTGCTGCAATCCCTTTAAACATGATATTGGCCTGAGCAAGCAGGGACCTATCCATAAGGAAGCACATCACCTTATTGGAGGGCGTTGTGGTGTGACCAGCTCTATCCATCAGGGAGCTCAAAGTCCCTTTCCCCAGCTAACACCAGACGGGCCAGGTTTTTCCAAAGTCTGTGGCCCTCCCACCAGCCCCATTCTTTCAGGTAAGCATTTCTTTAAATGACTCAAGGCAAGATAGGCTTACAAGAGTCCTGTTCCCCACCACCGCCACCCTCCTCTTCTGGCCTTGGAAGGTAAGAGTCACCCCGCAGCTCAGTGCAGGTGTTTTCATGGGGTGCTGCTCTTGGTGGCATGGAAGAGCATTGGATCCCTGGACTGTTTGCTAGGCTAGCAGCTGGTCATCTTAACAGGGCTCCTGGCTGACTAGGAACGCAGCTGTATGCTCTGCCAGCTCAGCTCTATACATCTGCTGCCTGGGAATCAGTGGTCTTCCCTTGGGGCTCAGTATGAGAAAGCCCCTATTCCCTGAGATGCCAGCCTGGGTCTGACAGGGAATCTGTGTTCCAACCCCACCCCAACCTCCCTGTCTTCAGATGGCAGCAGTGGGGTTGCAGGTACTGCAATGCATGCCATCAGATCCACAGAGTCTAAGGCTGAAATCTCCCGCTCTGAGGCCATTGTGGGGCCTGGGCCCCGGTGAGCTCCCACCTGGCCCTGTGCTTATGGCTGGATTTCAGGACTAGAAAACATGAGATAGGATAGGGCAGCAGTTGGGGGCTCACCTGGTGAGCTGAATCCAATGCCGTGCCCTGCCACAGACAATCCATGTGACACTGGGCATGTGGCTTAGCTGCTCTGTGGCTCAGTTTCCTCTCTGCATGGTGGGAATGACAGCCCTGCCCTGCCCCTCAAGGGGTGAGAGGCTAAAACACATTAAAAGATGGCAAGGCAGCCCCAGAGCTGGGACTGCCCCTACAGAGTCTAAATCTTACTTTGCCTCGTGAAGGACAGCATGTGCCTGGCTCTGCACTGTTGCAACAGGAGAGTGGGTTCCAGGCTGTCCAGCAGCTGTGGTTTGCATTGTGCTTGTCTGCTAGTCCTTTATTGCCAGGCAAGTATGTTGAAACAAAGAGCTCACACTCCCCATGTTCAAGCCCAGGTAAGAGCTCAGTGCAGCCAACCTGCAAGTCCTTTGGTGGTGAGGGAGGCAAGCCTGATCTGAAAAGGCAGTGGTTTAGACATTTAGCCGGCCAGGTGGCTGGCAGCACCCTTTCACTCTGGCTTTACCCAAGGACCTGCAATGGAGAATTAGGCTGGCGGATGATCCTCCCGAGAGATGGGTTCATTTAAAGGGCTGTTTCTTTCTTGCTTGGCACTTAGCTGCCTTGCAGAGTGCATATGGACCAGGGCGCTCCTTCCCTGTGGCTGATGCCAGCTCTGCCCTCTAGATCGGGGTGCCCAAACTTTTCATAAATGGGGGCCACTCAGCCTGATTGGTGCGGGGCTGCGGGCCACAAAATTCCAAAACTGGTTCTTTTTGCACTATACACAATATACAGTTATATATTTTCAGTATATTATTACGAGAAAAATCTATTTGTGGGCTGAATGCAGCCTGTGGGCTGCACTTTGGGCACCCCAGTTCTAGATCATTTGTTTTCTCAAGGGTACTTGCCAGACTCCACAGTACAGCCTATGCTGGTGGCAGCACTGGTCCAGAGTGGCCCTGCCTCCTTCCTGCCATTTTCCATCTTCCCCCGCCCCGCCCCCCAGAGCTTTCTTCCCTCTGCAGAGGGTTCTGATTCAATTTCATGCTCTCCATTTCCTCCCCAACCCTTTCGTCAAGATACTCATGATGCCCTTGCCATGGATTTTGGGCTATGATTTGGTTTCATTCATGGAGATCCAGCCCCTTGTTTTTCTCTTCCTGGTTTACTCTGCCACTTTCTGTTTTTCTAATCATTTTGCCTTTTGCTGAACTAATTACTTTTTGCTTTTCTCCCTCCATCCTCTCCCACCCCTCTTTTCTGGGTCCATTCCCTCCCTCTGTCTTTTCCCTCCCTCCATGTTCTTATCACTATTTTCTGGTCCATCTTTCCCTCTCTTCCAATGACTGCTTTGTTGTTTTCGCCTTCCTTTCTGTCTCTTCCTTTCCTTCCTCTGTCTTTCTTCCTTCTTCTATAGGAACCTCAAACCACCGTTATCCATAACCCTGTGGACGGCATAAAGGTACTGCTGCCTGTCTTTCCTTCACAGTTTGCCCCGCTGCAGGCTTGGATATATTTGAATCTTTCTGCCACATGCAAAGCTGGGCAGTTTCACCTCCGGGGACAGACTCAGGCTTCTAGGGTGTACCAGTCTTTGGCCAGAGTGTAAGAAAGCCCGGTAAGGTTGTCCCTGGAGTCAAGTGCTTTGCAGAGAGCCCTCCAGGGCATCAGATTGTACATGAATTGAAGCAGCTCCATCAAACCGTTCCACAGGGATGGAGCAAGCATCTTGCAGGAGCAGCCCGGAGAAATCTTGGCCCCACTGCAGTCCATGGGAGTTTTGTCGTTCGCTCCTACGGGGCCAGGATTTCACCCCTCGTCTCCTGTTGGGTTGCTGAGTACTGTTATAAATACAGAGGAAAGGCTTCTGAAGTTGGGGGCAAAGAGAGGTTCGCTGACCCAGTTGGTGGCTGGCTGGAAGTGAGGCAGGTGATCAGGGGTTGGGTTGGGGTGGGGAGCAATGTTCCCTCTAACTACTTGTAGACAGTGTGCGCAAAAACATTTCTTTGTGAGCACCAATATTAGCCCTATTGAATTTTTTTGTGTGCACTTTATTTTGTTGTGTGCACAGGTTTCATGACCTGTGTGTGCATGCACACGCGCACAGCTTAGAGGGAACAGTGGTGGGGAGCCTCTGCTCTGACCCCAGAGGCACCAGTTCAAGTGCAGAGACCCTGAGCTGGCTTTGAGTGCAGCCATACAAAATAAGCAGGCCTCCCAAGAGCTGAGAGTGGCTGAGGTCTGACAAACTCCCTCCATGCCACGTTCATCCATTGCCCCCACCTGCATCTCGCCCTCACCCATCCTCTGCTGCAAGAATTTCTCTTTCCTTTAGCTCCCCAACTCATCCACCCAGGGCATCTGGCCTATCCATTCCCTGACACTCAGGGAGAGGTACTGGTACAGCCAGAGTCAGGCTGCGGAAGGGTCAGACTCATGCCTCATGTGGTGTGCAGGTCCCTGCCCTCTGTCCCCTCCTGTCCCCTTGGCCCAGCCAGTTGATGCTGCAGCCTCATGGTAAAGCATGTATAGGATCAAGCCTTTAGGAGCTAATCCATCACCCCAGTGCTGCACCTGCCTCAGCACCCCCTTGGATGTACTTCTGTGTGTCACTTTCATAGTCAGCCATTGTGTGGGGTGGGTGCCCCACTGTTTGATTGATCTCATGCTGAGAGTACTGTGCCAATTGCAGCCAGCTCCAGGGAAGTACCCTGTGGGCAGGGCCACAGCCCATTTCCCTGACACCACCCTCCTGCTGTAGGAGTCCCATTGACTTTGGTGGAGCCACTTCTGATTTGCATCAGCAGCCAGGAGATCAGGATGCGGCCCCTGGAAGTGGAAAGGGTGGCTGTGCTTGAACTGTGCTTTTATTTGCTTTGCACTACAGACACAGCTCTCTTCTTAGCCTCTTTGCTCACTGATGTCTTACTGAAAGAAAAGGGGAAGGTGACATGAGCAGGACTTGGCGTGTTTTCTCCTAAGATCTTTATGTCTAATAGTCTATGATGTGCCAAGCAGCCTTGGTGTCCAACTTGTCTTGCCCCAGGGGTCAATCTTGGGAGCTAGTGTTGCTCAGCGGGCAGTGGGCATCTGTTCCAGTCAGTGGGGAACTTTACCGGAGGATGGGAGGGGGGAAGAGCCTTTTTTTCCCTTGCTGGGCAAGTTTGCCTGTTGCAAGAGCATCACAAGTGACAAAGCGACAGGTCTGAGGAAGACTGTGGCCTGCATCCTCACAGGTATTCAGGTATCTAATGAAAATGGGAAAAGAAATTCACTAAACTAGGAAGGAGGAGGTCATGAAGATTCCCCTGTGACCTGAGTCTCCTGGGATAACCTCCTGAATGTGCCAAAATCAAGACAAGCTGCAAACAAAACCAGGGGCCAAACCCCCAATCTGCTGATGGGTGGTACTTAAACCAGAATCCCAGTCAATAACAAAACATGCTTCTGATACCCCACCAAGCATAACACAATAGAAACAGCCCCCTTTGTTTCACATCAGCTCCTCCAGTCCCCACCTAGTCACTGGGTCTCTTAAAGAAATGGGTTCTCCTGAGCCCAAAGGGCCAGCCACATCGCCCAGAACAATATAGGCTTGGATCTTTCCCAAAATGCCGCTTTGCCAGCCAATCCTTTAGCAACTGCAACTAAAGGTTTAATATAAAAAGAAAAGAAGCAAAATGAGAGATGTTAAAGAGTCAAAGTGAATCACATACATACGCATGATTTAGAGTCCATGTAAATAAAGCAAGTCCTTGAAGAATTTGGAGTTTGCACGTTAGTCCAATTTCTGTGTTAGACACCCAGCCCCTGGGTGGGTCTTAGTCCTTTGTGCAGTCACAGAAGAATAGTTCCAGAGGAGGGTGTTGATCACAGACTGGAGACTGAAGACAAAATGGAGATGGGGCCACTGCCTTTCATCATCTCTGGCCCTCATGCTGTGTGGAGTTTTTGCAGTTCAAAATGGAGTTGAGTCACATGGGCAAGTCTTAGCTGCTCAACAGGTTTCTCCTTAAGCTCACTGTACCTGGAAGCTTCCTTAATGGGCCATTAGGGAGACAATAGTTTTTTTAGACATCCGGTCTGGAAGTGCCCTGGAATCCAATAACTTGAAACACAAATAGAACAAACCTATTCTTAACTTTTAATACAGGTATCACACCTATATATAAACCATATAATCATTCCTAGCAGATAACAACCTTTCTGTTGATACCAAATGTGGCATATCACATATGGACTATTGCAAATATGAAATATTAATATGAAAGAGAAACATAAACGATCCCCTAAACCCAGACAGTGTCACATGCCCTACACAGATCCCCCACGACATCCTGCTGGCTGTGGACAGATGGATACAAAGGAAAGTAAAGGTTAATAAGAAGTTCTGAAGATTTTGGCAGGCTGGATCTATAATTAGCTACACCTCAGTCACTCTAAGGGAAGGAGACAGCGTCAGCATATAGACAGGACTTGGGTCTGCTTCTCCATTGACTGACCATTTGGGGGCATGGACTTGATTGAGGTTTGAGTGGTCCACTAGACACCTACAACCCAAAATACTTGGTGTGAATAGGAAGACCCCACCGTGATAGGGTATGATATAGAACAGCATTCTTATGCAAGCTTTCAGGGAAGGCTGAGGGATGTGCTGGGCTTTTTCTAGGGCCAGGGCAAAATATTTCCCATGGGGTTAGCTGCATGTTTGGCAAATCTGTTTAACCGAAAGGACCAGCCAGCCTGAGGGTTAGTAAAGGGTGTGATGTCTTTGAATTCAACTCCTTTGTTGCTGCTTTATGTGATCTGGTGGCCTCTTTGTCCAGAAGAGCCATGTCAACCTGATTTGCCCTAACTATGAAACTGCATCAAGCTCCTTAGACAGCTGCCGATTGCTATCACCTGTTCAGGGCTGGTGTGATATCTGTCTGCACAATCAGAAAAGAACGCTGGGATGTAAATGTGCCAGATGACTGTAAAGAGCAGGTCTTGTCAGTGGGACCAAGCACCAAATACACCAGGGAGTGGGTTTTCCAGAAAGTATGTTCTGTTCCTTCTCCCTAATCCAAGAAACTGTGCTTTGACTCTGACCAGAAGATGCCGTCACTGGCTCAGTTCCTTGCTCTTCTATCCAGGGACAATTCGTGCTGGTCTTTCAGCTATCCACTGAGGTCGTGTCTTCCCAGGATCCTCTCCCTCCCGCTACAGTTGGGATTGTTGCAGAGATTAGGGCACTGGCCACACACTGCCCTTGCACCTGGTGCTCTGGTGCAGGTTTGGAGCACAGGGAAGCCAGTGGTTGAAGAGTGGGATCATAGTCAGGGGGCACTTTGAGCTCCAGCGGGGACACCCCAGGAAGGGTTTGGGGCAGGGCTGTCAGTCCAGAATCTCAGAGCAGCTTTTCTCCCTACAATCCTTCCTAGCACTGAGAGGCCTTGAATCCCTGTCTCCCCTGCAACACCAATGCTGGAGAGGCAGGACTGGAGGGTGAGGAGGCCAGAGTGTCATGCAGCAGGACCACCAAGAGACACCTGGTGACCATGCAGTCCCCCACAGCTGGCCAGCAGCAGTTCCCCTCACTTGGGAGCTTCAAGTAGAGCCAAGTTCCCTTCCCTGAGGCCACGATGAGGGGCACAGGGTCAGATCCTCAACAAACTGGCTGCTTTCTCCAGGGCTGCTCAAGCCATTGTGGGCCCAGCTGCTCAGGGCCACTTCCATTCATCTCGGGTGGGAAATCAAAGCGCCACTGGGGAATGGGTGCAGATCCAAACTCCTGGATGTGGCTCTGAGGGATCCAGCACAAGTCATGGATCCGGCAATGAAGACCATGGGGGAGACAGGAGTTGGGCCCTGTGTGGCAGGGTCACCTTGTGAAGCTGCATCACCCTTGCCACATCCCAGTGCCGACAGCCTTGAGGCTGGCTCCCTGCTCAGAAACCATTGGGCAGTCATGTGAGTGGGGCCCCAACCACAGGCTGCTCCCGTGGGCACCATGTGTGATGGGTGCCAAAGGGAGACTTGCGGGTTGTGCTAGGACCTGTGGCTCTGGCTGGGCTACTTGGGAGACCTGGCCCAGCCCTGCCTAACACTCTCTCCGATCTGTTTCCCACCCTGTCTTCACAGGAATCATCCGACAGCACCAACACCACCATCGAGGATGAGGACACAAAAGGTAACAGTGGCCCCAGCTAGTGAGCCTCATGGGGGACATCTAGGGGGAAGGGCAGGAACTGCCCAGAGAGGGAGCAGGATAGGGGCCAAGCAGCGGACTAGGGAAGAAATGGAGGGTTTGGACAGGAGAGGGGATGTTGACCCAGAGAGACTTCAATTAAATAAAATAAAGAAGGAGTCTGGTGGCACTTTTAAAGACCAACAAATATATTTATCACATGAGTTTTCATGGGAGAAAATTCCACTTAATCAGATGCTTGAAGATGGAGAACTGACAGAATAGGAGGAAAATAAATGCAGAGAAAAGTGTAAGTCAGAGGATCGGGTGACTTACACTTCCCTGCATTTATTTTCCTCTCATTCTGTAAGTTCCCCCATCTTCAAATGTCTGACAAAGTGGGATTTTCTCCCACAAAAAGTCATGCAATAAATAAATTTGTTAGTCTTAAAAAGTGCCAAAAGCCTCCTTGTTTGTTTTGCTGAACTAGACTGACGCAGCTACCCTTTTGGAACTTTTCAACATTCAATCCAGTAATGTATCTGGGATGGGGCCTGCTCTGCGTATGTCACTGGGGGGTACCTGGGAGGGGGACTGATCTATGGAGGGGCATATCTGGGATGCGGCTCACTTTATGTGTGTTATGAGGGAGCCTTTGGGACAGGGCTTTGGGACGTGTGTTATCTGTGTGTGTTATGGGAGAGCACCTGGGATGGGGATGCTCAGTGGGGGGACATGTCTTGGGTGGAGCTTGTTCTGTATGTGTCACGGTGGAGCATTTGGGATGGGGCTCACCCTGTGTGTGCTGGGGGGGGGGTTGCCAGGCCAGCTACAGTCACTCTGCATGCCTTGTGCTAGACTCACAGTGTCTGGCCAAGTCTGGCCTTGGGCTCCCGTACTGTGACTGGAAAGCAGTGGGCTGGATGGAGTGCCCCACCCTGTGGATCAGGGCCGACATGCCCTTAGGTCCTGCACTGCCTTGAAGATCAGTTTTAAAATGACTTTTCTCAGCAGTTTTGCAGCTTCTGTCCTCTGGCATCTGGGCCAGGCCCTCCTGACCAGCCTTTCCCTGCCAGCGGTCCATGTCTCCATCCCTGTGGCAGAGCACGAGATTACAATACTGCCTTTCCGGGAAATGCCACAGGGTACTTAGGGAGCAGTGGCAGTGACAGGGACAGAACTCAGGTGTCCTGGCTCCCAGTCTGTTGCTGTTCTGTCCATCATCCCTACTCAGCATCACTCTTCCATCTCCCACAGTTTTTGATGTTACATGATGTTTCCCTCCTCTCCCAGGGACTCTCTCCCTGTATCATTTCTCTGTGTGTCTGTGTTTCTCTGTGCATCTCTCCCTCCCTCCCTCCCCCAGCCACCAACGGGCTGCCACAGAGCCACCTGGCATGGGGACCTGCTGCTGAACCCAGTCCTTCTTTGCAGAGCCCACCTCCTCCTCCTCCACCA
Source organism: Podocnemis expansa (assembly GCA_007922195.1). Classification (NCBI taxonomy): domain Eukaryota; kingdom Metazoa; phylum Chordata; order Testudines; family Podocnemididae; genus Podocnemis; species Podocnemis expansa. The sequence goes on along the minus strand of ML681972.1, from coordinate 55,072,715 downwards.
GCCACTGCTGCTCTCGCCGTGTGTAAGTTGCCTGGCCTGCCCAGTCATGGGTGGGAGTGCCCTCTGTGTTCCAGGGGATGCAGGGCTGCCCCCGGCAGAGCCCAGCCAGTCACTGTACTGTCTCACTTGGGCCATGACGCTGGAGAGAGACACAAAGGGAGCTCTGCACTTGTGGCCAGCTCCACAGGATCTTTCTCCCCCTTGCGATGCTGAAGGGGTTTGCTGCAGTGCAGCAGTTTTGTTATTGATGGGGGATGGATCTTTAGAGAGAAATTGGGGCCACAAAGGCAGTTCCCACTCTGCCTGGCCCTGAGAGCAGATGTGGAGCCCTGTGTTGGAAATCAGTACAGATCTCCCCTCACCTCCATCACCTTTCCTCTCCTGCATGCCTCCTGTCTGCCATGTTTCCATTCCATTTGTCATCTCATCTCTCTCCTCTCCATTCTCTCGCCCATCTCATCCCAGCTGCCAAGTTCTCTGACATTTTATGCACAGTGAGGAGAGGCGTCGGGCCCCCAGATGCTGAGGGGCTGCAACCTGCTGCTGGCCAGCCCTGCCTGCCTCCAGCTGCCTCAAACCCTCTGCCTCCCCAGCGTGAGTAACGGGTATGGCTGGGGCCTGTGTCACTGAGGGACGTGCCAAGAGAATGACTGTCCCTGGGCAGGAGATCGTGGTCATCTGGAGCCACAGGAGGGAGATGGATCTGATTAATCGTTAAGTTTTCCTTGAAGCCATGGCACTGCTGCTCCCCATTGTCCTTTCCCTCTCTGCCCTGGGCCAGTTCCTGCAGCATGTAGCCAAATTCACATCAAAACCACCTGGCATTTTCCCTGAGCTGCCTCCCTCAACTCCAAGGTCTGGGGAGTCAGAGCTGAAGATTTCTCTCCCTGCATGTTAGGAAGGAGAGCCTGTTGGTTGCCTCAAGGGTCTTGCAGGTTATAAGCTCGACTGGCCAGGATCTCCCCCTTCTATCAACTGGTCCAGGGCCATGCTCTTGACTTGGGGGGTGCACAACACTGCACCCGAGAGGTCACTGTTCCTATTTATCATGTGTGTGTCACCATCATGTCTGCAAGCCCAAAGATTCCCCCGTGCGAGGTGCTATACACTCATAGAGCAAAGATCTGGCAGGCTAATCTTTGCCTCCTGCAGACAGGAAAGGCAAAACCCAGCGCAGCTGTGGGAGTCGGCCAGGTCACTCAGTGGCTGAGGGTCAGACCCAGGAGTTCTTGGCTCCCGGCCCCACCTTCCAGCCCCTAGGGATCCCTGACGATAATTACTAAATCACAGACCAGTGGGAAGCAAGTTCCCAGCCCTTCTGAAGCTCCAGGCTCTTCCTCACGCTGCTTCTTCCCCATCCCATGTTTCTGCTCACCCTTCTCTTGTCTGTCCCACCCCAGCCACCAAGTTCTCTGACATTTTAAGCACAGTAAGGAGGGGCTCCGGGCTCCCAGATGCTGAGGGGCCGCGGCCCGCCGCCAGCCAGCCCTGCCCGCCTCCAGTTGTCGTCAACCTTCTTGCACCCCAGTGTAAGTAGCAGGACTCAGGGGGCCCACGGTTCAGCAGCACCAGCCTTGTTTCTCTGGCCGCTGCCGCTGGGGACTGTCAACTGGGCCTTCTCCTTGCTTAAACCCCCGCACCTGAGCCATTAGCTTGCAATCGGGGAGGGTGGCAGGGGGGCAACTGGGGATGTTACCTCTGCTCTTGGTCTGGACAGCCACCCTGCTGCATGTGGCAGTTGATGGCCATGCCTGTCAGCCAGGATTGGGCTAGCAACAGGTCCCAGCATTTTCTAGGAGGATCCAACTGCCATCCCTCCTCCTTGCCAAAGCAAAGGCTCTGTCACCTTTAGGGGGAAAGAACCTTTCCCCTTGTTGGAGCAGCTGCTTCCGTCACTGCCTCTTGCCATGGTGGGGCTGGTTAGGTCCCAGCAGAAGTGCCCACAACACCCCCTATGGAGCTGAGCCCTGGAGAGTACACAGCATCCACCAGCCAAGAACCCAGCACCTGTAGCGAAGGAGCAAGGCTGCTGTGCTTGCCCCTCAGGCCAAACTAGCTTGTCCCAGCAGACAGGCACCAAGGGGGAGGGAGGCAGGGAAAGAACCAGGGTCCCCCCCCTTTTCAGCTTTTCTTCCCCAGAATGTGGGTGCTGGCAGGGCACCCTAGCCCTAGGCTTGAGTGGAGAGGGTGTGCATGCCTCCGAGACAGTTTTGAATGCTGGCTGAATCCTGCCCTTCTTCTCTGTTGCTTTTCTATCCCATGTCTTCTCATCCTTCTCCCAGCCCAGGTCCCATGTTCTCTGACATTTGGAACATGGTATGGACGGGCCCCAGGCACCCAGCCAGTTCCGAAAGCCAGCCCTGCCCTTTTTTGGGTGCCGCCAACCCTCTGTCTTCCCAGTGTATGTTACGGGTCAGCCTTGGTCGCCCAGCTCACATCTGCCTCCGGCCCAGAATTCTGTCCTCATAGCAGCCCCAGGGCTGTGTCAGGTGCACTCTGCTGGCCCAATGCTCAAACACTTCCACCATGCCATATGGGAACCCAGGGGCCGGGCAGTAGCAGAGCTGGGGCGCAAAGCAAGGCTAGATGAGGGGACTGCAAATTTGGTTTGAGGGACAGGTGCAGGGAAGGAAGAAGCTGGGACTGGAATAGTGAAGGGCTACGGGGCAGGAGTGAGGGCAGTTTCTATTCTGCTCGGGTGCTGCAAGTTCCCAGTTGTCTCCAGTGTCCTGCAAGTGCTGGGCTTGGAGCCAGACCCTGGGGAGTCAGGTGTCCTGGACCATTTTCTTGCCAAGAGCCCTGGGAGTCCTAGTGCGGATCATTTACATGTCTGAATGACACCTTGGAGTTGGGAGACACTGCTGAGAACAGGAGCTGCTGTGACTGGCAGCTCGTGGTGGCCTGGGTTGTGGGGAGGAGAGCACTGCCTGGAGCAGGCATGACCAGCAGGCTCACAGGTAAGGACTAGCTTGGCCTGGGGGTGTCCCCCAGAGCTGATCAGGCCTGCCCCTCCCAGGCTGGGTTTGAAGGGAGAACACTCCTTTCCCCTGAGCTCTGGGCCAGGTGCCAGGGACAGTTAGGCAGTGGCAGGAATTTGCACTAACATGGACAGGTGCAGCGGAGGGGAGGACAGAGGCTGGGATGTGGAAGGGATTTTGGCTCTCTTCCTCAGGGGCAGCAGGCAATGACAGCTGGGTGTGGGGGGCTGATCTTTGGAAGTGTCACAGCCCTTGGCTGGAAGCCCTGGGACCCTGTCGGATCAGGACATGGCCTGCTCTGTGCAGGAGGGGGTCAGAGTGTGGATGGGCAGTGGGAAGAACCAAGGTTGCCAACACAGCTTGAAATGAGATAGGCAAGGCAAATGAACAACAGGGAAGAAGGCTCTTGTACGCATGCTGTGAAGGGGCAAGCGGGGGATGAGGCCAGAGGAGCAGGAGGGATAGAGAGGCCATGGGCCTGGTGGAGTGTAAGTCCAGCACTTGCATACGTGTCAGAGAGCAGGTCACATAGTCTGGAGGGCAGGGGACTGTGGGTAGGGAGCAAGGCGTGACCAAGGCTCTCCAATGGAGCTAGCTTCCTTATTCCTCCAGTCAAAGATTGCCCTGGCCCATGGCTCCCCGAGTGGTAGTGTCTGTATTTGGAGAGCAGCATCCCACATCCTCTAGTCCTGGGATCTAAGACCCTGCCTGTCCAGGGAGGCAGACTGGCTGGAGGGACAGTCCCAGGGTAATTGTATTCACGTGTGCTGCTGTCCTGCTGTTACTAGCACAGCATCATCAGGCTGGGCGTTTGGACTGCCGGTGAATTGTAAATAATAAGACAGAAGGCAGTTTCCCATGCAGGGACACCCCAGGAATCAAGACACACCAAGCCCCTGGCTCGACCAGGCCATGTGACTTCAAGGGATTTTCTTACACACTTCAGAAAATGACTGTCAGGCCATTCCAGGAACCAATAGGGTGGCCCCATCTGGAGCTGGTGGGCGGAATCTGGACCCCACCCTTAGTCTCAGGGTGTTACAGAATCAGAGTCAGAGTCAGAGAAGAGCAATGGGAATGATCATGAAGAGCAGTTGGAAAGTCTGAGATTGCCCCCCTTCATGAGAGGAGAAAAGCCTATAAAAAAACAACCAAGCTGGCAAAAGGGAGCATCTGTTCTTCCTGGCACAAAAACCCATGTACCAGGTGCCATTCAGTGACCCTGCCATTCAAAAACCAGAAAGGGGGATGCTTTTTCACACAGCCCATGATTAGCCTGTGGAACCCCCTGCCACTGGAAGTGGGTGAGTTTGAGAAAAAAGTGTTGGATGGTTGTTTGGATAACTAGAGCAGTGGTTCTCAACATTTTTTCTGCCGTGGCACACCTTGCTACCTTTACTTAATTTGAGGCACATCACCATATAGTTTCCAAATGAACGCATCAGTATTCATGAGCCAAGGAGCCAATCCAGAGCTCTTTGAGTAGTTTTTCAAAAAAATTCTGTGGCACACCTGACAGCAACCTGTGTGCCATGGCACACTGTTCGGGAAACACTGAACTAGAGCCTTTAGTGGTAGTGTAGTTGAAGGTATCAAATTTGTGAAGGAATAATAAATTTCATGCTTCGGGGCTTAAACTAGTCTTGGGCTAGTATGTGGGAGATGGATTAGCCCCCATCTGCCACTGTGGGTCCTCTTCTACTGAGCTGCTTGGCACTGGCCACTGATTCAGCCTGGCTGTGCCCACATAATTGCCTCAGGCATGCTGGCCAGTCGGCCCCAAGCTCTTGCTGGTGCAGTGGTTCAGCAGGCAGGCACGCTCTGCCTTGGCACCAGGTGATTGCTCACCCAGCCTGGTTTGCACTCTGTTCGTGTGTGTTTTGGGGCTGTTCCTCCAGGTATGCTGGGCTGGGCAGAGAGGGAGTGTCTCCATACGGTGCAGAAAGAGAAGGACCTCTCCGGGGCAGGCTCCAGGCCCCCAGCAGTTCTGAGACCAGTGGGCTATCTGGGATCTGGGGGAATTACACTGGAGTAGCTCTCCTACTGCACTAGCACCAAAGCTCTCAAGGCTTCCATCTCCCTTCATGCGCCTTGCTGTGACTGAGGCAGGAGCAGGATGGTTGAGTGCCAGCTCATGGAAAGGAGAAGGGTCTCAGCAGGGTCAGAAGCGCAGGAAATGGATATCGTGGGGCAGGCCGGACATTTCCGAATACTGCTGCGACCTTGGCCAGGAGCTGAGCCATGTCTCCTTTGCATAATACATGAGCGTGGAGCTAAATGGGTCACCTGGCCATCTGGCTCCCCTCCTCCCCTGGGCAGGCAAAGGGAGGAAGGCACAGGCTGAAGAAGGCTATGGGGCTGTTTAGGGGGACCTGAGGGATCCCAGGCCTGGTGTGGGAGGGATGGTGGGAACCAGGGCTAGGTATGTGGTACAGCAGAGCATGGAGCCAGGCATGGTGGGTGAGAAGAAGAGACTCAAGGTCTTGTTGGCCCTGGAGGCAGAAGCCCTGGGGCCCCCAGCAAGCAGAGCTGGAGTGAGTTCATCCATATGCTGCCCCCTGCCTGCAGCATGTCAACCAGGGCAGGAGGAAGCTTGCGTGTTGCACAGCAGACTGGGTTTCTGTGAGCCCAACCATCTGGCCCCCTGAGCCATCCAGCCTTTAGGTAACTGTGCCAGGCAGCTGCAAATACACACACACACACACTTCCAGTGCTCACCTATCACTGATTCCACCTACTCTCTGCCCTGCAGCCCGCAAGCAGGAAATCATCAAGATCACTGAGCAGCTGATCGAGGCTGTGAACAACGGAGACTTCGAGGCCTACGCGTGAGTCCCTGCTCCCTGGGCAGAACAGCAGGACAGAGGGAGCAAGTAGCCATGCCCATCATCCAGGCAGGCCACTGGGAAAGCCCTCCATGGGAGAGGGAGACAGACACCTATGTCAGTCCTGTGATGCTGGCACCTCTGTAGGGCTAGCTTTGGAGTCTCCAAGGAGGCGGCTGGTGGTGCCAGCCATGGGGCAATGGGTTTGCTGGGGCTGGGGATGGGGGAGGCAGAGAGCTGCCAGCTACACATGCTCTGCAACTCATTGCCTTGTTCTACCCTTCTAGGAAGATCTGTGACCCAGGCCTCACCTCATTCGAACCAGAAGCCCTGGGCAACCTGGTCGAAGGGATGGATTTCCACAGATTCTACTTCGAAAACTGTGAGTGATGGCTCCCACTGCCCAGACTGGGCTGGGGACCCCCAGTGCCTGCCCATAGACTGGCCCGCCTGGTTCAGTGTCCAGGTTCCTTCTGGCCGGGCCCTGGAGCCCAGTTTGATGCTCAGAGCAAGATGTCTCCAAGACCCCTCACCATAGCCCTGCCCCCAAGAGCTGTCGCTTCCTGGGCATCACCTGAGTTGCCACTGGCTTTCCCTAGACTCCCGGCAGGTCTGCTGGCCCTGTCTCCCTGGTTTTGGGGTGCAGCCACCCTCCAGCTCAGGGCAGGGGCATTGCTGGCGCTGGGCACACGGGGCACATGTCCCGAATCGCAGCGCTAGTGCCCGGGTCTGGCGGGGCCCCGCCTCTCCTGATCTCCATCCTCATTGGGCCAGAGATCCGGGGCTCAGCTGCCCACGGCCACAGCAGTCCCATCCCTGGCCAGGGATCCGGGGCTCAGCTGCCCACGGCCATGGAGGCCACTCCTGGCCCCATCCTCAGCCAGGGATCTGGGGCCCCACTGCCCACAGCTGTGGCAGCCCCATCCCCAGCAGGGGATCCAGGGCCCAGCCTCATCCCCAGCTGGGGATCTGGGGCTCAGCTGCCCGCGGCCGCAGAGACCGCTCTTGGCCCCATCCCCGTCCAGGGATCCAGGGCCCAGCTGCCCGCAGTGGTGGTAGCCCCGTCCCCAGCTGGAGATCCAGAGCTCAGCTGCCCATGGCCACAGCGGCCCTGTCCCTGGCCAGGGATCTTGGGGCTCAGCCGCCTATAGCTGCAGAGGCCGCTCCTGCCCCTGTCCCGGCCGGGGATCCGGGGCTCAGCCGCTTGCGGCCACTCCTGGCCCATCCCCAGCCAGGAGCGTGGCCTGCAGCCAGGGGACGTGGCCTTCTGGTGGGGGGCATGGCCTGGGCCGGTGCCCCGGGTGCTTCCCCGGGACAGTGATGCCCCTAGCTCACAGTGGTTCCTGCCTCCCTAGTGTTATCAAAAAACAACAAGCCCATCCACACGACCATCCTGAACCCGCACGTGCATGTGATCGGGGAGGACGCTGCCTGCATAGCCTACATCCGCCTGACGCAGTACATTGACGGCCAGGGCCGCCCCCGCACCAGCCAGTCTGAGGAGACCCGCGTCTGGCACCGCCGCGACGGCAAGTGGCAGAATGTCCATTTCCACTGCTCAGGGGCACCCGTGGCACCACTGCAGTGAAGGTGAGTCCAGAACTGGAATTGCCCTGACCCAGTCTCCCCTTCCCCTAGGTCAGTGGTTTTCAGACTTAAGGTTAGGACCCAGTACTGGGTTGCAGACCCTCTGGTACTGGGTCATGGTGCCCCCTGCTGCTGCCACCAAAAGACTGGAACGCATTGCTCAAAGATGCAATTGTCGAGTCATGGACATAAATGATTTTTTACAATTGAGTCCTGAGGAAAGAAAGTTTGAAAACCACTGCCCTAGGTGCTGCTCTGTGGGAAAGGAGACCAGATCCAGACCCGGCTGATCCAGGCCCGCTTTGTGATGGCAGCAACACTGGCAGGGATACCACTGCATAATGGGCTGTGCCCATGGGGTGGGAACACACTCTGGGGTGGATCTGGGTTCTGGCAGAAGCCCCTAGCTGGGACAGCTGATCACAGGCCCAGTCTCCACTACAAAGCTCTGGCAGTATAGCAGTGTTGGCTAGGAGACTGAGGGAGAACAAAACCCTCCAGACCAACATAGCTGTGGTGTAGACGCAGCTCTGCAGTCAGAAGAGGGCTTCCGTCAACAAACTGCAAATGTTGACTGAGGGCTGGTGTAGCTGGGCTGGGACAACGCCTTCTGTCCCCTTTTGCGTTTCCAGCAGGGTCTGTGCTAGCGTAGCGCTCCCTGCTGGCAGGCACAGCCATGGCATGTTTGTGTTTGTGTCTTACAGAGCTATCGTTGGCCGTTTTTGGTTTCATCCGGAAGGAGACGGTGAATTGCGCTGAGGCGCTAGCCGGGAGCAGCAGTGCCAAGCACGCGCCCGCATGTCCCCCCCCGCCCCTGCCCGTTTGCGGGGCCGGTGTTTGCAGAAAAAAAAAACAACAAAAAACCCTCAAAAAAACAAAAAAACAAACAAAAAAATACCAACAAAAAACACCCAAGAACCCCAACCCAGCCATGACCGCTCAAAGGGCTCAGAGCCAGCTCCCCCACCTTGTCCCTGTGTCCGTCCAGCCAGGTGAGCCGGTGTCGCGATGAAAATGAAACAAACCACTCCTTCCAAAGCCCCATGGCTTCCGCCCCCCCATGCCGCCCCACCCCCACCCCCACTGAGCGGTGCTCCGCCGAGGTGATTTGCATTCTCTGTCGAAGCATGGACCTTCCCCTTGGTCGTGTCCCGTGGTCGTGTTTGCGCTTGGACATCCGTGACCTGTTTTTTTTGAACCGCTCCTTCAGCGGCGGACTCTGCTCCTGAGCGCTCTTGTGCTTCCCAGGATCTTCCCCCCTCTAGTTGTGCTTGTGGATTGTTCTGATGACGATGATGATCATATTACTATTCTTTGGACTCCTCTTTAGTTTCTTTTATGCTCGTTTTGTTTCTGCAGGCCCCCTGGCCGTTGGGGGGAGAAGGGCTGCTTTACTGGGTATGGCTCTCTTGCTGCTACCCCACAGCTGCCTTTCCCTGCATGTGGTGGGGAAGGGGAGATCTCATAAATTCCCAACAGGGGCCCAGATATGGTGAGACAAACATGCCCTTAACTCCTTTGTCAAGGGCTGGTGATGCAGTTGTGTTGGGATCTGCGGTGCTCAAGGATGGTCCCAAGATGGTGTCGGAGCTTGGGCAGCTTGGCCTGGAATGACACCATATGGCCTCTCTAGGGGCACTGGACAGTACTGTTCCCTAGAGAAGGGCGAGGCCCCAAAGAGAGTGGCGTGTGGCAGTGAATCTCACCTCCCCAGTGGCTGCAAGGGATCTCCAGAGATGGAGCAGTTTAAGCCCATCTCTGCTCCAGAGTCCCTCCGCCTGGGGCTCCCAAGACAAGGGTCTGCCCAGGAGGGAGCTCCGGGACAATTCCTCATAGGGGAGAGAGGAAACCAAATGAGGCATTTTCACAGCCAACAACAAACACCCCTCACCCCCAACTCCTGCCCAGATGGTATCGGCTGAGGTCTCAGGGCAGGGAGGATGGGGGGGGGGCCTGAAATTCCTGTCCCTAGGTCAAGGCGTGAGCGCGGGACTGCAGTCACAGGATGCTGGTTTCATGCAGGTGCTGAGCACTGCCTGGATTGTGTGTCTCCCATCTCAGCACTTGCCACCCACTGGCTCAGTACTAGGCACCAACTTTGAGGAAACCCAACACTCACAGAAAAAAATAGGAGGGTGCTCAGAACGCACTGGGCCAGCCTAGGTGATTAACTGTTGGGGTTCATCCCCAGCTGCAGTTTGTTCTGCCCCACCCACCTGGTCCAGAATTCGCTGTGTGCTTTAATCAGATTAAATGCCAGCACCTCCTTGCTCTGACTGCTTCCAGCCCCTGCTGCAACTCATGGGCCTGCCTCTCTGCAGTCCCAACTCTGCCTTGCCACCCCCCAACCCCACAGGACTGGCGCTGCTTGGGTGGTTCTTGTGTCCCTCCCCAGCACAGCCTTGGGGCTCAGGGATGGGGGACCAGGAGTGGGCACAAACATAATAGGAGCCCTTCCTCCATCTCAACCTGGCTGGGCACAAGTTCAATGAGACTGTGCCCCTGCATCCCAGCTCAGTTCCGTTGCTGACGCCCCCGCCCCGCAACATATTAGGCTGGCACCCGCAACTGCCTGCTGAGGGTCTGGGCTGAGTCACTCATGGGCAAAAGGTGCTGGGCTTCAGGTGGGGGGGGGGTCTTGAATGGGCACAAGGGTCACGCTGTGGATGTGCCCCTTTGCCAGGGCCCGAATTCTGCCCCACTAGTGCAGGCCTTTTGTTCTGCCATTGTCCATGGGCCATGTGTGTGCCAGGCTGGGGCTTCTGATACCAAGGGCCTGCTCAGCCCATGAGGGATACTGGAGGGTTGAGTCAGGCTCAGAGGCTTTGGGACCAGGGGTGGGCCAGAGAAGCAGGTGGACAGGGCTTGTGGCAGTGAAGGAGTGTGCACGGCAGTAGGGCAAGGCTGGGAGTAGGTGGTGGGCACTCAGATGGGGGGGTTGGGACGTGGGGAGGGTCTGATGGGCATTTAGCGGTGAGGGAATGTGATAGGCCGGGGGGGGGGCAGGGTTGGCCTCTGTGGCACAGTTGCCTTTTGACTAACACCCCAGGTGTGTGGAAGGCCCAGGGGGCTGCTCTGGCCCCCCCCCCCCCACTGCTCTTGTGAAGGGAGAGCTGGGGAATGCTGTTCTCCCTCCACTCCACATTGGGCTGGGGGGTAGCAGGTCCCATGTTGCTCTGACACATCCGTCCCCTGGGCTTCATGCCCCCAATGCAAGGGGCATGGCCTTGGTAGACCAGTCAGCTGAGTGCCTTTGGCAAAGGGCAGAGCAGCAGTCGGGGGGGGGGGGGCAGAGCCCTAGCTGTGTCCCTGTCCCCCCTGTGGGACATGAGTGGAGTGGCAGAGCCTCCTGGCTCACCAGCCCCTGCACACCAGTGCTGCTGGCTTTGCCCATGGCTGTGTACCTCTAGTGAGGGTGGCTGGGCATTTTGAGCCTGGGTGACTGGCCATGATCTGGAAAGACGCAAAACCCAGCTGGAATGAAAGCAAACAGGTGGCAAATCGAGCACAGGATGAGGTATGAGGCCATGGGGGGGGGGGGGCACTGTCCCTCATGCGTAGGGTCATCCATAGTATGGAAAGCTAATCCAGGCATTTTCATTCAGCTCCATGTTTCAGAGTGTGGTGGATGGGCTGGGTGGTGTTTTAATGTGAGGTTGGTCAGGAAGTCATGGTGCTGCCCAAGAGCTGTACCTCAGCCTCCCTTTAGAGAAACCAGCTAACCCTAGCCACCAGCTGACTTTTGTTCTTTGGGGGGGGGGGTGACTGGTCTTGTGCCTGTGCAGGCCATGAGTGCACCACGCAGCAAAGTTTGGCAGTGCCAAATGAGCTGGTCTCTTGGGAGATGGGCTCTCCTTGTGTGCTAAGCAGGGTAGAAGGGGCTGTGGTGTGGCCCACCACCGCTGCACACCTCTCTCAGCACTGCGTGGCATGACTACACTACTCCATGTCTGCAGAGCTTGCCGGCCTGCTGTCGTCTTCAAACCAGGGAAAAAGCTGGAGCCTGGTTTGCATGATGATAGAACATTTAGTCTTCTGATAGCTAACGTGACTTAGTTTCTCCCTGCCTTGGGAGGGACAAAGGCTGCCCAGAGTCCTGGGTCTGCCTCTCGAAGCACCTGTGCAGCCCGAGTTTTTCTGAAAGAGGCACAAATGTCAGGTAAATGCAACATCTGCTGCTGGTCTCCCCTGCCCCAACCCCCACAAACCCAAGGCTGTCAGCTGAGGGCCCATGTTCTGGAGGACGCATGCAATGACCCGGCCACAACCAGCTTCCAGAAGGGGCTTGTTAGCCCCTTCCAATCAGCACACCCGGTTGCTGTTTGAATAACTCACCAGGCCAGGAAGGTTGCATGCTTTAGTGCCAGCATAGTGGCCAGAAGGCTGCGTGGCCTGGTCATGCTCATGGTTGACCTGCTGTATTTTGTGACACCTCTGGCACGACTGCTGAGTTTCACAGGTCTGCCTGGTTGCTCCCAGAATCTCCGGCCCAACCCCCCCCCCCCCAACTCTCACAGGTAGGTGACACTACCTGCTGGGTCTCAGACAAGGAGTGGATTTCCATCGGCAAAGGCCAGTAGGATGTCACTGGCTGATGTGTTGTGGAGTGGAACAGAGCAGGAGAGTTGGCTGTGGACGTGTCTGGCTCTGTTCTGCTGTTACCTTATGCAATGAAAGGGTTTGAACAGGGCGCTTTCCTACTGGAGCAGCTCCACTTTGAGTAACTATTGTTTGGCCCAAAGCAAATATGGTTTGTGTCAGCCCCCTTTAGCACAGTGGCCTGGGTGTTCAGCTGGTTTAAGGCTTCCCTAGGCTTGATGAGTGAGGGTTTAGATCAATGTGTGCTCCAGATCTTTGTTACTGATGCAGTTCCACTTTAATTAACTATTGGTTGGGCCAAAGCAAGCCCTGCCTCTGTCAGACCTTTCTGATGCAGTGGATCGGGCACTTATCTGGACTGTAGGAGCTACTTGTTCAATCTGCTTGAAATGAAAGTATTGGGGGCTGTGTGTGCCCTCAGTCTTTCTGAGTGACATTGTTCCACTTTATTAATTGAGCAAAAGCAAGGAGTAGTACACGAGCCTCTCAAGTACAATAGTTAGTGTACTTGCCTGATGGTACGAGGTGGTTCTAAGCCATCCAATACCTGACAAGGTGGAGATTTTATTTAAATGGCGCTGCCACCTCAGTTCTTTTTACTAAAATCTGAATCACTCTCTTGCTCTGCAGCTAGGGTATCTATCTGCCCTAGCGCTAGGAGATCCTGGTTCCAATCGCCTCCTGCAAATGGACTGGAACAGAGATCTCCTACCTCCCAGGGACTGCCCTCATCCCCCACACAGCCCACCCCTGCCCCTCACTCCCTGGTAGAGCAACCCTGTTTAAGCCCCCAAGACAAGAGCCTCCTGTAACGGAGAGGGGAAGGTAAAAAGAAATCTCCCACCTCTATGGTTAGCTAGGAGACTGCACATCTATATTCAAATCCCTTCTAAAGGAGCAGAGAAAGGTTTTTTTTTCAACCAGCAAAACAAACAAGGAGTCTGGTGGCTCTTTTAAAGACAGATTTAGTTATCACATGAGCTACCAAAGGCCTTGTTTGTTTGCTGGATTAGACTAACACTACTACCCCCTGGAACTTGTTTTCAGTCAGGACCTCCTACCAGCTAAACAAGTAAGTAACACAGCTACTGGACCAGAGAGTGATCCTAGCCTATTGCTGCCCCAATTCTGAGTTAATTAAGGTGGAACAGCTCTAGTGGGAAAGCCTACTGGAGGGCTGTTAAATAATAGTCTATGGCTAGCAGAGCAGTGACATGAACTGACTTTTGTAGGTGAGGGCCTTAACCATTGCCCTAGGGAACTGCTAAGTCTTGTTTTTGGCCCAACGCATAGTTAACATGGTGCGGCTCCAACAAAAAAGTGAGCACAAGGGAACAGAGTTCCGCTCTCCCACTGCCTAGGCAAGGGCATGAACCACTGCCACAACTGACCCTTCAGCTTGGGCTGTGCTTTGGCCCAGTTAGTGACTGCCCAGCCACTTGGGGTGTTGCCAATGCAGGCAGTAGGGCTGGGGCAGGGAGGACCCCTGTATTCTACACCAAAGTGCCACTGCTTACCCCCATGCTGCCAGCTGGTCCCAGAGTCCCCCCCCCCCCCCCCCCCACCCCCGCGCCGCGGGCGGGGGGGGGGGGCGGGCAGTGGGGGTGGGGCCGGGAGGGCCCCTGTATTCTACACCAAAGTGCCACTGTTTACCCCCCCGCTCCCAGCGGGTCCCATGGGCCCCCCCCCCCCCCCAAAAGTGCAAGGAGCAGTTACTGTGAGTGGGGGAAGCAAGGCTCTAGAGGCAGAGCTGGGTGTTTTCCTGCTATGTAAATCTTTCAGAGGAGGTCCATCTCTGTGGGCTCCTTGCACTGAGCTGGGCCGTTGGGCAGTGGGGTCAGCAGCCAGCCCGGTGCAGGGATGCAGAGTGAAGTGAGCTGGGTTGGGGCGATGTTGGCCAGTGGTGCTCTGGGACAGAGGGCAGTTCAGACGTGGTACTTGGTCCAAAGCCACTCTGGCCCAGCTTAATGGGCTGCAAGCCCCTAATGTCCTGCATGAATTGGCCTTGGCCTGGCTCCCAGGGGTGCCCTGGAGTGGGAAGGGGGCTGCCATGAGGCAGATGGCACTGGGGACGCAGCATCCAAAGCGCTTTAGAGGAAGGGGGTGGGGGCCTGCAGCCAGCCCCAGCCAAGGGTCTGGGCATTGCCCAGGGTCCCTGCCAACCCAGCCACCCCCAGAGGGATGGCGGGCACCTCTGCCCATACCATTACCCCCCACCCCGGCAAGGACCTGCGCAGGGAACCAAGTGGATCCATTCCCAGGCCGCCCCCCCCCCCAGATCTCACTGGCATGTGGGGGGGTGCCTCACTCTCCACCCACCCTTCACTGCAGTGCCTCTCTGCCCTGACGCCCTGGGGCCCCGCCCGGCAGCACTTGGGTCCCCCGGCCCTTCATGCTTTTGGGGCCCCTTGCCTGCACCCTAGATTTTCTTTCCAAGCCACCTACGTATAAACCAGGAACCCAGCGCCGGGTGGTTTTTTTTGGGGGGGGGGTCTTTTTTGTTTGTTTTATTTTAGTGTTTTGGGAAACAGCAAATAAATGTAACAAATGAAAATGGACTATGTGAAACAGCTACAACTCAGTCTGTGAGCAGGCTCCCCCTCCAAACACCCCACTAGGAGACTAGGGCACGCAGGAGTCGCCAGGGCCCATCTGCCTGACCCCGGGTCCCTGCCATTGGGGCCCCAGCCTGTAAATGTTCCCGCCAGCAGCCCTCACTCACCCACCCACCAGCACTGACTCACCCCCACCACCTGGGCATCCTAGAAAGGGAGCTGAATCCTACCCCACCCACCCTGGCCCCCCTTTTGGGCATGGTGATTGGGCTCCACCACATTGAGAGTCACAGTACACCCCTGACACAACTGGGAACTGGGGCCCTAGGGTCGATGGGAGCCAGCTGACTGGCATCTAAGCCCCAGGGCAGAAGTGGACAAAGGCTGGGAGGAAAGGCTCCAGCCTGGCTGAGATCCCACCCCAAGCTGGAACAGCAGCTCAGGGAGTCAGGGTTTCTGGACATGGTGACACAGTAATGGGCCCCACTCTACACCTTATCACTGCAGCACCAATGAGAGCCAAACCCAGCTGAGAACCACTAGACTTTATCCACAGACAGGGGAGCAACAGCACACAGAAGGCAGGCAACATTTATTCAGATACAACTGTTGCAGCTGCCCCTGAAACCTTTTCCACTTGAACCAGGAGAGGGGAGATGGAGTGCAGAGCCAACACATATAAACTCCCACGGCACAGCTGGATGCAGGGGCTCCTTCCTTTCCCACGACTGAGCTCACCCCAGCCAGTTCTCACAGCCACATGACCCAGAGCCCACAGGTAGAGACCAATAGGTACAAGGCTAGGAATAGGAGGAAAGTGAGGGAAGCAGGTCCAGGCCCTCTATATGGGTACAGGTGGGAAGAAGGTAGGGGCTTTCACAGAGAGAGGGTGACTCTGCTGGCCCAGCTGGATCTCAAAAGACGACAGGAGCAGGGCCTTAGATGCAGCCAAGGATGCTGCTAGGCAATGTCCATTCCCTAGCAGTACCCACCCTCATTGCACTACTGCTCCAGGGCTTCAACAACAGGGCTAGCGCCCAGCCCCCTAGGCTGGAACTGCTGCTCTTGGTGTTTCAGGCAGACTTGTTGAAAGCTGGCCCCTGCTCAGTCTTCATCATTGGGGCCAGCAACCGAACAACCAACAGCAAAGCAGAAAGAAAGCTAGGAAACAGCCTTCTCTATCCCTCCTCCCCCGACACTTGGCAAACAAGGGACCGCTTAAAACATCTAGCACTGCTGAGCACCCTTCATGCTGGTCCCAGTCACCTGCCCCTGCCCCCAACCACAGCCCCTGACACACAGTGCTCAGTGCAGTGACATGCCCAGGAGACAGCCCACCACTCAACATGCTTTGATGGGTGATCCCAGCCCAGCTTTTAAGCCAGAGCTGCAGAGGTAAGTGAGCAAGCGCTGCCTGAAAATGACATGCACACCAAGCCAACAGCATCCCATATCCCAGTCACATTCTGCTTGCTGCCATTTTGCCCCTGGGCACTCAGAGCCAGGTGCCTGACCGCCTACAAGACAACATGGGTACTGACACATTCTCTGCACAGGGAACTGGTACCAGGAACTCATGCTGGTATCTGCCTCATCTCTCTAGTGCCCTGCCCCAGGTGATTCATAGTCTCCCCCCTGCCTGCTTCCTGGACATCAGTTCTGGGAAAGGCAAGCATAAGCAAGAGTCAAGTCTAGGAAAAGCTAACTCCACAATGACTGAGGGGCCAGCTGGTAGTACTGTGCTCCGCTCAACCTCCCCTTCTGGATGGAGAAGGGACCATGAACATCATATTCGTGAATTTCCAACAGCCACCCAGGCCATCCACCTCCTGCAATGGGGCAATCAGGACCTGGCAAGATCAGTGACACACAGACAGGGAGAGAAGAGTCCCACACTACACTGCATGCTTGGCACAGCTCCCAGTATGAAGTGGCAGGCTGTGCTTCTGGGAGGCAGCACAGCTGCAGGGGCCAGGGCTGCCAGCTAGGACCAAGTGGTGGAGATGCTGGCTGATGGAGTGGCCTGGTGAGGACAAACAGTAACTGACAACACAGAGCTAAGGAGGGGAGGTCGTCATCCACCAGCCCAGAGAGGAACTGCAAGCCAAAACGCTGACTAGGGGGGCAGCCGTTTCCTCCCACCTTGCCTTGCCGCCAGGGGTCCCCCCCGGGCCTTTCACCACTCACTGTCAGAGTGGGGATGCAAACTCTCCTGCAGAAAAGCAGGGCAACTCACTCACTTTTGGCTGGTAGCACCCCCTGAGAAAGTACAGCCACAAGTGCACCCATCCCAGAAACTAACCATTCACGCTTCACAGGGGGAACTGGAGAGTCCAGGTCTGGCTCCCCCCAAGGTTAGCTGAAGACTCCAGCGCCCACCCCACCCCAGGGAGTACCAAGCCTGATTCCCAGAACATCTCATTGCTTCTCAGAAGCCCACATCCACTTGGCCCCTCACCCCAGGTTCATGGATGGGAGGCTGAGCTGGTGAGATCTCCGGTCTGGCTGATCTCAGCTACACTGTAGTGTT
The DNA here is from genome assembly GCA_007922195.1 of Podocnemis expansa. Lineage (NCBI taxonomy): Eukaryota > Metazoa > Chordata > Testudines > Podocnemididae > Podocnemis > Podocnemis expansa. Next base: position 55,055,641 of record ML681972.1, on the reverse strand, counting down.
ATGAGTGTAAACAAGGTGAGCAGAGTGCAGTCCAGGTCTGATCTCTGGAGACAAGGAGTGAGTGCCCCAGCCAATCCATTGCTGCCCTTACAGCCAGATGTCAAAGCAACAAGTCCTTGGGGGGCAGAAAGGGCAGGCAGGAGCGTGGTCACAATGTCCACAGCACAGGGCTGCCTGGCTGTCCCTTCACAGGGAGAACAGTTTAATCAAATGGCCCCAGGATACTGAGAAAGCCCTGTCCCAGCCACACTTCCTGCAGTGGTGCAGTCTGGAACCGAGGATCCCCACCCCCGAGCTTTCTTTCTGTCCCATGTATTTTAAAGGTCTGAATGTGAATGAAGGCCAGGTGGTCAGGAGCAGTGGTCTCAGCTGGCTGAGTCACATGATCTTGCAGCATGAGTTCTGCTTTCGGGCCTGAAAAGGAGAAAAGAGTTGAGATGCTTCTCACTGGAGTTCCCCGTTTGGGTCAGGCTGAGTACTAGGCTTGCAGTCAGCTTGGCACAGCAAGCATCCTGCAATATAAGTGCTGGACAGCCAGCAAGACACAGTTCTCCCAACAATCTGCAGTGACATTTTCCCTCACGTACTGCCCTGTGTCAGTAGCCAGTGAGTCAGAGCAGCTGTGGGACAGGCGGGGTTTGTCTAACAGCATGGATATAGAATGGAATGACCTACACTGAGCTTGTGACTCATGCAAGCGGGTTGAGGCTCACTGGCTGAGGAGAGCACAGCTGTGAAGACACTGGCGTTTACTAGTTCAGTGCCTCCCACTCCAAGTTCCACCCCTCTTCCACTTGCTGGGGAAACCCCTTCCCGCAGCCTGTCTGTAACATATGGCCACCTGCCTCAGGCAGGGCTTTAGGCTATTCTGCCCCATCAGCTCCCAAGGCAGCAGCTCAATGACACCAGGTGCAAAAGGAGCAGGCACATCAGGCCAGCAGCTTTGTTAGCAAATCTCCAGCCACCCCACTGGGACCCCCAATGCTGCCAGCCTAAGACACTTACAGTTTTGTAGAAGTGCTTCGAATGCATCCCCAGCACCTCTGACTTGGCCACCAAGTCATCCAGCTTTTCCCCACGCTCCAGCAGAGACTCCATGGTATTGTGCTGCAGGTGGAGAGAATCGACACTGTTGCTGTACACCCACCACTCAGCCAGCTGCTCTCACCACAGCAGAGCCAAGTATTTCAGGTTTCTCCCCAGTTCGGTGATCTTCTCCAGCCCTAGAGCCCTCTCAGGGCAGCCAGTCTGTGAGCTAGGGGTGAGTGAGAGGCAGATGCAATCCAGTCACCACCAAGTTAGCTTCCATTCAGGGCATGGCCATGCCTGCATGAATAGTCACACCATTTCACCCAGCCAATAACCCTGGGAGGTGGAAATATTCAAGGAAGTCCCCGGTAAATGGCGTGAAGAGGCCTCAAACAATTTAGTTTTGTGGGCTTGTGACTTCTTGGATCCCTCAATCCCCTGCTCTTCTGAGAAGCTGGGCTTCCCACTTTTGTTCAAGTGGGAGAATAGGGGATCCAATGCCTTCTCTCTTTTCCCTTTTTACCCTCAGTCTGGTGTTACGTGCACCCTGATCTCTATTAGCTTGCCCCATGCAGTCCATGGACTGTTCTCAAAGCTACCCTCAGAGTCCAGAATGTCTGCTCATCTCTCATCTGCCTCCTCAGGCGTGGTCCAGTACAAGAGTGACTGCACCAATTCCCAGGAGGATGAGAAACATCTCCCCCCCCCCCCCCCCCCGACACCAAGTTTTCATAGCGGCTGCTGACCCCAGCCCATAGACTGCATCCAGGAAGACTTCCTTTTCCTGCACATGCAGCCCTTACCAAAATGATTTTGGTCTCGTCGAGCTCTGCTTGTACTTTCGTCATTGCGTCTGCCTCACGGGGATTCTTGGGGAGCAAGAAAACAACATGTTACACAGGCCAGTCTATTCCAAGGTCAGAGAGCTTAGTGTCTGAAGGCCCATGAACCCAGACACATCCAAGCTGGAAGTTGACTCCCCCCAGTAGCACACAGGGAAGAGACAGTCCTTTATACAGAAAGAGTTACAGGCCTAAGTGGAGAGTGGGAATGGAGCTTATGTTTGTCAGAGGATAGCTGGAGGTTCTCTGCACTCTTCCCAGCTACCAGTCTACCTCCTCACACTCTAGAGAAAGCCCAGAGGGCAGGAGCAGACCGTAGAGCTGGTCTGGACAGTGCACATCTAGGCCCCATATTCTACAGGTGGAGAGGGAATATACCTCTTCATCCACATAAATAGGCAGCTGGCCCCGTAACTGAAGTGACTAAGCACTTTACTATTGCTGGCGTACGGATCCTCACTGCCCCACAAGGCAGGGCAGAACTTAGGGCCCTGTTTTACAGCCGGAGAACTGAAGCTCAGCAGAGATAAGTGAGTTGAACCCAGCATTCCCAAATTCCAGGCTAACAGCCTAACCCCATTAGACAATCCTTTTCCATAACAGCCTACTGCTTCTCCATCTTCCAAAAACAGTGAATAAGCATATGTTGTACCTGATATTTACTAAGGTAGCCATCCAAGGCTGCATAGGTAATTGTAGATGGAGATCCTGAGGGCCAATCTATCCTACTGACCTGCCTGGAGAATTCATCCAACACCTGCAAGGCAAAGCAACCATAAAGGTGAACACCCAGTTGTACTCCCAAAGAGACAGTACACCCTAGATTTGTTAAAGAAGAGTCATTCTATCCAACAAAGGGAAAGGGATGGGAATCCAACATTCCTGTCACACAACTTACAGAGACTATCAGCTTGAGCCATGAAGGGATGCAAGCTAGGAGCACATTAAGTGGTCCATGAAGAGAAGCAGCTCACTAGAATTCAGATAACATACTGAGGATTTCCCCTCTCCCACAAACCCCATGGTCTTCATTGACATGCAGGACATCCTGGCAGCCAAATGTGTGACTGACAGCAGTGACCACAGCTGAGAATACAGGCAGATGTCATGCAAGTTCTGTTACAACACTGTCCCATTGTAACATCCAGGCAATATTTCTGACCAGTCTGACGTTGGATCAGATTGCAGGATGCTTCTTGAGGACACATACACACTAAGTACCAGGCTAAAAGCACCAGTTCTTCTTGCTTGGTGTCTTAACCAGGATTGAACCCAGGTCAGCCAAAGGGAAATGCACTGACCCACTGCATCATCTAGCCCATGGAGAAGCCTTAGGCCTGGACAAACCATACCCAGCATCATGTAGCTAATCTTTGAAAATTATGTCGGCGGAAGAGAAATGATTTGTAGAGTCTCAAATGCCCCAGCAGCACGTTGCTTTCCTGCTAAAAGGGAAGCAAATTCAGAACTCTGAATATCATTCAAAATCCTCCTGCCGTGTATTTGCCCAGCCACATGGTCATCTCCAGAAGCAAGGAGAACCCTACATGGAGCCTGTGGAGCTTACCTTCTCCAGCAAGGTGAAACACACGCGCGGCGGATACTCATTGTCTGCAATCACCACTCCAGCCAGGCCATCATTTCGCACATACACGTGGCAGAGGTATTCTGTGGCAAGGTCAAAGGTTTCACAAATAAATGTATGGTACTGGGTCATCAAGCAGAGTTCACAGCAACCCAAATGTTAAGATCAGCCAACTGTCAGGGACTTGATTTCTGCTGTCCAAGCTAAGATCTGAGGTTCAGATTTTGCCAACAAACTTTCCAACTCAAAGGCAGTATATGGGTTTCACTAGCAAGACAACAGAAGGGGATGGAATATGTTTCTCCCCAGTGAAGAAAAGAGGCAGTGCATTAGTGTGCTACGTGAGCTAGATAATTTATGTATCACCCCAGCACACTTGGCGCATGACAAAGGTAAACTAAGAGCATATACAATCTAAGTTAAACAGAGGTGGAGAAGGGAGGTAACATACAATTAGGCCCTTCTAGTTGTTTGGGTTACACATCTATAGGTTTTGGGGTGTTAATAATGAAGGACTCACTATTATATACTGTTAGCATAGGTAAGGAGGCAGGAGTAGACAGATTTTAGAAGGCCCGTGAGCAAAGAGATATGACCTGCAGCATGTTCCAGGATAGGGAGGTGTACTGAAAAAAACTAGAAGTCAGGAATTCGGGTGGACCAAGGTGATGGCAGAGGGAAGAGCACAAATGCTGGGACAGGACGAGCATCACATTGCACAGCCTGGAGCACTGGGACATGGAGTTTGAACTCTTTGCAGGAGAAGCCAGCAAAGGGTTTCCAATGGAACAGGGAGGAGAGGAAAAGCAGCAGCCCAGGAACAACTGAGCTGCTCTGGCGCCTGGAGAGGAGACCAGTGCAATAGTCCAGGCCTGGACACATAAGGCTGAGCACAATGGCAGTTGGGGCAAGTGAGGAATGAAGCTCAAAGTCAGAGCCTGGTTGTCAGGTATGTTTCTGCGCTCACTTGATTTTCAACTTAGGCTACCAGTAGCACCAGTCAACACGTGATTTGGCTGGACTCCAGCATGGATTGAAATCCAGCCTCCTCCCAACTCTCAATCCTTAGCACATCTCCTGGCCCCACAGAATTGATACTGCCAGAGACCATTAGGGCTGTTCAGGAAGCCCAAGTTTATTTCAAGAAAGGAGGACGTACCCAAATGTTCAACACAAGAGATGTGCAGTTAACTCTTTGGTGCCAAGGACTGGATTTCTCATAAGCAGGTCAGTGTCATTAGGAGATGCCACAACTACCTGGGCAGAGGAGCGGACATGACATCAACTGCCAGGAACGCTCATTCCTGAAGGAACAATATGTGTGGGTGTCATTGTGGTGTCATGCCACACCTCAGGGTGGATGTGAACAGTCAGCAATGTCTCATCCAGCCAGGACTCTACACATCCATTTTTTTCATTGGGCATCAGGGGTTTTTCAAAGAATCCTCATCAAGCAATTCAGGCCAGATGTTCAACTAATCCTGCACAATTTGCATAGCCACAGAAACACCTCCTTCCAACTGAAATGGAAAGGGAAGGAAATGCCAGCAATGGATTCTCTGGAGAAGCAGGTACAAGAATTAAACTCTACAAGGCCCAGAAATCCAGGCTCACTCCTGCTTTGTATCTCACAAGATCCAAAAACCTGCATTTTGGCATGTCACCCATCATAATGCTGTGCGACCAAGGCCATCATGTCCTCTTACCTTGTTCCTTTACAGATGCTCTGCTGCCCAGCTCCGAGCGCTCTACAATCAGCTGGCTCGTGAAGGTCATGAATTCCTGAACACTGCAAACACCCAGCATTTCATTACTTGAAATTCTCTTCCAAGCGTATCTCTCCACCCCCAAACAGACCTACTGCCACAACGATGTCAAGAACTAAGTGATTTTGCCAGCAATTACGGAGATGCTGCTATATTAACTCACTGCCAAGTGTGAATGCATGGAAAAATTGTGCTGCAACCAAATGAGTTTTCCTTTAAAACTTGCAGTCAAAAATGCATTTAAGATATTGCCTTGGCCACTCTGAGAGCAGAATCCTGACTACAGACCCTGGCCGCTGATGTTGGCTCTGCTGATCAACCCAAATTGACCCACCCACGCATCATCACCACTCACCCCTGGCTTACTCACCATGGTATGTGTAGTGCAGGGACAGGGCTGCACACAAGGTGCGCACACCTTCACTGTCTGCCATCACAAAGTGTGAATGCAACTAGAAGCCTTGATTCACATCCTGTCCTATTCGCTTCAAGAATGTCACTATGCAGCACATGGGACACAAGAGGTGGTCTCCATAAACAGCAGCTTTTCACCCAGTGCTAAGGCATTCTGCTTTCTTATATGCTGTACACAAGTGCCTTTTTCCATCAAGTCTCAATACCTCACAGTACTTCTCAAACAGCACCTTCTACACTTGGAGTGTTCCTCGTATTGGGAACCTGGATGGTATTTATTTATTTATTCAGAGGAGGTGAACTAGAGACGCAGTGGCATGGAGAGGCTCACTGGGCCATCCAGTCCCATTATGAGGGCTCTACAATATTCTGCCCATAAGTGTCTGACTACAATACTTTGACTTTGGCATAGAAATCTCAGACCATTTCCCTCTCGCTGGCCTTATCACAGAGTTTCCTAATCTCCAATATGAATTTATCCTTTATTAATTTAGTAAACTGGCACCGTCAAACTTCAGATCTGCCCTGCCTGTATCTAAGGAGCTCTGCTGATTTCAGTAACTAAAAATTAATTGCTTTTCTTCACTCTTGAGAGCCCTAAAGCACCAAGACATCTCTAGAAGCATGAATTGAATTCAATCCCTTTTTATGCATCGTTTGAATTCATCAAGGACTAATCAGTTTCACTTAGGGAATGCCAAGGAAGGCTGAGGTGCTGGAAAGGTGTCTCAAAGCCTTGTTTGGCTTCCAGAACCTTTATTTCTGGGGAAAGCCACCACCTTAACACCAATCCCAGAGCAACTTTGCAGGGATGGCAGGCTGACGAGATGTTTTAGCAGTAAAAAGAGGTCTCTGCTACTAACATAGAAGAGCCACCAAAAACCATTTATCTTGGTTCTCCATCCAAGTAAGAGCGAGGAAAGGAAAGACTTTTACTTTTGTTTAAGGAAGCGGGAAAGGAAAAGAATGTGAAAGGTCACCATCATTTCAGTTTAAAAACATTCAAGTGTCTTCAATCTTGCCCTTAATTTCAAGTTCTCTTCCTCAAAACTGTCTTCAAATTGCATTTCCTCTTTTTTTGGTTTTAAAAGCAAGTCTGCTGCATACCAGAGCAGACTTACCAATGCAGCATGAAGTGGCTCTAAAATAGAGTGGTCATGCATTTGCTCTGGTTGATATATTTTTTTTGGCCCATGCAGTATACTCCGATTCTGTAAAAATCTAGGCTTTCCTTTCAAAAGTACATTACTTCTAAACCTCTTGGTTATGAGGATCGCCTTGAAAACAAGAACCAATAATATACCAATAGCCTTGTCTGGAATCTGCAGGCTAAAAGAATCACAAAGAGAGGTGTAAACCCATCCCATCATTTAGAACTCTGTGTGTAGCAAGATTTCTATCAGTTTCACACTGCTTGTGGGGAAGGCTATGAGCACAGACAGGCACTGGAGTTACTCACAAGGAACACCAGATATCTATGCCTCCTCCAGTTGTCAGAAGACACTGGCCAGATTATTGGAGGGGCTTTAGGGGCTGAAGACCTGGGCCCTGGACAAAAGGGAGGCCCCAAACTCCAGCCCCTAAAACCCCTACCTGCCCCCCCTGCTCCATTCAGCACCAGCAGGGCAGAACCCTGGAGCCAGAGGCCAGGCTCTGTGCTCCTGCCCCACATTGCCAACATCCAAACTACCTCTCTTCTTAGGGGCTTCAAGTGCGAGGATCAGCAGGCTTCTAGACAGAGCACAGTCCTGGACCCTAGTGGGGCTACAGTCTAGCTCAGTGGTTCTCAACCTTTTGTGGGCTGTGACACACCTGGTGGCATTGCAACCCTATGGGACACCCTAGCCCCCCCCCCCGCTTCGCCCAGCCAAATCCAGCCATCTCCCTGGCTCTCTGCAACACACTTACACCTGTGTGGACACACAGTAAGGTGTCCCAACACAGTGGCTGAATACAACTGGTCTAGCTAAGAATCAGGTAATTTGTTCAAGCCCACAACTGTTATTAGTGGGATTACTCTCCAGTCGTAAATCTGGCAGATTGTGAAAAGACTAATACGTCAAAGGTGGTTTTTATGCAATCCTCTCTTCCCACGAGCAGCCCAGAATCCCATACTTTACTTCCAGGTATTCTACCTTACCTTTTATAGTACAACTAAAAAAGGCTTCTGTAAAGGATAAAGTACATCCCCTATAGCTCTTTTACTGCTTTCTTATTCAACCATCTTCCCCTATCCCACAATATCTTGCTTGCCTCCTCCCCTCCAACCTCAAGCACTCAGAAAGCTGCCTTTATAACGGACCATTCTAGGCACTAGGACTGATGAAAGCTGTATCTGGAATTTCTGCTGGAATAAGGAAATCCCTTCCACAGGGTACATACTTGTCGAGACTATAGTTTTTTTTTAAATCCAACTGTTACAATCATAAATGACAGTATTAATATGCAGTAAGCCAGTTTGTTTTACCTATCTTCAGTTATTGAAAATGAAAGTACTAAGTTTTCAATTCACTTATTATTTATGCGATTTTAATTTTTCCATGACTCAGTCTGCACGGTTAACTGACATAAGGTCTAAATGGATAAACTCTTCTGCAAATACAGATTACACTCTAATGCTTAGACACTTATGAATCAACAGCATAACAAGGTGCTGGAATTTGCATTTAGCTTTGAGCGCTCCGGCCTGTAGTGGTCAGCAGTATTCTCTGAGTCTACACAACCTAAACACCCCGAGCCAGGGGTGTCAAACTCACTCATTATGGTGGGCCAGATCTGATTTAAATTTACTTCAGGTACATACCATACATTGAAATACTAGGGCACTCTCGCAGCATTGTGCATGCAAAACTGCACTCCATGAGATCACTCACTCTGTCAGGGAGAGAGCATGGTCCCAAAGAGAGCAGTCATAGATGGAAGAGATTTGTGGGCCACATCCAGCCCACAAGACATGTCTGAGGCCCCTACAACCAAAAGGGACGTGCCAGGCCTGTATATGTCATTGGTAAGATACTAACAGTTTCTAAACACAAATACCATGATCACTATAGCTATATTAGAAACCCATTTGGACTGGTAAAGCAAAACACACAAGTCACCTCCCAAAACACCTCTTCATGACCTATTTGTGTGACTTAGCAGACCTTTTGACACACTACCTGTGACACAGATTACAATGCATGTTGACCTGTGCTCTCCTTTTGTTCATGCTACTACATCAGCCTTGCAAACTTGTGAAATGTGTTAGCTCAGGCACTAACCCAGCCACAGGCTTTTTGCTACAGTAACAAAAACAACCCCCTTATCTTATTCACCAGTTTAAAAGGTCACAAACTGGCAAGGCTGTATTACTTGACTGAAATCTCAATGAGGAATCATTCTATCTAAGGCACTACTATGGGCCTCATATCTTTAGTATCTGCACACTTCACAAGTCTTCAATGCGGTTAGCCTCATCCTACCCCATCAGGATTAGCATCACCATTTTACAGACTGCTCCACTGGGGATAACTAGTCACTTAGCTAAAGAGAGAGAATACCCCAGTGGCATAGTAACTGGAGCTTCCACTTGGGAGGCTAGGAGACCTAGGGAGCAGTCCCACCTGCTCCATCACTCTTTAGCCACGGATGAACAGCTTCAAAAGGAAAGACAGAAGAGTCCCATAGCAAAATACCCCATAGCTCAACAGTTAGAAAATCCTCTCAAGAGACAAGAGACAAACCCCTTCTCCCAGAACTAGGGGAATTGAACGTGGGTCTCCCAGCTCAGAGCTATAACCACCGAACTAATTATTATGAAGCTGGGAGCATGGAAACCACCAAAGTGTGAGTCAACCTATTTCCCTCTGCTGGGGAACCCCAAGCTGGGAGTCAGGCTCCCACACACCTTTGTGGCTCGGTCCAGGAGACTGGCCGGGGGTCGCAGGGGGAGTCTGGTAAAGCCAGGGGCCGGGTCCCAGTTCCCCCAGTCTGCGCCCGACCCCAGATCGCCCCCTCCCAGCCCGTGCCGGGCGCCTGGGGGACCCACCTGGTTCTCTGGAAGAAGCTGAAGGAGGACAGGTCGTAGGCCGCTTTCAGCAAGTGCACTTTGGGGTCCCCCTTGTAAAGGACACTTAGGCTGTACAGCTTCATCCTGGCGTCTCCCCAGCGGCCGCCTGAGCGAGAAGGAGGAAGGAGTCAGGGCGGGAAGGGAAGAGGCCGAGCCGAGGAGACGAGACCCGATCCCTCCCCCTACGCTAGGCCCGGCCCCCGGCCCCCTCCCCTCTGCAGGCGCCGGGGCTGGGCCCGTACCGGGCGGGTCGCGGCTCCGGCAGCGGCTGCGACGACGGACCAACGGCTAAGGCGGAAGGGGCCGCCGCCGACCCGGAAGCAAAACGGTGCGGCCGGAAGTGCCGCCGCTGCCGGGGCCGGTCGGTGCCACGAAGGCGCTGGCGCCCGACGGAGCGTGCGCGAAGCCTCCTGCCGGGGCGAGCCGCCAATGGGCGGCCGCCTCGCACCGCCTCTCGGGCCCGGCAGCCAATCAGCGCCGCCGTGACATGGGCCTCTCCGGGGGGGAGGAGTCTCAGGCGCCATTCCTCCTGGTTGGGCCGAGAGCGGGGCGGGGCCCTCAGGGGGCAGGTGCTAGGGGGCGGGGCAGCTGGGGGGAGGGGCGGAGAGTCCCCTGGGGAGGAGGCAAAAAGGTTCATAAATTCCCCCCCATCTTCAAAGCATCTGATGAAGTGGGGTTCGCTCCCACGAAAGCTCATGCGATAAATAAATGTATTAGTCTTGAAGTGCCACAGGATGCCTTGGTTTTTTTGCTGGACTAGACTAACATGGCTGCCACTTTGGAAGAGGCAAAGAGACAGTTTCCCTGGGGGGAGGGCAGAGGGGTAGTTTCTGGGCTGTGGGGCAGGGGTGGGGTAGGTCCTGCTCGGAGGGGCAGGTGCCCTGGAGGCAGGGGGAAGTCCTTGAGAGAGGGACAGATCCCCTGGGGAAGGGCACAGTTCTAACGGGGGTAAAGGCAAGGGCAGGTCCTGGATGGGAGTGTCTGGCAATGGCTACCAGGGCAGTGGGTGGGGGGGAAGAGAAATGGTGCCACCCCCAAGACACACTCATACTGCCAGTTGAAACCTGAGGCCAGGTTCACACTTAAGACGTAGAGGTAGGGGGCTAAGGTGGGCAGGTGAGCCAGTGAGGGGTAGGGTTACCAGATACCAAAGCATGGAAAGCAGGCCAGGGAAGTAGAAAAAGAAAGTTGGAGACCACATGGGACAAAATGTAGTATTAATGTAATATTCTTCTGGTTTTAGGGTGTCCTAGGATGCTTCACCCTAAAAATAGGGTGTTCTAGGGAGTTCCAGCATCCTTTAACCCCTATAAGTAAAAAGCCAGGCAAAATCAGGTAATTTTAAAATGCCTGCCAGAGGGAGGTCACGAAGGTAAAAAGGAGGACATGTCCTCCTTTTGCCCGACATCTGGTAACCCTAGTCAGGGGCATGGTGCCCATGCAGTGAGCTGTAGCCTGGTGCAGTGACACCCACAAGAGTGGAGTCAGCCTTGCTGTGCTGGGGTAACTGAAGACTATTAGGCCTTTGTGGGCCTCGCTATACTGGGATTAGCCCCACAATACTGGGGTGAGCACCCTGTACCAGGATCAGCACCTATACACCAGGACGGGCCCTGCTAGACCAAGACACAAGATCAGCTCCATTATCCTGGGCTAGGCCCCACTACATGGGCTGACTGCAATATATCAAGGTCAGCTCTAATGTACTGGGATGGGTCCATGAGATAGGGACCAGGGGCCAGTGGTTCTCATCATTTCTAGCAAAATATGTTAGGAGTCCCGTGACACTTAAAGACTAACAAATGTATTTATTGCATTAGTTTTCGTAGAAGAAAATCCCATTTCATCAGATGCTTTGAAGATGGGGAACTTACAGAATTGAAGGAAAATAAATGCAGGGGAATGTAAATCATGGGATCAGGTCCCATAGAATAACAGCAAATCAAGGCTGGTATTAAGATTCAAACACTGAGAAACAGCACATAGAAAAGGGGTCAGCAACCCTTGCCCCCATGCCAGGGCTGAGCCTGAGCAGCATGCAGTGCCACTCAGGCTCCCCCGCTCCCCTCAGTGCTGTGCAGCTGGGAGCAAGGGCCATGTGATGCGGCTGCGCTTTGCCCCTGAGGAGCACGGCCAGCAGAAACAAAGAAGCTGCAGTGCACGTGACTCCAGACCTCTACTGGCCCCACCCCCTGCTAGGCAGGCCTGGAGGGTAGTGGAGTGGGTCAGCCTACTGGCTTTTGGCTCCAACCCTGGAGCCAGAGGCTACCCACTGGCGGGCACGGTAGCCAGCCATGGCCAGGACCCCAGAGGCACTGTAGGTGCAGTGGGCAGGGCTGACTTGGGGGCTGGCAAAGGTGGCCAACTCCTGACGTAGAGGAAGGTGAGGTTAAATCACCTGTTGTAATGGGGAAAGAATCCATAGTCATGATTTAATCCTGCTTTCACATAATCAAATCTGCATATCAGTTCCAATTCTGCAATTTCTCTTTAATGTCTTGATGTGCTACCCATCTGCTTGAGCACAGTTGTTAACAAACAATCAACAGAATGATTAGGAAGATTGAAGTTCTCAGCTACTGGTTTTTGAATGTTGTGATTTCTGATGTCAGTTTTGTGCTCATTTATTCTTTTGCTCAGAGATTGTCCTGTTTGTCCAATGTATGAAGTGTGGGAGCTTTTTTGGCACATTATGACAAAAATCACATTGATGGATGGGCAGGTGAATGAGTATTTTCTCCCATGAAAGCTCATGCAGTAAATAAATTTGGTAGTCCTTAAGTGCCTCAGGACTCATCATTTCCAGACCATAGTATCTTTTTTGGGAGACTGATTTGCCTTTGATACCTCCAAGCATTAACTCACTCAAAACAACTTGTTATGAAATCATACCTAAAACTACAAGTGCCACAGCACACTATTGCTGAAAAACTTGTCTATTTTCTCATTTTTATTTTTATTTATTATAAAGTAAGTCACAACCATCCCCTGACCTTCAGTTGAGAAACACTAATATAGTACAGGCCTCAACAAATCCTGGGTACCAGGTTGCCGTGGCACCCAGAAATATGACCGTGCTGCCTAGCTGAGCCGCAGTACATAAGAATCAGAAACTCCCTGGTACCTAAAAAAAAATGTTGCTGTCACTGACACTTTCATTGCTGCTGCTTCCCCTCCACTACTGCAAAAACCACCCTGGGAGGCAGCTTTTTTTGGCAGTGGGGTGCCTTTTTTGCACTGGAGTGCTGCTGGCATTGGTGGCAGGGGGTGTTCTGAAGGGCTGTGGCACAGCTAGGCACCTTAGTGTTTGGACTGGACTGGCCATTAGGTGAGCAGCACATTTGCTGAGGCCTGATATATTATCTTGAGTCTAGACTGGCATAAACAACCATTGACTTTGTACTGACTTTGCTAGTATTTTTCATGTAGCCTGTTGTAAAACTAGGCTAGTATCTAGATGAGTTGAAGTAACCCTTGAAAGACTTCTGTATATCCTTGGCTGAGAGCCACTGAACTGGGGTGACCTCCTGTGCCTAATTGGGCAGAACACTCCTGAAAGGTACATTTCAAATCCTAGGCCTGGGCTAAATGACCCCAGGGCACCTGTGATGCCACTCCAGCTCTATGCCTGCCTGAAGTTCAGGAATGGGACCAGCCGCTTCTGGTGGGGGAGGGCTGAGGTGGCCCTGTACCCCGCCCCCCAGCCAAAAGGTCTGCCCTCCACCTACCCTGTGGATGAGGATATGGGGTTGTAGGGGTTGCTCTGAGGCACTCTGCCCAAGGCAGGTGAATAGTCTGGGGCGCCACACAGCTGTCCAGGCTCAGTCTGTATGGCTGTTTCCACTGCCTGCCTGTTTCTGGTTTCCTAGGCTGGCTAGGGAATGAGGGCTCAGGAATAAGCCAGGAGGAGCGGAGATGGGGCCACATCGAGGGGTGGGCTCCGGCATGTGTTCTGTTTTTTTCATTTTGAAAAGATGGTCACCCATCAGTCCCAACATAGTGAGGTGAATGCTGGTATATTGGGATCTGCCTCAATATATTGAGGTAGGCTCCACTAAACTGAGGTGAGCACCAGGGGGGTTGGATACTAGGATGAGCCCCAGTATCTGGGAGTAAGTCCCTTTATATATGAAGGTAATCATGTTATGTGATGCTGTCTGGATTTGGTAAGCCATTTATCATACTTTTTCATATGACTATTTCATCGTTGTGATAATCTATAGGAGCTATGCCATATTTGGTATCAATAGAAAGGTTTTAACTTGCTAGGAATGATCATATTGGTTATCTGTAGTTGTCATACTTGTTATAAAAGTTAGGAATATGTTTGTCATATCTGTAGTTCAACTTATTTAATTTTGGGAAACACCCAGATGGTACATCTACGGTCATTGTCTCCTTAAGGGCCCATTAAGGAAAACACAGGTACAATGGACCTAGGGAGAAGCCTGATCAGTCATCAGGTCTGCCCATGTGACTCAACTCCATCTTGATTTGAAGGCCAGTGATGATAAAAGGCAGCAGCACTACAGTAATGCCATTTGGGCCTCAGCTAACAACTACCTCTGGATCTGTTCGTCTGCAAGCGGACAAAGGACTGCGGTGCAGCCAGGTGCTGAGCGTCTACCAGAGGAACTGAACGAGCCTGCAAACCCCAAATTCTTCCAAGGACTTGCTTTACAGGGACTCTTAATCATATGTATGTATGTGATTCACTTTGCCCTTTAACATCTCTCATATTTTGTTTCTCTTCTTTCTTTACTAAACTTTTAGTTTAAGTTACTAAAGAATTTGACTAGTAGCATGGTATTTCTGGTAAGATCCAAACTATATTATTCTGTATAATGTGACTGGTTCTTTGTGGTCAGGAGAACCTATCTGTTTTAGAGACCGTGTGGCTAGTTGGGAACCAGAGGAGCAGATGTGCAATAAAGAAGGGTGTTTCTATTTTATGATTTCTGATAACTGGTGGGGGGTATCAGAAGCATGGCTTCTTCTTCAAGCGCTGCTTGGATGCATTCAGTAATAGGTGTCTCCGTGCTGGAGCACTGGATTGGTCAGAAAACTTTTGTCCTAGTCTGTCAGGAGAGGATAGGTGGCCACCGGCCCCCACGGCACCCAGCAGCTATATATACGGCCACCTCCCAACCCCTCCTCAGTTTCATTTCTTCTGCCTTGCGCATCAGATCTGGAACGTCTGCTCCTTGTGAACGCAAGCAGCCAGTCCATTTTCCATGAACTTTTTGCCTGACTGGGAGCACCTTTTCGTGGACATAGTTCCACCACAGGAACCCTCCACTTTCAGGCCAGAACAGCAGAGATCATCCAACATGCCAGGGTTTAAACCCTGCTCTGAGTGCGGCAAGGCGTTCCCCCGGGACAACCCCCATGGGAAGTGCCTCCGGTGCCTAGGTGAAGAACACCTGGTCTCAGCCTGTTCCCTATGCATGCCCTTTAAACCTCGGACAATCAAGGAGAGGGAACAAAGGCGCCATGCCCTAGCCTCTGAACAGGCTTGGCACTCTCCGCACGAGGTTTCAGGCTCCTGCCTGGCGCCGAGACCTGACTCAGCGCCAGAGCTGGCTCAGCACCGTGCTGTTGGTGGCTGTCGAAGAACAAACTCAGTACTGACCCCGGTACCTCGGCACCGACACAGCACCTCACAGCACCGCTCAAGATCGCCCCCAACACCGCAGTCCCAGCATAGATCGGTACCGCTGGTGCAGGGCTCGCCCCGGCACTGACCACAGTCACCTCCGGCACTGCAGACTTGTCATAGCTCGGTACCAATGGTGCAGGGCCTGTCTAAACCAGGCAGCCCTCTCTCCCTGGTTAAGGGCTTACCTCGGGCTCGTTTGGGGTCGCTTCTGATACCAACGACCCCGGAGGCAGCGGAGGCCGCTTGGGCACTCCTCGTGCTGCCCACACCACCTTCCCTGACACCGGTTAGAAGGTGGCCTTTATATCCAAGGCCTGGGTCCACCGTGGGTGTCCCCACTCTCCCTCGCCTCAAAGCCCTTCACCATCCACTCCATTGGGTCCCGGTACCATAGGGCCACCCCCACGGCAATATATCACCTTGCTGTCGCCCGTACCGCCCTTACAATCAAGAGGTACTTCCCCCGGCTCAAGCCCAGAGGAAGGTCCTTCGAAGGGCTCTAAGTGGCCCCATGCCGCACCTCAGTGCCATCACCCTTCCACTTCCGCCCTCAAGATGGGTCCCGCCACAAAACCCCTTCTCCTCCTTGGTTGACACCTGGTACCGCTCTGTCCCAGGCACCAGGCTCATATACAGGCAACTTATTGGCGGATTTCAATCTGTTGTGCTGCACCACAGTGCATCTAGGGATGGAAGTCCAGCCCTCTGATCCTCCTTCGGACACCCTGTTCAGGCTGGTCTTCTCCTCGGCAGAGCCGCTTACAGTCCCTCTCCACTCAAGTGTTTGGGACCTGGCACCCTCCCGATGGCAGAACCCGGGCTCTATTGCTCCAGTGTCAGACATGGCGAGTCTCAAGTATAGGGTCCACAAGTCGGACTTCCCCTCCCTCACCGACCACCGAGTCCCTCCTTAGGACGTGGTACAAATGGTACTAGGCTCGGGCGAGCCCTCTAGTGACCCACTCCCTGCCTCGAGGAAAGCTAAGGAACTGGATCTACTGGGACGTAAGGTCTACTCCTCCTCAGCCTTTCAACTTTGGGTCACAAATAATCAGGCCCTAACCAGCAGATATATGCTGGATGTGTGGGAATTGGTCGCGAAATTCAGACATTTGCTCCTACCAGAGGACAAAGAGGAGTACGATGCATTCTTGGAGGAGGGGAGAATAATTTCCCAGGATCTCCTCCTCTCAGCCCGGGATGCAGTAGATACAGCAGCCCGCACCATGGCCTCGGCTGTGACCATCCATTGAGCCACCTGGCATAGGGAGGCCAGGGTGCCCCCTGCTGCGCAGCAGGCAGCACTTGACCTGCCCTTCGGGGGTGATGCTTTGTTTCCCCTTGAAACCCTAACTGTAGTGGGTACTGCACGGGACCCTAGGGGAAAGGTTAAATACCTCGGCCTCCTTCCATCGGGGCCTTTTCCTTGCCCCATATAAACCGGAAAAAAAAAAAAAAAGAAAGAAAGGAGAAAACCGCTCCTCCCACTTTCCTTGGCGGAGCCTGGGGTAGAGACTCAACACCTACCCACCACCCGTTAGCTCGATTCGGGGTGTTGGAGCCCCTCTCCCCCCTTCCCTCCCTTGCAGGGAAGGCAACCTATCCAAATTGACTGCCATCGTAACTCCCATAACATCCGGGATATGGCCATGGTTTCTGTTCACCATCACAGAGATTAGCTGACACCCCTCTTCCCCCCTCCATTTAGTAGGGGAATAGGGAGCTTACTGGGGCCAACCCTGGGTTGATATCATGAACAGAGGTGAGTCAGCCATTGGCCTTGTCCTCCGATCTGGTAAGAGGCACGGCCCATGTAACCAAAGCCCCTCTCAGGTATCAAGACCCACCCAAACTGCAGCCCATTGCCCAGACAGTTCTTAGCCATTGCTACTCCTGGGACTCCATCGGAGAAAGGGAACAACAAAGCCCCCCCACCCCCACCTTCAGGTACTTTCTCAACTGACCATCCTGTCTGTTCTCATAAGAATTAAGAGTGGCCCTTACTAACACCAAAGAACGCATCACATAGCACCTCTAGCCATGCCTATAGATACTCCTGTTATGTGCAGACATGTGCCCATTTGGAGCCGCGAAATCCCCCACCTGCCCACTGTCTGTCCTACATCAGGTAGGATCTACTTCATACCTGAGATGGGGAGGGACGCCTTGGGCATCTCCTGACCCTAAAAAACCGGTCGGTTCGGGTGGTTAAGTCAGTCCTGGTGGGTCCTTAGCCACCTCCACATATGGAAAACCCTCCTACTACCCACCTGTTTGGTGGGAATATGATATTCAGTACACTCTACTGCATGCGGTTCTATGTCTGAGAGGAGGCCAAGACAGAGCGGGTCAATCCATGCCTAGTCCCCTTCCTCCCCAGTGGGGAGGGGGAAAAACAACCGATGGTAAACAACAGCTCCTCCTGCTTCATTGGGATGGCTTCATTGCTACCAGGACATTCCCAATTGGGAGTCCCTATCCAGGGCCCACCCTTTCAAGAAGTGGTGGTGATACCCTCTCTCTCTCTCTCTCTCTCTCTCTCTCTCTAGCCCTGAAATAACAGCTTCTATATGCCCGATCTGGAATCTACCACATCGGTAGGACCTATGGGAGAGGAGACAATATCTCTTCTCCAACCATCTGGACAGAGGTAAAAGAAACCCACCTCAGGCCTCTCAGACTAACTTCTAGTTAATCATGGCTCTAGCTCATTGACAAGTTTCATGCACATCACTGGGCCCTGCACGTGGCTGTCACCCAACTGGGGTGTACATAAATGACTAACCATGGGTCGCCTTGCTACCATGATCATTCATATCTGGGCTCAGAATACTGCTACCTGGGCATCTGGCGCACTTATTGCGTCTTCTTTTGTGGGACCTGAGGCCGAAAACCGTTGGGTAACCTCTATATGATATCCTCTCTGAAGGCAACTGCTACAGGGTGTTGTTCTTCCTTTGCCCATTTGCGGGAGCTCAAGTTTAAAAAAAAAAAAATTTAAAAGAAGAAGAAGAAGACCCGATTTCTGGTTTGTGTGGAAACACGGAGGCCTGTTTTTTCTCCATGTGGGTTACTGTCCTGGATAAGATTGCATGATAGGGATAAGCCACCCCTGTCGGATTTTCTAAAATCCAGGGTACTCCTGCAGAATCACGGTTTACACTCTGGGAGTTTCACTCCTCCCAGGTGGTCGGTGAGGACACCATTCGCTCCTCTTATAACCCATATCATTCGGAAAGGTAGTCTTCTCTGAATGAGCCCTTAACTCCGGCGCTCACTTACGTGCAGCGTAGTTGGGGCAGATATCACTCCCAACAGTGCCCCATGGGGACATAAGGTTTTAGATTGCTAGAATTCTAACCCCATATGCTCTTCAGTCGTCCTGACTCAGTGGCCAACTGGGGGCATTGCTTTCCGTTGCCGTCGTCTTCCTTCCTCTCTCCCTTCCCCCCACACCACCGCTCTCCAGGCAGCTTTTTCCCGATGTTGGAATCTCGGGGTGGAACACAAAGGTTAAGAGGAAAGTCATTTTCCATGAGTTTTCATGCATCCCAAGGTATTTATGAATTCCAAGGTCAACAGCAATTCCTTAGGCCACCATGCCGCCTCATAGGCGCCTAGTGGTCCGAATGCCCTTCCCATGAGTAGCCTTCTGGGTTCTTACACTGTACAGGGCTGGAGACTTGCGATGCATCCTCCTGACCCAGGGACATCTTGACTGATATGCCATGTGACGCTCATCACACCGCCCTGGTTTTCTTCCTCATTAACCAGCATGAGGTGTCTTTCTGTAGACCCTTCTTGAATGAACTCAGTAGTCCTTGTTCCTTTATGTTTTGTCGGGTACTTCAATTCTTACACCCTTCGGGCATGTGCCCTTGGGCCTCGATGCGATCAGTTCAAGGGATAATTGTAGAGTTTTAAGGGAAATTATAATCCAATAAGGAGGACAGCATATTCAGAGCTGTATAAGAAGTCTTTATGGAAAGAGAACTGAGAGAGAGAGAGGAGACAGACAGGTTCTCCACAATAGCCTTAACCTTGGCTGGAGACTTATAGAGACCATCAGCATCAATTATATGTCCTAAATATTCAACTGAGGGCTGGAAAAACTTACATTTGTCTCTGTGAACATGTAGACCATACTCTTCCAGTCTTTGCAGAGTAGCTTCCAAGTTCGTAAGGTGTTCCTCCTCATTTTTGCCTGTGACCAGGATGTCATCCAGATAGCACTGTACTCCTGATAAACCACTCAAAATCTGATCCATTGCCCTTTGGAACAAAGCTGGGGCTGAAGTAATGCCAAAAGGTAAACGACAGTATCTGTACAACCCCTTATGCATAATGATTGTCAACAATTCTTGCGATTCTTCTTCAACATGCATATGTAAGTACGCTTGACTCAAATCAATCTTGCTAAATTTTTGTCTTCCAGCCAAACCTGCAAAGATGTCCTCAATGCGGGGAAGAGGATATTGTTCTGCACATAACACTGGGTTGACAGTGACCTTGAAATCTCCACAAATCCAAATGGAGCCATCCTTCTTCACTATTGGGACAATGGGTGTCGCCCACTGGCTGTGAGTAACTGGCACCAAGACTCCCTCTTTGACTAACCGCTCCAAGTTTTCTTCCACCTTGGGTCTGATGGCAAATGGCACCATCCTGGCCTTCAAACATTTTGGTTGGCAATCAGGCTTTATATTTAATTTCACAGTGATTCCCTTCATACTGCCTAAGTCTTCACTGAAAACAGCAGCGTGTTTCATTAGTACCGCTGCTAGATTCATTTCTTCTTTAGTCAATTGATGCACTTGTGACCAATCGAGTTGGATTTTCCTGATCCAAGATCTTCCCATTAGGGCTGGGTAATTCCCCTTTACCACAGACAGTGGTAGCTTTATGGTCTGTCCATTGAGTTCTACTTTCACATCAATAGTACCCAACAGGGGAACAGTCTCCCCAGTATATGTCTTCAAAATGACTACTGTCGGCTTAAGTGGCAGATGTCTAAAGTCCTTCTCATACACAAGGTTAGAAACTAATGAAACTGCTGCACCAGTGTCCAGTTCCATGCGTGTAGGTTTGCCTTCCAACACAGGTGTTACCCAGAATTTACGTGGGCCAGCTGTTATAGACAAAACATGGAGGGAATCTTCATCTGCCAATTGGGTGTCACTATGATCACCTGTATTCTGCTCTACTGCATGCAGAATTTCCCTCTTAGTCTGCCAAACCAACGGCCCATTTTTCTCAGGTCTGCCTCTTCTGTTTGGCTCACCCTTCCTTTGTTTGCAGGCATGTTCAATGTGCCCTCTCTTACCACATTGTCAACACAGTAGTTCCTTAAACCAGCACTCAGATGCGAGGTGGTCCTGCTTCCCACACCGGTAACATTCTTGTCTCCCCAGTGCCCTGGGGGCAGGTTGTAGGGATACTTTACGGACACTGACCCCAATCTGTTGCATGTCTTGGGTGACGCGTTCCATGGAGACTGCAATTTCCACAGCCTTCTGCAAGGTGAGTTGACCTTCAGTCAATGGGCGTTTTCGTGTTGATTCACTGTGCAGGCCACACACCAGCCTGTCACGCAGCATTTCCTCTAACATGTTCTTGAAGTCACAGTGTGCTGCCAGCTTCCGCAGAGCTGCTACAAATTGTACAACTGATTCACCTTCCTCTTGGTTCCTTTGGTAGAACCTATACCTCTTGGCAGTTACTAGTGGCTTTGGGGAAAAATGTGCTCCCAGAACTTCCACTAGGTCCCCGTAAGGTTTCTGCTCTGGCTTCTCTGGATAAAGCAAATCACGTAGCAAATTATAAGTCTTAACTCCAATGACCGTTAGAAAAACTGGTACCTTCTTCTCATCAGTTATGTCGTTTGCTATTACAAAATTTTGAAATCGGGCTGTATATGTCTACCAGGAAGCTGCCGAATGATCATATGCTTCAAAGGTTGTAGTAAGTAAAGCCACGATGCCCTCTTGTGGTTATTGTTTGTCTCTTCTCTTAACAGCAGGCAGATCAGCTTTCAGAATAGCCAGATAGCCCTTAGGCAAACAGATCAGCTTTCACAGCTACAACCCAACCCCCATGCAAGCAGTAAAATAAAGTTTTGCTTCTTACATTGTATTCTGGTTTTCCAAAGTTGCCAGGATTGTTGAGGATAGCCACTCTATCACATATCCCATCCTGTGTCGCCAGATGTAGAGTTTTAAGGGAAATTATAATCCAATAGGGAGGACAGCATATTCAGAGCTGTATAAGAAGTCTTTATTGAAAGAGAACTGAGAGAGAGAGAGGAGACAGACAGGTTTTCCTAGCACCTAAACGACTCTCCCATTTATCACTATGGCAACCCCAATGACCCTAGGTAGTCCAAAACACCACAATAATATTCATCCCTTCTGTTGTTATCTGCGTAGACTGCAGCCATCATGGCTAGCCCTGTAATCCCTTTGGCCTCCAGCGCTTTCTCTCATAAATTCTAGCTGGAATGTCCTATAGGCAGACATTTATCTTCTGGCCCTCATACCTTGAGCTATACAATTCAGGCAGAGCAACCAAACACATGTCTCCATGTTAGTCGTGTTGCATTAATTCAACTCTGTTTTAAGGTGACCTTAGTCCGTCCAGCCCACGCATGCTTGCCTCAGCAGGATTGGACCTACCCCTTACTTTGGGTTGGCCCGCAGTTGTCGGTTCTTCATTGCCAGGCCAAGAGCCTAGTTGGTCTTCTGGCTCATGGTAGAATCTCGTTTGCTGGGCTTCTTGCCTTCTGGGGTGTTTGCTGTGCTGAAGGCGAAAGAGCCAGCTCCGCCTGCCATCCATCAGCATGGCTAATAGTCACCTATTACTGAATGCATCCGAGCAGTGCTCGAAGAAGAACGGTAGATTACTCACCAGTAACCGTCCTTCTTGGAGATGGGCTGCTTGGATCCATTCAGGTCCTTCCCCTCCATCCCCGCATCCGGAGTTGGCGACTCCAAGGAACTGGGGAGGGGTCGGGAGGCGGCCATATATATAGCCACTGGGTGACGTGGGGGGGGCGGTGGCCGCGGCCGCCTACCCTCTCCTGACAGGCTAGGACAAAAGTTTTCTGACCAATCCAGCACTCTGGCACGGAGACACCTATGACTGAATGGATCCGAGCAGCCCATCTCGAAGAAGGATGGTTACTGGTGAGTAACCCACCATCGTGACTGATTGGGAGTCTAGTTTAAGTACCATGCATCAGTGTTTGGCGAGTCTGGCTCTCAGCTTTGCAGCTTGCCCTGATTTTTGCATATTCAGGTGGTTATTCCAGGAGGCCTGAGTCACACCTTGATAGCAGGGTAAGCACAAACATGCTGGGATAACTAGATCCATACTAGGAGCAACACAGTTCTAAGTGTCTTGGTTTCAAGTCAATATTATAGCAATATGATACTTAAACCACATTAATAACAAGTGGGGTTTTGCTTGCTGTTTATCTTCTTCCACAGAACAGAGAACCCCCCTCAGAAATCTCTGCTTCAAGCCCCTAACTTCTGTAAGAGCTATGATATATTTTTTTAAACAGGACATCGAGTCTTAAAGATTTCAAGTGACAGAGAAGCCACCACATCATCTTCAAAGCCTTGTGAGAAATCTGCTGCACAACTGGTGTGCTCTGTAACCTGGCATATTGCACCAGTGGCTCTGTCTGAATTACCCTGGAAGCTTTTGGGGGCGACAGCCTCATCTCCCTCTGCACTGACTGGGCTTGCTTAAATAATGAAATAATTGTCTAGGCTTCATTTATGGTATCAGGGCTGTGGCTTAGCAGGATTGCTGGGACAAACTGCTTCTTGCCTGTTCTATATGTCTCTGGGTTGTAAGAACTCTGAATGGAAGCAATTCAGTGCTGGACTGTGGTTTCATTCTTGCAACAGTTGATACTTCCCATTTGGTCTCGCCTTTGTTCAGACTGCTCATATAAGTACCTTCCTGCTCTTTGTTAACCTTTGTCACTTGGAAATGGGTTTCTCTGACCCAGCTCAGTCACCATGGGAGCAGAACAGGTTGCTAAGCCTTGCGATGGAGTGGTTACCGCAGTAACAAGGAGATAAAATGGTTGTTATGACAATTTGAAGGAAAACTGATCACCATGGTAGTGTTGTTCTGCATCACAGCACTAATGGCCTGGTGGGGAGGGGGCCAGGTAAAGCAGCACAGCAACAGGATTTCCCTGGTTGCCACAGTAATGCAAAGTAAATCTCAAGATCCCAGGAAGCAACTTGGGACCCCACTGAGAGCAAAAATGGAAGGGTTTCACCAACAAAAAAAATAAAAAAAAAAAAAAAAAAAAAAAACAAAACTTACTGCTAAGTTGGGAAAAGTAACTAAAGGAACCAGGTGGGTGGGTGAGTGAGTCAAGCTGAGCACCCATGCTCCATTACCCCAAGGAAAGGAGAAGAACTTCAGTCGCCAGGAAGGGACTTATTGCTTCTCTTCTGACAAGATGCAGGGAGACAAAATGAATCCTGAAGCGATGGACGTCCCTTCACCCCATCCTATTGAGTGAACTTCCAGACCAGAAGGAGGCTGAGATCACAAGGGTGGAGGCAAGACAAAATCCAGAGACAAAAGGTGAAACAGGAGAGGAATTGATTTGGGTTTGGTTTTGTGTGCTAGAAAAGAGGAAACCAACAAACCTAGGAATGAAATAAGCCTGTGGAGGAAGTGGCATATTCACAAGTGCAGCAGGGGGGAGCTGTCTTCTGAGCCCAGACCAGACACTGCAGGGGCAAGAAGTGGAATATCTCCTGGACAAGGAAACAAGTGGTGGTGTGTTTTGACTTGGTAGGTGACGGATTTGCCAGCAGCCCACCCCTTGTGGACAGCTGCCCCAATGCTGGATCGCAGAACCAGGATGGACAGTTCCAAGAAGGAGAAGGTAACATTTCCCACGTTTTTCTAGTTCTTGGTCTCTTTCTCAGTGTTGTCGGGTTTGTCTGAAGCAATGAAGGTTGCTATCTGGGCAGACAGAATATTGGCATCTGTTTAAGCCCTAGGTGCCATCCTTGGTCAGTGGAGGACTTCCTCAGTGCACCTTTGCAAAAGATAGCTCTTTCTGGGAATCACAGGTTCATTTAGTCTCTGACCCTCCATCACCCCCTGTTCCACTGGATGCCAAACCCTACTGACCTGGAAGTTGACAGACAAATTTTCAAGGGTGTTTCTGTTTCCGGTGACCCAGTTAGAGCCCAACTCAAGTCTGGCCACCCAAAATATGAGTTCCAAAGGGGTAGCTGTGTTAGTCTAGTTCAGCAAAACAAACAAGGAGTCCTGTGGCACTTTTAAAGACTAAATAAATTTACTAGTCTTTAAAAGTGCCACAGGATTCCAAAATATGAGGCATCCAAACACAGATCCCCTCTGAATATTCTGGGTTTAATTTCCACGTGTACTAGTGGAAGCAGCTCTTTGTGGGCTGGGAGGCAAGGGTGTCAAGACAGACAGTGGGTCTTAGCTGCGAGTGCTGCCATGTTGCGAGGCAATTGCACCTGGGGCCAGGTCGCTTGGTGTTCAGTGCTCCACTTCACCTGAAAGCAAAAGAGTTTGAATCTGTCCGCATGCCAAGAGCACAGAAGGGGTACGTGCGTAGCAAATGGCGGGCAGTGGTACGTAACTCAGCATCTGCATTTTGGGCTCATCTCAGAACACAGATCTGCTAAAGCAGCCAAAATGATTGTTTGGGACTGGGGGAAGTGGAAGTGTGTGCAGAGGATGGGCGAAAGGAGACATCTAGACTTTCAGGGAAGAAGGAGGGCTCCAGCAGCTGGATTATTGGCATGTCACTTCAGTGACATACTGGGATGAAGGGGTTAATCACTCATATCTCTGTTTTTACCTTGTTGTCCAAAATATGGCACTGTGCTGGGTCCAGCATTGATATACAAAGGAGGGTGCCCTCCACTGAGCCCCTCCAAATTGCCCCCCAAGCACTGCACAGGGGCATTGGTGATAGTGTGAACTCAAACAGGAGAGTGCCCTCTACTGAGCTCCCCCCACACTGCTGCCTACCGCACAGTGCCCCCTAACATCTGACTGGAGCAGCACTGATGCTGAAAAAAGAGCACCCCCTATGGATCCACCCACACTGCCTGCTGTGACAGTCACTGTAGGCATGGGTCCTGTGCTAGCAGCCCCAGTTCCTTTGATCACAGGTCCTCCAAGGTAGGTCCCGTGTAAGAGGGGACTTGGGGTTTCTGTGCCTCAGACATTAGAATGGGGTAGCAGTGTCTGGCTCTGTTGGGAAGGCTTGTGCTTTGGATGATTTGGCCATTCGTCTGCATCTTGGCTTGGCTGTCTACCTAAGCTGTCTGTCTGTGATGTGCGGAAAGGCTTAGCAAATAGCTGGAATTTCCAACCAAATCCGTGGCTACCACAGAGCGGAACAACTCTGGGTAGCAGGAAGGAGAAGCAGCTTAAAGGGCTCCTGGCATCCTTGGCCCACTGACCTCATGCCATTGGCATCTGCTGAGGGACAATATGCAGCATCCTGCCACTATGTGACCTACTAAGAGCCTGAGAACTAGAGCAAACAACTACAGCCTCCCCCACGTGGCTCACCTTGCGTGCTCAGGGACTGCAATCAATCTGGGGAGGGGGGCGGCAGAGGAAGTGGTCCATGTGTGCTGGGATCCCCTGGGGTGCTGAGCTGGAAAAGAAGGAAAGGGATGTCCCTTCACCCTGAAGTCTGATGTTTGGGGAAGCAAGCTGGCCACTTTAGGGATTGCAACATCCTCTCTCCCTGCAGTTGGGGGAGCCAATGGTAGTGCAAAAAGTGGGCAGGGCCATGGGGCCCCAGCACTCACCCATCGTGTGATCTGTTAAATATTAACCCTTGCGGCAGGCCCCAAGGAGGGAGACCCCAGCTGTGCATGACCTGCAGCCACAGTCTGTGTGGACCTGCACAAGGGTGCTGGGGTCTCCCAAATTTCCACCCCCCCACACACAGCGCCCCCTGCTGACTGAAAAATTATTGCTCTATGCCACTTGCTCAGTGCCTCCCAGCTGGCCAGGGCCACAGCAGGGGTCTTGGGCACTTAAGACTCCCTGGTCTCTCCCAATCTCTGCCTGTGATGCACAACAGTTGGACTGAAATGCTTCATGACATGGTAGGCAGGAAATCAGTCTTAATCATCTCATGATCCCTTCTGACCTTAAACTCTGGAGTGTTGAGGGCAAGCCATCTAATGTAGTAAAGGGAAGCTTGACACATTTATGAATGAGATGGTGGTATGGGGCTGCCAGCCACAGCAGGCACTAGACTCAGTGACAGTCACAGCTGGAGATGGGGCACTGGACAGGGCAAGCCAGGTTGTGGAGGTGGCACCAAGCACTCTCAGTTACAGGGTTGGCTGGTTCTTGCTTACATGCCCAAGGTCTCCCTGATTGCCATATGGAGGATTGGGAAGAAATTCTTCCTGGGTCACACTGGCATTGACTTTTGGGAGAAATATTTTTGCCTTCCACTGTGGCATGGGGGAGCGGGGTCACTTTCCAGGATTCTTTGGGTGTATCTCATTCAGTTGTTTCCCTGTCATTGCCAGGACCTCATACACTGGTGCACCTCGGTCCCTCCTATTCTCTGTCCGTGGCACATAACAGCTTAATCTCCTGTGGGGTTACACTGGTAGCTTGTGATGTACAGAATCTAGGGGTCCAGTCTGGCCATAAACTCAATGACCCCATCCTATGTCCTACCAAAGGACAGGGGCAGTGCACAAGAAATGAGACAAGGGTGTCTCTATCCTTCATGACACATGTTGCTTCACATAGATCATTGGCAGCTCTCTAGGGGCTAGCTGGCTGTGGTTGAATGGCCTTGTTTTGTTACTTTTCCTTTAGAATTCTACTTGGTAAGGAGCTGTGAGACTACAACTTGAGTCTGTAGAGCCTGGCACAGCTAAGCTGGCATGCCCACGTTGCCATTGGAAGGGCAGGGAGACCCACAGCCAAGGAACTCTGTGGAGATTGGGCACTGTGGGATGATGGGTCAAGTCATGCAATGTTTAACCCAGGAGATTGGCCCAGGTCGTTGTTGAGGCATCTCCACAGCCATCTGGCTTGCTATGAGTCCTGATCGCATGATGTCTGCACGCCAGTCCCTTGGCTTTCCTCCAGGAAATTCCATTCAGAAAGCTCCACTACAGGAGCACTCAGAAGTGAGGCTAGGAAGGTGTATCCATTCGCTTAGGAGACCCAGTGCCCCAGAGTGCGGCTGGCTGCCTGAACACAACCTCTGTAACTGCAAACAGAGCTGGAAAAGCTGTTGCCTGTGAGAACAGGGCAGGGCTGTGCCCTTCAGTGAAACGTCCCTTTCCGAGTAGTTATGTGCTCACCGCATCAAGCAGTTTACAAAACAGGTCAGTATCATAATCCCCATTTTACAGATGGGGAAACTGAGGCACAAACCGAGGGGTGGTGATTTGATCAAGATCACCCAAAAGGCCTGTAGTGGAGCTTTCAGTGAAACCAAAGTCCATTACTCTGTCTACCAGACCACATTGCCTCCCATTGTTGCTTCCCAAATCCATTGCTGCCTCCACAAGGCCATATTTGGGGTGCTTCATTCTAGAGACTCTACTGCCCTTGAATGACTTTGGAGGGGCACAGGGAAGGATCTCAACAGGCAGATTAATATCCTACAAAGAGACTGAAACCAGGAAAAGTTAGGAATAACAGACAGTGCCAAAGCCACTCCTCTGCCAAGAATCTTGCTAGCATAACATCAGTGATTTGGTAATGGGCCTCTGGACTGGCCCCCACTGCCAAGTCCCAGGGCTTTGAGCTGGGTGTATTTTAACAGCTCCTGAATCTTTAGTCTCTTTGGGTTAGCAGTGCTGCCTTGCTATCAGCAGCCCTCAGCCTTGAACTCCAGCAGTGGTGTGACACTAGGGGCTGAGAGAGACACACAGGCTCAGCCAGACCATTCAACTTCAGTGCAGATGTCCAAAAGACACCTTTGGTGTACGCAGCGAGCAAGAGGGTTCCACAGAGCAGAGCAGACCCGACCAATCTTTGGGGGAGCAGAAGGATCAGAGCGGTACCTATGATGAAACCAGTCCATGATGTCTTGCACCTGGTAAGCACTATATCCTTCCCAGAGAAACCTCTGCCATCTCCCTTATTCTGCATGATTTTCTGTTTTGAATTTAGAAGTGATAAGCAGTCACTTTGTGAGCTGCTGTCTGCCCAACAGATGGTCCTGGGCATGAGTAATGCCTAGCTCTTCTCAGGTGGCTTTGTACCAGCAGATCACACAGTGCCTTACCAGGGAGAATGATTGCTTTATCCCTGATGTATGGATGGGGAAAATGAGGCACAGAGCAGAGGAAGCACTTGCTCAAGCAGACAGCAGCAGAGTTAGGTCTCCTGAGTTTCAAGCCAACACTCAAGGCTTTGTGCAGGATGGGCTGACAACACCTACAGATTTCTGAATGCCAACACTGAACTTAGGGGGTGGTTTCTGCCACCAACCCAAAGGCTGGCTTGTCTTCCTCAGTTTGCTGCAGGCAAGTCTGTTAAAGCTTCCTGTGCTTTAGTTGTCTCACACTGTCAACCGGGGGGGGGGGGGGGTGCAGTAACCCTCTCTCATTCCAGGGAATGAATGCTGTCTGGAAAGGCCTCAGTGGTCCTCTGATGAAAAATGATGTGTAAATGCAGGGTTTTCTCATTCACTCCCCTCCGTTCTGGCACACAGCCTCACTGGGTCTTTCTTGGGGCCTCTGTACCATACTTGGTCCCCAGAAGCCTGTTTGTGCAGCCCTGTGTCTAGCGTACACAGAGGGAATCCCAGCAAGCTCTGGGGAGACCTGTGCAGTGGAAGCTGGGTTCCTTACACTCACTCCCACCTACCAGAGCTGGGGAGCAGTGGGTGCTGTCTGGGGTTCTCTGCTCCGTGTCTGTAGCCCAAAGGGGGTGCTATAACAGGATCTGGATGGAGCAGTGACAACGTGACCCAACGTGATAGAATAAAAGATGATTTTATTAAAAGAGGTAGAATGCTTATGTCCCTTTCAGCTACTGGGGACCCCTGGAAATGGTAGCAGGCAGGCTCTGGGGCTTTATCTCCGAGGGCACCTGCTGCAGCTTCCCGGTCCCTCGATGAAGTCCAACATTCAATAGACTTTCCTACTGTTATATAGCATCACAGGGGAAAGACAAACAGCTAATGACAGAGTGTACATGTCAGCATACAGGCTTTGCTAAAAGGCATGCTTTGTAAGGTTACAGGATGGTCACTCAGATAAACAAGTAGATGTATGTTTACACAAACAGCAATAAATTGTGGGGTGTCTGATTCAGAGAGGTGCCTGGCTCAGGGCAAGGTCACTCCCTGGTCTGAGTGAGGCCTTTAACAAGGCAATAAATTGTGCATGTTTACAGATATGTGGGCAAGGTGATCATTCATATTCTGGGCCCATGATTTGGTCTGAGTGGGGGTGCCACTGTCTTTCACATACAATCGTCTTCCACTTATTTTCCCTACACTCCACCCCTTGGCTCTTCCACTTGGCCAACATGGGCCCTTATGAACAGATACATGGTATGGATGCGCTTAGCCAAACGCCAAACATAACAAAAAGGTAAAATCATTAAAAATAAAACCAGCAAAAACCCAGTTAATATAATTACAATTGGATGGAGGAAGAAACTAGAAACACCAGTTCAGCTAGGGCTGTAGCCTAAGAACATGTCATACCAATGATGTCCAGACACCGCCTCTAACTCTGCTGTTGACATTAATAATTCCCCTTTCTGGTGTACAATATGTAAGCTAGAAGCCTTTTCCCTGTCAAGGGCTTTTTGGTAATCTTGCAGCATTGCTTCTAGGTCACTGATTTGGTCATATACAGTATCCCATTTTGGCCCCAGAAGGAAAGTCCAATTGGGGAAAACATGAGCTAGGGTTTCTGCCTGCTGGTAAATTGGTCTGGCATAAATCTTGTCCCCCAATTCCAGTGCAGAAGCATTGCACTGACACCCTCTCACTGGGAGTTTGCTTGAGCTACTGTCACTTCAGTGAACTTTCAGGATTGCCACCACACAGAGGACCTTACAGAGTTAGTCAAGACAACTGCTATTCAGTTAAAAACCCCATCTAAAACACATTCTCTCACACTCTTCTTGGACAGTTGACAGGGGTCTGTTAGTGAATTAAGGAAGAGACATGCGCACTCATTCCTCCCCCACTGCTCACAGCCCAGTAACTATCCCTGCTAACTCTAGTTTTCACTTCTTGCTCTCTTGCTTTATATCACTTGCTTATCTCCCACAACCACCTGCATCAGCCCAGATATTACCATTTCAAGCACTGTTTGGGGATCAGA
The DNA here is from genome assembly GCA_007922195.1 of Podocnemis expansa. NCBI lineage: Eukaryota > Metazoa > Chordata > Testudines > Podocnemididae > Podocnemis > Podocnemis expansa. The sequence goes on along the minus strand of ML681972.1, from coordinate 55,024,933 downwards.
ACTCCCCATGCCTGTGTCTACTCCTCCCTTTGGCTCTTTCCACAGTGCCCCTGTGCTCCTTTGTTCCTGGGGGGGGGGATTTGCTTCCAGGTGGTTTCCTACTGCTACCTAGAAGGACAGATTCCCTCCATCCTGGTATTCCAATGTCTTTCCCTGATTAGGCATTGGCAAGTCCATCCCCTAAAATGAGTACTGGGGGTACACATGGCTCTCCATACCTCTGGGGGTTGAAAAAGATGACTCAGGTCACAGATCATACTTCCCACAATTCTCTGAACAATAACCTCAAAAGTGATCCGCAATCCGTATACAACAGCATGACTATATTGCCCCTCATGGGGCCCGATAACAGTGTCCTTAAGTTCAGTAATATATATAGTGTCCTCTACCAGTAGTGTTCAGTTGGTTCATTGGGAGGCATTCACCCTGAAGAAGAAAAGTAAGGTTGTCAGAAGTATCTGGAACATGGATACTCTGGTGGGTTGCTCCCCAAGTCGCTGCTGCAGGCCAATTTGAGGAGTCAAGCCAGACACATCAGGCAACCCGAAGGTGGTTGTTATATTCTCAGCCTGTGTCCATGGACCTGTCACTTGACTTTCATTCCAAGCCTGCAGTGCAAAGGATTCAGCTTTTGAACTTCTCTTTGCTTCAGGAGGACACAGGATGGTTCTTGCTCTTTTATCAAGGTGGTTGACTTTTACCACTCTTTGGGGTTCAGGGCCTGCATTGTAGTGATCAGATGCAGCCATAACAGGGGAATCAGCAATTGCTCCCAACACATCCTTAAAGAGGAATGACAAATTAGTGAGAATTCAGTGTTCTGCATGTTTTTCTTAGCACACAGAGTTCATATTCATTTGCTCAATTTAGCTCTGTTAAGACATACAGATAAGGGGTTACCAGCAAACATGATCCAGTATGTAACTTTGCTTTCTGAAATGATTACCTCTCCCTTCTGTGGTGGTTTATTGGGATAGTGCACCCAGACTTTTTGCCCTGCTGTTAGTGGCCCTGAAGTGGAGCTGAGATCCCTGCCTCCTTGTGTAACAGCTTCAGTCAGGGGCTGGATCTCCTGCACCTGGGGGCTAATAATTTTTGCACAGATCAAATGGGCAACCCAGTCTCCCGCTGCTAAGTGTATGGGGTTCAAACTGTGATTGTACACATGAATGGTAAGCTCCCCTGCATGCTCGCCATCTATCACTGCCACACCAATATTCAGTCCCTGTAACCTGAGACTTGCCTGCGGCGTTATACAGAGGTAACAACCCTCTGAGATGACGGGTATCACTCCCATGTACCACAACCTGCTCTTCTGATTCTATGGTGAGATTTGTTAAGGCATACATAGCCACCCCTGCACTCCCTGAAGTGGCTTGAAGGCAGGACGGAATATGCACAAGCTGGAGTTTCCTGGCTTAAAGAAGCAAAGTTAATTTTCAGCATCACACCAAGATAAACATAATCCCTTCCTAAAACCTGAATCATAGGTTGAGCTTCTGGGTCCAGGGACCCTGAGTCAGTCATTCCCTTTTGGGCACCCCTCCCCAAGTGAGTAGTTGGGGGGAACGACACGCCTGAACCCTGACAATTTTTTCTTAGCTACCACCTCTGTTTTCTACCCTGGGGCATAGCTTTCTAGAGGAGTGCTGTCTTTTGCAGTGGGGAAGAGTCAGCTTCCACACTCCCCCACGAGGAGACATGTTGGCCTTGTTTAACTCCTACATTATAAATTCTGGGCTTTCAGCAGAATGACCCTGGTTGTTAGCCCATTTACCACCAGCATCACATAATGCTTTTCCAATTTCTATCTTGTTGTACACAAACAAGCTAGCCTTGCCTGAGATTTGTGTGAGAGAGAAATCTTTCTGTTTTTCAGAAATCTTAGGCTTAGCACAAGGCTTTTTAATGTTGGTGAAGTTTTCTTTACTTGCAAATTATTTTACTAATATCCGTTTGGGGGGGGGCGGTGTGCTTATCTTTTTCACCCAAAGTAAACAAATGGAAAACACTAAATTATGGTTACTTCCAGACTGTTCACAGTTACCGCACATATAACTTTTTTTAAAAATTCACGGCACCAATTAAAGCATTAAGCTAGGCATTACCCTGCTTCTTGCTGCACCACTGTGACAGACTGCTTCCCAGATCTGGTCTGGTGTGCTGCTGGGACCCATCAATCTTCACTTCTGAACCCCGATTCAGATTCACCCTACTTAGCCAGGTGACTACTCATTCCTGAGTCAGTCATCTGCAGCCTACAGCATGCAATTGGTCCCAGGTTGTGTGGGCGCACTTACTATGCACCAATGGGGTGGTCCTCAAGCGAGCACCTCCAGCCCCAGATACCACAGTGAGAGCTTCTCTCTTGTAACCCCTTAGTGGTAGAGACACTCTGAGTTACGTAACATGAAAAATCATGTCATTAAAATAATGAGACTCCTGCCTCAGTTTTCCCATTCACCATTTTTATACATTTACAAACATTTATAAAACATTTAAACACCATGCATTTTCCTACAGACATTACACAAGTAATGATTTTTATACACTACAACACTGATACCAAATTGTTATTATAGATTGATACTTATCAGTATATATCCCTATTACACCCTCTGCTTAGGCAGCTGGTTAAAGAGTTGACAGGTTTAACCCTTCATTCTTGCCAGCACACCAATATTTTCTTGGACCCTTGTGGTGTTGGAATTCCCGGGTCAGGGGTAACAAGATCAAGGGGGGAATCCTGCATGCCAGTTGGCCCCTTGTGGGTCCATTCCCCAGCTCCAGAACTGTACATGTGTAGAAAGTCCTTCTTCGTCCTTGGGGTTACGGAGTGGTTTCCCTGACCAGTACTGCATTCCTTCCCTGCCTAATCCCGTATACAGGTTAAAAAAGCTTGCATGCTTTCTTGGGGCTGCTGTTTATACTGCTTAGCTATACCCTGTAACTCATTCTGTGTATAGTCACACATTGTCTGTGTACATTGGGGGTTTGCCTGCCCTGGAGGGCCTTCATCCCCCTCAGTACATTCCTCATCTGAAGAGAATTCCCAAATATCACCATCCCATGTCTCAGAGTCCCATTTCCATGCCATGAGGGCTTGCACTTTAGTGGGTGCTACCTGGGGGCTGCACCTGCACTGCCTCCGAGTATGGGCTACAGTAGCCAAACGAACACCAACCGCTGAGGCTTGCTCCTCCAGTCTTTGGGCCCTTCCCTGTGCCACTTCCAGTGCTCTTGCAGGAAGTGATTGCATTCCCTGATTGTCCCCAATTCACCTTTCAAAGCTTTTACCAATCACTGGAGGGCCTCCTTGTCCTCCCATACATTTTTAACCTCAGTCAGGAGCAGCTACCCTAAATCCTTAAGTGCATGGCTTTGTCCCTCCCCCACCTTTAACTCCTCCATGCATTTTGCCAGGCAGGTAGGCATACAGCCAGCACCCAAGTCCTGTTTCCAACTAACCAGGGGAGCCACCCGGGCCAACACCCTTGCAACCAGAGCCCATTCTGAGGTGGGAGGCCACCCCGGGATCCGGTTCTTAGCCAGCCCCTTTTGCTTTCTACTCCACATGGTCCAGTCATGAGCCCAATCCTGCTGACTATGCCAGATGTAGCCCAAAGGGGGTGCTATAACAGGATCTGGATTGAGCAGTGACAATGTGACCCAAAGTGATAGAATAAAAGATGATTTTGTTAAAAGAGGTAGAATGCTTACGTCCCTTTCAGCTACCGGGGACCCCTGGAAATGGTAGCGGGTATTGCTCTGGGGCTTTATCTCCGAGGGCACCTGCTGCAGCTTTCCGGTCCCTCGATGAAGTCCAACATTCAATAGACTTTCCTACTGTTATATAGCATCACAGGGGAAAGACAAACTACTAGCTAACTAGGGAATGCACACATGTCAGCATATAGGCTCTGCTAACAGGCATGCTTTGTAAGGTTACAGAATGGTCACTCAGATAAATAAGTAGACATATATTTACACAAACAGCAATAAATTGTGGGGTGTCTGATTCAGAGAGGTGCCTGGCTCAGGGCAAGGTCATTCCCTGGTCTGAGTGAGGCCTTTAACAAGGCAATAAATTGTGCATGTTTACAGCTATGTGGGCAAGGTGATAAATCGCTCATATTCTGGGCCTATGATTTGGTCTGAGTGGGGGTGCCACTGTCTTTTGCATACAATCTTCTTCCGCTTATTTTCCCTACCATGCCCCCCTCCCTTATTTTGAACCTGTGACCTTCACACCCATTCCTGTTACTCATCAGTTGGCCCCCATAATCAGTTAAGTAGGAATCAGTGCCACCTCCCCTTAGGCTGGGGGAGGGGTTTTACAAGTGGGTGGGCTTGTGCCCACCCACCCTACTGACCTCGTCAAAAGGACCTTCCTCTGCTCATCATCTACAGTGGCGTGCTGGGTGTTCCTCAGAAACCAAAGCTCACAACTGGAATCTACCAAAGGGAGGCCAGTCCACTCCAGCCAGCATTGCTGAGGATCAGGGCCTGTGTTAGGCCCTGAGGTGGGGAGCCCTGCGGGTCTGGAGTCTGTCCTTGTGGAGGGCAGAAATAGCCTGGATCGCAGTTGTTTGGCCCCTGGGCTTGAGATGAGCCATGGTGAGTTCTGCTGGCCAGGGGTCAGAGCCTGGCTTGCCACATGCAGCGCAGACAGGGGCAGCTGAGAGTCCAAGGCAGCATCAGCAAAGGGTAGGCACAGCCCTGACTGGGGTTGGCAGGGTCTGAAATGGGCAGCTGCCTCCCTAGCAGTGGATGTTGCGGGCTGCACTGGTGTTGCTGTATAGCTGGAACGTCTTTGGTGGTGTCATGACTTTCCTTTTGTTGGACCCCTCGGCCTAAAGAGCAGCAGATGGGCAGAGGATCCAAGGCAGACTGGAAATGGAGAGTCCCCCAAAGGGCACTGTGCTGCTTACAGGTACCTCTTCACTTCACTGCCTGAGGTGCTGGACTGGCCTTACCTGCACTCTGATGTATTGGTGGGGGAGGCAGCATAGCCTAGTGCCTAGGGTGGCAGATTGGGACCTAGGTGCTCTAGGCTTAAATCACATCTGCTGCTAGCTGGCTGGTTGACTTTGGACAAGTCATTGTTAGATTTGTGCCTCAGTCTCTCTGTTTTCAACCATTGGAACTACTTTCCTGGAGGCGAAGTGGATTCCCATGGCAGACAATTTTTTAATCAAGAGAGGAGGTTTTTCTAAAGGATTTGCTCAAGGAATTATTTTGGGGGACATTCTCTGGCACTGTACAAGAAGTCATAAGATAATCACAAAGATGCCTTCTAGAATCTCGGAAGGTGTGGGATAATGAAACCAACCAGCTGTGAGAATCACTTCAAGCTCTGTCGATAAGAGATAGGGTTCAAAAGTGCTCAGCCCAGCCACTTAGGGAGTGCGGTGTGGGCCAGCAGAGCCACATTCTAGCTACTACCCTCAGTGCCTTGTGCTCTTCCTATCCCAGGGTAAGGGGTTAAAGTAAGCCAGAACGCACTGGAATGGTGTTCCAGGGCCCACTATGTTTAGGGGCTTAGTGTTCCGGGTCCCCTAAAAATAGAAAATGGAGCCAGAACACTGCATAGTGGGCCCTACCATTTAAAAATAATGGGAACCGGAATGTAGGGTTTTGGCTCCATTTTCTGTTTTTAGTGGCACCCTTAAATGCTGAGCCTCTAAAAATAGTAGGCCCTGGAATGCTGTTCTGGCGCATTCCAAGAGGGCAGGGAGCTACCCTGGCCCAGGCTGAGGCTTCCACCTGGAGCTGGCTCTGACTGAGCATGATCAGAGCCTCTAAGCATGCTCAGTCAGAGCAGGCTCTGGGCAGGAGCCTCAGCCTGGGCTGGGGCTGCTCCACGGTGACCTGGCAGCCAGGGAAGAGGGCCATGGGGGAGGTGTTTCAGGGACAGGCAAGCTGGCCCGGTGGGGAAAGGGTACAGTGCAGCAGGGAAAGACGGCACAGCATGGCGGGGGGTTGGGGAAGGGTTGGAAAACTAGCAACAAGACGGGGGCTGGTGGCAGTAGCTGGGGTGGTGGGGCAGGTGTGTGGGGAGCAGTAGCTGGGGTGGTGGGGCAGGCACGTGGGGAGCAGTAGCTGGGGTTGGAGGCAGGCATTTGGGGGGGCTTGGGCCTGCATGAAGGGAGCCCACCAATTTAGGAGAGTTTCGGGGCCCACCAAATTATACTTTAACCCCTGCCCATGGTTTGTGACATGGGACAAACCTCCCAGCTCAATACGTTCTTTCATTCCATTCACCACTTGCCAAAGGAATTCTCAAAGGCACCTCTACTCTTACTTGAATGGGAAAGAAATGGACAAACAGATTGTTGCTGTGGTTACTGCAGAGCTCTGTAGCCACTCGAAATGGGCTGGCTTTCCTCATCCACAGTCTGCACAGACAGCAAAACAGAAAGCATTGAAGGGCATTAGCACCTCCGGCCTCCCCTCGCAGCTGCGTGAGCAGCCTCCCGGCCTATCCTGCTGCAGGCCGCACTGATCTATTATGCTGCTCTCCAGTTTGCAAAACATTTGCTGTGACGGAAGATGAAATGTGTTGGAGTTTTGCATCCTTGCACTCAGCACCAAAGAGCTTCAAGTATCTGTGAGAACTCCTCAGGCAGCATTGTGCTAGCTGTAGGTTGTTTACAGTGATCCAAGCGCTGGGGAGGTTCACAGATTTATAGGCACACAGAACTGAAAGCCAGACAGATAAATTCATTAAGGCAGGTGGGGCGCTAATACTGTATGACAGGGCCATAGGAAAGCCTAGAAATAAATAAAAGCTGAAATAATATTATGTTCCCTTACCGCCGAGCAAGGCTCACTAGGTAAGAATATTACTGGCCTCCATCCCTGTAGCATTTGAGCAGCTCACTGATATATTTATATGTAACTTTTCTGCCAGGGCAAGAGGGCAGAGCAAGGGCTGGGTTCTATATCTAGGGTTTTCCAAATAATGTTACAACACCTAGCGGGTTGAGCCCCCACCCAGTCTCCTGGGAAATTATGCACTGTTCCCTGGGCACCCTAGAGGAGTAATGCTTCTCCACGCTCAAGCATGAGTCTGAGTGTAGTACATAGAACTTCTAATGGCAGCATAAAAGAATATATAGAAACAATATAGAGAATCAGTGCAGGACAAGAGTCCCATAAAACCCAATATAACATTCACTCCACCCCAGTGTATGTAGAGAACGTCCCTCATGCCCACTGTCTGCAGGTGTCACCTGCTGGTCACTCATGCTCCCCAGCCCTTTGCTGTCCCCTCGCACCATCTGCTGGCTCAACCCTCTGTCGGCAGGCCCTGCCTGCTGGTCATTCATGCCCTCTGGCCCTCAGCTGGCCACTCACACCATCCACCAGCTCCAGCCATTGGTCACTCACACCCTCCGGCCTGCTGCCGGCCACTCACAGCCAGGGGCGTCATTGCTGGGGGAGGGACCTGGGGCACAGGCACAGGCCCTGCCCCTGGCCCACAGTCTCCGCCCCCAGCCTGCAGGCCCCGCCCCCTGGCTAGGGACAGGGACAGGCGCTGCTACAGGTGGCTAGGCCCCGCATCCCCGGCCGGGGATGGGGCTGGAAGCGGCCGCAGGAGGCCGGGCCCTGCATTCCCAGCCAGGCGATGGGGCCACTGCTGGCGGCCAGGCCCCAGATCCCCAGCCAGGGACAAGGCCACCGTGGCCATACCCCAAATCCCCAGCCAGAGACAGGGCTGCTGCGGCTGCTGGGCCCCAGATCTCCGGCCCGATTGGGCCGGAGATCCAGGGCACTGGCGCTGGGGTTCGGGGCACATGCCCCAGTGTGCCCAGCACCAGCGACGCCCCTGCTCACAGCATCCTCTGGTTCTACCCACTGTCCACTGGCTCCACCCACTGGTCACTCACACCATCCACTGGCTCTGCCTACTGTCTGCCAGTTCCATCCACTCACACTTTCCAGCCAGAAGCCCCTCACACCATCAGCAGGATTACATTTTGGGGGCTCATCTGGGATTTCAACTCTACAAGAGGGCTTAGCCCTCAATGATGTCAGCTCCTGACTTCAGGACACCACAGACAGCTCCACTAATCAAAATAATACAGGAGACTCTAGGATAGGGGTGAGGTAGTACTTTCATCATTGCTCTTTATCAGAGCTGATGTTACCACACACCCCTTTTTTTGCCTTCACATAGTGAAACACAGAGTTGCTTACTCCTTCAAGTTCTATGTTGCTGATGGTGACTTTTCCACCAAATAGGCTAAACAGAGTTTATATAATCAAAGGGTGGCATATTATGAAAAAGACAATATTTCATTTCCCTTCTCAATTAAAACACAGGTATTGACAAATTTGTGATCAAATCAGCCCATATACAATTTACCATCATACCCTGCACCTATATAGTGAGATTATGTTAATACCTGATTGTGCTCATGCAAATACAAAGCATATGCAGATTAGTTGCCCCCCTTGTGGCTGTTCAGCACAAGGAGTGCCAGCCTCTAGACCTGCCTTACACAACCCTGAGAGATAGGTCAGGGCTGTTAATCCCACTGCACAGATGGGAACCTAGAGGCAGGGAAGATCAAAATGACATGGAAAATTTGTGTGAGCGCAGTAACTAATCCCAGGTCTCTTAAGTCTCAGCCAATCAGTGTAACTGTTGGCTCACTCCTCCTCTTTCCAGCTGGTCATAGCTGATTGAATAATGGGAAAAATATTTCAAGCTAATTTCTTTGATCACCACTAAGAAAACTCATTGAATACAGTCTTCCTGGATATTTGCTGTCTTGCTGTGCTTATAGCTGTTTCCCAAGTTGGAAACATATAAAGAAAAGCCCTCAATCTCCTCCACAGCTCAGCCCAAATATGACAGCATTTTAAATTGCATGAGCTTTCATGGGAGGTATTTCTTCCACAAAAGCTCATGTGATAAATAAATTTGTTAGTCTTTAAAAGTGCCACCAAACTCCTTGTTTGTTTCACTGAACTAGACTAACACAACTACCTTGTCAGCACTTTAAATGTTACCAGTGCCTTCAGCTATTGAAATGGATTGAAAATTGGCCTTCACAGGCCATACAGGAGGATGCTCCTCAAATATTTTGGCTTGACTTGTGGATCATGATCGTTAAAGTGAAGCTGTGATGTCTGTTCTTTCACTCCCTTTTTCAGTTGCTCCTCAGTCACTCGGACAATTTACTTTGGTGGTAACATTTGCCAGACTCATTCCAAAGAGGCATGAATGATCCTGGAAAGTTTGAGCAAAATCAAATTGGACAATTTGAGTCATCTGAACAGGGGATGGGCAAAAAGTTTTCTCCTCTGTTTAAGTTGAAGTATTGTACTGAGTTAAGTGAGTAGAGTTTGGAGCCTCAACCTGCACCACATTATAGTCCTCAAAGAAGGCTGGGAACAGTCCTAAAGAAAACTGGCTTGGTCATAGAGTCATAGAATTGGAAGGGACCTCATAGGTCATCTAGTCCAACCCCCTGCCAGAGGCAGGACCACTCCCACTAAACCATCCCAGTCATGGTTTTGTCCAGCCGGGCCTTAAACACCTCCAAAGATGGAGATTTCACCACCTCCCTAGGCAGCTCATTCCAAGGCTTCACCACTCTCCTAGTAAAAAAGTTTTTTCTAATATCCAGCCTCGACCTCCCTAACCGCAACTTGAGACCATTGCTCCTCGTTCTGTCCTCTGTTATTACCGAGAACAGTCGAGCTCCCTCCTCCTTAGAGCATCCTTTCAAGAAGTTGAAGGTTGCTATCAAATCCCCCCTCAATCTTCTCTTCTGCAGACTAAATAAGCCTAATGCTTTCAGTCTTTCCTCACAGGGCTTGTGCTCCAGCCCTTTAATCATTTTGGTTGCCCTCCTCTGAACTCTCTCTAGCATGTCCCTGTCCTTTTTGTAGTGGGGAGCCCAAAACTGAACACAGTATTCTAGATGTGGTCTTACCAGTGCAGAATAGAGGGGAATGATCACATCCCTTGATCTGCTGGTAATACTTCTTTTGATGCGGCCCAGTATGCCATTGGCCTTTTTGGCAGCAAGAGCACACTGCTGACTCATATCTAGCTTCCCATCCACCATGACTCCCAGGTCCTTTTCTACACTGCTGCTACTTAGCTGAATGTTTCCCAGCCTGTAGCGGTGCATGAGGCTTTTTCGTCCAACATGCAGGATTTTACACTTGTCCTTATTGAACCTCATAAGATTTCTATTGGCCCACTGTTCCAATTTATCTAGGTCTCCCTGAATCCTGTCCTTGCCCTCCAATGTGTCCACTGGTCCCCCCAGCTTGGTGTCATCCGCGAACTTACTGAGAGTGCAGTCTATTCCATCATCCAGATCATTGATGAAAATGTTGAACAGAACCAGCCCCAGGACTGACCCCTGGGGCACAGCACTCGTGACTGGCTGCCAGCTAGACATGGAACCATTGATTTCTACACGCTGAAACTGTTGATCTAGCCAGTTTTCTATCCACCTTATAGTCCACCTATCCAACCCATACTTCCTTAATTTGCCAATGAGAATGCTGTGGGAAACTGTATCAAAAGCCTTGCTAAAATCAAGGTATATGACATCAGTGTTTCTTCCTGCATCCAGAAAACCAGTCATCTGATCATAGAAGGAAATGAGATTGGTCAGACATGATTTACCGTTGGTAAATCCATACTGACTGTTCCTGATCACTTTATTTTCCTCTAAGTGTTAGAGGATGGATTCTTTGAGAATCTGCTCCATAATTTTTCCAGGGATTGAGGTGAGGCTGACTGGTCTATAATTCCCTGGATCCTCCTTTTTCCCTTTCTTGTAAATAGGCACTACATTTGCTTTTTTCCAATCCTCTGGCACCGCCCCCGTTCTCCATGAGTTTTGAAAGATAACGGCCAGCGGTGCTGCTATCTCATTGGCCAAGTCCCTTAGCACTCTTGGATGCAGTTCGTCCGGCCCCATGGACTTGTGCACATCCAGCTTCTTTAAGCAGTCCCTAACCTGACCTTCCATCACCAAGGGCCTGTCTTCTTCTCTCCCATCTGCCACACCCATGGTAGTGGGCTGGGAGCTGACCCTGCCTGTGAAAACTGAAGCAAAAAAAGCATTGAGCACTTCAGCTTTTTCCTCATCCTCTGTCACAAGGATGCCTGCCCTATTCAGCAAGGGGCCTGCTCCATCCCTGATCCTCTTCTTGTTATTAACATACTTGTAGAACCCCTTCTTTTTATCCTTTACATCCCTCGCTAGCCGCAACTCCATTTGTCCTTTGGCCTTTCTGATTTTATCCCTGTAGTCCCTAGCAATATCTTTATATGCCTCCTTGGTCATCTGACCAAGCTTCCACTTCCTGTAAGCTTCCTTTTTATGTTTAAGCTCAGAGCAGAGTTCTCTGCTAAGCCATTCTGGCTGCCTCACATGTTTGCTGTTCTTTCTCCTAATTGGAATGGCAACTTCCTGTGCCCTTAGCAGGGTTTCTTTGAAATATAACCAGCTTTCTTGGACTCCTTTCCCCTTCAGATTAGCTTCCCAAGGGATCCTGCCCATCAGTTCCCTGAGGGAGCCAAAATCTGCTTTTTTGAAGTTCAGGGTTTTTGTTTTGCTTCTTTCTTTCCTTCCTTTAATCAGCATCCTGAACTCAACCATGTCATGGTCACTACTGCCTAGCTTGCCATTTACCTCTACGTCCCTGATCAATTCTTCCCTGTTTGTGAGCAGCAGGTCGAGCGGTGCAAGGTCCCTAGTTGGTTCCTCTAGCATTTGTACTAGAAAGTTGTCCCCAACACTCTCTAAAAACTTCCTGGATTGCCCATGCACTGCTGTATTGGCCTCCCAGCAGATGTCATGGTAATTGAAGTCCCCCATCAGCACCAGGGCTTGTGATCTAGAAGCTTCCGCTAGTTGTCCATAGAACACCTCATCCACCTCCTGCTTCTGGTCTGGTGGTCTATAGCAGACCCCCACCACAACATCCCCCTTGTTGCTTTCCCCTCTCAATGTAACCCACAGACTTTCTATTGGCATGCTTCCACTTCCATTTGGCTTTTCAGACAAGCATGTTTGATGTTCATCTCCCTGCCCCTTGTGTTTGGGAGAAGCTGTTTGTAAATATCCTCCTTCCAATCATTCCTTCAAACTTCCCTTTGTCATGATCCCTGCAAAAAAAATTGACTAGGGTTCAGCTGCTAGGGTGCTAAGACCACTGTCTGGCAGGCTGACCAATGTTTCATTGTTCCCTTGTACTTCCTCACTGATTTCTTTGCATCTACCTGTTGTCTCTTGCCTGAACCTTTTTAGATTGTGTGTTCTCTGGGGTGGGACTGGCTTTTGCTCTACGTTTGTACAATCCCTGGCACTATGGGGACCTGGTCCATGAGCAGGACTCTGCCCTATATAGCAAAAACTAACCTATAGGGGAATTAAATGCTCTTCTGTTCTATCCAGCTTCTCATCCTGCCCTCATCCATATGGTATTTGAGCACCTTCCAGTTGTGCCTAAAGGGACATAACTAACATCTATTGCATATGGTTTGTTCTCTCTCTCATCTTCTGCTTGGGGGAGAGCTGTGTGAGATTGGTTTGTTTTGGCAGATTTTCTAAGTGTTCCTCCCCCTTCTTCAATAATATCTCCTTGCCACTCTCTGTTTATATTGGGGGAAGTAGGGAAAGGGGAGAGGGTTGATCTACCTGGAACTTGGAGCAGAAGGAGGCAAGGTGTAGGATACTGGTAACTATTAGGGTTAGTCAAACATTACAGCCAAACCACCATGTTGCCCCACATTGGGGAACCGCCAGAACTCAGATATGAGGATTTCTACAGCTTGAGCTGAAGAGCCAGATCTAGCTGATTTGAAGGAAATAGTGAAATAGAATAGGGAGGAGTAGGGCTGGTGTTCAAGCTCAGAGTGGTCAAAGCTCAGAGTGGGAAGGAGCATGTTGGGTGAGGAGAAAAGGATGATGTCATGAGCCAGGTAAGTGGAGGAAGCTGGGGGGGGGGGAGGACCCATGCCATATGAAACACAGATGAATCTGTGGGTCCCATAAGCAGGAAATAAAGAAAGATGGTGAGTCTGGAATTATCTCAGGTTCTGACAGAGATGGAGGAGCTAGGAATCCAGGGGGAAGTGGTGTGAGTAAGTTCAAGGTTCTGCTGACGTATCAGAGCACTGCAATGCAGCATAACTCCTTCCTGCAGTGGGATCTGAATCATCTCAGTCTTCTTGTGTCCTCTGGTGGGCACTCTGGGCGGAGGGTGCCAAGCCATTGGGGTGTTTCTGAATAGGGGCCGGAGTGGGGTGCACCCACATGACATTCCTCATTGTATCGTTATCCCAACTGTTCACTTACAGAGATTTCTATAATTCATGCCCAAGGGAAACCCATAGCAAGAGAAAGTACCTGTCTCTGAGGTCTCAGTCAACTAGCCCCATCCTACTACAGCACAGAATGCCTGCCTTCGCAGTGGCAGGGAACCAATCTATTTCAAAGGGGACACTGGCAGGCCATGGTATGAGAGACACTGGTGCCACTGCTCTCCAGAAGAGTGTTCTGCTACACCAACCATTGTCCACCCACATGGCCTCCCCAGAGGACACATGGCGAGTGGAGGTGGCGCAATCCTGACCACTGCGGTTATAGTCTGCATTTCTGACCCCTCTTGAGGCTCCTGAGTTTCCACAGTGGGACCTGCTTCATGCAAACACTAGGTCCAGGAGCTTGTGTGGTGGATAAGGGGAGGAGGGGCTCATTGTGTGAGTTCCCTGGAACGGGTGAGGTAGGGAGGCTAGCAAACTGCAGGGCATTGCTCGGAGATATGCAAACACCAGGGTGATGTAAAGCTTCTATATTTAGATATTGGCATGAGCCTGAGCTAAATATAGCACTAAACATGGGGCACTGGGCTCCAGCCAGACCACTGGCGGTCATTGAAGTTACAAAAGAAAGCTAATTTAGATTAGATGGGGAAGGGCTTTCAAGGTCCCATTAGTCCTCCCTGGAGAACCAATGCAACGTCCTTTCCTGGGGGACTTTTATAGTGTTTTCTGCAGGTTTAATTTAAATACCCCAGGTGTTAGGCTCCAGCCTTTTCCCTTTGGGAAACTATGGTGTTTTTCACCACAAACTGATATTTTCATCATGCATAGGACTTGGGAATTGAGTTCCAGATGGGTGTGCAAACTGTTCTCTGTTCTATGTTTTTTATCTTCAGTCCACACGGTTATCTGGATCCCACTGTGCTTGTATGGTTCCATCATAGCATTTACAGCTGTGTTCTATCTGTTAAAATAGCCTCAAAACCCACTTGATCTCTAGATATAGCTTTCCCATGGAGCTGTGTGACAGGGAGATGAGCAGAAAAATCTATGGCACAGTTCCTAAAGGAAAGTTGTGATGTGATCTCTGGCACCAGGACACTGGAAACTATGGAGGCTGAGGTTATGTTAGCAATTTCAAATCCTATCTGATTGATTTGCTTTGCCATCCATTTTCATTTCATACCAAAGCATACTGGGTCTCTGTTAAATATAGAAGGATGCAGGTGAGCATGTGCTGTTGTTTGTACATGCAACAAAAATAATTGTTACAATGGGACTGAGTCAGGAAATACATAGCAATAATTCAAGAGGTGGGGAAAAAAACATTTAAAGGACTTTACAGTCTAATTTAATAAGCCAGACACTGGGGAATTCAAATGGATGTAAAACAAAGAGTTGGTTGTGCAGGGATGAGAAAACTGCAGGTAAATTTAAAATCATCTCTCAGCCCTTCTCCAAATCATGAGATGACTGTCCAGTATCAAATGGACCTGGTTCTGCTCTTGCTTCAGGGTGTAAATCAGGAGTAACTTCACTGAAGTTAATGGAGTGACCCTAGCATAAAGCTGTTATGAAATCAAAATCAAGACCCATATCTTTAACACTGATCATGAACTTACAGAATGTCTCAGACACAATATTGATGGCCTGCAGCAGACATCTCGTGCACCCATGCCACATCCTATGTCATATCCCCCCAACAAACACCTTCAGCCTATAGCTTACACATCCCCTGTGCTGTCTGCTTAGGAGGTAACTTTAAAAACCTCCCCAAAATGTAAGCCTCCTTGCAGAACCCAGGAACGTTCAACTGGGGGAGGAGAGCTGCAATGTTTCTCTATTCTGATTCATTCCATCACTTGAGGGAGCTGATTCCCAGGGAAACAAGGACACCCCACAAGGGAAAGAGTATGAGAGGCAGAGACCCATTCTGTGAATGGGAGCATGACTTCCTGGAGGGGTGACCTCAGCCTCCAGCCCCTTGGTCTGGCTGCTTGTCCCTCAGCTGACCAAGGTGTGGGTGCCTGGAACAGATACATAGTTGGTTGAAATCTGCATGGAGTGACTGGTAGCAGATTGTTGGCTGAACTCTGACATTCCACTGTTTTCTGTACAAACAGTTAGTCAAGGTCAGCGGTCACGGTCCTTGCCAGTCAGTGGCCCTGTTCTGAGGACAAGCCAAAAGATATTGGATCCTCTTAATGTCGCTGCTCTCTTTTTTGGAATAGGACCTGCAGGAAATACAGCTAACCCAGACAGACCGGTGCCAATTCCAACATTGCAAGAGACAAGGCACACCATGAGGCTGTTCATTCAGACCACAGGCTGTTGTTCTGAGTGGTTCATAAGGACTGAAGCTGTCATGTGCTACCTTACATCATGGGGAGCAACAATTCCAGGCCTTTTAAGGTCGTGGAATTACAGTGCCCCACCTGACAGCTATAGGAAAGCAGATATGAGGAATAAACTTTAGTTGGCTGTATTTCTAAGATATTTATGTCAATAGGTTTTTAAAGTAGCTTTTGAAGCAACTTGGCTTGGAGCTCTGGTAGAGCAAAATAATCTTTTATGCAGTTGCCTAGTCTTCCAGACAGGGGGCAGTTTTGTCATCTTTTATTTTGGTCTCCCAGCTCGCAGGCCTTGAGAAGTGCAAGAGTGAGAGATGTGAATGAGCAAAGAAGCACTTTTCTCAGTTGAGGAACAGTGGGTCCTAAGTTACGACCAGAAAGTGGCCAGACCCTGAAGGGTGTAAGAAGCCATTGAGGAACCTGGGTTGTTGACTCAGATAAGTGGACTGAAGACAATTATTTCCTTATGATCAGTTGCTTGGGATAAATACTTGGACCTGTAGAGGTACCAAAGACAGTCCCCTAGGAAGGAGGGCCCCAAAAGTGTATGAAAGGTCAGACTGATCTCACTTGGACAATGCAGGTGGGCTGCAAAACCTTTGATCACCTGATTTGTCCCCAGAAGATCTTCTGGGAGGTCCTAGGGGATTGACCAGCTTAAATCTTTCTCAACCTTAAAAGACCAGGTAAGCAAGAAAGAAGTGAGCGCCTTTTCAGCTCCCCACAATGACAAACAGACAGCTGACACTCCTGCTTTCCCTAGACTGGTCTCAAGGGACGTGGAGTGCAAAACCCCACAGACAAGCCAGGTGGCCAGAGGATACACCCGCAAAATGATGGTACCTGAGTTAGAAGACATCACCTGCTTCCCCGCATTACACTTCCTCCTTGACTCTGAAGTGCAACAGATCAAGCAAGCCAAAGAGCAGATCTTTTCATTTTTCTGAGATGCTTTTCCTCTTTTTGTTTCCTTAACAGAATACCTGGACAGGAGCACCTGTCAGGAAAGACTTTGTGTGGGTGTGCATTTGTGTGCCCATAATAAAATACTACCATTTGCTATAAATTAGCCTAGGTTCAAAACAAATCTTACTATAGATTACTGAAGGCCATTCTGGGTTTTAAAAATTCCAGCATTAACCTGTTGTTTCTACAAGTATAAGGTTTATAAAGGTAGAAAAATTAAATCATTCAATTATTGGTCTTATATGGTTTTGCAATTTAATGATTAATTGTGCTCACTCACTGATTTTAATCCATGGTTGATCTGAAACTGTTTTTATTGTGAACCCATATTAATTTTTATTATTGTTAGCTCCTGAATTGATTAATGTGGCTTATAGTGTAACCTCAATCTGATTCTTATATTTTTAGTACTCTAGGAAATTATAATTAATTAGCCTTATAGTCATTTAGGCTCTTAAAGAAAAACCATAAAATCACACTGAACTGGTTTTCTCTAAGCAAATAGCTGAGGTCAAAACAGCCTTAATGAAAGAGGTTTTAATTAAACATTAATAAATAATTTAACTGAGGTCCTGAAAACCTTCTCATTACTACAATTAACAGCACACCAGAACCCAAAGGTTGGATTGTGTGGAGCCCCTAAATACCCACTTATTCCCATAATGCCAACTTCTCCCAAGGTTGCTGTGTCCCACTACCCAGATCTCCTCCAGTCAGGAGCCCCTGTTATCATAGTTTTCTGATTAGTTTCTTGATCTCGGCTCTCATCAGGTGCCCATGCTGCGTTCTAGGCTTTCTCTTTCTCCTGGGCAACCAGAAGTCTTTCTGAATTCTGCCCCACCTTTGATGTGTAGACTGGACATGGATGCACTGAGCCTTTCCTTTCTGTACAGGAAAAGACTAGGCAGGCAGGGTTATAAGTGAATGAACTAAAAAAAGGTGTTTAGACCAGGCGTGGCCAAACTGCGGCTCGGGAGCTGCATGCAGCTCTTGAATGAAAAATTCTGGCTCCTGGAAGAATGTCAGCAAATCAATTTAGGAAAGCAGCCCCAGCCTAGGAGCTTTATATCTCTGGCCCTGAGTAAGCTCGGGGTTGGGGGGAGGCCCAGCCTGTGCCTAGCTGCTGGAGCGGCCAGGTAAGCGGACTCTGGGCAGGGTGGGGCCCTGAGGGAGCCAGCATCAGGGCCTGGGGGTTAAGGAGGGGGTCGGGGACAGCAGGGAGAAGCAATGGCGCAGTCAGGGATGGCAGGGAAAAAACGTGGTGTGATCAGGATTTTAAAAAAACTCACCACTAGCCTGCAGTCTTCTACATCGAATGACAGCTAAATTTTTACTGTATAAACCTAGTTTTCATGGTAACTTAAAGTAATTATTAGAATCTGACATTAGTAGGATCAATATTTGTCCTCTTTTTACGATAAAATTAAAGTGTGCAATGAATTTTAAACTTAGTAATTTTGGAGTAGGTAAAAGTATATGGCTATATGCCTCAATGTGGCTCTTGAAGGTTTAATAATCAACTTGTGTGGCTCTTGAGTTCCATAACTTTGGCCACCCCTGGTTTAGACTCTCGGAGCTAGTAGTATCAAAGCAACAACCTGAGGGGTGAGCATCTGCTCCCCATTCCAATTCTGCATTCACCTGAATCCTCCTCCAGTCTTGGGTGTTAGCTCTCCTGGTCCTCTTCTTTCCTGGGCACAAACTCGCCTCGGTCCCCACTTACTATAGCTGTGTGGACATAGGTGGAACAGATCCTGTCTGAGTTCCGGCTGCCGGAGGAGGATCTGAAGAAGGTGATGCGTCGAATGCAGAAGGAAATGGATCGGGGGCTGAAGCTGGAGACGCATGAGGAAGCCTCAGTGAAAATGTTGCCCACCTATGTACGCTCCACACCTGAAGGTTCAGGTAACGTATTGTCCTATGTGACTGCCCATGGGGAAATGGGGGTGGAGAATTTTCCACGCTTCCAGCTCTCCCTGGTCCCATCGGTACTCAGATGCCCCTATAGGGACAGGGACCCACGCAGCCTGGGGTAAGAATTTGACTCACAGTCCCTCCATTCCTCTCCACCATGGGTGTGCTGCTCATATGTGAGGGGAGGGATCAGTCACTGTGTGCTGGCCTGGAGTCCATTAAAGACCTGTAGAAGGAGGGCTAAAGAGGGGTGAGCAACTTGTAGAAACTGTTCAACTACCATGGGCTAGGAGGTGAGGTGAGTCCTCCAGAGCCAATGAAGTCTGTGGGAGTTGAGGAGGTTTCAGCTTTTCCCAAGAGGTGTCTAGCGCCTCCCAATATCAAGCCCTACTGGAGGGGATTTAACAGCACTCATCGCTACTCCATAGCATCTTTTAGATCAGAGGTAGTGTGGCAGCTGTTTTGGCTTTTGCAAACTCTGCTGGTTAGCCTGATGCATCAGTGGAAGGCAAATTTGTCATTGTGCTGGCCCCCAGAGAGACGCTTTGTGGGCTGTTTCAAAATCTCTTGAGTCTCCCCTGCTGCCACCACCACTACAGCAGCAGCAAGAGATAGTTAATATACCCTGTGATGGGAATTACATTCCCCTCAGGGATGGTGCTGGAGGACACGATGTGCTGAGCTTCTGATGAAAGGGGTCAGTCAAAACTGAAGTTGCTAAACCATGTTAGATTCAGTTGGATGCCCAAGAGAGAAATCAGTGTGTCATTAAAATGGAGGGACAAGCTGAACAGAAAAGACATATCTTTCTGCATTTGCTTTCCATGCAAGTTTTTCTAATCATTAACTGCCTTCCTCTGCAAGGTGCATGCAGCAGACATGATACATAAGGAACAAAGCAGGTCAGAAAATGGGATTTTTTCCCTCCATTAAACATTTTGACCTTTTTTCAAAAACCTACCACAAAATTTGCAGCCAAACCCCAGAAAATATTTGGTTAACCTGCCCCCCTCCCACCTCCATTTTTCTTTCAGTAAAAAAACAGGCAGTTTTTGTAGAAATATTTTTGGCCATGTTTTTTCAGGTTTTGATTTTTGACATGAAGTTTTCCACAGGCTGGGGGGAAGAACAGTTTTGGTTTTGTACTGAAAATTTTCATTTTTTTAAAATGGAAAAAAATCAAAACTTTCCCAAGAAAACAGGCACTTTCCATGAAAATGTTCATGAAATATAACCCCAATTCTTCGTCAGAAAGTAAGTTTCAGGGGGAAATTTTCAACTCCTAATTCTACTGTTATTGTGCTAGGCCTAGTAGGAACACAAGCCAAGTGTGTTAAGTAACTCTTGTACAGTTAACCTTCATTTCATGGAGATCTGGACACGGGTGATTTCATTTTTATAAACTTCCATTTGTCAAGATATTCCAGCTGATTCAAATCCTTCCAAGAACTCCACAAGGATTGAACAAATGGTCATTGGGTGGTATGGACATCATAGAAGTTTGGCTTATAGGGTCCTAGATTTTAAGGTCAGAAGGGACCATTATGATCAGCCATCTAACCTGACCTCATGGAAAGCACATCAAAGAAGCTCAATCCGTTAGTCCTACACCCAGCCAAGAAGCTTGTTGGGTTAGGGCCAATCTTTTAGCAGTATGTCCATTCATGAACTCCCAAGTGATGAATCATCCTCCACATCCCTAGTAAATTGATCCAATGGTTAATTACCCTCACAGTTAAACTTTACCTGAATTATGATGATTTTAGCTTCTGGAAGGTGTAATCTTCAGAGACGAAGGCTGGTCAACTGGTTAAGCTATAGCTTGTGGCTTAGGAGTTGTGAGTTTATTCCCTGCTTGGGGCAAGTTGCTTAGAGTTTCTGTGCCTCAGTCCCCCATGATTGCCTTGCCTCACAAGGGATTGTGAAGATACATACATTAAAGATTGTGAGGTGGTATGGTAATGGGGGCCACATAAATACTGCAGCAAGATTCCTCTGGACACTGAAAGGAGCCTTCCCTGTGCGGAGGCAAACTTGTCCTGACACATGTCCTTTTGGTGTTGCAGAGGTTGGGGACTTCCTGTCATTGGATCTCGGTGGCACCAACTTCCGAGTGATGCTGGTGAAAGTGGGTGAAGGGGAAGAAGGACAGTGGAACGTGACAACAAAGCAGCAGATGTATTCTATCCCAGAAGATGCCATGACTGGGACAGCTGAAATGGTGAGTGAGTGCTTGGCCAAAATGTCTGTGAAAACCCCAAACCAACTTTTCAAAATGAAGGTGGTGAGGTGGAGGCTGAGACCATGGGGATAAAAAGGCAGCTGAAATGGAGCACTGCCAAAGTCACTGAAGAATAAACCAAGTTGTCTGATTCTTTAGCTAGAACCAACCAAATCCAACAGACTGGCAAAGGTCTCTTTCAGAGTGGCAGAAGGGATGGGTGAACGCTCACTGTCCATGGGATATTAGAAGTAATGTACAAATTAAAACATGAGCGTACTTTACTTTACCAGAAAGATGGTAGTGGGGTGGGTGTAATAGGCATCTATGTAAGACAAATCCCTGATTATCAGGACTGTCCCTATAAAACTGGGACATCTAAATTTAGTATGGTCAACAGAGCCAATCAAACAATTGATATTTTTGGTTCAGTGGCTGAACTGAAAAATCCAGGGGGAAAATTGTGTTGGATTGACCTGAAACAGATTTTTTTCTGGTTTTCTCACTGGAATAAGTCCACCAAATTTTTCCATTTTTGATTTGAAAAGCCATTTTGTGCAATCCAAAAAAATTTTACTTTTTTAAATTATTTTATTTTTTAGTTATTTTGTTTTCAAGTCCTTTGACCTTTTTTTTAAAAAATCTAACTATATTTTTAAAAAGATTTGGTTTTGATATGAAAGTTAAAATGTTTCATTTAAAAAATGTCAAAACAAAATGGTTTGATTTTACTGATTTTTTTCATTTTTGTGGCCAAAACTATTTTCCAAATTTAACCTGAATTCATGAATAGTTTCAGTTGACCAAAACTGCATTTTTGTGGGTGAATCAACTATTCTTCTGAAAAAATTTTCCTGGCTACAGTGTTAAGCTCCAGGGTGCATGGTGATATCTAGCAATCCTTTCTGGACCCTGAATGAAACTGTGAATCAGCTATATGGGTTACCCTAAAGAAAAACCAATAAAACTTTTATACTCCCCACCCTCTGCACATGTTCTCTTTGTGGCACAAAGTTTAGAGAGCATGTCCTAGTTGGTTTTTATTTGTTTTATCCTTCATGAAAACTAATGAGACAAAACTTCAATGGCAACAGACCAGGTTTATCTAACATTAGCTGGGGGGGAAAATGACCTAGGATCTTCAAGAAATCAAAAGACGACAGTGACTTTGGGACTTATGACTAGACAGATAATGGATATCCCAGCAGATTCTTCTTCTTCTTCTTCTTTTGTTGTTGTTGTTGTTTCCTGCTACTGTTTGGAAGGTTGGTCAAAAAATTTCTGTTGAAACTAGTTTTTGATGGAAAATAGGGTTTTAGGCAAAACAAATACTTTCAGAAAAGTGTCTTGCTTCCCACAGAAAATATTGGGGTGTGAGGGGGTTTGGGGGGGGGTTTCAGTTAATACAACAATGCACAAAAATTAAAACATTCAGTTCTAAAATGTTGCTGGGGTGCCTCATGGGAGTTGCAAGTTTGCAAGTCTAATGATCCCATTTTCTCCTGTGGAGGGACTTCATTTTTCATGATGCACTGTGGCCATGCCACTATCCCAAGGAACTGCCTCTCTGCACCAAGAGGGGAGACCATGGTGCATCATGAGAGATGTAGTCTGACTGGGAAGACTAGCCTATAACGGAGAACAGGAGTATGGAAACTGAACTACAACTTCCATAAGGCACTGCAGCAGCCATTTCCAAACTGAAATGTTTTGGATTTAGATTTTTTTTGCCAACATTTCCCATTTTCCAGCCAGCTCTATTAATATATAATTATTCAAATAGAATATATGGCAGGCAATACTTTCTAAAGTGTACCAGTATGTCTGCTAGCCCATTGTTAAGTATAACTTCCAGGGCTGGTTCTAGCATAGAGGCGACCTAGATGATCACCTAAGGCACCAAAAATTAGAGGACACCAAGGGCTCTGTTGGGGCTGCTCCACTCCCCGCCTGTGACCAGATCCCAATGGCGGGAAGTGGCCGATGGGGGACAGGACAAAATCCCTGCTATCCTAGGGCAACAAAAAGCCTTGGGCTGGTCCTAACATGACATTTTGACAGGAATAAAACTGAGGAGTTAGAGTCCAGCCCTTACCTCTGGGTTTTCAGGAGCAAAAGCCATGGCCTCTGAGTTTGTAGATTTTTGACTCATCTGGAAATTACCAATCTTTTATTTTGGAGGCACAGTTTAACCTCTTTATCCCCCTCCCCCCCTGCAGTCAGGCTTATTAAAATTTCATGATCAGAGAGATACAATAATTATGTATATAATTAATTTTACTGGATGCATTAAAATAGGCATTACTAGATACATAAAATATAGCTGAGGTAGGTGAAGGGAAGGAGTTTAGTAAGAAGTCTAAAATAAAAATACAGAATTATACTATCCTTCTACTCAAGTGCTAGAACTCTACAGTCACAGATCTTGGCAGAGTTCCTGAAGGCTTCAACTATAATATTCCGCCCATGGAAGCTATGTCATATAACCACTTATCTTGCACAGACACACCAAAATCATGAAGGGATTTGTGCAGGTGCGGAGCACTGTTCCCTCTAAGCTGTGTGCATGTGCGCACACACACAGGTCATGAAACCTGTGCACACAAAAACTAAAGTTCGCACAAAAAAAATTCAATAGCGCTAATATTGGTGCTCACAAAGAAATGTTTTTGCACACACAAAGCAATTGTTTGCGCACACAGTCTATGAGTAATTAGAGGGAACATTGGTGCAGAGGGGTATCAACCAGAGGAATTTGGTGAACCTGACACAAATGTTGTGGATAACCTAGAACTGCATTTTGCTCTCTCCCCAAAAAAGTTTTGATTGGGAAAATGTCACCCAGCTCCACCCAATAGTAATGCATGTCACAGGCAGGCCAGTGATAAAGTCAGGCATGGGTGGAATCCATGGCATGCGGTGTTAGCCTCTCTGAGATGGGCAAGCACTAGCCTTTAGCACAGATCTTGCTGTTTTCCAAAGCTGGCACTGAGAAATGCCATTACATGAGCTGCTACCCTATACCAGAAGGTAGGGTGCCACCTTGTGGGCAGTACTGTCACTGCAGAGCTGCATGTCTATTGTGTGCATCAGGGGTCTCAAACGCAAATCACCACAAGGGCTGCATAAGAACTAGTACAGGGCTGCATGAGGACTAGTACATTAGCCGGAGGGCTAGACCACTGAAAACTTTTCATACAACAACACTGCAAATATCAGTAACAATAGTGTCATTGCGGGCCGCAGGAAATAGCTTTAGGGGCTGCATGCAGCCTGTGGGCCATGTGTTTGAGACCCATGGCGTGCACCATAGAAATCTGTGTTTAGTGGGTGTGGTGCTCTGGGTAAGCACTCATGGTCGTTGCTACTGACCCCATGGTTAAAAGAAAGTCTAGAGGTCTATGTAGGTGCTAGAGAACTGTGTGGCATGCACTGGGCAGCATGGAGTGATGGGAAGTGGGGAGTTGGCTCGGTTGTTACGTATCGCATGGAAGAGGCAATTGGTGTCTCAGAGGTTGGTGGTTTGAGGGGCTCAAGGGGAAATACCCACAGTGCTGTTGCTGTGATTTTGGAGTAAGTGGAGGCCTCCCTTTCCCAGCTCTTCGATTACATCTCTGAATGCATCTCGGACTTCCTGGATAAACACCAGATGAAACACAAAAAACTGCCCCTGGGTTTCACATTCTCCTTCCCTGTGAGGCATGAAGATATTGACAAGGTGAGCCAGGGTGATGGGGGCAGGTGGGGGGGGGCAGGTTGGGTTATGCCAGGGGGCAAATCAGAGGAGAAGGGTGAGAGAGGCTGCAGGGAATAGTGAGGGAGCATGATCATGGGCAAATTAGAAGGGTCATCCTTGGTCATGACTGCAACTTCACACACAGAACAGCATCCAGGGTGCACAGGGCAGCCCTGATCCAGACACAGCAGATCCTT
Source organism: Podocnemis expansa (assembly GCA_007922195.1). NCBI lineage: Eukaryota > Metazoa > Chordata > Testudines > Podocnemididae > Podocnemis > Podocnemis expansa. Next base: position 55,000,242 of record ML681972.1, on the reverse strand, counting down.
TAAACATTCAGGCCCAGATCCACAAAGGTATTTAGGCATTTAAGTTTCTTCATAGGGCTCGTGTCTCTATTCAGAGGTGAGCATTGACTTATCCCCTGTCACATTCACACTTGCTGCTTTCTCTCTACACATGTGTGCTCCCTTGCACACTTGCACTAGATCTCACTCTTCAGACTCCAAACCTTACCAGCTTTAGGAGCAGGGATAGCTACACTGGAAATGCACTCACAGTAATGCCCCAGCTGCATCCATTGAGATCAGAGAACTAATTGCTGTGCTCTCTTGCTTTCTTTGCAGCACTTTAAGCTAACTCCCTTTTCTCCTTGCCCTGCAGGGGATCCTTCTGAACTGGACAAAGGGTTTCAAAGCATCAGGAGCTGAAGGGAACAACATTGTGGGGCTTTTGCGGGATGCTATCAAGCGACGAGGGGTGAGATGAAAATATAGTTTCTGCTGTCCATGCTAGCAAGTTTCCCCTGTGTCTTGTAACAGATGTACCCTCATGGGGTGAAACTGGGCTGGAGAGATCCTGGCTTGCCAGGAGCATTCCTGGCTGCCCAGTCCCAATCAGTGTCAAATGCTGGGGCTGCCTGGGTCATCTGGTAACTGGTTGTGCCCTTTTTTTTTCATGGGTTCTTCTCTGGGAAGCCTGGGGAATCATGACCTCTTCTTTGTACCCTCCTCTGTAGGATTTTGAGATGGACGTGGTTGCCATGGTCAATGACACAGTGGCAACGATGATTTCCTGCTACTATGAAGATCACCGGTGTGAGGTTGGCATGATAGTGGGTAAGACACCTGCCTGCCTGGGTGTTTCCCCTCATCCCAGAGTGCTTTGGACACAGCTCCTGCCAACATGAGCATTCCCTGCCTGCCCACGGGCATGTTTCCTGTCCTGGTTTTCATCTGCCCCAGTGGAATTCCTGCTGATCCACGCTTGAGGCTCTGTCTAGTCCTAAGGAAACAGTCTCCTGTTCCAGCCCCTTTGAGGGGAGTGGGTGATGCTATCAGGTGTGGACAGACCCAGAGCTATTCAGTTGATTTATTGTCAGGCTGTGTCATGTGTAATCTTTGGCAACACTCAGGACTGGAGGCAGGCTGGTTGAAGGGAAGCCCCACCTCTGAACTGCTCAGAGGGCATCTGTGTGGGTATTCAGAAGGGCACATTGTCAGCCCAGAGTACCCAGCTATGTTTCTTGGACACAGCTGCCTTTGAGACTCCCTTGAGGTTGTCCATGTTGCAATGCCAGCCAGGCATCAGGTTGACCATTGCTTGCCTGCTGGGATGATGGAATGGTTCTGTGCTGGTCTTAGTAGCTCTGGTGTTCTTAAGGACTCTGTTGACATTCATACCAGTTCCCTCCTTTCTTGCTTTGTTCCTCATGTGATGGTGTTGTCTTTTTCTTCAGTGGTACCAGGGCTGTTTCTGACTGACTGTTTCTTCTCTGGGTGAACACACTGACTGACTTTCAGTTGTCACTGACTGTCTGCAGGCATTCTGACCGCCAGCCTGTTGGGCTGGGCCATGAGTTGCTCATCTCCAAGGGTCACATGACTGCTTCTTTGGCATTTCTTCCAGTTGAATTGTTAAGCCTGCTATTGGCATAGGTTTGTATAACAGAGGTCTTGGGGAAGTAAAGTCCCTGCTTCTCTGTTTTAGGGAATCCACTCTCCTACTGGTATCTGTCTAAGCGCCAATAGGTTTAGATCTATTTATCTATCTTATGGTTTAATGCTTCCACCCATCACCATAATATCTGGGAACCTTTCACCTAAAATCAACGGTGACAGAAATGTCCCTTGTGGACTGGCTAAATATTGACTCCCATCATTATGCTTAGTTTTCTTGAGATTCTTCGCTCACAGCTGCCCTTTTGCTCTGGAGATATTGCAGCAAGAAAGCATTGTGTTTAAATGGGAGACCGCAGTCAACTCTGGCACTTCCACATCTAGAAACAGGGCTCAGGGCTGAATGATGGGAGCTCTTTGTGTTGCAAATTGTGATCTAGACCAGCAATAACCATCCTACTGACTGTATGTTAGATTCGATATTACTGTTAATTTAGTCAGCAGTTAAGTAGGACTATGTCTGCACTGCAAAGAAAAACCTCCTGCTGATTTCCAGGAGGGAGACAGGACAGATTTGAGGGAATTACTCATCATTGCCCTGCCCCACTGTGCAAGGGGGGGCTCTGGATGGAGAGTCTCTGGGTGGAGCAGGGAGGCAGCACTCCCTTGGAAGGACTCCGGAATGAAAAGACATAAGGGGGCTAGTGGGAAAGTCCATTAGAGTGGGAGAGAGGCTGAGGAAGGACCTAAAGTTGTGAATGAGGCCAAAAGCAAATGGGAAAAGTCACCATTACAGAGTCATAGAGTTTTAGGCCAGAAGGGACCACCAGATGAGCTAGTCCAGCAGTTCTCAACTTGTTTACCTTTGTGGGTCACATATGCAGCTTTCTGTGTTAGGTGAGTCACCAGGGCTGGTCCATCCATAGAGGCGGACTAGGCGGTCACCTAGGGCCCCACACAATAGGGGGCACCAAGGGCAGTCCCCAGAGGAAGGGCCGTCCTGGGGGTGGGACGAGAGGGGTGATCACCCTGGTCCCGCTGTTGCATGTGCCTCACGCTGTCCTCTGTATGGCCCTGAGGGTGTCACACGGGCTGCAGTTGCATGCCGATTGAACGTCAAGTGGCCCATGAGCCATGGGTTGAGAACTCTGCTGGTCTAGTCTGACCTGCTGTGTGTCACAGAGCACCCACCCCCCTCAGGGCCCGCACACTGACTGACCCCAACTCCCCAGTGTCACAGTTTGCAGGATGCTAGGCTGTGGTGTGCCACAGCCAGACGCTATTCATTGGGGGAATCCTTGACCCCAGCTGACAAACTGAGCGCTCTGGGGACCTGATTCAGTGCCTGCTTTTGCCCCATGTTCCTGCGGAGTGGCTCCAGGGAGCAGCACTGGTCCCATTAATGAGAGGGTCAGGCCTGTTGTGTTCCCTGTGAGATCATTGCTAGGCAGACACAGCAGGGGTGATTCCCTCTCCTAGAGGGAGGCAGTGATGTTGAGCTGCCTGCCTGGGAACACTGCAGAGGTCCTGATGTGGAAGCAGGGCCGTAACTACGACAGGGCGAAAGGGGCAAAGCCCCAGGCACCAACTGAAGAGGGCACCAGATCCTTCCTGGCCCTGAAGAGGAATGTGCCTTAAAAGCACGTTCCTCAGGGAGCCGGGGAAGGGAACCCCCGCCCGGTTCCGGCCACAGCGGAGAAAGGGAACTCCCAGCCAGCTCTGGCCATGCTGCCTGGCAAGCGCAGCCAGCACTGACTGGGAGGGTGCCTTTCCCTGCCTCCCGGCAAGTGCAGCCAGTGTCAGATGGGAGAGTGTCTTTCCCTGAAGGCACCCTCCTGCCTGGTGCTGGCTGCACTTGCCGAGTGGCAGGGATACGCATTCTCCCACCCAACATTGGCTGTGCTTGCCACACAGTGGGGAACCCCAGGAGTCCCTGCTGGGGTCTCCCTGATGCTGAGGCCGGACTGGGCCCTGGGGACAGGGGTAGGGGGCATGTCCAGGGCTGCTTGCCCCAGGCGCCAACTTTTCTAGTTACACCTCTGAGTGCAAGAGGCCTCATGCTTGAACAGTGCCCTTAGCCTCCTGGCAACCACTCCACCACCTGCTGGCTCATATTGAGAAACATGGGGAAAGCAGGGCTCTGTTAGAGATGCTGAGATACCATATGCATGGGAAGGTTGCGACTTTGTGGAACCTTAGCAGCCAAGGGCAGCCCAAGCTCTCTCCTGCAGCAGCCGGAAAGGGAGCCCACTGGGGCAGGTGGAGAAGCAAGGCCGTCTCCCTCTTGGGGTGCAGTAGTAGCTTTATATTTAGTATCATCAGTGACAGAGCCATCTGGGCCTTTCACATGACTGCCTTTTCCGCTCGCCCTGGTAAACAACACTTGCTCAACTCTGGCCTGTTTTTAAATGCACTAATAATAGAGACGAGCTCCACTCATCCAGGTGAGTTTAATACTCATGCTCCTTCCCAGCAGCCGCAAAACTCCACGCTGATTTCCATCCGATGCCTCCCCCAACTGGGTATGTCAGCACTGACATCACAATGGTGTGTCATAGATGTAGAGCCCAAGGCCAGAATAGAGCCTGGGGTCAGCTAGCACAGTGGTTTTTAAACCTAGGGTCGGGACCCAGTTCTGGGTCACAGACCCTCAGGCACTCGGTCATGGCACCCATGCCGCCACCATCAAAAGACTGGAATGCATTGCTCAAAGATGTTTTTGTTGAGTCCCAGCCATAAATAATGTCTTTCAACTGGGTCCCAAGAAAAACAGTTTGAAAACCACTGATTTAGTATGACCCCACAGGCCGTGGGACTTCCCTACAATCATTCCTCTTTGAACCAGGGCAGATCTTACAAAGAATTGTGAAATTTGGATTTCTAAATTGTCAGTGACAGAGAATCCACCAAGCTTAGGTAAACTGTTCCCCTGGTTATTTATCCTCACTGTTACACAGTACATTGGTGCCTTATTTCCTCTCTGCATTTGTATAGCTTCAATGTCCAATCATTAGATCAGGTTAGACTTTTCTCTGCTAGACTGAGGAGCCTGTTAAATATTTGTTGCCCATGTTGCTACTTACAGACTGTGATCAAGTCCCCCTTGTTCTTTGTTAAGCAAAATAGATGGAGCTCCTTGAAGCTCTCAACTGTCAGACAGGTTTTCTAATCCTTTAATCATTCCCATGGCTCTTCCATGACCTCTCTCCCATTTATTAACTTCCTTCCTGAATGCCAAAATCCTTGTGAATGCTAAAACTGGATACTGTGGTGGTCATATCTGTGCAGGATACAGAGGCCAATATGGATTAGCCAGTGCTGTGATGTCAATCCCTCCAGCAAGGACTTTCTGGCCTTACGTGTGACCTGGGGAAGGGGGACTTGCTTATAGGCCCAGTTTTCTAATGTGGATAAGGATTTGGTTTCTGTCATTCCCTTCCTCAAAGGTCAATAGGGAGTTCTGGGGTAATTGTAAATTGTAGCTATGCCCTCTAGTGACTGGCTTGTCAGATTGGCTCAAGAATGTATCACAAGTGGAACTGAGTGATCCACCTAACCCAGTCCCTGCCATGGGTCAGGCCCTGGCCATTGCTTGTATCTCAGTCTCTGCTGCTTTTGGCTGCAACACTTTTGTCTCCTGAGGAGTGAAACACTTTAGATGAACTGAAGTCATTCGGCTCACCTAGAGGTACAGGGTGAAATGTGATATGCAGGAGGTCAGACTAGATCAGCGGTAGGCAGGGGCATCTCTCACCCTGGGCACTCCAAGGCACGTGCCCTGAACCCCAGCGCCAGTGCCCCGGATCTCCTGCCCAATTGGTGTGGCGGCACCTGGCTCTGTCCCCAGCCAGGGGACAGGGCCTGCAGGCTGGTGGTGGGGCCTGCGGGCCAGGGGCATGGCCTGGGCCTGTTCCCCCGGTCCCTCCCCCAGCCAGCGACACCCCTGGCAGTAGGCAACCACCGGTATGTGTGCTGACAGTGGCATGAGAGCCCATTTGGAGCGGCACGTGGCACCCTCTGTAATGCCACTGAAATTGTGGCTCTTGCCACTAAAAGCCACTCTAGGTAGCTTCTTTCAGCGGTAGCTGGGGTGTGGAGGGTCCCATGTTCCAGGCACGGTGTTGAAAGAAGATGCCTGGAATGGTTTCTCTCTGTGGTGTGCAGCTGCCAAGCCACTCTGAGTAGCTTCTTTTCAACATGCCTGGCGAGCCCCACAAGAGGAGCTGCTCCAGGCAGCTTCTTTCCATGGCATCCCTGGGGACCCCTGTCCCCAGGAATGCTGTCAAGAGGAACCACTCCAGGCATCTTCTTTCCACGAGTTGTTCCTTTCTGCGGCATGCCAGGGAAGCGCCCCCCTCCCTGGCCCCTCAACCTCCAGCCATGGCTGCCAGCAAATTTTCAGACAGCTGCCATTTTTATTTCTGTGGAGGGAGCCACCAGCACTAGTTGATGGTCAAGGAAGAGGGGCTGGCACTAGATTATCTACTGGACCCCACTGGGCTTACACTATACAGTCAGGCACTAAGAACAGGGCATGAGGTTGCGCTGTGGGCCCATGCATGTGAAAGCCTGTGTTAAACCTCTTGGTCTATCCTTTGTAAACACAATGCCTGTGCCTTCTCTCCCAAACAGCCTGTGTCGTATGCACTCCTCCACCATCACTGGGCTCTTTGCCCAGGATGCGCCAGGGGTGTTGCCTCCCTGCTCACTGTCGTGAAACCAATTACCAGCTTGATGTCTTCCACCAGGTACCGGCTGCAATGCTTGCTACATGGAGGAGATGCAAAATGTGGAGCTGGTGGAGGGGGATGAGGGCCGGATGTGCGTGAACACTGAGTGGGGAGCCTTTGGTGCCTCAGGGGAGCTGGATGAGTTCCTACTGGAGTACGATCATGTGGTGGACGAGACCTCACTTAACCCCGGTCAGCAGCTGTAAGGAATATGACAGATAAAATCACTGTTTCTTGCTTTCCCTGGGCCTTGCTACCTCTCTGCTGCCAGCCCTGGCTCCTAACTCAGCAGTTTGTCTCCAATGCATTTGGCTTCGCTCTTGTTGTGGTACTGCAGCTTTAAATTCCCTGGCAGGAAAGTGAGCTGTCAGTAACAGAGTGGTTCTGGGAGCTCAAGTGGGTCTCTGGGTTTGGTGCCAGTGATAGTAGCCCCGTCACTGTGATGCTGTGGTAGAAAAGCAACAGGCTGACATGCTGCAGGTGTTCATTGCCCTGAAAAAGTGCAGTGTGCAGCAATGAGGGGAAGTGGTTGTTTTCCGGCAGCTCAGAGAAAACAGCTGCGATCACTGAGCAATTGATCTGGGCATGTGTTAAAACAGGCGAGAGCAATTTCCATTTGCCAACCCTATGGCCATCTCACACACACGCCCACGCGTGTCTAAATATGCACTCAAACACACACACTGACGCACCTTACATCTGTTGACACTTGCAAACACACACACACACCTCGGTGCACTCCCCCTCACTCACCCACTGTGATACACTCAATACTCTCGCTCATGGTGATACACTTAAAACATCTTGATACACTGCCCCAGACAGGGCACATACAAATGTCTTTCCTGACCCTGCCAAATGCACAGCACCTGGTGAAGACACACAAACTCCCATTCCACACACCAATGCACAAACAGCAGTTGACGCGCAGGACAAGTCTACACTAAAATCAAGTTGACCTAAGTTATCTCAACCTTCAGCCACCACAGTAATAAAACTGCTTTTGCATGTCCATGCAATGCTTCAGGTGATATGCTCTGAGCTAAGAGCACAGTAAGAGACTGGAAGTACGGGAGTGGGGGTCATGAAGTAGCTGATAGCTATTGCCCAAGGGGCATGGGCATCTGAATCAATTGCCTATTCATTTGCTTCTTAGCTCCCTCATCATAGTGGGCCCGATCCTGGCCCATGCTGTGGGACAAAGGGATCATAAATACTTTGCAGAGCAGGCTGCTAGCATTGCTGACCCTGTGTGTCACCTCTCTCGGCCCCCCAGAGCTCAGCAGGTACAAGGGCTGTCGTCCCTGATGGTTTAATAGTCCCTTTGCAAGCTGGTACAAGTTACAGCAGCCCTGAGGCAGCTCTGAATTGAAAATGGAGGGTTAGCTGGCCCCCAGCAGAGCCAGGGGTCATGGGATCACCAGGGAGGCTCAGAGTCATCTTCTCCCCCTGCTCCAGGGCATTGTTGAGACTAGCGCAGCAGAGGATTTGGCCAGCCAGTGTGTTTACAGGGTCAGCACTGAGGATGCTTGACAAGCCCTTGGTATGTATCTGTCCTGTCCTCCTTCACCTAGAGAATGACAGAAGGGGTGACTATAACCCTTGCCTGCTTTCTCTGCTGTGTCCCGGTGGCTGGGACCTGGTTCTAGTTCCCTCCGCACAGCCTACCCTAACTCCCGCTGCCAGCCCTGAAATGGGCCAATGCATTTACTTTTCTGCTTCACTGGAAGGACAGCTGTATCCTCCAGAGACCAGAGGGAACCAGGCAGCCCCATGCACCTGTCTCAGGCTCTCCTCCGGCCCTAACCATGATGATTTAATCTCCCTCCTGTGCAGGTTCTTGCATGTTTGGACCACTGTGGTACCTGGCAGCTCTTGAGGCTTGGTAGCACCTGTCCTAGAAGGCTCCTGAGCCAGCGTGCCAGGCTGGGAGATCTACATTATTGTATTTGCGCCTAGGAAGATTTTTTAACACTACATGGACTGAAAGCTGAGGAGTTCCTCTCCTGCCTGGGGGGGGGGGGGGGTGTGCATGAGGCCCATCCTGCTGAGGCTGGGAGTAACTGCTTTCCCTTTGGCAAAAAGCTAGTGGCACAAAGCTAGGGAGAAGCAAAATAGCACCTCTGCCCCACTGAGCTAGCTGTCACCATAGCAGCATCCCTTAGCCTGCTGGAGAAAAGGTATGGTGACATGAGGCAGTCCAAGTTCAGCATTGTTCAGCTGGTGTCGATCCCATTCTGCAAAGACAAATCTATAGGCCTAGGATCCCCCCTGGCTGTTAAAGGAGGCAAGAGAGCAGGGTCCAGCAGTTGTCTTGAATGGGTCAGCATGTGTGTGTGTCTGTCTGTGGAGCCTATCCTTGCCCCACTGACCAGTTGTGCTCTCCTCTCCCCGCTCAGCTACGAGAAGATGATCGGTGGGAAGTACATGGGTGAAATTGTGCGGCTGGTGCTGCTAAAACTGGTCAACGAAAATCTGCTCTTCCATGGCGAAGCGTCAGAGAAACTGAAAACCAGAGGCAGCTTTGAAACCCGTTTTGTCTCTCAGATTGAAAGGTATGGTCTATCCTCCCCAGGCACCTTATGCACAGCCAGGCCCATCCGCTGCAGTTAAGAGGTGCCTAATACAGCCCTGCAAGGGTGCTGACAGTAGATGGGCCCCCCACACAACTGTAATCCATCACACAGCCCCAGAGCAAAGCTGGGCTCCACAGTGTCCTTAGTGGCCATAGAGATGCAATATGTATAACAAATATTCCTTGCTGAGCTCCCAGCTGATGTGGAGGGGGTTTGTATCAGCCCTTTCCCTCCAATGCTGACACATGCGCACAGACACACACGCCTATGGCAGGTACCATCACACCTTGCACTCCACTGTTCACGCCCTGGCTGGACCACTGTATCAGGACTTGGGAGAGGTGAATTCTAGTCCTGACTCTGCCACCTGACTTTTGGCAAGTTCCTTGCCTTCTTTGTGCCTCAGTTTTCCCATTTATAAAATGGGCTAGTGGTGCTGCAATCCTTTGAGTTTTTTGGGTGAAAAAAGAGCTGGGGGCTATTATTACATGGAATGGGAAACTGTTTCCTAAGGTTGCACTTCTTTCTGGCAACTGGCAATTTGCTGGAGCAGAACTACAGGAAAAACAGAAGGGAAAAGGAGTGAATAGCATTGGTGGGAGCAAAGGCATAGATTTGTGAATTTCCAGGCCATAAGCAACCATTCTGATCCTCTGCTTTGACCTTCTGCCCAGAAAGACTGAACCAGAGATTCCTGTGGCTAGCCCAGAACTCCTGGTTGAGCTACACTACAGCTTGCCTCTTAGAAAGAGATGTCTAGTGTTGACTGAGTAACTCCAAGCAAGAGGTCACCGCCACACACCTCTGGATAAATTGTTCCAGTGGTTAATTACCCTAAAAAAAGGGCATCTTATTTTTAATCTGAATTTGCCTAGCTTCATGTTCCCATCAGCGGATCCCATTCTTCAATTTCTGGCAAGATTAAAGATTCATCTGCGATCTCTGGCAGGTGGTGATCAAGCCACCTCTCAACCTGCTCTGGAATAAACAGAATAGCTTCCTAAATCTCACTGTGTGAAGCAGACTTTCCAGATCTCAGATGGTTCTTGTGGGTCTTACCAAAACCACCTACATCTCCCAGCCTGGAGCCTGCATGTCTCTGAGACAGTGGTGTGCAATGTTCCCATGGAGCAAGCCAGCATCATCCAGTGGGAGGGAGTTAAGCATGTGGAGACTAGGAAGGGGGTGGAGTCTCACAGGCTTTAGTAAAGCAGGTTTACGAGAGTGAGGTTTTACACACCTAGGAACATCTCATCTCCTGTATCTAACACTGGCCAGCACCATCTGCTTCCAGGGCTGGGTGGGACACCCCTCCCCCCCAAGAGCACTTCGAGGGTACCCTGATCTCTGACCCATCCCATTTCTGTATTGCATCCATGTGTTGCTTTTACAAGGAGCTGTCCTGCTGCTCTAGTTCAAGGAGTCAGCAATCTGAAATGTAGTCCCTTCTGGTGTGGAACTGGATTGCAAATGAGCAGAATGCTTTCAGAAGGGGTAAACAAGTATTCTCTCCTGGGCCACCAAAGCCAGCTTCATCCAACAACTGACCAGGCCTTAGGAGCCTGCTAGCTCTCTGCAACCTTCCGCTTGCTTTTCTCTGTCCAGCTGCCCCCTCTGACGCAGCTGTGCTGGGTCTACCTCTCATTCAGCAGTCCTTAGCATAAGGCTGTTGATGTGCTTTCATTCTCTGTCCCAGTGACACCAGTGACTGGAAACAGACCTACAACATCCTGACATCCTTTGAGTTGCTGCCCACAGCCATGGACTGTGACATTGTGCGGATGGCATGCGAGAGCGTCTCCACACGGGCAGCACAGCTATGCTCAGCTGGGCTGGCTGGCGTGATCAACCGCATGCGGGCGAGCCGGTGTGAGGAGAGGCTAAAGATCACAGTGGGCGTCGATGGCTCTGTCTACAAGCTCCACCCCAGGTGAGGTTACACATGGCAGAAGGAAGGTGAAATGGCACTAACATCAGACTCCCCGGCTCCAGCTCTGCCTCTCAGCCTTATACCGACCCTGTCACAGCCTCTGTGCTGGTCTGCATTAGACTGACAGGTTCACAGACAGGAAAAAAGGGCACCATTTGGGGTATGATTTAGCTCAGTGGTTCCAAATCCGTTTCAGTAACACAGCATACGTCAACAAGACAAACAATTCCATAGCACACCCACTTTTTCAGCTGAGTGATTACTCGGAAACATCATATTTACTTAAATTTACTGTGGTTGCAGTCTTACTAGTGTGGTTTGCAACATAGTGCATGCAACAAGCTAAAGGATCAAATGTACTAATGTTTCAAACCACCGGAAAAAAAACCACATCATCTCAATTTTGCCCTTTGGCCACCTGCATTTAGAATGTTCAGGTTTTAGAATCAAAAGACTGATACCTCACTTTTAATTTGATGATTAATTTTCATGAGTTTTATGAGTTGTAATTTTGGTTGGATAGAATATTGTTCAAGATGAAACAGGTTTTTTTTACATTGAGTTTCATTGCCTTGGTTCAAAACTTAGTGACGCACTTAGACAGTTCTCATGGCACACCGGTTGAAAACCATTGATTTAGTTCTCCATCAGCTAGCATCACCATGACCTGGGCCACTAGAGAGAATTCTTCCTTATCATGGGAAATGACATCTTTGTTAGTGTAATGAACATAGTCTGAGCTTGTCAATGAGAGGGAGTACTGAGGGCTGCTGGCCCTGGGACTGCCATGCCTGGCAAGCTGCCTTCCAGTGTGCAGCACTCATATGCTGCTGTCACTCTCTGGCCAGCTGTCTAGGTGATGGTGGGCTATTGGGAAAGTGGGGCTGTACCTCAGCTTCCTGGCCATAGAGTGGCCACCAAGATCTGGGACCTCTAGAGGTGCGCAGGGAGTTGGGGGGTGGAGAGAAGGGAAGAAAATCAGAAATCTGAAAAAAGCAGCATCTAAAAAAGGAACAGCCAGTTTGGCAAGGAGCTGGAATTCCTTGAAAGGGCATGGCCCAGCCGTTCCATCAGCTGTCAGCCACTCCTAAACACAGCTGTCAGGGGCCAGCTGGAGAACCAGCTTGCTTATCTTTGCTGGTTTTCTGTGAGAAACTTGCCCATTAGGCCTGAGCGGGGTGCTGGGTGCCTGTGCTACAACTTCCCATGGCATTTTCTGAACCCATTGCTAGAACTGAAAAGTGATCAGTGCAAGCCCCCAAGAGTTCCCAAAGGCTGAGGGAACTGGGGAGCCCCAAAGGTCACAGCATGTGGTTCTCTTGGGCCCTTTTGGAGATGCAAACTGCAGAGTTGTGGATGCCTAGAGAGTGCCTTCTGGCTCAGCCCAGCACCATGTTCAGCAGTTCCTTAGACCTGTTGCTTCCCAGGGCAGCACCCAGCACAAGGAAACCCCACACCTGTAGCCATCATCACAGCCTGTATCTGCCTTTATATGACCTCCGGCACCACAGGGGCAGGGCTGTGCCCATTGCACAGATGGGGGTGTTGAGGCAGAGAGAAAGTCTGGAGGAGCAAGGCCTACAACCCAGGTCAGGCCTGATGGGTGTTCAATAAAATCCTAATCAGACTGGGGCCAGTGGTTTGGAAGCACAGAAATGCAAGCTGGCTCCTGGGTGGATGGATCTTCCTGCTGATTCAGTCAGCAAGTGCAGCTGACAAGTGGAGATGTGGCTCTGCCAGCAGTTTCTCTCTATGCTCAGCAGAGCTACTGTACCTAACTCTCACCTTTCCTTCTCTCTCCAGCTTTAAAGACCGGTTCCATGCAACCGTCAGACAGCTGACGCCTGGCTGCGACATCACTTTCCTCCAGTCGGAGGAAGGCAGCGGCAGGGGTGCTGCCCTGATCTCAGCAGTAGCGTGCAAAATGGCATGCATGATCGGCCGGTGAGCGGGAGCATTGGCCAAAGGACCACAGAAGGAGCAGCTTCGGCTGGGATGTGGCTCCATGTTGAGTTCTTTAGAGTGTGCACGCCCAGGAGCAGAAACAACAATTGAAGGGGTGGAGCCACCCCTGGCCCCACCCACCTGTGTCCCACCTGTCTGAGCCACCGTGTGTGCCAATTGCACTCTGTCCCCTTGCTGTTCCTCAAGCCTCTTTGCTGCTACAAGGCCGGGCTCTTGATCCACGCAATAAATAGGTTCACAGGGAGATCTAGTCCTGGGACTGACTAGGGGGTGGGGGTGGGCAGAGGTGGGGGGAATTCCTCTGACCCTTTTCTTCTGATTGGCTCAGGAAGAAAACCAGACAGGCATGGCCAAACTGCTTCCAATCAGTGCAAACTGTGGTCAAGCATTAACGTTTCTCTCAGCCAATCAGGTGCATGGACATCAGGATGTGTCAAGAGCAAGTGACTGCCCTGATTGATGGCAGGATGGCATGTGTTTGTGGGAAGGCTGGATAGGCTGAGTGCCCAGGCTAGGTGCCTCTGATCACTGGGGGAGGCAGTGCCAGAGCATCTGGGATGAGACTGGTCTCTGCACTTGTCAGAGGCCCTGGTGTCACTGGGAGGATTTTGTTTCCCCTCCTCGCCTTTCCTCTCTCTCCAGATCTTGCTGCCAAACAGGGATAAAAGTGATCGCTCTTGCAACATAGTCACCACCTGGGATCCCTCCCCCTATGCTCTGGGACACATCCCAATCTGAGGAGAGCTCCCCAGCCTAGCCCTTTCCATACTCAGGGCTACCCGGGAATTCAACTCTTGGGCTCACCTTCCTCCTTGTACACACACTTCATCCTGCCCTTAAGCCAGGGCAGGATGCTTCTGCTCACACTTGTCTGGCAGCTGGAGGTGAGGCCTTACCACTGGATTGCCCTGCTGATAAATGAGAGGGCAGATGCAGGGAGAGCCTGCTACACCACTAGCCCTGACCACTTCTAAGGCTCAGCATCTAGGTCCTTCCTTTATCTGGGTGCAAGGGCAAAGATTTTAATTCCACCTTTGAACCTGTTTCCAGCCCGGCCTTCCACACCCCACCACACTGCTGTCACCTCCTTTCCCACAAAACCCCAGAGCTCTCCTAAGGAGAGATCTGCATTGAAGTACATCTTGCTGCTTGCGCTGTCTTTCTATCCTCATGCCATTTTTGCAGAGGGAATAGAAATGAAGGAAATTGGAGCAAACTGCAGAGCAAATACTGTTCTCCCTGGGGAACCATAGCTAAGCACCTTTCTGTGGGGCCATCAATGTTCCCTGTGGCCTACCCTACCTCCCAGGAGGACTCTGGGTAAAGGCAGAGCAGAGGGCCCAGCAGCCAGTTATGGCTGAATGTTCTGTGTTGGTCCAAGGTCTGTCCTCCATCTCTCTTTGTCAACCAGCTTTGAACTGTTCAGGTCCTCCTCAGGGTAAAGCTGGTAAGCCTATACCTCTCCTTAGCAGGACCAGTGCTGCTGTTTGTGAGCCAGAGACATTGTCACACCCACACTGCCATGCCACACCCACCACCAGTGCACATGCAGCACATGTATCCACAACATGTCGACACCTAGGCATACAAAGCCAGAGACTACCAGGTGCACACTATTTACACACTCACCGTCTTAGAGGCCATGCGTTGTCTTCAGCTCATCAGAGAAGCATTGTGCATACACATACCAGGTCATACATTCACATGAATCTCAGGTGTGTACACAGGTGCATGTACTGTCCTTGTATACCCAATCTACCTGCAGTATGCCTCAGCTGGACATACAGGGCTTCCATTCATTTTATATGTACATAAGAATAAAATCATTCAGATGCTCTGGGCATGACAATTTTGCAGATCTGAAATTCACCCCAGCGTATTAGCCTGTTTGATGTTAAAATAATTCCCCATCCACCCCCTAGCAATGGCATCCGGCCCACATCGGACCTAGAGCTGTGTGTGGGACATGTACTGCTGGGTTAAAGTCCCCCTTGCTCAGTCAAAACACAACATAATAGAAAATGTTCATACAGCCTTTGTAAGTAGCAGTCTACCCCACTGTAGGAGTCCTAGGGGTATTAGAGTGGAAGTGCTGTCTGTGGTAGATAATGTACACGAATAAGTTTCCTAATGCCAGAACTGGTTATTTAGGAGCCAGCTGGAGGACACAAGCCAGGCCTGGAACAGGCCAGCAGATGCCCTCTGATCCCCAGCTCTTCAGAAGCTCCTGTCCCTTTTGGGGCTTTTTACAGCATCTCCCTGATACTGCCTGCACCCTCTCCCCAAGCTGTGAGAGATAGTTTGCTTTCAGCGCTATCCATATTTCCCATGCAGCCTGCTTGTTTCCGACAGCAACAACGGGATAATATTTTGTAATCTGGGAACACGAGCTTCCGTTATCCAGCCCATTAGCATGGGTCAAAAAAGTCTCTCAATTCGAATCAGACCCAATTTATTTTGTTTCCAAGTTCTCCTGAAAAAAATTTCAAATGATGATTTTTCATTTGGAATGGTGGGCAGAAAAAGGTGGCAAAGAAATGTGACTTGGCTCCAAAGTGGGATTTACCCTTTGATTATTCTAAAAGTGAGATGTTTTCAAAATTCTGGGTGTTTGTTGTTCTCTTTTCGCCTCCTTTTGTGGTGCTGAGAGACCATTCATAGATCTCAAAGTCAGGAACAGACTGCTGTGATCAGCTGGTCTGACGTCTTGTATAATATAGGCCAGAGAATGTCCCAAGATAATTTTAAGAGTTAAGAATTTAGAATCTTCATGTTAAAGTTCTGTAATAGAGAATCCACCACAACCCTGAGTAAATTTTTCCAATGGTTAATAACCCTCCCTGTTAAAAAGACACACCATAGTCTCAATCTGAATTTGTCTAGCATTGACTTTCAGCCATCAGATTGTGTTAGATCTTTCTTTGCTAGATTGAAGAGCCCATTATTAAATAGTTGTTCCCCATGTAGTTTCTTGTAGACTGTGATCGTCACCTTTTATTCTTCTCCTTCTTAAACTCAATAGATTGAGGTCCTTGAATCTCTCACTATCAGGCAGGTTTTTTAATTAATTGTTCATGCTAAGGACTGTTCTCTGAACCCTCTTAAATTTACCAACATCCTTACATTGTAGATGCCAGAATTGGACACATTATTCCAGAAGTGGCTGCACCAGCGGCAACTACAGAAACAAAAAACATCTCCATTGCCGTGGGGATTATGCATCCAAAAAATCACATTCACCCTCTTGGCTACATTACAACAACATCACACTGGGACTTCAGGTTCAGATGATAATCTATCATGACTGCCTCCAAGACCCTTTTCAGCATTACTGCTCTGCAGGATATAGTCTCCCATCCTGTGATTATTGCCTCAATTCTTTGTTCTTAATTGTGCACATTTACATTTAGCCATTATGACAATGCATATTGTTTGCTTGCAGCCAGCTTTCCACATGATCCACATAGCTCTGTATCAGTGACGTGTCCTCTTCATTATTTACCACTTCCCCCATTTTGGGGTCAACTGCAAACTTTATCCGTGATGATTTTGTTTTCTTCCAAGTCATTAATAAAAAAGTTAAATAGCGCAGGGCCAAGAACCAGTCTTTCCAAGGCCCCACTAGAAACACACTTGTTTGATAATAATTCCTCGTTTACAATTAAATTTTGAGATCTGCCAGGTAACCAGCTTTTGATCCCTTTAAATGTGTGCCCGATTAATTCAATATTGTTCTAGTTTTGTAATCAAAATGTCATGCAATACCAAGTCAAATGCCTTACAGTAGCCTTAAGCATGTGACTTCACCCTTAGTGCCTGTATCAACCAAACTTGTAATCACATCAAAAAAGCTTTTGTGACTGGGATTTTAGTGTGGAGTCTTTTGTTTTGTGTTACCCACTTTTCTGCATGTCAACTTTCCAGTGCTTGGAAAAGTCTCAGGTGGTCTGAAAAAAGAGATGGGGGGAAAGAGGTGGTTTTGTCAATCTGGGAGCTACAGCTTTGATAAATTGATCCTGGTAAAGGGACTGATACTGATTTGAGCTGAACAGAAAAATCTTCCAGCCCCCTTGGGAAGCGGACAGAGGTCCTGCCCCCCTCGCTCCCAGCTTCCCTGTGCTTGGGGACAGATGACACTGTCAGGAACCATGGCCATAAGACCTTTCCGGGATGACCGTCTTTATCTGGATTGCTAGCCCTTCAGCTGCTGGCCTGAGAAAGGGAGTGCCCCTCTCTCCTCACTGCCTGCATTGGCCTGGAGATGTCTGATCTCCCAGCTTAAAGCGGTGGGGGAAGTGGGTAAAATCCCAGGCAACTCCCCTAAGGCCTTACTTAGCTGCTCTCTGATGGCCCTGATGCCTCTTCTGCTGCTGTCCACTGGAGAGACAAAGTTAGAGTTGTCACCTTTGACCAGCAAGGCTTGGACATCAAGCCAGAGTTCAGTGGAACTGAACTGGAGCTGGTGTCTGGTTCTGACCCATCAGCACAGCACTCAGGCCAGGGAAAGGAAAGTCTGATGCTTCAGGTGCAAGGACTGGGGATGAGCCCTTTCTTCATCACACCATCGTAGCTCCAGCCAGCAGCAGCAAGGTGGCTTTTGAGCTAGATGGTGAAAGGGACTTAGACCCAGGGGAGTTGGGGGGGTGATGGATACCAGATAAGGGGATGTATTTCAGACATGATGTTAATGTGACTGCCCTTCTGCCATCCTTGGATGGCTTTTCTAGAGGAAAAAAAACAACAAGCAGTTGTGTGGCACTTTAAGACTAACAGATTTATTTTTTGCATGAGCTTTCGTGGGAGAAGATCCCACTTCCTCAGATGCTTTGAAGATGGGTGAACTTACAGAAAGGAATGAAACTAAATGCAAGGGGGTGTAAAACATAGGATCAGGTCATAAAGTAACAGCAAATCAGAGCAGTTTACAGGCTTAAAGAATGGGAAGCCTGAAGTCAAATTACCCTTTGTAACGTGAAAAGAACCCATAATCTCGATTGAGTCCTGCTTTCACAGAATTTAGCTTGCATATTTTTCTAGAGGAAACATCTTGTAAGGCTTGACAAAGTCAAGCAGGATCCCAGCTAGGGCTGCAGGCTGAATGTCCCTGGAGCTGTGGGTGCAAAGGATAAACTTCACTCCAAGTCCACACCTGGAGGCTGTGGGGGAAAAACTGGTCCAGGTTCTCAACCTGGAAAGAGAAACCACGAATCCTCCCCAAAGATAAAGGCCCATTCCCAGCTGAGACTTGAATAAGCAGAGAATGAGGTGTGGTTCAGAGTTTATTATTCAGCTGAATAATAACAGGAACTGCATCAGAGGGAAGCAAAAAGAAGCTAGCCTCTCAGAGCAAGCCCCCCAGTATAGGGGTTACAGGTCATATATACCTTCTAACATGCAAAATACATTATACATAATGCAACAAGGTACATCATGCCTAAAATCCCTACATGGTGTTACTACTCTTAATATGCAGGTTACACAATTAGATTATATTTAATAGGCAGCATATAGTTAATTTTAAAAGGGATAGCCGTGTTAGTCTAGTCCAGTGAAAAAACAAGGAGTTGTGTGGCACTTTAAGACTAACAGATTTATTTTTTGCATGAGCTTTCGTGGGAGAAGATCCCACTTCCTCAGATGCTTTGAATATAGTTAGCCCGCCACTGTTGTTGTTTACAGCTTATTTGGGTAACAGTTACTGTCCTTGACCAATGAGAGTGGCCAGACTCCTGTGACCCCCCTCAGCTACCTACCCCCCCCCCCGGTCAACCTGTTTACCAGACTAGGTTGATGGCTTCCCACCAGGGTCCAGACAGGAGGGATTGTCTTATAATCTACCTTTGTGGCTCACCTTTTATTTACATAAACAGTCTACCCTCTTATCTAAGTCACTAGCTCCCCTGACTTAATATACCTTCTGTAATTAATGTTGTCTTAGCAAACACAGTGCCTCCCACACAGAGCTTCCAGACCAAACTGACTCCATCTTGTAATTTCCTTTACAAGGCAGAGCCATTGAAGATGATGGAATGTGGGGAGAAAGTCAAAGGCTGTGATGATCTGCCTCCTTGATTCTCTTCCGCTTAGCTGGGAAGGGCCCTGGGCACAAGTTTTCCTTACTCTGGCCTGCAGTGTCCCCTGACATACTTTCCACCAATGGCAAAGGTGGAGTAATTATGCTGATGGGAGAGTGTGACAGAGAGCCTCATGGGAATTGTGCTCTGGTCCTCTCTTCTCCTTATGGATCAGGAATCTCCCATGGTGGAATCTGGCCCAGTCCTCCTGGGTCTCCACACACCTACCCTCTTCTTGGCACAGCCAGACAGGATGAAAGCCATGCTGGGGCTCTCCTCACAGTGAACTCATCTTCATCTGGTCCTGAAGGATTTAGCACTCCTGCTCTGTCAGGGACTCCCCCTGTGGGAGTCCCCCTCAGGGGGTTCTAGGGAGTCCCTCCATGCCCCCAATGAGCCATGCACCCCCACTTCCACACTCAGAGTGATACAAGGCAGTATGGAAATCAGGACGGCTCAGTAGGTCTCAGGATCACAGTATAGGAAAGTTTTGCTAGCAGACTGATTAGCAGCTATAGCAGTGACCATGGGGAGGCCCCTTTTTTTCAGGTCTTCCTTTCCACTGTCACCCTCCTGGGGACTGTCGTCTTCTCCCACAGCCACCCTCCAACCAAAGTCCTAGCCTCTCCCAGTCCTTTATCTCTGTAAGCGGTTGCAGCACTCAACCCACCTGGAGGGTACCTCCTGGTGGTGTTTCTGGGGAATTTTATTCAAGTGGTCCCCTCCAGGTCATCTGTGCTCCACCTCTTGACATGCTGACTCTACCCCCCAAGTCCAGTCACACAACCTTAGTCCTCTGGCTAAGCCCTACAATCCACCCCTTCTGGGGCACTGGCTACTAAAACAGCCTATGGCCTCCCTCTCTCTTGCCATGGCCACTAAAACAGTTAATGGCCAACAAACCTGTGCCACTCCTGGCATGCTGGTGGAGCATGGTGCAGCCTGGGCCCACCCATTTCTCCTGGACTGTTCCTCCAGCCACTGCCACAGGCTGCTCCCCTGGGATCCTCAGCCCAGGTCAGCTCCAAGGGCTGATCCCACTCAGCATTCACCAGGATGCTGGCTCCCTCAGCCAGCCTGCCAGGAGGAGCACCTTCCCCCTCCAGCTCCTACAGCAGACTGCCCTCCACTAGCTCTGTTACTCTCCTTCTTATACCAGCAGTCCCTGATTGGCTGCTGCCCTACACACCCCTTTTAACCCCTGGTATACCATAGCAGAACCACTGCACTGCTACAGTCTACTTCCCAGGCTGTGTCCATCTCCCTGATTTTCACCTGCCCCAATCTGTACAACTGCTTGGGGCAGAGGCAGAGTCCTGGCTGGGTCTGCCTGTGGAAAGCCCATCCACCCTTTAGTGCAGTGGTTTTCAAACCACGGTTGGGACCCCGTACTGGGTCACAGAGCCTCCGGTACTGGGTCGGGGCATCCCCTGCTGCTGCCACCACCGAAAGACTGGATTGCATTGCTCAAAGATGGAATTGCTGGGTTGTGGGCATAATTTTCTTTTCACTGGGTCCTGAGGGAAGAAAGTTTGAAAACCACTGCTCTAGGGGTCACTGCAATAATTACCCACTTGGGTCCCACCGCATACATGAGTGACTTACATGGGGAAACTGAGGCACACACCTAGCACACAGAGGAAATCTCAGAAGTATCCCCACTTCATCACAGAGTGCTCTTTGTTAGCAGTGTCTCCACCAGACATGGGGCCTCAGCACTGCTGTAGCGCTTTTAGTGTCAACCTGCCTACAGGCACTATTTGCCCTGCTTTGCTTTCCTGGTTTAAGACAATTAATTTGACTCCATAGAGTCTTTTATTAAGTGCTCTTTAGAGCTGAAATCACTGCTAATCAGGCCTGCTGGGGATCCTGCCCCCCCCCCCGCACTCAGGGGTTAAAGTAAGCCAGAACTCAGCAAAACAGCACTCTGGGGCCCACTATTTTTAGGGGCTCAGCATTCCAGGGCCCCTAAAAATACAAAATTGAACCAAAACACTGCACCCCTAAAAATAGCAGGCCCTAGAACACCATTCCAGCAGGGGTGGGAGCTTTCCTCAGGCTGGGAGATTTTAAATCTCCCACCCTGAGCCTGCTCTGACTGAGCATGCCCACAGCCTCTGCTCCAATGGCCAGGTAAGGGGCGCTGGGGTGGGCCTGGGCTGAAGGAGGAGTGGGATCTGGAAGTGCAGGGCCAAGACTGCTCTGGTTCCACACTGCAGGCCCTGGGACGGCAAGGGGGGCTGGGGCTGGAGCTGGCAGAGTAGCAGGGCAGACTCTCTCCCACCGGGCTGGCCCCAGTCAGGGTGCCCCAGCTCCCCATGGCCGTAAAGGGCTGCTGGGTAGGTGAGCGGCCCAGTTTCCCCTTTGCACATAGCCCCAGCTCCCCAGCTCCAACCCTTCTCTGCTCCACCTCCTGCCCCTGCTCCCCTTCAGCACCCCCACCTCCTGCCTGTGCCCCCACCTCCTGCCACCACCCACCTCTTCTCTGCCCCCATCTCCTACCCCTGCCCCTTCACCACCACATCTCCTGCTCTTGCCCCTACCTCCTGCCATCATCCATCCCTTTTCTGCCCCCCTCTCCTGCTGCCATCCACCCCTTCTCCTGCCCCCCTTCACCACCCTAACACCTGCCTCCCATGCTCCCTTTCACTGCCTCCGTCTCCTGCCCCTGCCCCCAGCCACCCCTTCAACACCCCCACCTCCTGCCTCTGCTCCATTCTTCCACATCCCATGCCCTCATCCTTCCTGGGCTGGGGCCCGCACATTTGAGAAGGGCGCCCACACAATATGGGAAGGGAGCCCACCAAATTATACTTTAACCACTGCCTGCACTAGCAGTGAGGGTCTCCCACAGATAACTGAAATCACTGAGAGATGGGTGCTCTTCAAGAGACTGAGTCACAGAGGACAAAGTGGCAGGTGGCAGCAGAGGATGATGGCGCAGGGCCATCAGCAGTGGAGGGAACACTGGCATGACAAAAAGTGGCCATCAGAGCCAGCAGCCTCCAGAAGCAGGAGTGGCTGGAGGAAAGAGCAAGATGCCTCCCCCCCCACCATATACACCCGAGGGTGGAAGGTGAACACCTCTGAGTGAGTTATGGTGGAGTGAGAAGGGAGGGGTCCACAAAGAGAACATTGTTTGTTGGATTATATTTTAATGACTGTTCCAGAATGTGAGATTTGTGACTGGGAAACTCATAAAGGTGCATTTCCTAGGAGGCTAAGATTTTAAAAATGCATTATTTGCCAAGGCCATTATCTCACATCATTGTTATCTCAAGAGGTCAGTATGTTAGGGAACTGCTGTACTAAACATTTATATCATTATATTGTAATTAAATTTTAAATAAGAATGGCCATATCAGGTCAGACCAGTAGTCCCTCTAGCCACTAGGCCACCCAGACTCCCTGGACCTTCTGTTTACTTTTCTGGGTTCTTGTCAGTGTCCCATGGAACATGGCAAGGGAAAGGAAGCATGGCCCAGTCAACTGGCGCTGCAAAGTGGGTTTCAAACATTGTGTTTTGCTGGCAAGTTTGAATTGGGTTTATTCTGATTGGGCGCCAATCTGAATTTTGTGCCATTGGAGAAATCCTGAGCTGTGACCAGTGTGAAGCCCCCCCCCCCCCCCCAGCTGTTCTGGAGGGCCCATCCTGCTGGAATGTGTCCGTCTTCCAGCCCTTATCATGCTGGCCAGCTCGACACCGGGACTGCCAAGTTTGGTGCTCTCCTGCAGGTCTGCTCCTAATTTAGCAGCCGAGAAGATAAGCAGTGATATATAACGGGGCCCAGCCACCCCTTTGCTGCAGAGCGGACACAGCAAGATGGTGAGTACCCCCACCCCCCCCCCCCTGCCCCCCCAACCCTCACTGGCACCAGTTTTCAGCACCTGGAGGGGCCTGTTCTGAGTGGGAACTGGCAAACCCAGTCCCCACAGCTCCCACTCAGAACAGCTCCAGCCCACCACACCCTGGGGGCTGGGCAGCATTGTGGCCCATGCTATACACACTAGGAGCAGTCCTGTGGCAGCTAGCAGGGCACTGACTCAGGGAACTGGCCCAAGCTGTGCCAAAGCCTCACTGGTGCCCCCCCCAACCCCATTACTGCCATCAGATCCCAACGCCCCACTGCCTACTCCAGCCCAAAACTTTCATCCCTTGTGGGGAACATGCAGGCAAAGAAAGCTTGGAAGGGAAGACCTCAGCATTCCTGAGATTACGGGGACCCCACCCCACCTGGCCTCTCCAGTCTTTGTCCAAACCCTAAATTGTACCCCACTAGCAGACGAAATTCCCCCCCACCCTGTGCCAGCGCGAACCCTTCCTGTGAAGACTCCCTCCTTCCCCTCTCCCAGGCTGGTGACCCCTCCCTGCCCCTTTGCCCTTGAGAGGTAACAGCAGTTTGAAGGGGCAAGGGAGCTGTCCCCGGTTTAAAACCATTTGCCTATTTGAAGTACTCTGGCCCCAGGCCCTGGAGAGGGAGGCCACCTTCATGCCAGTTTGGGACTCCCTTTTTCCCATATCTGCCTGTTGGTATGGGGTGTTGGGCTCCTTGCTGCATATGGCTCCTTATTGATCAACTCTACTGGGCCTGGAAGCATTTCCTGGACTCTGATTGGCTTTTTCTCCTGCAGGCAAGCAGGAAAGCTGGGACACGAAGCAAAGCTGCTGCCAAGCGTGCCCAGAGGGGTTCCTCCAATGTCTTCTCCATGTTTGAGCAGTCTCAGATCCAGGAGTTCAAGGAGGTAAGGGTGCTTTAAAAATCATTAGACATTGGATTCTTTGGGTTCATGTCACAGCACACACACAAAAAACTTGAAGCCAAGTCCCCATGCAGGAAGGTTGCAGTGTAACATGACTTTACAGCTAAACATCCAGACTTTCAGCACAGAAGACCCAAAACCAGGGAGAGAGAAAGCAAGCTGCTCCCTGTGGCAGTGCTGCCCAACCCACCCTGCCTTGCTCTCGTCTAGACAAACTGATTGCACAAGACCCAAATTGCTAGCTACCCAGGGCCTGTCAGCAGGACCAGGACTCCCATCCTCTTAGAGTTTAACCTGAAAGCTTGTACTTTTCACAGTTTGTGATACACCACAGTTTTCATGGAGTGGCTGCTTTCTGAGCCTCTTGTGGTCATCTTTTCTAGCTCTTCTCCCCAGCTGAGATGTCCTTGTTTGGCACCAAAGCTGAGATTCTTCCCAAATCACCTGACTCCAGGAGCTGGAGCTGGAAGGGGGAAAAACCAAATATTGTTACGCTGGCCAGAGCCATAACTAAAAAATCCATCGCCCCTTACAATAGCTGGTGACTCAAGCGATCAGCAGGGAATGCACCCTTTAATGGAACAGCTCAGTGGAACCACTCCAGTGTGCCTGGAGCAAAGCCCCACTCGCCCTGCCATAGTTACAGCTCTGACACCAGCAAATCAGCCACACTGGAGCTGCAGGGAATAATATGGCCTAAAGCACTCAGCCTTGGCAAGCAGGACTGGAGCTCCCCACTCCCACTACAGCAAGGTTAGAGAGGGGAAGGTCCCAGCTGGCGGGAGATGCTGCTGCCCTGACCCTAGAGAGTGAGGGGGCTGGTGCTGAGGGCTGCAATCAGCTTCTTCTTCTGCTCCCAGGCTTTCAGCTGCATTGACCAGAACCGTGATGGCATTATCACTAAATCTGACCTGAAGGAAACCTACTCCCAGCTCGGTGAGTGAGCATCTGCCCCCTCCCCGCAGTGCACCCTGACCAGGGGTCAGCACCAAAGCTGCTCCTACTAATTATTGTCATGAAATACCAGGCCTCAGCAAACCCCCCCTCAGCCTGAATCTCATGGCAAGCTGCAAACAGACTACAGTGGTGCTCTGTCTATCTCTCTCTCATTCCATCCCCAGACTATCTATCTATCTATCTTGCATTCACCCCAGACTGGGGTCAGGCCTTTGTGTACAGGATGCACTGATTTGATGAGACCATTTAGTCACTAAATTTTAGTGAATGCTCTTATTTTCCATTTGCAATCCTTACGTAACTTAAGCTCACAGTGGATAAAACTGTGATTAGGTGCCTGGAGCTGACCCATGCCAGCTGACTCAGGGTTTGAGCTAAGGAACTTGTTAACTGGAGCATAGACATTCAGGCTGCACACCTCATGGAGTCCCAGGGCAATTAATTAGCCCCTTAGCCCGAGCCAGCTAGGTTTCTAACTGTGGCATAGCTATACCCACGGAGGCCTAGGGTTGCAGAGAGACTGGACCCTTTCAGTAGAAATGGGCAAATTCTCCTGTTGCCCAAGCAGCCACCTCTCAGTGTAGCCTGAAAGAAGGCAGCTGATGCCTGAAACCAAGCGTGATAAGGTGAGGAAGGAGGACGGGGTAGAGGGAGCTGGTTGGTCCATGCCCCAGTTGGATCCAGGAGCTAGCAGAGGAATGAGTTGGTACGTAAGTAGAAAGAGCCAATGAATGAGGACCAGCAGATGCCAGAGAACCCTACGGAGTGGCTGCCATATGGGTGACCTCGCAGTAAAGGCGAAGCCTGGGCAGATTGAGCCCAAGATGAGATACCGATTCTGGAAGAGCTCAGTAGGAGACAGACCCCCAGCTGTTGTGGTGGAAGAGTTGTGATGGGCCCAGTGGGTGGACTAGGGCTGCAGGGTCTGGGGAACAACGTGCCTAGTTCTCAGGCAAGTGCCCCACAGGGGTCCTGGCCTAAGGATATGGGAATATGTGTTGCTTTGTGGTTTGCAGACTGCGTGGTTGCCAGAGGATGCATGAATAGTTATAAGTGATGTCCAGAGGCAAGGCTTTTAGACTGAATGGGCCATGCTTCCTTGCCACTGCAGCTGAGACAGCTGCTGATGGGAGTGTGGTAGAAAAGACAGGGAACTTGAGGGAACATGGGGAAACTGAGTTGATTGCTTGAGGGTGTCATGGCAGGGGACAGCCCTGTGACAGGTTCACAATAAAGGATCTGGCTGGGAGCAGCACCCACTGTAGATGTGATTATTTCAGCAAACTACATCTCCTGGAAGAGCTTGTTTGGCTTTGATTCCAGTGTCCTGCTTTAGCTAGATCAGCAAAGAGCACCTGGAATAAGCCTGGTTTAAACTTGTTTTGCAGTGCTGGAAAGCAGTGGAGGTTCTCTGCTATCATGATTTCTTGTGGCAGTGAGTTCCTCAGTTCCACATGGAACAAAGCTGGGCCTGGTTTCTCGCTCAGAATGAAAAGGATACAAAATTCAACAATCTGGACCCCAGCAGCATTGTCCAAGTCTCCCCTTGGTAGCTCCTTGTATCACTGTGGCATCTAGGACCTGAGTTGGGGGCCGTGTGGCACTGGGCACTGCACCAGTGGAAAAAAGGAGCTGAGTTTTCAGTGTATTTGAAGCAAAATTGGGAGACTCCTGCGTTAACATGAAGGCAAAGCTTCTCTCTGCTTCCTTGGGAAAGCGGTAGGGGCAGCGCCAGTCGCACTCCTCTGTGTTGCCAACGGATCACTTACTCCCCCAGAGCATGGGCCATCCCTGCAATCTGAGGAAAAGAGGAGCCCCAAAGCAGGGGAATGGCAGGTGTCTCACATCTACCACAGACCCATCAGGTGGACGTGTCTATAGGTAATGCACCTATGAATGGGATCCTGAGCAACCCTGCACCACCAGGAGTGTCTCTAATAAAACTTGCCTTCCATGTTACAAATCAGTGGAGAAAGCCAGCTGCTAGCTCGAAAAATACCGCCCCCGCCAACACACACACAGCCAGAGCAGCCTGCTTATCAGCAGGACGCTGATTAAATAGCTGGCATCTCCTGATTTCCTCCCTGTGCGTCATTGCTGATAAGGCCACCTCTACTTGCCAGAGGGAGTGTGAAGCACCTGGCTTCTGGGTTCATCCCAATGCCCTGCTGCTGGGCTGAGGCCCAGCTCAGAAGGGGAGCAGAGCAGCATGAGGAGCAGGTCACAGAGGGGTTCAGCTCAGACCCAGCCCTGACCCATGGCGCTTTTCTAAAAGGCTGTTGAGGGGTTGAGCATAAAGGGAAGCTACAGAGATGGCATTCTCCATGGACGCTCCCAAAGATACCAGCTTATAGAGGCTGACTGAATTTAGGGGGCCTCCATCATGTTGGGCCCTGTGCTGAACCCACCCCAGATCAGAGGGACCCATCATGCCAGGCCCCACACTAACTCTGACCCAGATCGGGAGGACAACCCATTGTACCAGACCCACAGATTGGTGGGGCTCCATGGGGTGATCAAACAGTGCTCCTAGCAGGGAGCAGGATCAAGGAAGGGACCTCCCAACACATCCTCGGGAAGATGGTCTCTCACCCAGCCTACCCTTCTCCCCAGGGAAAATGAACGTGAAGGATGAGGAACTGGACGAGATGCTGAAGGAGGGGAAGGGCCCCATCAACTTCACTGTCTTTCTAGCACTCTTTGGGGAGAAACTGAATGGTGAGTGGGCCAAAGTGCCTCTTTCCAGCACTGTGGGGGGGCCATCTGAACCTGGCTTCCAGGTACCTCTGAGATGTCCCAGGCCCCAGCACCAGAATGTCCAAGCACCCCTCCGAGTGGTTTTATCCTCACCTGCCCCCATGGGGCCGGATGAGACTACCACTCCCATGTGCCAGGTGAGGAAACACAAGCATAGAGCAACTGGGTGGCTTGCCCCACATCTGCCCTCCCGAGCCCCAGCCTAACTCTCAGACCCCTGGAGCATTCTTGCTGCACCCAGTTCTTCTTTCCACTCACGCTTGGGGTCATACCAACATCCTGGGTGCTGCACAGAGATGGCCTAAGCACTCTGTTGGGCCCAGTGCAGTCCCCCCCCTCCCCACACACCAGTTAGTGCTCCCTCTAACCCTCATCTTCAAAAGCCTGGGGGGAGAGAGTACCTGTGCAACAAGGATCCCAATTCTGGACTGTCCCATGCCAAAGTGGAAAGGAGTTAGACCTTGAACTCAGGCCTCCCCTGCCCTCACCCACAAATCTAACCACAGGCCTGGCCTTCCTCTCTCAGCAACATGGAAGGCAGCCAAACAGGACAGACTCCCCAGTGGCAGATCTTTGAGTTGGGGGCTCCAAGTGGACACTGAAGGTCCCATGGCTGGGCCAGAGGAGGGGGATTTCTGCAATAGTTTTGCCAGCATGGTTGGCTCCCCAAGCCCAGGCTCCAGGCGCAGGCTGGGGAAGAAGGATGCTGGAAACACCTCTGTTCCCTGATCTGCTGCCTCCCACCACCCCTTAACTCGGCTTTTCTCTGCTGGGCTCTTCAGATCCCAGCTCCCTCCCAGCAATGGCCCTGGGGGAACCTGCTGCCTTCTGAGACATAGCTTTGGGGACTGCACAGCAGTCAGGGTGTAGGTTCCCAGCATCTCTGAGGAGAGAAGCAGCATCATGCCCAAGCCCCAAGAAGAAATGGGGGGTGGGGACATCACTCTGCCTTTCATCCTTCTAACCTGACCCCCAACCCCTCTCCAGGCACAGACCCAGAGGAATCTATCCTCAATGCTTTCAAACTCTTCGACCCCAACGGAACTGGCCACGTCAACAAGGATGAGTAAGTCAATGCAACCCAGGCTGGAGGGGGTGGAGCTCACAGGCTTGGGGGATGGGAGAGGGGCCCCATTAACACCCTTGGGTCCTATGGCCTGGGGTCTCAGACAAGCCGTGTCCCCAGCTCTGCTTGACTTCAATGTGAGCAGGGCAGATGCCTAAGTGTTTGAAAGCTTGTGGCCATCAGAGGCCTCCCTGTTAATGTCAACACCAAGATTCAGGAACAGAAGGTGGTGGAAGAGCAGGGGAGAGCAGCCTCCTGTCTGTCCTTGGCTAGTACCCTGGGCACTCAGTGATGTGAGCACAAACGCAAGGCTCCACATTCTCATTTATGCTCCGTTCTGTTTGCAGATTTAAGCATCTGCTGCTGACCCAGGCTGACAAGTTCACCCCAGAGGAGGTAAGGCAGCCACCACCTGTGCCACGAAAGCTGCTGTCCCAGGATCTCCCCCTGCCTTTAGCCCCACTGCCCCATTCCAGTTTCTGGTTGGTAGGATCTCTCTCACCCTTCACCATTCCCTTTGCCCTAACTCCCCCAGCTCAGACTGTGTTGTAGATCAGAGATCATTGGAAGGAGAGTCCCAGCTACTCCCTGCCCAGCCAGAGGGTTCCTTGGGCCTGGCACCCTGTATTGTGCTTGCAAACACAGGCATCAAAGGCAGCAGAAAATCTAGTAGTCAGAGGCCAGGACTCCTGGCTCCCTTTCCTGATTGCTGTGGACCACGAGCCAGCCACTCCCCTAGCCTGCAGGGCACGCCAAGCTCCAATGTGGTGCTAGAGCCACGCAGAGCATCAGCAACAGGGGGGACCTTCAAAACTAATCTTTCCCCAGTGGGAGATTTGCTGGCTGCTTTACTGAGCACCAGTATCTTGGCCATTCATATCTACCTGCACCCCATCATGTCCAGGGCACCGGGTCAGAGGATCATCCTTGCTTTACAAATGGGGAAGCTGAAGCACAGAGCAGGGAAGTGGACTTGCCCCAGATACCACAGCAACTCCCTGACAGGGTCAGGAAAAGAATCCAGTACTCCTGCCACAATCCCTTGCTCGGCAGCATCTGAGGAGAGTACAAAAGAGAGGAGAGCACCTGGAGGCTATCCCCCCTGTCCAGGACTGACCCAGTCCACTAAGAATGAACACACACAGGGACCTAGGCATGCTCATTGCTGGTCTCCCTACATGCCCCTCAGGCCCCACCCTCTCTCTCTCTTGCCCAGGTGGAGCAGATGTTCGCACTGACACCCATTGACGTGGCTGGAAACATTGATTATAAATCCCTCTGTTACATCATCACCCACGGTGACGAGAAAGAAGACTGATGTGGGAGGCAGCAGTTGGTACATGCCCCCCATGCCTAGTGCTATTGAAATAAAAGGCCAAGTTGATCAGACAAGACAGCCCCTGTCTGTAAGTTCTGCGCAATTAGGGCAGGAAACCTTGGCTGTGACCAAGGGTTACTAAGGGCTTAAGTCAAAGGCACAAGGGCTAGTAGGTGACCAGGATGCAAAAGATCTCTCAGGGGCATGTAGTCCATTGTGCCCTGTGAGGAGTAGTGAACAGAGAAGGACCCAAGTCCCATGGAGTCACTGTCCCACACTGGAGACAAGGGGGACAGAAGGTGCTGTCACTACCCCCCATTCTCCCCTCCCTTGTCTCCTAACCAGCAGCAGATGACATGGTTTAAAGGCAACTCTGCTTTGCTTGTGGCCCACTTTCCCCTCCTGTGTTCACTCTTCCTAAGGCAGGTCTTTTTCTCACCCCCTCATCCCTCACCTGCTCCCAGCTCTATCTGAACACAGTAGGGAAGGAGCTGCAGCCAAGCCCACGCTAGGAACAGAGCCGTAATGCTCTGTTTGAGTGCCCAGGATACATTCCAGTCAGAATACACCCCTTCCAATTAACAGCACTTTGGAAGAGGCACTGCAAAACACACCTTTTAATAGAGCAGCTCTAGTGAGCTGCTCCAGCAGGCCCCAGGAAAAGCCCCATTCACTCCACCCTATTTACAGCTCTGCCTTGGATCAGGAGAACAGGAAGGAAAGGCAGATACTGGACCAGAGAAATGTAGGGTCATAGAGGGGACAGACATTTCCCAGGAGGCAGCTGTAGTTACATAGATTTCCCACCTACCCACCTTTCCTTCCCTGTTGGCACATCAAACCAGAGGGAGTTGCCCAAAGCACTTTATTCATTAGGAAGCCAAAAGCCATGGGAAAAGATAGGCCAGTGTCCTGGCTCGTGCAAGTAGGCCTGGCACCGCAGGCTCCCTCAAGCCATGCTTGGCTCGGTATCCAGCCCATGATAGCCAGCAAAGGAGGCACAATACACCAGGGCCAAGCTGATGACTGGAATCTGGCAAAGCCCACACTTGCCTTCAGGTCATCTGCTCCAGAGGTCTTGGGGGTGGAGAGAACAGAGGGGTCAGTTAGCCTGTGACCTTCACCTGCTTTCTGCCTTCATACTTCCAACATAGACCCACTATCTCCTTCACAGTCCAACTGCCCCAGCACAAAAGGGGCTCATCCTCTGCTGGTCTGCCCCCAGCTGCCCACACTATCCCTCAGGTGGTTTGTGCTCCTGGTCCCCTGCTATGCCCAGTCCCTCCAGAGGAGGGTGGAGCCAGTGCCATTCAGCAGAAGTTGTGGCAGCTCCTTTTTAAGCTTTGACAGTCACTTCTGTGTCAGTCACACTCTCTGGACAAAGGAGCAAAAGGGGTGCCAGGAACACCACAGCCCTGAAAAGGCAGGGCTGGGTCAGGCAGAAGCTGTGGGTTGAGGGAACCCCAGCTGCTGCTAGGGCTTCCAGTGCAGGCTCTGCCCCAGTGCCATGTTCAGGGCATGGTGCTATGGGTCACACCTGAGCAGCATTGGGCCCCACTCCCCATCTCACTCTCCTAGCTCAGGGATCTGCTGTGGGGTTTCATCTACCCAGCTGGTCCTATGTGATGCTCCATTCATCTGGCTCTGGGCCTTGTGGGGAAGAGAGGGGGACACAGCAGCAGCAGCAGCAGCAGCGAGAAGCTTTGGGGAATAGCCACACAGGCTGAGGGCATCAGTTCTGGAGCTCTGGAAGGAGAGAAAAAGCTGTGGTGGGATGTGTCAGGGAATAATGGAAGAACAATTGAGGGATGATCTCTGGAGATGGGTGCAGAGTGGGGTGAGCTCTGCGAGGGGCAATTCTTGGGACAGGAGCGATCATAGGTCTGGGAGTGTGATTTTTCTCAGATAACCCCTGAGAAAGATGGGCTGAAGTTCCCTGCGAGGGCTGATCCCTGGTCTGGCGCTCTCACCTGGGGGTGGCTTGGAGCCTTTGCACATCTTGATTTGGGTGCAGATCTCTCGGGCATCCTCATTGTTCTGCAGCGCCTCAGAGATCTGATCTTTGTACTTTTTCACCAATGATTTGCATATTCGGCCCACAAGCTTGCCCATAGCTTTGCACACAGAGTTCAGAGCATTCTCAATGTCATCCTGTGGTGAGAGCCCAGATATGTGAGCCCATTCCTCTCCCATAATCTCCCCATAAGCCAGCCTCCGAGCCCATCCCCATCACTCCCTCTCCTCTGCCCCCCATCTTTCCCTCCTCACCCCACCATTCCTCACTCCCCTAAACCCTGCTCAAGCAGTACCAGATGGCTTACCTCACTGGGGTCATCACCAATCATTGACTTAATCTTGTCTATAATCTTGGTGCACATGGTGCACTTCTTCTTAGGGGCTGGAGCCTTATCTTCCTCCAGCTGATCCCACTGTTACAGACAGAACAGAGAAGCCCTGTAGTGCTGCTGCAAAACCTGCACCTCATGGTGTCGGGGACCAGGGCAGCGTTAAACAGGAGGACATCTAGCCTGAGGCAGAAGAGGGATTCTCAGAGGGCTGGGCATTTCAGTGTTAATTCCTCTGATTAGGGGCTCTATCCACCAGTCATTATCTATCTTGAGCACTTGGCTAGCCCCCCTTATTAATTGCTGTTATTGATCATATTGCCATTAGCACCCTGGAGGCTGGTTAGGGAGCAGGACCTTGTGTCAGGTGTTGCACAGACACAGAACAGAATGACACCACCCTTCCCCAAAGAGCTGATGATTGCTGAGTGCCTCACTTCAGCATAACAAATGAGTCCTGTGGCACTTAAAGACTAACAAGTTTATTTATTGCATGAGCTTTTGTGGGAGAAAATCCCACTTCATCAGAAGCTTTGAAGATAGGGGAACTTACAGAATGGGAGGAAATAAATACATGGAAGTGTAAGTCATGGGATCAGTTGAAACCAAAAAAGCAAATCAAAGCAGTTAAGACTCAAACACTGGGAACAGCATATAGAGAAAGATGAGGAAAATCACTTGTAATGAAAAAAAATCTAATATCCTTATTTAGCCCTGAAGAAACAGTCAAATTTGCAAATGAATTCCAATTCTGCAGTTTCTCTTTGAAGTCTTGAGCTCTTCTTTGTTTCTCTGAACACAGCAATTAGCAAATAAATTTGTCTTTAAGTGCCACAAGACTTTTTCTTTCCCCCCTGAACTAGACTCACACAGCTGCCCCTGTGGAACTTCACTTCAGCATGTTTGTTAAAGCTGTTCAGAAGGCTCCCCTGGAAAATGTTTTGGGGTTTTATCAATAGGATGCTGGGTTTTCAAATCAGGGAAATGCTTCACAAAAAAATACTACTTCCCTCAGGAATTTCCAATTACTCAGCCACAACTGATGCTCCTAAAAGACATGATTAGGGGCATAGGCTCCCAACCTCCCCCTCTCAGGTACAGAGCCAGATCTCCCCACAACGAGTCTGGCACTGCTGCAGGCTTCCCACTCCTTCCCCTGTCCCATGGGCACCCAACCCTCTTCTCCCCACACACCCAGCAGGATACTTACCTTTGCTGGACCAGGGAGTAGCTGCCAGACACCAAACTGCAGCATTTACACTTCATGCCTTTCTCCACCCTGGGCCAAGTGCCTGGGAGCACAGCAGGGCAGGATATTTTAAAAGGCCCTGTTAGCCCAAGCTCCCAGGCATGGCTCAAGGCACTCTCTGACACATTCAGAGCCCAAGCCCAGCATGCCAAGGCTCAACAACACCTCAGGCTACTACAGTGCCACAGAGACATTGTAGTTCGGCTAGCTCATGCTTCCAGCTAAACATCATCTCCCATGATGTACTGCAGCTGGGCCCTGTAGTGGATCATGGGAGATGTAGTCCAGCCAGTTTCTAGAGGCACATAGGCACATGAACTACAACTCCCATGAGGCATCATGGCAGCATTTCCAAAACAGAATGAGTTTTTTATATTTTTGCTGAAAAATTAACCTTTAAATTTATCCTTTCAATCCCTGTCAGGAGGCAAGGCTATGTTAGAGTTCCCATTGTACAGATGAGGAAAGTGAGGAACAGATAGGATAAGTGACCTACTCTGGGTTACCCAGAGCGTCTGTGGCAGGGGGATGATGGGCCTCACCACTGGCCCACCCTTCCTCACTGACACACCTGAAGTTTTGTCTATCTGAGGAGTATGACCTGGGTGAGGAAGTAGGGACCAAGGGTTGGAGCTGCCACCAGTTCCCTTCCCCTCGCTACTTGGATGGGAAAGGGACACAGGCCAGAAATGGGGGAGGAGAGCACGCCCTGGCTTGAGCACTCACCAGAGTAAAGTCATCCCAGAAGTTCCTGCAGTACTGCTCTCGCCGACATTGCACAGCCGTTGCAGTGTCCTGGCACCAGAATTCAGGTCCTTGCAAACATTGCTCAGGAACCAAACCTTGGCTGGCCAATGCTGCCAAACAAAGAGATGAGTGGGAGGCATGCAGAGCCCTAACATCCTCTAGCTGGGCATGGCACTTCCCCAAGAGAATGCAAGGTTCCCAATCTCTATCTGGGGTGCAACGGTTTAGTAGCCCCACAGCTGGTTGTTCAGTGTTTCTCCAATTTAGCCCAGTAACTCTTGACCACACTTGATAATAACACTTTTCTCATGAAGTTTGAATTTGTCTTACTGAGACAGGACTGGCCACACCTTGCCTGTGGGATGTCTCAAGATATAAAGAAACACTACAAGCACCAACTAAAGAGGGTTACACTGGACAAGAAGCTGGATGTGAGTCAGCAGTGTGCCCCTATTGCCAAGAAGGCTAACGGCATATTGGGCTGCATTACTTGGAGCATTGCCAGCAGCTGGAGGGGCATGATTATTCCCCTCTATTCAGCACTGGGGAGGCCACATTTAGAATATTGTGTCCAGTTTTGAGGCGTCTGCTACAGGAAGGAAGTGGACAAACTTGAGCGAGTCCAGCAATGAAAATGATTAAGAGGCTGGAGCACATGGCATGAGGAGAGACTAAGGGAACTAGGCTTGTTCAGTCTTCAGAAGAGAAGAGTGAGGGGGTTTTGATAGCAGCCTGCATCCAGGGAGGATGGAGTTAGGCTGTTCTCAGTGACAGTAGATGATGGAACTAGGAGCAATGGTCTCAAGTTGCAGTGGGGGAGGTCTAGGTTAGATATTAGGAAAAACTTTTTCCCTGGGAAGGTGGTAAAGCACTGGAATGGGTACCTAAGGAGGTGTTAGCATCTCCATTCTTAGAGGTTTTTAAGGCCCAGCTTGACAAAACCCTGGCTAGGATGATTTAGTTGGGGTTGGTCCTGCTTTAAGCAGGGAGTTGGACTAGATGCCTCCTGAGGTCCTTCCAACCCTCATCTTCTAGGAGTCTATGAGGTTTCCTCGGTGTACAGAACCAGCATCTTGCTAGGTGTGATGGTGGTGACTCTGGTGGGGTTACACCAGAGTGGTTCTACCCTGATGGGTCATACTTGCCTTTGAATTAAAGTGCCAGGAAAAAAAAATGGACCTTTTTTAATAGATTCCAGCCAGAAGAGCTAATTGGATTTGCTGCTGTCCTGAGTGTTTTACAATCCTCAGGAGGAACATTCTGAAATTATTATTAATTTGAATGACCAGGACCCCTCCACACCAGGCAATGCACAAATGCAGAGCAAAAAGACTGATGCTGCCCAAAGAGCTGATGACCTAAATAAACCTGATCTAGCTGCACTGAAATATTTGGGAGCATTGTTCATCCAAGCAAGGGAATTGCCAGATCAGAACAGAATGAGGGCTCACCCTGCCCAAGATCCCGTCTCTGATAATACCCAAGAGCTGAAGATGGTCCTAGGAAGAGGCAGGGAAATCCAAAGCATAACATCACCTGACTTCTCTTCCTGCACAATTTTGTTGAGGTGCTCAGTGGAGTCTCCCAGCTCAGGGAGCCATGCAGTCAATCCTGAGTGTGCAATAATCCTGAGTCAGGCCCCCAAAATCATAAGATTTCAAAATTAATATAGCAGGGTTCTTTTATTGGCTTGCTAGTGCTAGGCTGTTTTGGGGTCCAAGTGTGTCTCTTCTGCCTCGAGGGCAAAGAAACTCTCCCTTTTTTTCTTACATGGAGGCTGAGATGTTGAGCCTGATGCCAGTTGCTGGGATGCTAACAAAACTAGCAGTTGACCCAGATCAGATTGCAAGTTTCAGCATTACAGGGCACAGCCTGTCATAGGCGGCGCATCCCAGTACTTCAGGGGTGAATTGTTGGGACTGGCCCAAGGCTTGCTCGCCTGTTTTTGCCCCTTCCCATCTCTCTGGTTCAGAAGCAGATGCTGCTTCACTCTGAAACCCCTCTTACGAACGTAAGAATGGCCACACTGGGTCAGACCAATGGTTCATCTAGCCCAATGTCCTATCTTCTAACAGTGGCCAATGCCAGCTGCCACAGAGGGAATGAAGGGACATGGCAATGGATGCTGGAGGGATGGGAAGGAAGCCAAACCTTCCCTTGCTTCTTACCTGTGGCCACAGCGAGGAGCAATTGGAGGGCGAGTATTAAAGCCATTGGAGTCCGATGACAAATGCAACAGCCAGCACTCTAACGATGGCTTTTATCACCCAAGCCAAGGAGGTGCAGGGGTCTGGCTGGGCCAGTCAGAGCTTCTGAAAGCCAGAGAGACCTAAAAAAGTAGTGTTGAGGTCTTGTGGTCGTCTCTCCCTCCCTGCACCCCTGCTCTTCCTTCCTCCTACGCCCCTGGCTGTCTGCAGAGATGTAGTCATCACAGAAACTAACAAGAGGCAACAACCCCTTGTCAGACTCTGCTCTGGGAGTGGGGGGTCAGTCTTCTCTCCCACTGCTTCTCCAGGGGGCTCCTGGCACCCCATTCTTGGAGCCCCTGGTATCCTCCCCCTGGCCCTAGAATGATACTTAGCACCTGCTCCCATTTCCATTGGGCCCAGACCCCAAATGTCAGGTTGTTTCATAGTGGCTGGGTGGGGCCATGACTGACCCAGGTAATTCATGGTTTGGGGTAATTCCATGTTCCCAGACTCCCCTCCCCACCCTCCTCCTTGCATCTACTGTCTTCTCTGCATCGGCAGGGGTGGTTGGCCAGCCCCTGCAGAGACCACAGTTCAGTCAAAGGCTGCTGGGAACAATTGAAGAAGCAGCGGTGGTTTCCAACCCAGGCCTCTATCTGTCCGCCCATAGGTGAGGGGCTGCTTCCGTTCTCAGACAGCAGAGCCACAGGGGTTTGTTTTTGCTCATTCCCAGCAGCTTTGGTCCCAGCCAGTGTCACTGCTGTAGACTCAGATCGACACACTGCGGCATGGGGCTGGAAGAGTACACCAGGGGTTACATCAGGAACAACCAAATCAGCCAGAATGCTTTACCGACAAAGGCCAGGCCTAGCTCAGAGCTCTGGGGCAGCTACTGGCTGCTTGTGGTCATGATGAAAATTGAGCTGTAGTGAGTCAACCAGTTTCCAAGCTGTAATGGAACTTTACCCCTCCAATCTGTGGCTGCTTAATTCCCCCTCACTAGTTACTTTGCCAAAAAGTCACAGAACATAGAAATGGTCAGACTGGATCAAATTTAGGTCTCAGAACAGTAGCCTTGCCATGACTAGCACCAGATGCTGTAGAGGAAGGGGAAAGAAGCCTGAGGTAGCCTGACCTCCACACAGGTCTCACCTAAGCATGGGGTTTAATATCTCCACCACCTCCAAGCCCCACCCTCCATCCCTGAAGCACAAGTTTTAATTAGCTTTTAACATGAACTCCAGATATTCTGGCTGTCCAGATAAATGTCCCATCCCTTTTTCAACCTTGCAAAATACTTAGCATCCTATGACAGTGAGTTTCACAGTCTAACTCTGCATTGTGCAAAACACCGTTTCCTTTTATCAGGTTCTTGCATCATCATATCATCAAATGCCCCCTTGTTCTTGTGTTACACAGCAGGGAGAACCAATGCTTCCAGGCTCTGGCAATTATTACAAGCAGAGGTACCTCTAGTAGCTAGATACCTCCCATTATAAGACCCAGTTTTCAGATGCCTGCAACTTTGCCAGTTTTCACCCTTTCGGGCTGAAATTTTCCAAGATGGGGTGCCTGCCACAGGCTGAATTGGTGGGCGTGGGGAGTGTCAAAAAATAGTTCAGCTGTTTCTGCAAAGGAGGAAAGTTAAAAACCTACTAGTGGCTAGCACCTCTGCTTAATATGCAGAAGGTCCTGGGTTCAAGTGCCAGGGGGTTGGACTTGATGATCTCACAAGGTCCCTTCCAACCCTATGATTCTATTCTATTCTATTTATGTCCCATCTAAAATCCTGCTGTGAGCTGTTTCTTGGAGAAGCCCTAGATTCTACCTTCTTTGGAGCAGGGCCTTGAAATCAAATGGTGAAGACACCTTCATGTCATGATATGCCTTGTGCTGCCCTCTAGAAAACTTGCCCAAGTTTGACCAAGCTGCAAGGCTTTGAAAAGTTGCAGTTTGCACATGCTCCCTAGAGACCTAGTAAAGTTTGGGAAGTTGGCTAGATTTTACTCAGCAAGCTTCATTCCCTCACAGCATCTACTTGCAAGCGCCAGCCCCACAGAGTGACAGAGCATGTTCTAGTGCAAGGCTGGACTGGCTGAGACAAACTCTTCATGCTACTGCTGCTCCAGAAATTGGAGCAGAGAGATGAGGCAAAAGGGATCAATGATGCTGGAGATCACAATGGTGCCTTCCTCCGTATTTGCATGATGGTCAAGGATGCAACCCCCTGTTCTGGGTGTCCCTTAGCCTCTGAGTGCAGGGACAACAGGGGATGGATCACTGGATGATTGTCCTGTTCTGCTCCTTCCCTTTGAAGCATCGGATGCTGTCAGAAGACAGAAATATTGGGCTAGCTGGACCATTGCTCTGACCCTGGCTGATTTTTCTTATGTCACGTGACTAAACACAGAGCTATCCCTAGGGGGGTGCGGGGCCCTGGACAAATCACCCTCTGCAGAGCCCTCACTTAGCCCCTTGGCACTGGGGGCATTGGGCCAGCCAGCCCAGGAGAGGGGCAGGCCCCTCCGCCGGCCGTCCTATGCTAGGGACTGGGAGAGCCAGCCAAAATGGCAGCCTGGTTCAGCGCTGCTGGTCCTGTCCCCCCTGCACGTGCGCTGCTTTCTGCTCTGCGCTGGAGCAGTGGGAAGGAGGCAGGAGGCAGCACAGCCAGGGCAAGGAGTAGTGATATGGGCCTTGTGCTGCCTCCCGCCTCCTCCTCGCTACTCCAGCACAGAGCCAAGAGCAGCACATGTGGGGGGGTGGGAGCGGACCAGCAGCGCTGAACCGGGCCACCACTTTTGGCCCCCTCACCCTGTCCCCATCATGGGAGGGGCAGCAGAGCAGGCCTCATGGGGCCCCCCAAAGCACAGGACCCTGGACAGCCGCTCCGCTTGCCCTACCCTAGAGACGGCCCTGACTAAACATCTGGGTTTGCAGTTTGCAAAACAAAAAGAAAAGGGGTTTATGTGTAATTTTTTAAAAGCCTAGGAAATTACACACAAAATGCTCCTTCTGTTACAAGAACATTGTTCAGACTGTACAGTAAAACACTGAGAAGTTAGGAAATGCCAGAATGAAAGGTGTCTGTGCAACCATAGCACCTCCGTTGTGATAAAACCTTCCCTTATATCATCACATACTTTGTACTTTTTTTTTTTTTGGCACTAAGGGCCTGTGGTGGAGTGTATGAACCCTCACACCGGATGAGAAGTGTTAGTTAGATCCCAAGACCCCCATCTTGGTACCCCTGGGAGGCAGGTCAGGCTCAGGGAGAAGTTAAGTCAGATAACCAAGAGAGAGGTGGGCTGGAGTCCCTGAAAAGAGCCGGGTGAAGGGAGACCATACAATAGACTAAACAGACTAGGTGGAAGTTATTTCATTTGGATTTTTGTCTGGGTTAAGTTTTGCTGAGAAAAGCCTTGTGAGTTGCTGCTTTGGAAGAAGGGTGAGGCTGAAGGGGAGAATGGTCATGGTGAAAGATGTTTTGTTGATTACACCACATTACTGGACTTCTCTTGTTTGGCACAGTGACAGCTCAGAAAGGCAAGGTTCTATGGCCAAAGGGCCTCATGTCACCACTAAGCCAGACCAGTGAAGTCTAGAGAAAGAGGGCAGAGCTGATG
The DNA here is from genome assembly GCA_007922195.1 of Podocnemis expansa. NCBI lineage: Eukaryota > Metazoa > Chordata > Testudines > Podocnemididae > Podocnemis > Podocnemis expansa. The sequence continues at coordinate 54,960,386 of ML681972.1, read as the reverse complement.
AAATACCATGTCCTGCCACCATGGAGTGCTCTGGTATGGTGCAACTGCGACAGGGGCAAATTAAGGCTGCCCCTTAACTAACATCAACCAATTCTCCTTTGTCCACTACTTTTTTCCCTTTGCAGGGACCAGGCTTGCTACAGCTTATCATATCACCAGCTTCCTGATATTTTATTCTTCTATTTTCAACTATTGTTTCAACCAATTTGTCCTGTCTAAATTATTTACTGTTCTGTAATTCCCCACGTCACACCTACAGCCTTTCCTAAATAAATGTACATTTATGATACTCCAATCCTCTGCTACAGTATTTGTTTTTAATGAGAGAGTGCCTATTTTTTCTAGCCACCCTAGAGCCTTAAGTCTCTTGGCTGGACCATCTGGGCTGTGTGATACATTGCTTTTTAAATGATCAGTTTATTCCTGCACCTCTTCTTCTGACACCTCCGTTTCTAATAGCACCACATTATTATTAACAGGAAACAGCAGGTGCAGGGGAGGTAGTTTTGCAACACCCTTAGTGGGGAAAATTAATGCATTTAGTTTCCCAGCAGTGTACTTAATTAATCCTGGTCCTGAAGCTAGGCTTCCTGTTATGGGTTTGTACAGCACCTGGCACAATGGGGGCATGGGGGGTTCCTGCTTTGTAAGCAAGGCTCCTTGGAGCTACCACAGTGCAAAAAGTCAATAATAATAGTAGTGTGGACCTCCTGTGGAACCTTTTAAAGACAAGCACATTTGCTCCCCTGTTGTCAACTAGCATCATATTAATGATTCGTCCTCTGCATTCTGCAATTCCTTCCAAACACTGTGCTCCAGCACCCTTGAAGGTCTTCTGGCAAACTGCAGAATCAGGGCCTTCATGAGCCCCAGCTAGTTCTGGGGACGAGTACCTGATATGTGAGTGAAGGGTGCAAATCATTCCTTCCATCCAACCTCCATGGGTTGGTCTTTAATTTAGGAGTTTGTTCCCACACCTCCCTCTCTGATGGTCCTCAGTTTTATCACTCCAGAAGAGAAGCTCTGAGATATGTATTCTCCCCTGTAAGTCACAGTGGCAAAGAAATAGATGAGTTTGTCTGCAAAGTTGCTATCCTCCTCAATTGCACCCTTTAGCTCTGGAGACCCAGCAGCCGCACCAATCCTCTCATAAGCTTCCTGCTTTTAGAATCTTGTTATGTGTGTAATATGCTGTCGTGACTGTCTCTGTGCTGAATCAAAGCATTTCATTTCCTTTCTCCCAGCTTTACGATTTTTGGGGCAAGCATTCTCAGTTGTTTTTGTTCAATCCTCTGTTTTAAATGCAGCATCGCCTGCTAGTTTTTGATACAATTCCTCCCCCACCAAGGTCTTGCGTTTAATTATATTGTGGCCAATATTACTTAGTGGCTCAGCGATAGCTATCGTGTCAACCACCTCCTAGGGGTTGCTTAGGAGAAAACTGAGAACAAGCACCTCCTCTCCTGTGCTCAAAAATTACCTATTCCGAGAAGCAGCCAGTTTAGGATGTCAACAAAGTTGTTTCTCTGCCCCAGGGATTTCCCTAACACCCCCCCACACTCCCCCCTGGTTTTTCTAACACCCCTCCCCCCAGTTATCAGCTAGCTAGGAACATAGTATTATATCTGTTTAGTCATTAGTTGGAAATGACTGGACTGAACTGAACTCACTAAGAAGTAAGGAAAGCCAAGAAGGAGTCTGGTGGCACTAAAAAGACTAAAAAATTTAAGCCATATCAGACTGCTTCTCAGCTGGGGGAAAATGGGATGTTGCTGTTGCTGTGGGCTCTCCTTTACAAGCACTATCTGAATAGCAATCACCTCTATCTTTCAAACAAGTATTGGGCTGATCAGATAGTGCTTGGTTCTTAGTCAGGCTCTGTACAGAGTCCTTCATTATTTTAAGTGACCATTATATCTGAAATCACAGATAGTCAGGTGGTCTAAGTACTAGTGCTTAGACCTGGAATGTGAGAAGTAATCATATTTTGTGGAAACTAGAGACTTCCAGCCTGCATCAACATAAGTTCCCCCATTGAGACCTAAAATCACAGAAGTCAAGTCACACAAAGTGTGGGAGAGACTATATCCACAACAAAGGTGATTGAGTGAAGTAGTGAAGAACAACCAACCAACAGCTGGAGGACCGAGCAAGGTGCTCTTTGTCCCCCTGTTCCCTGGAAGGTGAACTCTTGTGAAAGCACCTCTGAACTGTGGGTCTCCCTCCAGTATGGACAAGGAAGACAAGAAGGTGAGTGAGGTATGGAGAAGAGATACAAGCACATTAAAGGAATATCTGTTTGTTGAACAAAGAAGGAGTATAGTAGCACTTTTAAAGACAACAAATTTATTATCTCACTGTCTTTTAGTGATGTTGCCCCAGAATCCTAGATTTGTGAGTGGGAAACTTATATAAATATTTCCTAATAAGCCAAGATTTTAAAAATCCTTTATTTGCCAAGGTCATTATCTCACATCATCACTACCTTGAGAGGTAATTATCTTGGATATTTTCTGTACTAAAATATTTTCACATTTTAATTAATTTTAATGTAAGAGCATTAGAATGGCTATATTGGAGCTGACCAATGGCCATCTAGCCCAGTAACCTGTTTTCTGACAGTGACCAATGCCAGATGCTTCAGAGGAAATGAACTGAACAGGCAGTCTGCTGACATCTAGTTCCACCTTCTGGCAAAAGGAGACTAGGAATATTTCAGAGCATGGTGTTGCCTCCATCCCTGCCCATCCCAATGTTATGTGAAGAAATACTTTTTTGTTTGTTTTAAACCTACTGCCTATTAATTTCATTGGTGGACACCTAATTATTGTGTTATGAGAAATATTAAATAGCATATCCTTATTCACTTTCTCCACACCCATCACAATTTTATAGACCTCTATATCCACCCTTAGTCATTTATTTTCCAAATTGAAAAGTCCCAGTTTGATTAAGCTCTTCTCAGATGGAAGGTGTGCAATGCCCTTAATCATTTAATTGCCTTTCTCTGTACCTTTTCCAATTCAAATATATATCTACCTGAGGACTTTAATAATTCAGTCAGAGGTTAGAGATTTATTACAGGAGTGAGTGGGTGACGTTTTGTGTCCTGCATTGTACAGGAGGCCAGGCCATCATAATGGTCCTTTCTGACCTTAGAAGCTATGAGTCTCTCTCATTCTTGAGTGGTAACAGCTAAATTAGACCCCATTATTTTATATGTATCATTGGGTTACTGTTTTCAAACATGCATTACTTTGTATTTATCAGCATTGAATTTCAGCTGCCATTTTGTTATCCAGTCAGCCAGTTTTCTAAGATCCTTTTGTAAAACTCTTCACAGTCTGTTTTTGATTTAATAATCCAAATTTAATAATAATCCAATTTAATCTTGAGTAATTTTTTACCATCTGCAAAACTTGCCACTTCAGTGTTCACCCCTTTTAACCTGATAATTTATAAATATGTTGAATGGTATTGGCCCTAGACCAGCAGCCAACTTTGTGTGATAATCTAAGAAAATGGTCATTCATGAATAGAGTTATCAGATACCAAAGCATGGAAAGGAGGACAGGGAGGTACAAAAAGGAGGACACAGGAGAACATGGAGAAAATGTAGTTATTAATGTAGCTGTTATTACCATATTGTGTCATCATAAATGGGTAAGGATCAATGAATGCAGTGTTAAAGCTGTGTTATGGCATGTGTTTTTTAAATTATTTTAAAATAAAAAAATTAAAATGTTTTCGTTTACTGAAAACTGGATTTTTGCAGTAAATGAAAGAGTTTCATGACCCTTTCATTAATGTTCATGAGACTTAAAAAAATCAAAAAACTAAATGTGCAAATATAAACTTGAAAAGCACCTAAAAGAGTAAAAAACTAAAAAAAAGGCAGTTAACTCACCTTTTGTTTTTCATTTTCCACAGCACCCCATTTTACAATTTAAAAACATTTGTCCTAAATTGTTTCTATTCAGTTCAAATGTGCCCCTTTATTTGTTTTACTTAATTGGTCACTGTTTGTAATTTTATATACAGTATACATTATTTTCCTTCATTTTATTAGTGTTGCTGTATTTTTTCCCCAATTTAGCCCTTTCCTAGGGAGCAACAGACCCAAAATTAAAACATCCAACATGGGGCACAAACCCACAATCTTAAGTTTAGGCGTTATCATCTCTACCAATTGAACTAGCTGGATGCTTGATAAAAATGGTAAGCCACTGGAGGAAGGTCCCTCTGCTGGGCTCAGGAACTTGGTTATCACAGGGCTTTTTTTAACATGGTACTCATCATAACTAAAAAGCTGGACAAACTCATCTATTTTTAAAATGCCTGCTGTATGAAGGACATGACGGTGTAAAGGAGGACATATCCTTCTTTTGCCAGACATCTGGTAAACGTAGTCATGAACCACTGTTCAGTTTTCCCTATGGTGTTATTTAGCCCCTCTTCTCCCCACAGTGTCACACCTCACTGGCCCTTACACTCCCCCTGAAAATTCTAGCAGCCCCCCCCCATTTCAATTTCTGGAGAGAACCCTGCTCTGGCTCAGTGACCCGCTGGTTCATGGTGCATTGGCCATTGAGCTGATAGAAGGTACTGGGGGAATACAGAGACCAGCTGCTTCCAGTACAGCCACAAAGGGTGCAGAGGCAGAACCCTTTAAAAATAACCCCTTTTCCAGGGCTGCTTACTCCAGCAAGAGTAGCTGCAAGTGTGTATCCTTTCTCAATAGCCTTGGAGGCCCCAAGGGCCTGGATCAAGAGCTAACTTCCTAACTAGACTGGGAACCTCCCAGCATGTTTCCCAGTGGTGCCGCCTACTAGTGTTGACAGAGCTCTGATACAAGAACCTGTCCCCCTTCTTCAGGGTTTGTCTAATTTTGACTTCCAGTGGTGAGCTCGTGTTGGACCTTGCTCTGCTAGGCTAAAGAGTCTATCAGCAAACTTCTGTTTCCAAGTGTAGTGTAAGAAAAATTATATGTAATCTCTTCTGTAGGACAGTGAGAAAGGTGCTAAAGTGTAGGCCTCGTTGGAGCCGTGGGTTGCTATGGTAGTGGGGTCGTTTCTCTGGCAAGTCATGTATCTAAGTTTCTTTAACAAGCGGCCTAGAGTTGATAGTTAAAGTGTGTTATCTCCCCTTTCTCATGCTTTTTCTCCTGACCATCTGGAGAAGGAATGTAAGCTAGACTGTCCGTCTTTGTTCTAACTGAAAAGGGAGTATTACCTCCTATCTCCTGCTCACCCTTCTTGGCACCATAGCCTCACAAGAATGTAAGGTCAGCATCTCTAGGCAGAAATTAATGAGTTTGCAGGTACTGCGGCTGCCCAGGATAATGCAAATGATGTCAACAGTAAACAGAGGCGGGGATAATTATATGCATTCTTTAATCATTAATATGTATTTAATAATGTTGATGTAACCATATAAGGGTCTCTAAAACATTGTCAATCATGTAAGTATTATCATAGCATTATCATACTGTACTGGATAAAAGTGTTGTGATGCTGCCCCTCGGGGCTCTCTCTTGCACTCGAGTTGTTGGGGGGGGGCCTGCTCGGAAGGGCTAGCACTTCTTTGCTGCCCTCTGATGCAGTTCCTTTTGTTATTCAGCTGAATAATAAACTCTGAACCACACCTTGTTCTCTGCTCACTGGAGTCTCGGCTGGGAACGGGTCTGCTTCATTGGGGAGGCTCTGGTGTGCCTCTTTCTGAACTTGAGGGCCAGAGTTAGATTTTTCCCCCACAGTAGGTATTTACAGACTGTGATAAAATCACCCTATAAATGTCTTTTTGTTAAGTGGAGCTCCTTGAGTGTCTCACTGTCAGGCAGGTTTTCTAATCCTTTAATCATTCCCATGGCTCTTCTCTAATCCCACTCCAATTTATCAACATCTTTCTTGAATTGAGTCTACACCAACCTATAGCATCTGCTGCTTTGGACAGCTCAGCATCTCTCTGGGGGAAATGCACAGTCCACAACCTCCTAGACTGGGCAAACCAGATACACAGTTGTGATGTGCTGCCCAGAGGTCTTTCATCCTCAGTGAGAGCTGGGGGCAGGTAGGTTAGCTCTGTTGGCCTTCAAATCCCTGCTAAGCCTGGGTCAGTCTTATCTCTTGCACTAGCACTTTTGTTCCTTCCCACTTGCTGAACTTGGACCTTCATATAGTGTCAAGATGCTTGTTTTGTGGCTCATAGACATAGCACTTTGGGTCACCTCTATGCTTGGGGGAGATATCCTCAGAGAATGCACAGAGAAGAGTGGGGGAAGTCACTGAGGTTATTCACACACCATCTAATGTGTGGGCAGGAAATTCATGTTTCTTGTCAGGGCCTCAAACAGATAGGAAGTGGCTATGAGGTACTGTGAGCTATAACTCTAGGCCCTGGCTGGCCTGCAGTAGAGATTCATTTCACAGCCCCAACCCAAGCTCAGCCCATTTCGGCAGAAGCCCAGAGGGGGCCTTTATTTCCTTGCTGCTTATTTAATCTGTAGCTCTCCAGGACTGGCCAGGCTTCTTCCAAGCTGCAGTGCTATGGTGTTTGTGTCACCAGTTAACAAGCAACAAACTGAGCAATCCTACTCAAAGCATCTAGTCTCACAATAGCTTGTGTGTGGTCATGTTCATCTGGACCCCTGAGGGAAAGCTGGATCCAGTCCCCTAGCATCTCAGCGAGGGAGTGAGAGCGTGTGAAGAGAACCTACAAAACAGTGTCAGCTGCATGAGCTAGCTTCAGGCACAGCAGGCAGGATAGCAGGCTGGTCAGATTGGTTACTAACTACTAGAGGTCTCATCTATGCTATCAAGCAAAAGTACAGAGCCAGGTCCCTGTGCCAGTCTGGGACATGAGCAAATGAAACCAATATGATTTAGACCCCAAACCCTAGTATGATGGACAAGGCCAGATTAACCAGTGTGGGGGTCCTGGGCTGTCCCCCACCATGGAGTCCCCACCCACCTGGGCCCCCAACCACATGAACTGGCTCCCACCCTCTCTCCCCCATCACTAGGGGACCCTGAGGCCAGAGGCACTACTGCCCAGACCCTCTCTGGCCAGTCAGATCAGGTGTGGGTGCTGGCTGGTGCTTGGCATGGAAGCCTCTGATGCAGCCACTGGCCCTGGAAGGCCATGCCAGAGTGATGTCACATGAGCCAGCACCCCTCCAGCACAGCGAACAGGGGTTGGCCCACCCTGCCCCCTGGGGCAGGCCAGCAGGCCCAAGGGGCAGGGCAGAAAGCAGAGCCTGGCCTCTGGCTCCATGGCACTAGGCCCACCCCCCCCACCCCCAGTACCAGCAGGGTAGGAGCGCTCTCAGTGCTCCTGCCCTGCTGACATTGAGCTAGGCAGGTCCCAGACTATCAGGGTTTTAGGAGCTGGAGCCTGGGGCCCCTTTTTGGCCCGGGCCCAGGGTTTAAGCACCTAAAGCTCCTGCGATAATCCAGCCCTGATGATAGGACGCCCTAATTTTGCAGTTAACTGATCTTTGACAGCTAGTGGAAAATATTGCAATGGCCTGTGATGAGGGGGTGGGTTCTGAACTGGTATTGAGAAGGGGGTTTTTTGGGTGTCTGACTGGTGAGTCTTGCCCGCATGCCCACGGATTAGATGATCACCATATTTGGAGTCAGAAGGTGATTTTCCTTCAAGGCAGATTGGCAGGAACCCTGGGGGCTTCCCCCCTGCCACAGCTCTGCAGCTCTGTGACAACGGGCAGGACTCTTCTGCTCTGTGGTAGGGGCACAAATCTGGCAGCACCCACTGCCGCAGCTCTTCTGCTTCACAGTGGGAGCAGGATTTCGCTGGGGTGCCCCCCCCCGGCCATGAAACCTCCCCCCCCCCGTGCTGCGGCGTGTGCTGATAGCTACAACAGACGGGGGGAGGGGTGCAAAAATTTTGGAGGGTGGGAAGAGGTCCCCGACCATGAAAAGGTTGGGAAACCCTCTTTTAAACTTTTACAGTGTTTCTGGTCAGCACTATAAACAGCTGCATTTCTAGTTGCAATGGTCTTCCTTCCAATGGAACTAACTTTTGGGAAACTATGAAAATCTTTATTCCTTGATCAAATCATAGAATATTAGTTTGGAAGAGACCTCAGGAGGTCATCTAGTCCAACTCTCTATTCAAAGCAATATCAAGCTCAACTAAATCAACCCAACCAGGGCTTTGCCAAACCACAACCTTTAAAAACCTTCAAGGATGGAGATCCCATCACTTCCCTAGGTACCCCCCTTCAAGTGCTTTGCCACCCTACTGCTAAAAATGGCCGTGTCTCCACTACGGGGCTTCATTAAGCCGGCTTAATTAAGCTAGCTTAAAGTAGACTTTATTAAGTTGGCATAGAGTGGCCACACTCAAAATACCAGGAGACTGCCCACATCCACACTGGCAGCTGCTAGGTTGCCTTAGTAGTGGTGCATTGTGGGTAGCCGGCCCACAGTGCACCACAGCATAGGTGCCCCTTTCTCCTGGCCACTCCTTTACTACAGGAGGGTTTGGCTGAGAAGGTGAGACACACGGGGTTGGGCTGAGAAGGGGAGAGATGTTGGGCCAGGCTGGGGGGGGGGGGATGCCGGATCAGGTCGGGGGAAGGCAACATGGGCTGTAGTGCTAGGATATGTAGCTGCAGGGCTGGGGCTAAGACTTGGGGGGTTTTGATGTGTTCCACCCAGCTGGGAACACTCTCAGCTGTGTTGTGCCTCCTCTCCTGCCCCTATCCGCATGTTTCAGGTAGCTAGGAGACCAGTTAAGTCAATTTAAGCCAACTCCTAGGCTACATTGGCTTAAATTGACTTAATAAAATCGACTTAACTGCTGAGTTGACTTTACAAATGAGAGTTATTAAGTCAACTTAAGCAAACACTTAAGTTGACTTAATACCTTCTCAATGTGGCCAGGGCTTTGTTTAAGTTGACTTAAGGGGCTATAAGTCAACTTAAACCCGTAGTGTAGACATACCCAATGTTTTTCCAAATGTCCAGCCTAGAGCTCTCCCACTGCAATTTGAGACCATTGCTTCTAGTTCTGTTGTTTACTACCATAGAGAAAAGCCTAGCTCCATCCTTCCTGGAACCTCCTCTCAGGTAATTAAATCCCCCCTCATTTTTCTCTTTTTCAGACTAAACAAGTCTAGGTCCCTCATCTTCTCCTTGTAAGTCCTGTGCTCCAGCCCCAAATAATTTTTGTTGCCCTCTCCTTCTGTTGGACTCTCTCCAATTTGTCCACATCCTTTCTATAGTGGGGCCCCAAAACTGGACACAGTACTCCAAATGCAGCCTCAACAATGCCAAACAGAGAGGAATAACACACTTCCCTTGACCTGCTGGCAATGCTCCTAATAATGCACTCCAATATGCTGTTAATTTTCTTGGCAACAAGGGCACACTGCTGACTCATATCCAACCTCTTATTCACCGTACCGGTGAGTTACTTATCAGTAAGTGTAAGTAACCCACAATTCTTCTTCGAACGCTGCTCGGATACATTCAGTGATAGGTGACTGCTAGCTGTACCAAAGGATGGCGGGCGGAGTTGAACTGTTTTCCCAACTTCAGCACGGCTGCCTCTGAAATGGCCAAACCCCAGGCCTGGAGGAGCCAGCAGGATAAAAATGGCCTGGCTTAAGTGGGGAAGGACTGAGGCCTATAGCCCTCGAGTGTATCCTGCCTATGACCCGCAGGGCAGAGGGAGGCCTAGAGTCACCTTATTGTTGAAAGAGATATGGCATTAACATCTCAAATAAGTTGAGTGCCGCCATATGAAGGACTTGAGGCGGTGCTAAAGCACCTGGCAAAACAAGGTGACCAGGGTGCGTCCCTTAGTCTTAGGCTCACGATGCATGCCTTAGCTGGTTTGATAGGAAGGCTAAGGTGGAGTCCAGAGTTGCTGGCCTACTGACCTATACCAGCAATCAGTAAGAGAGAGAGAGAGAGAGAGAGAGAAGGAGACCCCTCTACCGACTCAGCTAAGGGGGAAAAGGGCATACAGGGTTGTGTGGGAGGAAAGGAATAACCACCCAGCAAGAACAGTTTATCTCATGGGCAAATGCCAACACCGCAACTGAGGTACCACATGTCCCCTCAGAGGCCCACGAAGGCATGGCCACTGGTGGCCAAAGTGACAGGGAGAATGTGGGGCCAAGGGGAGTTTGTATGAGCCCACCATGATAAGGGGCCAAACCTACACTTTTGAAATGCTAAGGGGAAGAAAAGGTCCTATGGTTGGGATGTAGGAGGAACCAGCCCCATTCGGCTGGTTGTGGAGTTGGAAGGAGGGGGAAGGCATGACGTGAAGCAGTGCCCCACGTATAAGGTATATCACCTCCGCAACCGACTCCCTCTCTTTGCTAGATGGGAGGCAGATGGATAAAGGCCGTGAGTAGATTGAGGCCATAAACCTTCCCCATGGAACATACGAAAGGAGAGAAAGGAGGAATGGTTTTGAAGGCCTCCCAAGTACAAATAGAAATAATCACTAAGGGGTGGTAGGGCTTGGGATGCGAATGTTTATTTCCCTCTGATAAGTACCCCAGACCCAAGGCGGGTGCGGAAGGATAATCCTCCTGGGGGAAAAAAGGGATGCCACCTTATGGAAAGAAGGGGTGGCAACAAAGTTAAGAGGTTGTTGATCACTCTGGGCCTGAACTGGACAAAGCTGGGAAGAAACACGTGGATCCTGGATTAGGGTATCAACGACTATTTGCTGAAATGCAAGCAGGAAGAAGAGAACTGCCACCAATCAATGGCTGTACCAGTGGCTCTTGTGGGGTCAGTGGGTGAGAACCTGGCACTGAAGAGTAGGGCCAAGAAGCTCTCCACAACGTTTTGGTGAAGAAACTTCATAATTGGGAAAAGCTGTCCACCCAACCAGATGAACATTGCCCCTAACTGGGAAGGGGCAAGAAGGCAACATACAGTGTCTGCCTGAGAAGGATTCCCATCCCCACAGGAAGGCTCTGGAGTTGTTAGATCTCCCTTTCTAGATGTAGAGGGGTGTGAGGTTATCAGCATTGCGAGGGGTGAGGTACCCTCAGGCTGTGTGAGTGCAGGGGCTGAAAATGACGCAACTCACTGAAGGAGAACACTTGGTCCTGGCTACAGTCTGGGGTGTTTGACCCGGGGGAGGGAACTGGGACGGAACTACACTGATCTCCAATATGCCAGAGTGTGAAAGGAGATGCATTTGCATCAGGGAATTGACAAAGTCGAAGGCCCCTACTCTGCACTATGGAAGGAGAATGGACGCACGGGTAGAACAGATGAATGGCGAGGGAGTGCCTATCAGATCTTGATCAGGTGCTTGATAAGACAGTTAAGGCAATGCCCACTAATACGACCCCAGGGGACAAGGCCTTAATGGAACGAGTAAGGCCTGACAGAATCTGAACCAATGAATGCTATCAGATGGGAGAATAAGGAGACCATGGGGCCTACCCTGATAGCAAGCCAGGTGGTGGTGTTTATCATTGGTCCTAGAGGGACAGTAGTCACCAAGACACCCTGAAAGAAAGGGAGAGGTCAGTGTCTGGTATTGAGATCCCCCGTGTTATCCTCTCTCTCTTTTTTTTTTTTTTTTTTTTGAGGAAGGATCCCCCCCTTCAAAGTAGAGGATCCCAAGCTGAAAAACTCATAATCCATCCATGAGAGTATGGCATGATCCATTAGAAGAACCCTCATGGAGATGTCCCACTGTGCTGCCTGGCCACGGCCTAATGAAGTATGGACTGTACTGGGGGAGAGGGTCAGCAACAGCCAGTCAAATACCAAGACCTGAAGGGTACTGGTATTCACACTTGCAGCCTGGGGTGGGGGGGCAGTGGGCCTACAGGATGGAGAAGGATGGTTCACAAGCCCTATCCCAGGCATATCCCATAAGCTATCGGGGGTATGAGCTGCCCAGGGGGTTGCCAGGAGGGCATTCTTAAAGGAATGCCACATGGGAACAGGGATCCTGAAGGGTATCCCAATGGAGCCACCAGAGTTATTTTTCTCTGGGGGCAATTTGTGATGTGTGTAGTGCCCTGCAACCAAGTTGTGTTCCCCTTTGAATGCGAGGGATATAAGTTTGATCCCTGTCGCCCTCTAAGGGCTCCATGAACGGTATGCAGAAGGGTATAAAGCCCCAGCATCATGTTAATCCAATTTACCTTCAGAGCAAGGGATGGGAAGGCCTGGGGAGGGGGGGATGATCAGGGTGTCCTCCACAGCCCTAGGTGGGGAGAAGGACCCTAAGGAAAATGAAACCTGCAAGGCGAAGAGATTGAGGTATGCCCCTTATGGGCTGGGAGGACAGCTAGAGGGCCAGGAGGGTAGCATGCCCAGGTATTTTAGGTCCCCTCCAGGGTCCTGGGCACTGCTGAGTGTGCTATTTGACCCTTCCACAAAGAAGGACCCCCTCCCCAAAGGGGATGTCCATTATGACCTGCTGGAAGGAAGGGGTTGCCCTTGCCTCCCAGAGCCATGCCACATCTCAGGACCACGGCGGAAGCCACGCTGCAGCTTGCCACGTTCAAGGCGTCCCAGGCAGATAACAGCAGGTCTTGGGACACCAGCCCACCCTCTTCAACAAAAGCATTGTAGTCCACCTTGTTCTCGTGGGAGAACAGATGCCTGAATTTATTCATAGACCCCCATACATTCATGACATACCTGGCCACCAGAGCTTGGTGGTTGGCTGTTCTGAGCTGGAAGGCAGAGGAGGAATAAGCCTTCCAGCCTGAGAGGTCTAATTCCCTTGCCTCCCTATACCTTGGGAGAGAGTCGTGGGGAAATTGTCCGGGGCGTAAGGCCACTTCCACCACCCCTTGAGATGGTGTTGGGTGGTAGGTGAGGAAGGGAAGATCTTCTGCAGGGACCTGGTACTTCTGTCCCATGGTATCGGAGACCGGGGTGATGGACCCAGGAGCTTGCCATCACGCCCTGGCAATATCTTGCACGCTAGGGTGCAAGTGAACTGTTATGGGCTCAGATGGTGACACGAGCCCAGGACTAATGAGAGCGTCACTAGGTACCGCAAAGGAGCGAGCCTCCAACCTCACGTGAGTGCACACACAGTGGAAAAAATCAAAATGTGCCATGAGGTCCCCTGTATAGGAGTGGGGCCTGGGGCCCAAGGTTCTATCAGGTACCAGAGAACGTGGTGCCCGTAGACCAATCGGTACCGTGGTGGGAGAGTGGTGGGATCTCTTGAGGAGACCACTCAGGGGGTTGGTACCTATAAGGCATCGGTACCAAGGACCGTGGGAGGGGCCATTTACTCCCCTTTGAGACCCCTTCCTCAGGACTCAGGGATCAAGAAGGTTCCTGGGGCCATGTTGGGCTCAGCTTCAGCACCGTGGAAGGGGATTTAGTCAGCAGTGCCAGCAAGGACAAAGTGGTACGGCCCCAAGGGGAGGCTCTTGGGCTCTGTCCCCTAATGGTACTGAGGGCCTCTTCCTGTGGTGGTTTACCCCTCTTTCTGGGCAGTAGCGGGGTGGGAGAAGTTGGCAAGGGGAGAAGTGCCTTTGCCGCCTCAAAGGCCTCCGGGTAGAGGGAACCGGTACCGACTCCTGCTGGTCCCAAGGAGGCGTGGAGCTGTGCCAATGCTTTGGTACCAGGACTGGTACTGAGCCTGTCTTTTGCTCTCTGGGAGAGCAGCACTGGGACAATTCCGATGCCAAACTGGCACGCAGTACCGCATGTAGCTCTGAAACTTCAGGGATAGGCTGCCCTACTTGCTCCAAGGCTAACACATGCTCCCTTTGCTCTCTGTCTTTTATGGTCCTAGGTTTAAAGGACCGACAGATACAGCATTTGGTGACCAGATGGGCTCCACCCAGGCACCAGAGGCACTTCTCATGGGGATCGTCCTGTGGGAAGGCCTTGCCACAGGTAGCACAAGGTTTGAACCCCAGCATGGTAGGCAGCAGGGAGAGTTGTTCCTGCTCTGTAGCCAAGAACTGCATGGGAGCACTTTGTGGTGGAATGAGGTCCACGAAGAGGTTCTCCCAATCAAATGAGTGGCTCATACAAAAGGCAAAAGACAGGTTGCTTGTGCAATCGCAAGGAGCAGGCTGTTCCAGTACCATCACTGAGGGTGGAAAAATGGAACTGAGGAGAGGCAGGACTGCCACCATATACATAGCCACTGAGTGGCCAGGGGGCATTGGCCACCAGCCATTTTGACAGGCTAGGACTAAAAAGGTTTCCGACCAATCGTGCACTGAGGCATGTATGCCTATTACTGAATGTATCCAAGCAATGCTCGAAGAACCCGCAGAGCCCTTTCTGCAGAACTGCTGACTAGCTAGTCAGCAAGCAGTGCTGAGGACTTCGCAATTATCCTTACTGAACCTCATCAGATCTCTTTTGGCCCAATCCTTCAATTTGTCTAGGTCATTCTGTATCTCCTGTAAGCCATTGTGAAATAGCCTTCAGTTCACTGCACAAATCTACTCCATCATTATTTTTGAATTTCCATGTTGTGATGGCAAGTCTAGCTTCAAACAATGTTCTCATAGCTGTTTTGAAGTCTTATTTTGCAAGCTGGGTTCATTGTTGAAGAAACCAAATATTGACTCTAGCTACTGTATCAGTTCAAATCATTCTTTAATTCACTGGATTGCAGTAGCTCAGACTGAAAAGCAGAAGTTCACCTTGAATTTTTGTTCTAGATTCTGCACTGATTTATCTTTTCCTTCATAAGTGAACTGTTGCTTCTTTCTCCAAATACATGCTGGTTCTGGTAGTACTTCAAGTCTGTTGGTAGTTAAAATTCATCAGCAAGCCCACAAGCATCTACTAGTGTCTTTTCAAAACCTTCATCACTCCTGCAATCTTCCAAAAACTTCCTGGTCTGTTGCAGAGGCTGAATAGCAGAATGTACGTCAAAGTCCTTTGCCTGAAGTTTCTTACGTGTGACATTTATCTCACACAGGCTCTCATACCACAAAATGAGTGAAACTCCACATTTGAATGTGCAAAGCCCATTTGAAAGAGCTTCTGCATCAGCACATGCTGCATTGCCAGATGATCGTTAGGGCAGTACCGTCAGAAATTTCAGTTAGTGCATCTCAGATATTTCCCAGCTCATACCTAGGCTTTGAGGCATCAGTTCAACTCTCCCAGCCTATGTGATAAATACACCTGTTAGTCTTTAAGTGCCACAGGAATCCTTGTTTTTTGTTTTTGTTTTTTTTTGCTGGACTAGACTAACACGGCTGCCCCTTTGGGACTTGAATCTCCCATCTCATGTGGGTCAATGGTTTCAGAGTTAGAGAATGAGTGAGCAGAAGATTCTGTGGTCTGCATCCTGCAGGTCAGACTAGGTAAACCTATTGCTGCCTTCTGACCTTAAAATCTAAGAATCTATAAAGAGCTTTGAGGAGCTGGGTCTTAATCCCTCTGTGCCTCAACTCCCCCTGTGTTGGGCCTTGCTCCACTTTAGCCTGTTGGGACAAACCCTTCCCTGGGGAACTGAGAGGCTCTGGCATGAAAGGCCCAGCACAAAGAGATAACGCCCAGGTTAATGACTGGTGTCAGAGGCGTGGTACTTGCGGGGTTGTCCCAGGCCCTTGGCAGCGCTAGGACAGCAGATCACCCCCGCTGCTGAGCTCGGGGCCCAGCCAGCCACCAGGCTCGGCCCCAGGGGGCACGGCGAGGGAACTTGCGGGGCTGGCCCGGAGCCCGGCCCCAGGGGCAGCAGCCGGGAGCGGCCCCTCTCCGAGGAGCACGTGTGCGGGTGTGCGGCGGTCTCCCAGGGAGCCGGGGGTGGAAACAGCCAGCAGCGCCTGTCCCCGCCCCCAGCGGCGCGGCTGGTTTCCCGGGAAACGCCGAACACTCCTCACCAGCACGCCACTTCCGCCCGGCCCTTCTACTTCCGGGTTACGGCGGTGGCGCCTTTTCCAGCTGGGGGGATGCGGCCGCCCAGGCGCGAAGCGTGACCTCTGACCTCACTAGTTCCCCGATTCCACCCCCGGGGCGTGACCCCTGAACCCGGCTCCCCTGGCCTCCCGCGGCTGCGGCGTGGGGGGGCCTGAGGGGGCGTGCGGCAGCCCGCGACTGGGCACGTGTCACCGCGGGGTGTGTGTTGGGGGCGAGTGGGGGGGCACGTGTCACTCCAGGGAGCGGGGGGACTGGATGACGGGGTCACGTGTCACCGCGGGGTGGATGTTGGGGGGTGAATGTGGGCGCATGTGTCACTCCAGGGAGTGGGTGGAACTGGATGTGGGGGCACGTGTCACCACGTGGTGGATGTTGGGGGCACGTGTCACCCCAGGGAGTGGGGAGCGAGCTGGAGGGTACATGTCACTTTAGGAAGGGGGCTAGATGTGGGGTATGTGTCACCCCACGAAGGGGGGTGCGGGGGGCATGTGGGCCACGGAGTGGGATTTTGTGGGGGGAGCGAGTGAGGGCAGCCAATAGTAACTGGCGTTTTTCATTTCCCAGGTGGAGAGTTGCTGGCCCCACTGGGAGCCCTTTGCTTGCCAGCTATGTTCTCGGAACAGGCCGCCCCCACGGCGCAGAGCCTGTTGGCACCACCGTCCGCGGAGGCCTCCACCTTTGCCAGAGTGCCCGTTTCCACCTATGCAAACTGTTCCCAGCACTTTAGGCTGGGGGAGCGCAGCTTCAATCGCCAGTATGCCCACATCTATGCCACTCGCCTTATTCAGATGAGACCCCTGTTGGTGGAGAGAGCCCGCCAGAAATGGGGTGAGTGCATTAACATGGAATACTTTGGTTTGGTTAACAAGGGTTCTCAGCTTGGTGTCTAGCTGGCAGCTGTGAAACCTGTGGTCAGACAACAGCTGAAACCAACGAAACCCAAAGGGAGTGAATCCCAGTGTGGAACTTCACTTGCTGTTGTGAGGGAAGCTATGATGTTTTCTGGGAAGTGATGGGATGCCTTTTTGTTTTTTAGATACTGAGAGCTGCTTCTAAGCAAAACAAAATTCCAAGTAACTGAACCATGAGGATGTTTTGGCATCCTAGAGAATGCTTTGTCTGCCCTGAATTCCAGCCCTACTCTGGTCAGGTTAGGGCTCGTTCCAAACGATGTCTAGGGCATTAGCTGGGTGGAAAAACATTCACCATTGCCAAGCAGTGATTCTGTACTGGAAAAGCTTTTGCTGGACTCAGTGAAAGAAGGCTTGTGTTCCTGAAACAACTTACATTCAGGTAGTGTTGAGTCTGAGAAGGCTACTCTCTAGCCAGGAAAGAATGTTACGTGGTCTGTCTTTGGCAGGGGCTGAGGCATGTGAATGAGGCCTTGCGGGACTGAAGCCGAACACTTCTGGTTTAAGTGGTTGTTTCCTTGTTCTTGGGGCCTGGTTTGCTGTTGTCTGGTAGATTACTAAAGCTGAATTAGTTGCTGTTAGAACATACAATTTCTGCAGAGTGTCATGGCTCACAAAATGATTTACAGTAGCATAAGTGGCAGGTACCCTCCCTATTGCACTACTGCAACTGCCAGATAAATAACTGGCTCCTTTTCAGCAGAGGCTGGAGACAGTGTCAGCTTTTTTGGTGTCTTTTGAATGCCTGCTATCAGGGTTTTAAAATCTCCTTTTACAGGAGTGCTGTGCTGCTGTAAAGTTAACTGAGATAGTACAAGCCCACTCCGAGAGCTGTAACCGCCATTGAGGATGATGCACTGTTGCCAGCTCTCCCAATGTTATTGAGGAGTTGCATGGTATTTGGTGTTTTCCATAAAGCCCCAGGTCCTGGAGTCTGGTGATTACATGAGACTCCCATGTGGGCCCAGAATGCGAATGCCTTGCTTCAATTCAGTTGCACCTACTTCCAGAATGGATTGTTTGGGATGTGGGAGAAGGTAAAGGTGGGGGGGGGGAGGCACTTGCATTCTGGAATACTTGAGATAACATGGAGACCTATTCTGGTACATTGCCAAGTGTAAACAGGATGCTTTATCCAAATGTTAGCCAGTCTCAGGCTTAATTAACTCATGGAACCTGACTGCTCTCTGCTTGAGGGAGTCTGGGTTCAACTAGACTAACATTTAACATTTTTGTAGTGTCTTGTGTCTGAAGCTCTTGCAATGTACTGCAATTGTGCTCCCTTATGGATGTGCCAGCCTTAATGGTCTTGAACCCTTCCCTGACTTCCTCCAGGAAGAGTAAGGGAGCAAGGGAAATGACACAGAATTCACATCAGAATCTAGACCGGGGGTGGCCAGACTTATGGGACTCAAGAGGCACACAAGTTGATTATTAAACCTTCGAGAGCCGCACTGAGGGATATAGCCATGTACTTTTACCTACTCCAAAATTCCTAAGTTTAATATTCATTTGACACTTTAATTTTATTGTAAAAATAGGGCAAATATTGATCCTACCAATGTCAGATTCTAATAATTACTTAAGATTACCATGAAAATTAAGCCTATACAGTAAAAATTTAGCTGTTGCTTGATGTAGAAGACTGCAGGCTAGTGGCGATTTTTAAAAAATCCTGACCATGCTGCACTTCTCCCTCCCATCCCCGACCATGCCACCGCTTCTTCCCACAGTCCCGACCCCTTCCTGAACTCCTAGGCTGGGGCTGCTTTCCTAAACTGATTTGCTGACATTCTTCTGGGAGCCACACTTTTTTATTCAAGAGCTACATGTGGCTCCCAAGCTGCAATTTGGCCACGCCTGATCTAGACTAACTGAGCCTCTCAAGGAATTTCTGTTTCAAACTTTGCCTTAGAGAGTGAGGGATTTATTGAACAAATAAACTAACTCTCTTGTTTAGGCTGCACAGTAACTAATGGAATCTAAGTGCAGTCAAGGTGTTGACGTCTTTTCTTGTTGTGGCTGACCAGAGCTCTACAGCCCACAGAGGGCAGAGCCAAGCAGGAAGGAATGACCATCATTGTTCTGCTCTCTGTGGTCGTCTTGTAAATCTGTGGCTTGAACACTTTGCAAGAGATCTTGTGTGTGTGGTCGTAGCAACTCTGCTAACATCAAGGAGGCTCTCAAGGGCTGCCATGCTGAGCCATGTGTGAGAATGAGAGCCAGAGCTCAGTAGCAGCATGAAGCCCCAGACCAGGAAACTCCCAGCAAGAGCTTTAGAGCATCGTCGGAAGATGTGCTGTAGTCCAGGTTGCAATTCTGAGCTGGATGCAGGAATCACTGGGTGGCAATCTCTGCCCCAGGCAGCTCAGGGCATCAGTTGAGATGGTGTCATGGTCTCTTCTGGCCTTGAACTCTATTAATGGGTCCTGACTGATGAGCTTTCTGTTTCCCCTTTGGGGAAGATGTGTAAAAGGCTGGGTCTCCAGGCTGACTGTGGCTCAGTGACTGGGGTGTTGATCTGCCCAGTTTTCTTGCAACACAAATAGAGTTCTGGTTACTTGCACTGAAATGTAAGGGGAATCAATTGCTCCTTTATTTACCTGCCGAGAGCACAGTCCTAATGTTGGTGGTATTGCTGGTGCCAACCCTGGCATCTCCCTTGTGGTTAGTGGTATCTTTGAGCATTGTAAGGGAAGTGGAAAATCCTGAACTCAGACTTTGGCTGGCAAATGGAAGGGGACTAGAATTCCCAGGGTTTTGTGTTGAACCCCTGAATTGAAATATAAGCACACTCATACTGATTCAGACCAATGGGCCGTCTAGCTCAGGATCCTATCTCTGACAGTGGTCCTTGCTGGATGCTTAAGGAAATGAAGAGAACAGGGCTGTTATCAAGGGATCCATCCCTGATTAGCCATTCCCAGCTTCTGTCAGTCAGAGGTTTAGAGATATGAGATCATGGGGTTGCATCCCTGACCTCCTTGATTAGTAGCCTCTGCTGAATCTATCATCCATGAACTTACCTACTTCTTTGTGGAACCCAGTTACACTTTTGGCCTTCACAACTCTCCTGGCCACAAGTTCCACAGGTTACCTGTGCAGTGTGTGAGAAAGTACTTGCTTTTGTCTTCCCAGTACCCCTTCTCTTGGGGCAGTCGCCAGTCCTCACAGCTCGCCTTTAATAACTGGCATGTTCCACTGCTGGGAAAATCCGGCTGCCAGCGCCAGGCTCAGCTTTCCCACAAGTGTGGGCTGGAGAATTCAACTCTGGCTGCTCTGGCGTCAGTGCAGTTTCCTTGGCTGCCACTAGTGGGCGTCAGGCTCTTGTGTACTAATAGAGCCAGAGAATTCATACTTCAAAGGACGCACTATGATCAGATTGTCCCTTGGGGATTCCGACATCTGGCCCTGGTGCAGCGAGAGGAGATTGTTACAAGATTTAAAGACTCCAGAGGCTGAGTGTTCCCACAGCCCTAGGGGAGGTGGCCGGTCCTTTGAAAAATATGCACCAGTGTGTGGATTATGCCTGGGCTGGGAACACATGGCTAAGAGTGGGAGCTCCATTTTCTGTGGGGCATTAGGAGAAGAGCATCCTCCTGCCCACTCGTCCCAAGGAGAACAGGCTGCAGGGGATCATGGTATCTGTGCTGCAGATACAAAAGGACCTTCCTTCTGGTGACTGTCATGGAGGGCACAGCTGAGACATGTTCTTAAGCTGGCTGATTTCTCTGAAATACGGATGTTCATCTGACAGGTCATCATTTGCTACCCTTCTCTGTTTCTCCTACTCTTTCACGCTCCACCCCCATTTTTCTCCCATGGCATTTATGCCCTTCAGCTGTTTCTCAGCCACCCTGCATCCCCCTGTACGTGTCACATAACCTAGTTCTGTAACTCCCCTCCAGGCCAACTGGTAACAGAGCCTGACCCTCAGCCAGTCACATGTCTAAAGAGACTGAGTTGTTGCTTCTGTCCTTGCAGGCAGCGGCATTGTTGTGAAGAAGCTGTGTGAGCTACAGACTGCAGAGAAGTGCTGTGTGGTGGGAACCCTCTTCAAGTCCATGGAGCTGCAACCCTCCATCCTCCGGGAGATCAGTGAGGAGGTAATGGCCACAGGAGGGACCCAGAGCCTAGGCAGCACAGGCCAGGGACTTGTGTCTTGGGAGTACGAACAGTCAGGCTGAATGATCCTGCTCCTCTCCTGCCTGCTCTCAATGTGGGCACCTGAAGAGGGTAGACCACAAGGAAGTCAGAGCCTTGATTGACAGTGTGTTCTGTTTACATGCTTCAGTCCCCACTTTCTCTTTGAACACCCCATCCCTGCTTTGCCACCCCAACAGCCGCCCATCATTCTGACTGAATTCTCTGAGTCTGGCCATTGGTGAGTCTGATGCCATTTTGTGCTACATCATCCTCTGGATGATCAGTTTCCCCAGCTGCACATTTGGCATACGAAACAGAGATGCTTTAAAATAGGTGTCTATGACTGTTCAAGCACAAATCCAAACAGGGGATGTGTGTTGGGACAGCATCTGGAACTACTTCAGTCTCTGGTTTTGAAATGATGTCACCCCTTTGCAAACACTCCACAGGAATGCTGTGATTCCAGGGCTTACTGCATCTCTGTCCCCTTTCTGGTGTCTGAGCACAGCTCCTTAGGGTCAGACATTATGCCTTTACCTCTGCTGCTGTGGAATCCTGCCTTTTTCCCACACTCAGAGTAGGCCCTGTGTGACTGTGCTCTGGGAGCTGACCTACTGGGTTTGGCACCTGCAGTTTGTGCTTGTGAGTAGTGGTGTTCATTGGCCCTGAGCAGCTATCCTAAGAGTTTTGTTTGTTAAACTAGGTGCAAAGCAGTGTGGAGAAAAGATTATTAAACAACAAAATAGCAATACGTCCGTCTGTCTCATGTACTGTCCTAGGCCAGTGGTTCTCAACCACTATGTCAGGGCACATTACTGTGTTGCCACACAGTGGTAAGTGTGTCGCGGTGAGACGGGTAGGTGGCTCGTTTCATCCTGGGAGAGGTGTGCCCTATAGAGTTGTGATGTGCCACCAAGTGTGTCATGACCCACAGAAGGTTGAGAACCACTGAGCCTGTACCCCTTAACTCTGTCAGCTTCTGGGAGTGTGCCTGCCCTCACTGGGCTGATTCATCTGAGCAAGAAACACTAAAAGCTACTAGTCCTGGCTGTTTGCTGAGAGATTGTTCCCTACACTGCGGGTCATCTGCCTGCATGTGAATGGCCTCTTTGGCAAAGGAATGATATGTATTCATACAGTCAGGTTCCTCTGCAACAGTTGGATGGAAATAAAGAGCAGCTTGTTTTCACAAATAAGGCTGTGGTTTTGGCACAAATGTTCTTCGTGAGTTTCACAACAGCAGTGTGGGGAGAAACTGATAAGTCACGGGAAGGGGCTGGGTGGCTGGGGAGCAAAACCACCCCTACATTTGCAGTGCCAGGTCAGCTCCTTGCTCTGGGTGTTATGACTTGGCACAGCGGGTTGCAGCGCCACTCAGGGTTGGCATGCTTGCCGTGCCATCCCCTCATCCCCAGAGTTGGAGAGGCAGATGTGCCAAATTTGATCGGCATTCTACAGGGAGGGGGGCACCAAACCTGAGTGGCACTGAGACCCCAGGCCACCAGGCTGAGCCCCAGAGGGTGGGAGCTATCGCCACTTGCTGAGTGTGGAGTAGGCTCATCATGGGCTTGATTCAAATGAAGAATTTACCATGACCTCTGTGCCAGAATCATAGCCTTGTTCACAAACAGCCCCAGGCAGCTCCAAATCCCACAGTGTCACATCCATGTGACTTGGCCTGTGGCTGAACATCTATGAAGAGGGAGATCTTTGCTAATGAATGAAGCCAGCAGCCCTTCTGCCAACTTCAGTCAAAAAGAGCAACAGTCTCGCCCTGGAATGATTGCAAACACGTGTTCTGAGGACATCCAGTGGAAGGTCTTCTGGATGAATAACATACTCCTTGGGTAGATCTCCAAGCTATTGTTTGCATGTCCTGCAGCAGAAGGAGCCATGAGAGGAAAACATGTCCATGATCATTTGCACCTGGCTAGCAAAGGCTGTTTTGCAGAGACCCTGGCAAGCTCCTGCAGGTCCAGCAAAGTGGGGCTGATGGGTCAATAACACAGCTTTGCCTTCTGAGGAGAGCATGGCTTAAAAGTAGGCCTCTGCAGGGGTCTGCCTTTGCTCCTGTGCCCCAGTCCTGGGTCTGCTCAACTACCATTGATGGCTGGGGGTGGGGGTGGGGAAAATTTGGGGTGGTTCCTGGTATCACTAGAGTGAAGATAACTTGTCCTGGCTCCATAGCACAACCTGCTGCCGCAGCCTCCCCGCACCAAATACACCCACCCGTCAGATGAGCTGATCCTGGAGGATGAGCTTCAGCGGATCAAGCTGGAGGGTGCAGTCGATGTTCAGAAGATGGTGACAGGTATGGAGCGCCAGAGTTGCCATGATGGGGGTGTGAAGGGCAGTGCACTGAGACCAAGCTGCTCCTAATCCCCTGGGCCAGGCTGTACAGCAAGTAATTGATGCCCTTCCTTCCTCCATGGTGTATGTAGAACAGACAGGCATGTACTTGGTGTCTTGGCAACATCAGCAGAGCTCTGGGTCCACTGCTGGCAGCTTCCTGCTCAGTAGGACAGCAGGTGTCAGTGGGGCAGGGGGCTTTTTGCTGGGATCCAAGACAGGCCCTGCTGCCTTTGTAGGGCCCTGAATGACAAGAGCAGAGTCACAAGCAGGACATAGCAGGCAATGTGATGACCCTGGCATTGTGGCTGCCAGTATACACGGACCTGCCTAATGGTGCTTCTCCTTCGTGCTGCCGCTCAGGGACCATTCTTGCCGTCTTTGGCTCAGAGACAGATGATGGCAGGTTTGTGGTGGAAGATCATTGCTTTGCTGACCTACCCCAGCAGCTACCCCGGAGAGGGCCCAGCACTGACAGGTGAGGCAGCCACTGCTCAGACCTTACCTTGAGGCACCCTGCTGGGAGGGTGGCCATGGAGTGTATCTCTGGCCTGACTCCCTGTCCCTGTAGTGGGGGGGTGGCAGGAGGTACAGGCCTGATGAAGTAGCTGAGGGTGCCCAGTGCTTTGCAGAGGTTCTTTCATCCAGCTCCCCTCCAACCTGCTTCAGCACCCTGCCTGTAGTGCCCATTCCCAAGACAGGGCCCAGCCCAAGTGCTTGGGAGGAGAAGGCCCAGGCAGGGAGAAGGCAATGCGAGCTGAAGTTGGTTGCTATCCAGCTGCCCCATCTCCCAGTTAGGAGTGGCACCTCCCTCTCCACATTAGGCCCTGGTGCCATCTCTGCCAGCAAACAACTGATGGAGCAGGCACTCAGATTTCCTTCCCAGGTGCCTGCTGTTTGGGGCCATAGGTTTGTCTTGCTGGTGTCTGGTCTGGCAGGGGGAGGCTTGTGTTCTGACCCTGTGGCACCTCTGGGGGGGGTGTCCCACTTTTGGCCCTTCCCTGGGCCTGCTGGCCTGGAATTAGTCTCTGCAGCTCTGTCTGCCTGCACCTGTGTGCTCTCCCATTTGGCATTGTCAGCCTGGTGGACACTGCACATGCCTAGATAGCATGGCCCAGAATCTTGGGAGGGCCCAGCAACCACCTGCTGTTTGGGACCATAGGTTTGTCTTGCTGGTGTCAGGCCTGGGCCTTGGCGGGGGCAGTGGCGACAGTTTCCTGGGCATGCAGCTGCTGGTGGACGTGGTGACGGGTCAGCTGGGGGCTGAGGGCGAGCAGAGTAGCGCAGCACAGATCTCTCGAGTCATCCTGGCAGGCAACCTGCTCAGTCAGAACACCCAGAACAAAGATACCATCAACAAGGTAAGGGACCATGGGGCGCTCCATTGGCCTTGGGCAGCCTCAGCTCAGGCCCTGGAGACACACCCTACCCTTCTGGGCAAGTGGCGGATGGATGATACCCATAATGAATAGTCATGGGGGTCATTGCTGTGTTCTCAGTCCAGAGCCTTTCCCCAACACTGAATGCCTTTGCTTTGTGTGTGTCTGCACAAACCGATACCCATGAGTGCCAGGGAAGCCTGTGGGGAGCTGTGCTGGGGTCTGCAAGATCTCCTCACTAAGACTGGGGGATGGGAAGGGTAACCTACAGTGAGATCAGATGCTGGGCACCTATACTGCTTGGCAGAGGAGCCACAGCTATGGGCTGCAGCGGGGAAGGGTTCTGTTAGGTATGGAGCATCGCCAGACCACAGCCACAGGACCCTGCCAGCAGGAGTGAGCACAATGCTCTTCCCCATGTGTCTGCACCACCTGGAGGGGTGTAGCTGCCACACGTCAGGCGTATTGTTGCAGCTACCCAGCCTGTTGTGGAGTGCGCCTGCCCTGGGGCTTGACTAGGACGATTCCTACTTTCTGGGGGTGGCTCAGCATGGCAGGTACCACACGGGCCCAGAGACCAATCTGCGGAGGCACTGGTTCCTTGCAGGAGCTGCTTCTCTGACATGTCTCCCCACTTCTTGCAGGCAAAGTACCTGACAAAGAAGACCCAGGCTGCCAGTGTGGAGGCAGTGAAGATGCTGGACGAAATCCTGCTGCAGCTCAGTGTGAGGGGCCGGGGGCGGGATGGGAGTGCTGTTCCTGGAGGGTGGGGGCAATGGGCTTGATGGCAGGTTTGTCAGGACCCTGGCTGCCACCATGGCAGCTCTGATTGCCCCCTCTTTGCTTGCAGGCTTCTGTGCCAGTGGACGTGATGCCTGGCGAGTTTGACCCCACCAACTACACACTGCCCCAGCAGCCGTTGCATCACTGCATGTTCCCCCTGGCCAGCACCTACTCCACGCTTCAGCTGGTCACCAACCCCTACCAGGCTGACATCGACGGGGTCCGGTAAAGCTCTGGCTGCAGTGCCATGGATGGCATGGCAGTTTGGCCATCATAGTGGCAGACAGCCTGGCAGGGGTGGGACTGGCTTGGCAAAAGGTCTGGCATGTTGTCACACAGCTGCCGTGCCCTGGTGTGGACAGTGAGTGTCGTATGTTGGGAAGAGGAGAAAAGGCCAAGGGTTTACACCTACTCCATTAGGTTTGCTTCTGGGGTGGCAGCAGTGCTGTCTGAGTCCCTGCGGTCACCCTTTCTTCCCAGAAGTGTGGCCTAATGGGCTGAGGTAGCAGGGTGGTCCTGAATTCAGGGTCATGTGGCCTAGTAGTTGGAGTCAGCAAAACAGCCTTCCCCATGAGGTAGCGTGGCCTGCTGGCCAAAATTAATAAGGCAGACTTCCTTAGCAGGGCAGTGTGGCCTAATGATTCCTTGGGGTATGGGGGTGCTGCTGCTGGGACTTGGACACCCAAGGTAGGGGAGCTTATGCCCACCCTGCTCTTCTGAGCCCCAGCCAAAGCCAGTGTCCCCTATCTGTGTGGTCCCAGACAACCCACTCCCTCTTTGGGGGTTGCCTAGCAGCCTAGGCTCTGGTTGGGTCTTGGCAACAGTTGCCTGCTGGAGGGAGCTAACAGAGGGGCTTCCTTTCTGGTCAGCCGCCCTGCCACATGACTGTGCTGGGTGACTGGCTTTTAGACCACTCCCCATTCCTAGCTGAGCATGGCAAGCAATGACAGGGGGCATGGCTTCTTAAGTCAGCAAAGTGTCCTTAACCTTCACTATTCCAGTGTGGGGCTGATATGCCCTGTTACAGGCATGGTGCGGGCCCTGACCTGGAGCACTCAGGCCAGGTGGTGGAAGTGGTATGGGGGACAACTCAGCTAGCTGTGAGCTGCCTGACTCCCACTGCCTGCTAGGTTCCTAGGGACATCTGGCCAGAACGTTAGCGACATCTTCAAGTACAGCTGCATGGAGGACTATCTGGAGATCCTGGAGTGGACGCTGCGAATCGGGCACCTCAGCCCCACAGCCCCAGATACGCTTGGTAAGGGGCTGGGCAGGAATCCCTCCTACCCCTGATGGATCCCCATCTTAGAAAGTGGGCTCTGAGACAAGAGCCATCACCCTAGGAGGGTGCAACCAGACAGTGGGCCTGGCTCGCAGAACAAACCCCCCCAACTTGAAGGAGGGGAGGGGTGCAGCACGAAGAAGCACAAAAGTTCTGTTTTTCTGAAGCCAGGAGCCATTGGGTATGGGGGAATGTCCTGACTTCTAACACAACCTCCAGGGCAGGGAGTTGTGCTTCTCCCTCACAGCCTCAGTTATTTTCCAGGCTGCTACCCTTTCTACAAGACCGACCCCTTTATCTTCACCGACTGCCCGCATGTCTACTTCTGTGGGAATGCGCCACGCTTCAGGTCCAAGGAGCTCAAAGGTGGAGATCTAGAGGCTTGCAGGCTGGGTGCTGTGTCCTGGGGAGGTGCCTCTGTGGGGGGTGCTCCATGTATCTTGCCAGGACAGCTCTGGGAGGGAACAGAGGCCCCAGCTGTGTCCCTAGGGAATGTGGAGTCCTGGTGCTCTGGTATTGTGAGAGGCACCATGCCTCTGGAATTGCAGGGTGCTGCCTTGCTGGCTAGGGAAATGGGCCAGGAGGCCCCGTGTGTCACTGCTGGATGGGTGTGCCCCAGAGCATGCTGGGAGAGGTGAGGTCAGTGCCCAGGGCTGACATGTGGGCATTGTACTCCAGGCTGTTGGGCAGGAGGAGGATTGGGCTGGGTACATGGCCCACTGTGTAATCCAGAAAGTGGCTCAACCCCCTTTCATTTACCTCACAGGGGCAGATGGGCAGCAGGTGCTGCTGGTGACCATTCCTGACTTCAGCACCACACAGACAGCCTGCATCATCAACCTGCACGATCTCACCTGCCAGCCAATCAGCTTCTCTGGCTTCAGCGCCGATGAGGATGAGGGTGAGATGGATATCAGCCACTGAGTTGTAGCTGTAGCTGGA
This sequence comes from Podocnemis expansa, assembly GCA_007922195.1. Lineage (NCBI taxonomy): Eukaryota > Metazoa > Chordata > Testudines > Podocnemididae > Podocnemis > Podocnemis expansa. The sequence continues at coordinate 54,932,725 of ML681972.1, read as the reverse complement.
GCCACATGAGACCGAGGGAGGTGCCAGCCTGCACCCAAGAGGGTGCAAATGGACTGAAATAAAAATATCTCACTCCCCTCTGCTCACGGCCTGTGGTGTCCAGTGGTGTGGTGTGCCTTCCCAAAAGGTGTCTGAGCACCCCTTGAATGACTGTGCCCAGTGCTGAGGGGCTGCATGCCCCTGACACTCCAGCTCTCCCCATGATGTCTGTGGGGATGGGAAACAGACTGGGCCTCGCCTGGCTGAGTGACCAGCAGCTCCTTTCACCTATCGGCTGGGCTCCAGCACCCTAGAGCACATGCCATAAAGGGAGGAGGCCACAGCTGCACTTGGCTGCAGCCTCACCCTTTTTGGCAACTTATGATCACGCTCAGATCTCTGCCCCAGTCCGCCTCAAGCCAGCTCAACCAAGCCATCCTCCCTGTCCGAGACTGGGCGTCTCTGGCCCCAAGCCATCCCTGCAGCCCACAAGGGGAGAGGACAAAGCTGGCATCTTTACTAAGGTAGTTGGATTTATTCATATAACCGGACTGACATGGAGGAACCCAGCTGCCCCTGCCCCCCGAGCCTGCCCCAGAGGGTCTCAGCTCGGCCGTGGCAAAGAGGTGCAGGACCAGGTCCCACAATAACCCTCCCTCGCTCCCTGAGCCTGGCCAAAGGCTGGTTCTGCCAGGTCTCAAAGGGCTCCATCATTTCCTGCCCAAAAGGGACAGGTGCCCCCTGCAGGCAGCTGTGTCCCCCATACTCCTAGAAAGCGGTGTGGTGAGAGCCTGGCATAGAAGCAGGAGACCAGCAAATGCAAGTGCTGGGATGGCAGCCACCTAGGGAAGCAGATGACAGTGCCAGCACCTGAGAACGGTGGCTGGCCACGGGTGGGGGGGGCTGGCCCCCAGGTGCTAGCATCTGGGCTGGACCTTAGGCAACAGCGACAGGAGCACCTCCTAATCACCAAAGTTCACGGTGTAGGTCTCAGCTGTGGTCAGGGGCTGTGCAGTCCCTGTGTCCACCTCCCAGGTCCCAGCCTCCGTCTCCAGGTCCAGCAGCGGCTCTGTCACCGTCTCCAGCTCAGTGTAGATCTCTGTTTCCCAGGTAGCAGCAGTGGGTGGCTGTTGACTCCAGGGGGCAAAGGTGGTGCTGCTGAGGGTGAGGGGGGGGGCAGTGGTGGGAAGAGAGCTTGGTGGGGCACTGGTGGTGGTGGCATTCAGCTGGCGCTGGCGCATCTGTTGGCGGAGCCACATCCGGCGGCGCATGCGCATCCGGAGCCGCATGCGCTCCCGAGGTGTCATGGGCCGACCACCTGGGCCACGCCGGTTCCCGTTCATGGCCATGATTTCCCGGATGCGTTTCCAGTTGGAGCGTGAGAGGATGAAGTTGCACTGGGTGGCACCGATGTCGTATAAGACAGTGCAGGTTTTGACGCTGGGGTTGTAGCCCTCAGCCCTGGCCATCACGCGGTACTCACCAGGGTTTAGGATGCGCCAGTAATCCCCGCCATTGGCTGCAACAGCACAGAGGGTGAGGTGAGACATTGGAAACTACAGAGTTTTGCCCACCATCTCCAAGGGTTGCTAACACAATGCTAGAAAGAGGCTTAATCTGGATCCCTCGCTTTCCCCTTGGCCTTTGCAGACTCCCGTCGTAGGGCAGGGCACCTACTGCAAGATGCCTGTGGGGCCTGGGCTATAATCTAAATGCAAAGGGAGAGAAGGGGCAGGCACCAGCTGGGTGCCCCCAGAGCAGCAGAAGGCAGCCATACCTGTTTTCACATGGTGATTGATCCCTCCCACAATGATGGTGGCATTGGCGATGGGGTCTCCTTGCTGGTCTGTCACCACCCCCTTAATGCCCCGATGCACCTGCAGGGGAAACACCATTAGTCCTTGGGGGTGGCTACGGGCCCCCGCCAAGTGCCTTCCCCAGCTTCTGTTCCCCTGGCCCCACCTGCTCCATGAAGGTAAGCAGCGACTCTTTGTTGTTCTCCCACTCCTGCTGCAGCTGGCTCTCATGGGGGAACTTGTCACAGCCCAGGTAGATGGAGAGCTCCAGGCAGTTGGTGTGAAGGTAGCTGAAGTCATTCAGGGCTGGAGAAAGGAAAGAAAGAAGGGGGGATAGGCCAACAGGCGTGGCTGGGGAAAACTCAGCCCTGTTTCACCCCCAGCTCAGCTGAGCTGGACTGGAGCCCTCTGCGCTGCCTGTGGGAGATGATCATTCTCCTCTCAAGTGTGTGGGGGGGGTGAGCTCTGGTGGTGCTAGTCTCCCCTGTTGGGGGCACAAGGCGCCACTCTCTTGGGCATGAGGCCTTGAGCAGAGGCTGCACATGGTGCAGGTGAAGCAGTGGGAGCTGTTGGCTGGGGAAGGGAAAACCAGGAGTCGATGGGGAAAAACCAGCCAGTGCTGATGGGGTGGAGAGAGCTGTCCCCTAAGAGACTACAGGCTGGCTGGGGCAACTGGGTGCCTCTGCGTGAGAGCAAAGTTCTGGACAACGTATGAAGGGCATGATGCTAGGATAGTCTGGCTCAGGGCCATGTTGGCATTGTCTCGAAAGGACAGGCTGAGGGGGAGCCCCGTCCATCTGTCCTAGCTGCGCCCCTCCCCTCGGCACCTCTGCCTGATGGGTGTTTGCTGCAGCAATGTCACCCCTTGGCCCCACACTCACTGCCAACACGGGGGCGCCACTTGGCGCCGCTGACGATGCCCATGCCATTAGTCACATCCTGGGTGTGGCAGCCCCCACGGAAGGTCTCTGTCAAAGTGAGGTGGGCTGAGGCATAGGAGATGGCCAACCAGCGGAAGACGGCATGGTCCGGGGTCTCCTGCACCTCTGGGTTCTCCTCCTCATAATCATCCAATGGCTGTACTGCTTCCCCCTCACGGGTCGGCCGTGCCATGTCATAGGGGTAAGACACCAGCTTCTCCCCTCCCTGGAAGTTAGCTCCCAGCACAAAGGGGTTCTTCTCCATCCAGGCAAGGATAGCACGCACTTCCACAGCCACCTGTGAGGGAAGGCAGTCCTGGGGCATGTGGGCATTGCACACAGGAGCATCCATCTCCTGACCCATGGAAAGCCCTGTTTTGGCCAGCGAGAGGCTCCAGTTCTGTCCATCTGCTCCCCAGAGTTCATCTCACTCCATGGGGGCTGCAGGGTGGTGGCTGGCACCCTCAGCAGCAGCAACACCACCAATGCTAGCTGATCTCCCTGCCATTACCCACCCCTCTGGCCTGCCCACAGACTGACCTCTTCCCCCTGCTCTGCTGCCATCTTGGGGCCAGGCAGGGTTCCTAGCCATCTGCTGCTCTCAACGGCATGCATGAGTAGCACCTCAAGACCTGGCACAGCCCCTGGTCCTTCCCCACCCCATATGCACTTACGTGGGCATCCTCAGCCAGATAGTGCTCTGGGATAGGGATGTGGTGGTTGGGGACCCGATGTGGGACCCACTTGCGCTCCTCGGCTGCCCACAGCACACTGGCGAGGTCGGGGAAGTTCTCAAAGATGTCATAGCCCTCCTCGTTCCAGTGGCCCAATGCCCAGTGGCCCAGCTCCGAGCCCTGCCAGAAATGGTGTGACTCACTCAGTGGCACATCCCTGGCAAGGGCCCACAGCCTTGGCCAACCCTCCCCATGGAGCTGATGGAAACTGACCTGGCTTCCCCATTCTCTGGGGGCATCAGCAGACACCACCACCATGACCACCAGGCTTCCAATCACCCATGGGGTGCTGTGATGGGCTCACAGTACTCCCTGCTGGATGGGTGCCTCCTGGTGGTGATTTTTCAGAAGTGATCAATGGCACCTCACCCATGGCCTGTGCTCCTTCACTCCTCATCTGACTGCTCAGCCCTCAAGCTGGGCATCTAGCTGTAAAAAATCCCCTTTTTACTGACCCATCTCTGCCATGCTCCTGTTTGTGGCCACCAAAATTCCACTGCCACACTGCTGGTGGTCTGGGGAGGTGGGAAGGGGCTGGGGCTCAAGCCCAGGGACCCTGTGTGAAGTACCTGCTACCCTTCAATCAGTTCTCTGGGCTGCTTCCCCACAGCTTCAGCACCTTGTTGGCCCTTGCATCAGGGCCTTAGTTCCCACACAGGCCCAGTGGTCACTCACTATACTGTCTGAAGCAGTGAGCCTTTCTTTGAGTGGGTGTGAGTAACTGCCTACCTGAACTTGCAGCCTCTTTTATACAGGGCCCTCAGGTCCTGCTCGGCTTGTCACTGCTGCTGCCCATTGACTGTAGCACTTAGGCCCTTTTAATCCTGTCCTGACTGGTGTAGGGTCCCATCACAGAATTCCCCGACTGCACACCCATTCTCTGTGCCCATCCACTCCCCTGCAGCACCCCAGCTCGCACTGCTAGGTGCCACAGCCAGGCTCAGTCCCAGCCTGGTGGGTAACTGGGCAGTGCCCTTGTCATGTCAAGCAGCAGCACCAAACTGGTCTCTCACCACCTGGCTGGCGATCTCATAGCCGTCAGGGTTGAGGGAGGGCACAAGGTGGATGCGGGTCTCAGTCACCAGGCTCTGCACACGGGGATTCCCATCCTGGTATTCTTTGCACAGGAACTGCATCAGCAGCAGCAGCAGCTCGCGGCCTAGCACCTCGTTGCCATGCAGCCCAGCCGTGTAGTGGAACTCAGGCTCCCCTGTGCAGACACAGCACGGGGTCATGGCCATGGCCCAGCATGGAGGTCATGATGCCCACCCAGCTGCATCACCAATCCAAGATATCTGCGGGACTCTCCAAACCACTCCTGGCCCTGCCCAGGGACTCAGGGGAGCAGAGGGCTGTCACACTGCTGACACAAGACTGCCACCCCACTGTGAACTCCTCTGTATGCAGGGCCACGAGACAGAAATGCCCTCCAGTCCCTGTAGGGGGGCATGATAGGGCTGGCAGGGTGACACCCAGGAGCCCAGTGCTGGCAGCTACTGCCTAGTACCATGCAGCCACCTGATGCTTTGCTGCACCAAAACCACTGGGCTGGAGGCAGCCACCGTGTGTGGGGGCCCCACCCCATTGCCCATGCTCCCCGTCCTACAGCAGGCCGAGAAGCAGCCTTAGCTCACTGCTCCCAGGAGGCCCTGCCCTCCGCTTACCCAACTCATGTTCCCCCGGCCTGTCTGAGATCTCCATGGCGTAGATCTTCAAACCACGGGAACTCTTGCCAATGTTGTAGATACGTGTGATGCTGGGACACTCTTCATTCACCACCTTCATGAGCTGTGGGGAGCAGGGAGGCGCTAGAGAGACCAGGTGACTCCAGGGAGGCAACAGGGGCCATTACTGGAGAGTCTGTGCCACCAAAAAGGTAAAGGGGGGGACTACATCCACTCTGGGAAGAGCCAGTGGGACTGAGCTACCCCACCATGAAGGGAACGAAGGCCAGAAAAGCTAGGGCGAAGCTGCTTGTGGGACACACAATGGAGATGGTCACACACAGGACTGGCACCAGGCATCCCAAAGGCTCATGAAATAGGCTGGTGGCAGCAGTTATTGTAAGCCAGAATGGCCCACAAATCTGATGGGCTACAGTTCCAGGGCCCAGGTTCCAGAATCTAGAAAAATCGGGCCCATACATGCATGAAGGGGGCCCGTACAATACAGGCAGGGTGCCCAAAGAGTAAGAAAATTCGGTGGCTCATCAAATTATGCTTTAACCACTGGCTAGTGGTGTCACCCAGTCTTGTGCCAGGCCACCGTGGCTCCTGCCAACATCTGGCCCCAGAGAAGCTGATGAACTGACCACCGGCCATGAGCAGAGCTGAGGCAGGAATACCCTAGGAGAGGAGCCAGGTTCAATCCCCACTGGCAATGATGCCCACCCCCTCCATGGTATGCATTAGACTGACAAACTGGGGCTGAGCCTTTGTCCAATGGAGAAAGCTGGCCAAATGCAGGAGTCCCACCCCTGGCAAGGACTCAGCCAGGAAGGGCTGAGCGACCCATTGCCCAAGACAGGGCAGGCTAGAGCACTAGGAAATGCTGAGTATAGGATGGACTGGCCCTGGCTGATAGGGCCAGGGCCTGATGCAGTAGAAAGTCAGGTCAGCACTGACTGCCCAAGATGGGGGGGGGGCATTGTGGTCACTGGAAAGGCCTCGATAGCTGGGCAGACTCTGAATGGCTGTGCCAGAGTACCCTGCGGTGCCAGGGAGCGGTGAATGTGCACCAATGTCCCTGAGTCATTCACACACACACACACACACACACACACACACACACACACCTGCCGCATGTCCTTGTAGCTGTGGTGGCGGAAGTCCAGATTGTCAGTGGATGTCACCTCGTTCTGCTGGCTGTAATAGCTGCTGAAGGCTAGGGCAGAGAGTCGCCGGTCAGACACACGCCGGGGCAACCTGCTTGCCCAGTGCCTGAGAACGAGGCAATTGGCATGGGCAAGAACCACTGGAAGCACAGTGCTCCACCAGCTACAAGACAGGGACCCTCCCACCCAGCTCCTTGCAGCAAGCTGCCCCATCCAGATTTGATGTGGACCCAGCCACCTATCTCCTTGCAGGCAGCTTTGTCTCCCCAGCAGAAGCCTGCCTGTGCAGGGCTCTCAGGCCCATCCCTCCTGCCCACTGCCCAGGCCCCACTCAGCTCCCCAGAGCTGTGGCAGCATCAGGCCCTGACAGGTGTCTTACTGGAGAGGGGGCAGCCAAGCACCTCCAGCCGCATACAGAGACTCCCATTCCAGGTCTGTGGGTACACTCGGATGTACCGCGCAACCATGGGCTCCGGGAACTCGGTCAGCACCGGTGTGTCCTTGTCCACATTCCCATGAAAGAGCTACAGGGAAAGGCCAATAGGTGGCAATAGCCATCGCACCAGAACAGTCTCTGGGGGCAGACTAAGGGGGCAGGGGCTGGGCAATTCCCCCCACCCAGTTCTTCCAGCATCATTCCCCACCTGAAGCCCCCTGCTACCGCAATGCTGTCACTTGCACACCCAGGAGGGACTATTCCAGGTGGTTCATGGGTGACGTTTAAACACTGCCCGACCCCCATTACTAGAGCCCTGCATGGACACAAATACACAGATCTGTATCTGATCTGCATCCACAAGAAATGGTTCGCGGATATCTGTGTTGTATCTGCAGATGCGGATATAATGCAGATATCCACAGATATCTGCATATGTGCAGGGCTCTAGCTCTGTGAAGATAAAAATATGTGGACCTGTATCTGATCTGCATCCGCAAGAAATGGTCTGCAGATATCTGTGTTGTATCAGCAGATGCAGATATAATGCTGATATTCGTGGATATCTCCATATTTGCAGGGCTCTACCCATTACTCTCCACATTCTTCTCCCTATGAAGTAGGCCCCACCATGCCCCACCCAGCTGGAGTCACAGCTGCCACTTCCCAGTCACAGTTGGGCCTGGTTTGGGGGCAAGCCTGGGGGTACCCCAGCAGCAGAGTGGTGACGGGTGTTTGGGGGGTGGGGGGCAAGACGTACCATCTCCTCATAGCCATTGGAGTACATCACCCAGTTCTGGCTGTCGTTGCTGAAGCCCACATAGAAGGTGGTGACAAAATCGTCGCTGGGGAGATGAGAGTGAGAAGGCTCAGCAGTTATGGAAAAACAGGCAGGGGCAAAGGCAGAGGGATTGCATAAAAGGGATCTAGCCCGCAGTCACAGGACACAACCAGGCAGCATGAATCCGGGAGGAATCACAGCACAGGGGACCAGCCCCACACAGCCCCAGCCCCAACGCCGCCCTCCCCCCAGCCCTGGGCATGGGGCCTAGCCTCACCTAGCACCACATATGACCCCCAGTCTCACACCCACTTGCAACTTCATGAAACCCTTGGCTGTGGCCTGGCCCAAATATACTGGATATTGGCCCTCCCAACAGTACCCGGCCTCAACATATTAGATCTGCCTCCCTCATCCCCAACACACATCAGGTCCCAGCCTGGACATACTAGATTTGCCCGCCACCCCTTGGCCCGGCCCAGCCCAGACATACTGGATCTGAGAGTCTCGTCCCTGAGTGATGACCCCTGTGAACTTCATAGTTCTCCGGGTGTCCACCTCAATCCAGTGAGCCCGACTGTCATCTTCCGCACACCAGGCACCATCAAAGAAATCGTCTTCGTTGGTGCCAGCCTGCAGGGAATAAAAAGAGAGGGTTGTGGGCAAAGCCTGCCCTGAAGCCAACAGCAGGCAGAGGTGACACTGGGCCAGGAGGGGACTGGTGAGGGGCTGCTCCTACCTGCATATTGAGCCGCCCTCGCTGAGCACCCAGGCCATGGCGGAGCATAGATGAAGCCAGGATCTGGTCATCCTCAATGCGGTGGGACTCCATCCCGATAGGGGGGCACTCTGTAAGGAAAGGAGGGCAGCACTTGTGTGATCTGGGGAGGCAGAAGTAGGTGGGAGCTGCATCCACAGCCCACATCCCCACTGCCCCTCCTCATTCCCCACCCTGCACACCCCTGCCCAAGAGTGTTCCTGCAGTGCCTGCTGCTGGTGACGGAGGGTTTGGGGAGTCAGGCTCCTTACCACTTGCAGCTGGCATGGCCCCTGCTCCCAGTATGGGCACCACCCTGGAAGAAGCACTGAAGCTAGAAGCTTCTGGCTCTACAGTGCACATGGCACCTGGGAAGACAGGCAACACTTCCCCTACCTGGGCAAGCTGGTTTCAACTTGCCCCCCCCCACCCCGACTCCTGCAGCCACTGTCACATCATTCCTGCTCCCCTGTCTCCAAAGGGGGAATGGCCACTAACCCACCCCACCCTGCCTAGCTAGCAGGCTGGTCCCTGGTGCAACCTTGGCAGTCACTCACTTTTTTTCTCCTCAGGGGGCATCACTTTGTCTTCATCTGTCTCCAACTTCTTTCCTCCCGTCTTCTTTGGCTTCCCTGCAGGCAGTGAGGAGTGAGGATGGATAGTGAGAGAGGCAGGCGGGAGGCTGCTGTCTGGGGCTGGGCCCCCTGCTCTGGGCTGGGCTCTAAGGGTGCCAGGCAGGGAAATGGAGAAGAGGTGGGACAGGGGCCCATTGCACTGCACTCCTGGGGAGCTGAGAAGGACCAGACCAGTGAAGTGGTTGGGGGAATTGTGTACAGGTCTAAACTCACAGGGTTCTGAGCACCTGGAAATACCATTGCAGGGCAGGGGCAGGGAGCCCAGGGGGAAATAAGTGGCAGTAGAGAGTAGGGCAATTGGGGGGGGGGAGAGGAAAGCTGAAGTGGGAGACCAGAGCTAAGGGTGAAGAGAAGAGACCAGGGTGGGAGGAGGTCAAACATCCATTGCCCCTGGCCACTGGCGGGGGGGGGGGGGGCTCTAGAACAACCCTCACGCTAGGAAACTTCCCTGGCAGCACTGCAGGAGACCTCTGCCAGCTGGGCACTGCTGTCAGCTCAGTGAGCCAAGCCAGGGCAGCACCTGTGCCAGTGGGTCTGGGGACAGAGTCTTGGAGTCAGGTCCCACTGAGGGCCATGCGTATGACCTGGCTCCAGAAAGGACATGGGTTGGGAGGCAACCCCCCACACACCTTTTCGCTCCTTGCTCTTTTCCTCTGTCCACTTATCCTCATCCGTGTCCACCTCTTCCTCCTCTTTACTGCTGCCACCTTTCTTTGGCTTCCCTGCTCCAGGGTGGAGAGATGTAGGGTCAGGGTGGAGGAGGCCCCTCCCAGATTGGATGTCAGGCTGGTGGGTTCCTTCTATCCCAGTGGCATGAGCACTGGGTCCCCAGGGATCTCTGCATAACCAGGGCCAGACAATGGCAGTGGCCAACTGGGAGAAGGGAGCCCACCACTGGGCCAGAAGTTTGATTTGCTGGAGAGTGAATGGTTAGTGAACCTGGCCCCACCCATGTTTCCTAGCCTTCCCCAATGACCCAGCTCCTGCCCCATGTACTCAGACTTGCACCATCAGGGTCAGCCTTCTCCTTACGTGGCTTGAGTTGCTCCTCATCCGTTTCCATCTCTCCTTCACCCTCTTTCCTGGTGGGGACCTTCTTGGACTGGGGCAGGCCGTATTCCACTGTGGATGAAAGCAGGGTGTGCTGAGGGGCTCCACACCCCCACGACTCCTGGGAGAGCGTAAGGGATTGCCCCCACCAAATGCAGTGGAGAGGTTAACATGCCAGAGATCAGCCTCCCCAGGCAGGGCCATGGGACCCCCAAGTCCTGCCCAGAGTCATGGCCCCCTGAGTGGGACCCTCGCTGCTGGTGCTAGCCAGGCCTGGGGCCTCTGTTAGATCCCGGTGGGGGATGCTGGATCTTCCCCAGCCGGCTTGTCATGCTCACCAGGCCTGCAGGCACTGGCTGCGGATGGGAGAAGGTTCACATGGGGTCAGACTGTGGGGGAAGAATGCCCACGGCACCTGAATGTACAGCGAGACGGGGGGAGGATAGAGAGCTGTAGAAAGAGAGGTGGAGAGGCTGGGGCTGAGTACTGGGGGGAAAGTAAGGATGCTAGCTTTCTAATTACTGAAAACCAGACCACACCTCTGCCCTGCCCCTTGCCCCACGCCCTGCCCTGCCTCACCGCACACTGGCACCAATACCCCTCCTCCCTGTGTCCCCAGATTCACCTGCCACCTGGCTGCCAGGTAGCCAGCCACTGCAGTTGCTGCTCTTCCTGCCCCCCCTCCAGTGGCAGGGGCTCAGTATTGCAGGCAACAGCACTTCAAGCACCTGGTCAGCACTGCCAGGTTCCCTTTTCAACCAGACGCCTGGTGGGGAGGAGGGTGGGCACAGGGGCAGGAGACTGGGTGCTGGGGGAAAATGCAGGCAACAAGTGACTGTGGGACCCCATCACACCGTGACTGACACTCACTGTCGTCATAGTCCGGCAGTGGCAGCCTCTCATCGTAGTCCCTCTCTGTGGGTGGTGGGGGCGGCTCCACAGGCAGCTCTAGAAGGCAAGGGGACAGGCCGCATGAGTCCCAGGCAGGCAGGAACAGCCAAGGGCCCAGACAGGAGCCACCAGGGCTGGAGAAAGAGTGGTCCATGGCAGGGCCTTTCAGAGAACGGCTCATGGTCCACCCCTCCTCTCCGACAGCCTCCCTATCTATCTGTGGCATTACAGAGCTCTAGACCCATGGTACAAGAGGCTCAAATTCAGGGCCACCTGGTCCTTCTCTCTTCAGCAGCACCTGCTGCAGGCTGGAGCAGACCTGAGGGCTGCCCTAAACTGCCCCTTTGCTTCACTGGCCCCAGGGGAGCAGCAGCAGAGACAGAATAGCTGTGGTGTGGGCATATCCCAGCCCCACTCCCACTGAGCATGGCCCTTGGGTCACAGCTGTGTGGCTACAAGCCTGGAACAGAGTACATGGGACTACTTGGACCTGGGAGACATCACTCCAGGGCACTGCAGCTCCCATGGGAAGGGCCTGATGCTGTGGGGGAGCTGGGCGTTGCCGTTAGGAGCAGGTACCTGCACACATCCCTCCAACTAGTGAGAACAAGACTGGTCCCTGCTCCCATGCAGAGCAGCCTCTGGCACATCCAGGGGTGGCTCACACAAAGTGTTTTCTTCCCTGATGGTCCTGGTGCCCTCCCGCCTTCCTCCCCAGTTGGGGAAGACACAGAACCGGAGGAAAACATACTTGGCTTCTCCTCCACCTCTGGCCAGAGCCTCTCAGGTTTCTTCCTGCTGGAGTGTTTCTTTGGGTTTTTCTGCTGCCGACGGACATATTCGACTGGGGGAGAGGAACATGGGTTTGTCACTGGTCCACTACCACAGGTGGGGACATTTTTCTGGGGGTCTGGGCACATGGCATGAGGGGACAAGTGGCCAGAATGGGCTGGTGAGAGGGGACAAAGAGAGCAAATCAGCCTGGATCCTGGCCCCTTGCCACTGATGCCAGCTGTCCTGATCCAGTCTAGTGCACACAGGCATGGGAGGCATAATCTTGCTCCATGCCTGGCACCATGGGCATCACTTATACCTGTCCCAAGTCCAGTGGGGGCCTTTTCCTCCTGCTTAGCCCTGGTGTCAGGGGGTCAGGTGCTGTTGGACTTTGGCCTGCATGATGCCAGGAGTTTAAGGGCCCTCTTACAGGATACTTGCATTGGGACTCTGGGCTAGGATTGCGTCCCAGGCCCGGGGCAGCCAGGTCATTCTGCTGGCCCCCATGGGATGCTCTGGATTCAAAGGTCATGGCAGGGGCTCCAGGTACCAGTACAACCCCTCTGTGGCTTCCAAGTCAAGCCAGGGCTGTGCTGGGGGAACCCAGGAGGAGTCCTACTCTCCACTCAGTTCCTGCACTCCACCCAGGCATGACCAACAGAGTGAGACCAGTCACCTCTTTTTGCTGGCCCAGGGTTGGGCTGGGGGGCTCTGGATCAGAGAGTACAGGGGGACAGACTGGGGAGAGCTATCTGTAGGCATTTGCCCCCAGTCATGGAGCCCTTCAGGAGGGAAGCCACGGCTTAGAGTGTGGCGAGGAAAGGGGAGGAAGCCTGGAGCCACGGCTGCAAGGGAGTGGCCCATCCCAGCAACCCCGAAGGATCTCCAAGGAGCAGGTCAGGGCCCATGAGTCAACGGCTGATCCCTAGACAGGGGGTGGAGTGGGAGCATCTCCAGGGGCAACGCTGGTGGGGACTGAACCCTAGGAGACAGGGTGGGCCTGCCTTGTCCCAGAAGGGGCCTGGGACATGGGGGGAACAGCTGCCCTGCTCCAGATAGAGCACTGGGCAGACCCCTCTCCTTGGTGCTGGGGTGGTTAGGGGTCCTTGGGAGTTTTGCTCCAAGACAGGCCGCTGTCCCCTGGGGCAGGGGCCCAGACAAGGAGGAGGGATCTGGGCAGAGGGGCCAAAGGGGGGCAGCAGTAGCCCCATACAGTCCTCGTAGTCCTCCCGCTCGATCTGCTCATTGTAGTCCAATGTGGGTGGCTCGGTTTCCTCTGTCATCGCTGCAGAGAGAGACAGACATGGTCACCCGCTGGAAGGCACTGGGACTTGGCTCACTGAGGGACTGGGTGCGTGGGGATATGCCAGGAGCTGGTCTTTGCTGTGCCAAGCTGAAGCAAAGCAGCGGACAGAAGAGGGACAGTGAAGTGGCCACTATGGCTAGGCAGGCCCATCTGCCACCTTCCAAATACGCCAGAAGCACGGGTCCCATGGGCTGTGACAGGGCAGAGGGCTCCTGGAAACTCTCCCACCTTCCCCTGGGCTGAGGAGCCACAGCCCGGTGCCCCAGGAAAGGCTCTGACTTCAGGACAGGGATCTGAAGGGCACTCAGTTGGGGGCAGGCCCCACACAACTTGTAAGCGCTCACCAGGGTCAGGCTCTGGGCTCCAGTCCTCCCTGCCAGGCTCCCATGGCTCCATTGGGGGCTCAAGGAACTCATCTAGAAACAAATCCCATTGGCTGAGGCACTGGCAGGCTCCTCTGGACCAGGTGCCTCCCAGCCATGCCAGGGGTCCTGCAGCCAGCAATGCCCCATGTGCTGCCCAGTTGCCTGCTCGCTGCATGGCCCACCTGCTTGCCCCTCTGCCCCCACAGCGCACGCTGTTCCTGCTGAAGCTTGCCAAGCTGCTTCAGCTGTGGCTGGCACCCAGGCTCCCATGCCTTGGGAGACAGGGCTGCTCATATGCAAAGGGCCAGGCCACAAGCAGCAATGCAGGGAGTTGCATCCCAACCCCCTGAATTGTTTTTACTTCAGCAGCTACCTGGCTCCTGTTCTTCACCCCGGCTCGGCTTGGCCGTCTCCTCTGGAAAGTCATCTGGAAAACACAGGGCTGGATCTCAGAGCGCTGGGAGAGGGACTACACAGGCCAAGACTGGGGGTGGGGCACTCACTCCCGGCTGTGGGAGCCAGGGTGGTGTCCAGTGTGTAGCTGGGCTTGGTGGGTTGTGTGCACTTATCGGATGGGATTATTTGAACACCCCTCCCTCCCCAAGGCCTGCATTGTTCTTTCAAACCATTGCTGTTGGGTTGGGCAAAAGGCAACAGGCTCAACACCGGGTAAAGCACCGGGGATCCTAATCCAGGGACAGAGAGAGATGGAAAGTGACTGCTGAGGCCTGTGGAAAGTAACAAGGAAATTGGGTGGGCAGAGAATGGGTTAAAAATGCCTGGCTGCTTGGGGCGAAATGCCCTGGATAACTCACAAGAGGATTGGGCTAGCCATATGGTAAGAGTAGGACAGCCAGGGAAAGTGAACAGTATAACTGATGTACCAAAAGTGGTGGTTTCATTGAGTGGACTGGGGGCTAAACTTTATAAACAGCTCTCCTCCTCCAGGCTTCTCTTACTTAGCAGACATTTGCTGAGGTTGCACAAATTCTACCACATCGCCTCTCCCGTAAGCCCCTGGGCACTGCAGAGGGTTTCCGCTTTTATAAATAGAATCAAACAGAAAATGAAATAATTCCCAAATATGTGGCTAGGCCAAAGAACTTAGCAGAGCACAGCAAGTTTGCAGGGAGTTGAAATGGTGCATTCAGTCACTGCCTGGTTTGCAAGACAGAGCAATTAGTTGCAGCTGCTTTAACTCTAAACTGTAACCCAGAGATTGCTTTACCAATGGAGACTGCTGCTAAAACTGTTGGGGTGATTCAGTTGCACCATATTATCTAGGTGACAAATAAACTGTGGGTCAGGCAAAAACCAACAGCAGTCTGCATGCTGTTCTTATGGGAACTAGTCCCTCCATGCAGACAATTGCTGGTTCACAGGCAAACCCTTCACAGACAAACCCTGCAGAAGCTGCAGCCAGCTGGAGTATGGAGAGGTGATGTGCAAAAAGCACAACTACTGTCTCACGAGGACAATCCCAAGGGCTTTTATCAGCTTGCTGGTGACAGCATGGAGTCTATGAAGAATGCTGAGGCATCTCTCTAACAGTTTATGGTAGCACTTCAGCACATATCGGAGGCCAGAATTATACCCAGATCAGCTGGAGAGAATGGAGTAGCCTCTTGTGCTAATGATGAAAAAAAAAACAAACCCAGGGATGTTTACATTCGTGGTGAGTTCAAGGTTACCCAGTATGGGCTGAAGATCAGTAGCCTTGGCCCACAAGAAAGGCTGTATTTGCCTCATCAGCTGGTGAGAGGTGTTCCTCCAAGATTGACTGAGCCCTACCTACAAGTAGAGACTGAGACAAGCACGATTAACACACCCCAGGACTTATTCCAATATCACTGCTGTTTGGCACAGCATGCCACAAGAGCTTATGGTGAGGAACACCTGCAGAATCTGCCCTAGGTGGTTCTGAGTCTGAATGTGAATTGTGGCCAACATGCAGAAATGTGGCTTCTTTCTAAGACTCAGTTGCATATTGTGGCCATGCTGTTGAGAAAGCCAGGCTGTGCAACTGAAGCTGTCCTTACTTCACCCCAACCACAAAACGTAGCCCAGTCCTATTCCTTTCTGGGGATGGTCAGCTATTACTAATGGATCTTACTTCACATAGCGGCCATGTTATGAGCTGTTTTACACAAGGGACAGCAGTGGTGTTGATCTGTACTATAGCCTCCTCTCTCACCAACAGAAGATGGTCCAATATAAGCTGTCCCCCCCAACCCACACACACACCCATCATGTCTCTCTACAGTGAGCCACGGTTCTCAATTCAGTCAAGATGTTTCCACGATCTGAAAAGGTCTTAGCACACTACAGCTCACCTTTGCTTATGGAGCTAGTGTGTGCTGCCTACCCTCATGACATTGGAGCAGTACTTTCACCTGGGTGAAAAATCAGACTGTCTCAGATCTCTTCCATTGACAGAAGAGATTGTGTTCCAATCAGTACAGAAGCTTGAAATGGAGTTAAAAAGCGTTACCAGTCTCCAGGTGGGGAACGATTCACTCTGGTTACAATCACTGTTGGTTTTTAACCTAAAGAAAGGCTGCAGCACAGTTTCAAAGCAGGGTCCTATTCTTGTGCATGTGATGTTGCCTTCAATAGGCTCAACCAATATGCATATTGCTTAACACATTGGCCATTGGCAGGGGCAGGTGAGCATACTGAAGTGACAGATAGGTATGTTCTGTATGGCACAAATTCTATATGACTCAAAGGTGACAAACGTCATGGTCAGAGAAACCCTAGAAATGAGCCGGTGCTAGCTAAAGAGCAGGACATGACAATGAGTGGCTGCAGCTGTATCCAGCTTTCTTTACTCAGAAAGAAGAGTTAATTGTCTACCAAGGTGGGGAATGCCTTGCCTCAAAGAGGCAATTCCTATAGGGTCCAAGACCCATGTATTTCAAGAATTAGATGAAGAATTGTAGGAAATTTAAAAAATGGAAAGACTGGCAAAGAATCCTTGGTGGTGAGCAGGGACTACTCCACAGTGGAGAAAATGGCAGAACATGGGCATGTGCAAGAAGATCAGAGACACAGCCTCCCAATAATTGTTGGGTGCACTAATCTCTGGGACTGCAGTGGTTGTGGGAAAGATTAGGTGTTCCTCCCAAGGTTGGGGTCGTGGTGGGAAAACACAATCTTCCGCCAGGTGGTTAAAGGGACCAAAGTTAAATTTCTGCATATGCACCTACACATTGTCAGCGAACACAACCAACACCTAACCATACTACATGGCCTCTTGGGAGTGGCCAGCTACCCCATGGCCACATATTTGTGATTGCCGCAGATGCCCTCCGGACCTGGTATTCTGTGTACATTCAGCTAATTCAGTGTGGAGGGCTAGGATTCAGCTGTTCTAGGTGAGAGCTTCTGAATGGAGACAACAGAGCCTAATTCACATCCAAAGGTGTCAAATAAGGGAAACAGTATCAAACACAGCACCTCAGGTCCTCACTGTTCTGGCTTGAAGACTTACTGCAAACATTCAAGCAAGCAATCTGGCTTCTGACCCCCAATAAAGTTGACTTACCGCACAAGATGGCGAATGTCCTACTAGCTGAAAAGACAGCAGCCCATGCTACTACAAAGAGATGCCAGAAATGTTATTTATGGGGTGCCATTGAGCATCTCATCTGGATTGGTTGAACCTGAATTTTCATAAGAACCAGAAGGATGTGATTATTTCAGTCCATGCAATCAGACTGCATAACTCTGGGCTAGAAGATCTTAGTAAGAGATGATCCAGCTCTCTGAGTGACTGCATCGTGGTCCCTGCGTTTCTACTCCAAGTAACCCTGATGCTTTGAAGCGGGGGATGTTGCTGACGCTACTACCCCATGAAGAGAAGAAACAGGCTCAGATGCTGTCCCAATGCCTACAAGATGTTCTCTGGGGGAAGCCAGCAGCTGCTTCTCTGACTGGCCATGTGGCATGTTGTGGGTGGCGTGACACTCATGGATTAGCAACTTCTTGGTCATATCCTAAAGGGGCAGGAGCCCGTTGTGTGTAAGGATTGGTGTTGCCCATGGGATGTGAGGAGTGTGGGGAGGCAGGTGATGGGGCAAGGCAGGGAGAAGGGCAAAGCACATGGGCACCATGTGCTGTGTGACGGGCAACACAATCAGTCAATCAATAGCACTTACCTTTGTCCTGTCCCCCATACACCCGAGATCTCTCCTCTTCCTCGTCATAGGGCGAAGGGATTCTGGGAGCCTCAGGCATATCATAATCCTTTTCAGATGGTGGTGGGAGGAGAGGTCTCTCAGGCTGCCGATACATCTCCTCATCCTCCTTGTTGGGTTGGCTAGGGGATGTTGTCTCAATCCTCCTCCCAACAGATGGCTTCTTGGTGGCCTTTGGGCGCTTCTCCTTGGGCTTCTTGGTGGCTTTGGGGGGCTTCACCTTGGGCTTCTTGGTGGCTTTGGGGGGCTTCACCTTGTCTTTCTTGGAGCCCTTGGGTGGCTTCTCCTTGGGTTTCTTGGTGGGTTTGGGGGGCTTCTCCTTTTTCCCTTTCTTAGGTTTCTCTTTCACCTTCCCAGTTGCCCCTGTACAAAAGGAACAAGTCAGCCCCTGCTGGACCCCAGCCCCTTCTCTGTCAAGGTTACACCACCATCTGATCTACCCAGCTGGGCCCCAGCGTGCCTTTGTTCCTCAACATGGGAGCTTACACATGCTGCCTTGGAGCCTGTCTCTCCCTCGCTACTGTACAGGACATCAAACAGCATCTACAGGGAATTTCTGATGCCCATAGCCCATAGGGCACCCTGCACCACAGACTATGCATCAGGGCAGGTCCACAGAGGACGTTCCGTATCGTGTCAATATCCAGTTCATGGTCCCAAGGGCCTGCCCACGCAGGGAGCTAGAGCAGGAACTGTCCAGGGAGCTACAGTAGGGGTGGGGCACTGAAGAGATTAGGTGCAGGAGTTGAAGGACAGAGGAATTGGGGGCTGGCACTGGAGGGATTGGTTTCTGGGTAGTGGGTGGCTGTTGAGGTTGCAGTATCTGTCCCCTTCCCTTGTGCAGGTGTTGGTGCCCTCCACTCTTTCCTGGCACAATGGGGCTGCAGGCAAACACCAGGGATCATTCCCCTTATAGTAGCAACAAGAGGCTCTGGTCACCTTCTGTTGTGCCTGGCACTACACTGACATGGACCCAGCCCTGCCAGACACCAAAACAGGGGAATAGGGAACAACTGAGTGAGGAGAAGCATGAGCATCTGGGTTTGGTTTTGCCCTTTTGCAGACTGGAATGTGATGCAGGCGGCATACCAAGACGCCAGGGCTCTTTGGGGAATGTTGTCAGAGTGGGGGCTCTGAGATCTTCCCAGAGAGCCTAGGGTCAGGGCTCTGGCCAGACGGGGAGGCCTCACTCCATGACTCAGTGGCTGACAGGAAGGAGATGAGGTTGCTGAATAACAGCCCCAGAGCAGCCGCTGGCTCATTCCGAAGTTCTGAGCAGCAGCCTTCCCACATCCTCAGTGCCAGAGCGGGCCCAATCCCAGTCTGGGATTTATATCCAGCCTGTGCCTGCAGCAAGGGGCAGGCAGATTTCCCTACTGACTCAAGTGCCCAGTGTCCCCCAGCAGGGGAGACAGTCACAAGGCCTGTGTCTGTCCTCTATCCCTGCTGACATGCCAGGCAGGCTGCAGAAAGGAGCAGTCCCCTGTGTGGAAACAACCAGGGTTCATCCCTCTTCCTCACCCCTCTCAGTGTCTGGGTCCAGCCCCACTCTGGGCACAGGCAGAGTTCACCTCAGCTGTCCCCACAACTGACCTGGTCAGCACCATCACACCTAGCAGCCATGGCCCAGCAGATGAGCCCTAGGCCCCCTGACAAAATGATTGTCAAGGGAAGCAGGACCCAGTCATTGTTGAGTCCCAGAGTTAATAGCTCCCTGCGACAGATGAGACACTTGGAGCCCTGCCCTTGAGTGACAGGTGGGGCTATTTCAGCTGTCTTGGGCAGGCCTTGCCATCCCTTTCAGTACCCATGGATAAGCTAGCATAGCCCCAATCAGGGAGCAGAACAGGCAAGCCCCTGCCAGGGACCAGGTTATGCATGGCAGAGAAATCTCAGCTAGCAGCCCAAAGCCCACTCTGCAGGGATGGAGAGGGCAGCCTACAGGGGCCACACTGCCATGGATACAGCTATCCTCTTCCCCACAGCTCTCCCAGTGCCCCTCAATCCTGACCCACAGCCCTCTGCTACCTCAGCCCCGGGCTCTTCCCCAGCTCCTGGCCCTGGTGGAACCACAGCATAAAGCTCTCCTGTTCACTCCACACCCGATTCCTGCCGCTTTTCCACCCTACTGTGGAGGCTGGCAGCACAGGAAAGCAAATCCAGCCTCCCAGCCCAGCTGCCATCTGTAGGCCTGGGGCCTGCCCCCAGGCTGGGGTAGGCCTGGGGATGACCCACCCTCCTGAGGAGGTAGGTGGGAGAGAGAACAAAGCTAGGTGTCAGCAAAAAGTTTTCCATCAAGACTGTATCGAAATCTGGATTTTTCCACTGAACCCTTTTTTGCAAAAAGCCTGTTTCCTGTGGAGGAATTCCAGTTTTTTACAGAAAAGCCTAGTGCCTGACACCTGCAAGATCTGGATCTTGAAATGCCAGAGTGGTACTCCATAGCAGATATAGTTCATTTGCTTCATTCCCTTCTTCACCTCCATGTGCGGAGCTCCACAAGGGACTTCATCACCCATAATGCCCTATGAAAACCATGCCCCTCCCCAAAAAGGGAGCCTGTGGTGCATCATGGGAGTTGTAGTCAGACCTAGGGGACAGGCTCATGGGAGGATGTGGCATTTGAACTACAACTCCCATGAGCAGAGGAGGTGCAGAGAATGTGTGGGGCTCCCTTGTCTGAATCAAAATAGTGGGGTGTGATTTTTTCCCACTGAAAACTCACATTTTCCTGCTTCGCACTCACACTTCCCAGCTGGTGCGTTTCACACTGCTGCCGCCCATTGAGCTGAAGTTGAGCTCAGTGGAAGGGGGAACACCAAGAGGTAGGACAGTTGAAGGATGGACAAGGCTAAAGGGCCCACCTGAGAGTTGCTCCCAATGACCCCGCCTGTACCCTTTAGTGGCTGTCCGGGGGAAGGGCACCTGGACATCAAGTGCCCAACATCACCCTCTCCATTATCCCTTTTCCTGCCTTCAGTCTACCTTTCTAACAGGGCAGAAAGGACTTGCTCTCCTGCAGCCCTGCTCCATACCTGGGCCAGCAGCTGGGGGGAGATTAGGGGTTGGGGGGCTGATTAAACAATGTTCATCCAGTAGTTTGCTCTCTTGCAACTGTCCAGGTCGGGGGGGAGCATGCCTTGGTACCTACTGGAATTGGGAGGATCAGCTCCAGAGGCGGGGCTGGATCAAGGCAGGGGCTTTAGGAGTTGCAGCCCCGGGCCTTGACCTAAAGGGGTGCCCCAGTGATCCAACCAAAATCTGGTCGTGGCTGAGAGGTGTGCACCATCAGCCTGGGTGCTCAGCCCCCGGGCTGATTGGTCTGCTCCAGACCAGCCAGCACTGTGGTCTTTGGCACAAGAGGCCCCCGGGTCTGGCTGGGCTGCAGGGTCCTGGCCATGACTCCCACAGCACCACCAGGCTGTGGGCCCTGGACCCTCCCCAGTGCCAGCTGTGCCATGCCCCCTCAGCATCAACCACCAGGCCACAGGTGTTGGACCCAGCCTCCTTGTCCCCCAGACCCTTCCCTCTGCAGCATCCCCAGACCCACCCCCTACAGCACCAGCCAGTGGGCCGTGGGCCCCAGACCCCATCCCTGTAGCACACCCAGACCACACCCCTCACAGGACCCCCAAACCATGGGCCCTGGACCACTCAGCTCAGTGCCAGGCTGGGTGCCACCACAGTGGGGAGGTCATAAGAGTGGGCCACCCCAGGTCCCCCAACATCTTGATCTGGCCCTACCCAGGGGTACAGATCAGATGCTACCTATGGCTGGCCTCCAGCTTTGCCCCAAGGATGCAGTGTGCCCTACCCCAGGTACAAACAGACCAGTTTGCTCAGAGGAAACAAGTGCTCATGTGCTGATCTCCAAGCATCTTCAGGGGACAGGAGCCAAATGCTGGCCCTGGACACTAGGGCACAAAGTTCTGGTTGCTCTTTGGGAAGCAATACCACAGGACTAAAGAGCACTTCTGTGGGCCAGGGATCCCCCCTCTGCAACCACAGCTTTCCCATCCCATCCTCTTCAGCACCTGGGGCTGCCACCTTCAGAGACTAGTCCCTGAAAGGGGTGAATCCCGGCTCTGAGCCAGGCTACATATTGCTGCCCATGGCTGGGGATCCCTGCAGTGCCCACCTACATGCATCAAGGAGCAGGGAGCTGCAAATACAGCAGCCAGCTCCCTGCCTCATTCAAAGAGAATCCTGCGCCCAGCGCAGCTGACCCAGCCCCTCTGTCAGCCCTAGGTACCTGCTGCCTAGACTTCCTGGGCTCAGTCCCCCCCCCCCCCCCCCCCGGATGCTAGAACCACCTGTGCAGAGAGGATCTGGGCAACTGGGCCCCAAAAGGCCTGGGCAGGGCAGGATCAGACCCTGAGGGAGCTGGGCAGAATTTGGTGCAATAGTGCTGGATAGGGCAGGATCAGATCCTCTGTGTCCACTTACCTTCTTCCACCTCCATGGGGGCCTTGGCTGCCTTGTCCATCTCTGCAGGCTTCAGCCTCCCTTGTGGCTCAGGGGGCTCCTCGAGCCTCCGCTCCCCAGCTTCCTCCTCGCCCTCAGGACTGACCTCCTGCAAGAAGCCCTTCAGGAATGCCTCTATCTCGTCGTCTGTCAGCACCGTCTGAGGCTGTCCCAGCCTGGCACTCAGCAGCCCCAGAAGCAGGAACAACAGTGGAGGGCCCATGGTAGCCTCACACTCCCTGGGGAGGCTAGGGCAAAGTCAGAAATCCCAAGCCCCTGGAGGGCGCAGACCCCACACACCTCACCTGGCTGTGGGCTCACAGGCTGCACAGGAACTGGGTGGGAGGCCAGGCTCTCAGAATGGGGGTTGTTTGCTTCCTTTGGACCCTCTGGGCTTCCCGGCAGGCCCCAGGGACCGGCTGTGGCGCAGGCAGCAGGACGAGGCTTCCCGAGCGGGCAGTGGAATGCACGGCTGATGGGGGGAGAGCCGGAGCCAGGCCCAAAGAATGCAGCTGTGCACAGCTGGGCTTAATTCAGACCAGAAGGTTGAGCTGCGTCAGCTTTGAAGTCAGAGGCAGCAGGCCAAGCACTGGGAGCCAGCCATCCCCCGCAACGCCCTAGTGAAGTTGGCCCTTCACATACAAAAAGTGAGGGTGGGTCCAGGCTCCAATGTATGGACTGGTCCAGTACACTCAGAGATCACTGCAGCCAGCAAACAATGCCCAAGAGCACATAGAGCTCTCTCTGTCAATCCAGGGTCTTCAGCTCCCCCAGCACAGAGGGGGTTTCAGCTGTGCAGCACTCTTGGCAGTGGTCAGTAGCCCTCTGTCCTCCCCAGTGATCTGTGAGCAGGGGGTCGCTCTATAAGCCGTGGGCTAGTGGGTGCCTTCCCTTCTCCCCTTCAGCTGTCGGACTGAATGCCTGGCAGCTGGAAGATCTATCTGTCTAGTTCTGCAGAGGAAACTCAAACCAGACTCTCCTTCCCATTTCCAGGGAGGGTGGATCACTGTAACCCCATCCTGTCTGGCAAAGAGCAGACCAGGCACCATAGGACCAGCAGAGACTTGCTGGCTACAATCTGCTCCCGGCAATTGGAGTGGGAGAGAGTCATTCCCAGCTAGAACTGCAATAAACAGCTGAGACCTCCCATCCCCTCTATTGCTCCTCATCATGCCACCGGAGGTCTCCTACTGGCAGAATAAGCAAGCCAAGGTTCCAGGGATGCCAGCCCAGTGCCAAAGACAGGAGTCCCTGCATAGAGCTGATGTGAGCCAGCCACAGGCTGTTGAGGAAGGAAGCAGATTCCCCCCAAATACACTGAGCAGAGGTGGTGATCAGGGGCCCAATGCTCACGATTGTCTAGGTCCCCAACTGTATCCCTGGATTTTGTGACTGGATTCCTGGGTCTTGTGGCCCACCGGTTTCCATGCCAGGTTCTTTGGACTTGGGGACCGGGGGGGGGGGGGGGGGGGGGGGGGGGGTGGTTTGGGGGGCCGGCCCCCCCCCCCCCCCCCCCCCCACCACCACCACCACCCACGCACCCTGCTGAATTGAGTGGGCTCCAGTGCAGCAGGTAGGAAATTCTGTGCATTAATGACAATGGAAGGTGTCTCTCTGCACAGCGGGCCTCCGGTTGGATAGCCACCTCCATATCCCATGCACTTCTTCCATGCTCTCAGTAAGCTGTATGTATAGAAGATGCTGTGTGACTGTATCATAGGAGCTGCTTGGAACAGCCTGCAAGGCAGTAGCAATTGTGCAGGGACATCAAAAACCTAGCACCTATGAAGGCATCAGGAGATGGTGGGAGAAGACACTAGCTGTCTCTTTCTGCTAAAGTAATAGTTCACAACCCACCTATGGCACCCCAGCTGTGCCAGAGCCCCTTATCCCTTCTTGAAGGCTTGGTGACCCATCTTAGGGCACAAGTCAATTTATGCATGCATCATCAGTAGGGTTCAGAGTTAACACATTTACTGGCATCTCACACAGGGCAGGTTTTCACTGAGGAGCAGACGTGGACCAACAGAGATATCCTGGGAACCAAATCTGCACCCAAAGGAGAATTCACCAGCAGATTCCCTTGCTGTGGGTTATACATGGCCTCAGTTCTCAGCCAGGCCTTCCCTGCACTGACTGCAGGCCTGGCACAGCCAGATTTAGGGTATCTTTGCATTCTCACTGGTCCAGGGCCATTTGAATCCTGCCCTGCCTCCTGAGTCAGCTACACCAGCCTCGTCATGCTCTCACAGCCCCTGGGAAAGAGAAGAGTTTTAGTGCAGAGTGCCCTGGCACATCTGCCATTTTTGCACCCCCGGTGTGCCCCAAACCAGTGGCTGCTTCAAAAGCACCCATTGATGAGGGTATGCAGGGGGTGTCCCTCGAGGGCTTCTTTCTGCTGCCAGAGAAGAACATGAGCCACAAGTCAGATATCTACCCCAGCCAGACATGCAAGCCAGGTATTAGGAGGCCTGTATCCTGCCAGCACACCTGAAAATACACCCAGATCCCTTCCCCAGGGACATCTTAATCCCTGGCTGCAGATTTGGGCTGGCAAAGGCTGTTGTCAACAGCAGAGCTGTGGAGCTGTCTCGTTTCCAAGATGGTCAGACTTGGCCTGGCCTGGCTCCCATTCCAGGCGCCTGGGCCTCTTTCCACAGACCCTAATGGGAGTTGGTTGGGTGCCATTATTCAGCCATCTGTGTAACCCAGCCTGTCGCCTCCAAGGCAGACTCAGCAGTGCAGCTGGGATTCCATACCTGCACCCATCTACAGAGTCAGCCATGGCCGGGCAGTGCAGCCACCACATGACACCACAGGGTGCCTGTGTGCACGCAAAGCCTTCTGATGGTCCAGCTGGGGTGACTGGAATGAAACTACCCAGCCAGAGCAAGCTCCCGCCCCCAGCATGCTACTCTTGGCCTTTGATAGGAGAGAAACTCACTCAATGCCGGGGCATGCCACAGGGCAGGAGCAGCTCCATAGGAGTGTTAGGGAGCAGGCTTGCAGGTCATTACAGTGGGGTGCAGGTCAGGAACTCAAAGACAAACTGGGCTGACAAACAGAGTACTCAGGCCTGAAGAAGAAGGTGACAGGGTGCAGGCACTGGTCAGAAATAAGGAGGGCTAGAGGATCCGCTTGGACAATATGGGTCAACATAACACCTTTTTTCACCAAGCCACGCTGGGAGTGGAGAGAGCAACCCGCAAAGCTGCCAGACTCTTCCTAGCCTATCTGCACCAACACAGAGGCCAAGATACTCCCCATGAGTGGCCATCACTGAGACAGGAGTCCAAAAACATATCAGGAGTCATGACCTCAGCAGCTGATGTTAGCAGACTGGATCCTGGCTGCCAGCATGAACATACACACCAGGAGACCTGACTGTGTTGTGCTGTTTCCTCCAGTCAACCTCTGACTCAGGGTATCTCCCATGAGCCCTTTCTCCATAATGTTCTTGGCATCTTCTATTGCCCCCCAGCCACCACCTCTCCTAGAGGGAAGGACCCCTGGAAAGATCCAATTCAGGTATAGAACAGAATCCTAGCCATTGCTGCTAGGTAACTGGCCTTCAGGGATTATGGCCACAGGACAGTAGGTTTTTTTGATCTGGGACATTTCTGTCTTGGAAGCTTTCCCCTGTACTGCAGTGATCTGCTGGTTGAAGGGGCACTTGAGAGAGATGCGTAGCTCACAGAACAGATAAGATCTGGGGTCAGTCAGAGATCCAGTAGGATCTCAGACCCTTTGATCAGCAAGGCCAACACTAACCAGAAGCAACAAATCCCAGGGGAGAGTTGGTTCCCTGTGCGCTAGAGGAGAGCAAGATCTAGGCTGCTCTGCCATACGTTTTCAGGACAGCCCTAGGAGGCCGTGAGGAGTTGACTGGGCTGTGACCCCCAGCCTCCTGGGATAACCTCTTGAATGTGCAAAAATCAGGGCAAGCTGCAAAACCAGGGGCCAAAGCCCCAGTCCACTGACGGGTGGTACTTAAACCAGTCTCCCAGCCAGTAACAAAACATGCTTCTGATTCCCCACACTGGTCATCACAAAGCATAACAAATAGAAACAGCCCCCTTTGTTGGACCTCAGCTCCTCTGGTCCCTGTCTAGCCACTAGATCTCTTAAAGAAATATGTTCTCCTGACCCCAAAGGGCCAGCCACATTACCAAGAACAATATAGGCTTAGATCTTACCCAAAATATCATGCTGCTAGCCATTTCTTTAGTAACTACAACTAAAGGTTTAATATAAAAAGAAAAACAAAATATGAGAGATGTGAGAGCGTCAAAGTGAACCACATACATACAAATAAAATGATTTAGGGTCCATATGAAGCAAATTCTTGAAGAATTTGGAGTTTGCAGATTAGTCCAATTCCTCTGATGTACACCCAGCACCTGGGTGGGTCTCAGTCCTTTGTTCTGTAGCAGCGGAATAGTTCCGGAGGAGGGTGTTAGCTGCAGACTGAAGGATGAAGACAAAATGGAGATGCGGCCACTGCCTTTTATCCACTCTGGCCTTCCCCATGCTCTGCAGTCTTTACAAAATCAAAATGGAGTTGAGTCACATGTCAGACCTGGTGGCTCATCGAGCAGGTTTCTTCCTAGGCCCACTGTAGCATGACAGAAACAGAAAATGAATGGCAGCTCCTGGGCTGAAGAAAATGGAGTGAGGGTCCCTGAATAGGCATTTGGATATGGGCAAAGTGCCGGGGTCATAGGGGACAGAAGCAGACACCTCAGTGACTCTGGGACTGGAGAAGATGTCTGGCTCCAAGGACGCTGCAAGGCCAGAATACTTTGGATCTTTAGGCCCATGAGACCTAGGCCTCTATGGATTTGAGTCTCTGGATAGTTGTTGGATCTGACACAGCTTTGCCTCTGAAAGCACAGTGCTTCCATGGGCCAATCTGGGCTTGAGGGCAAAGCAAAGGGACAAGCGTTTCTTACATGGTATGAGCAAGGGGCATCTGAGGGCTACATCTGGTGGTGTGCCAAAGAACAGACATCTCCATAGGACATCCAAAGGGCAGTGTGCCTAGAATGGGGAAGAAGAGAGGGTGAAAGCATGTATGAGTTCCCTGTTTACCCCTTAATGACCCTATCTAGGAAAGCGAAATGAATGAGAGGCCAAGGGCTGAAGACACGTGGTCCTAGGAAGCCTCTTCTAGCTGTGGTAGTTGTTACTGTCGTTGTTCTGTGCAGCAGTCTAATGATTGATGAGTGAAAGTTGGAAGCAGATGGGCCATTCAAGGCAGATACAGATTCTCCCCTCACCTCCATGCAAGGGCCCTGAGCTTCCCTTGAGGCTTATTATTCAACACTGTTGTCAGAAGATTGAGTTCGCCAAAAAGAATGAAAATGAGGCACAAATGTGTAACAGTTCTGGGCAAAGAATCCTCAGAACCACTCACACACAGATGGTGGCTCTCCAGGGCCTGAGGACTTTCCATTGGTGGGGGGCTCTGTTTGGCTGATCCATATGAACTCACCTACAAGATATGGAGTGGATGCAGGATTTCCTGGGGATGGTTCTCTGGTCTTGGTGATACTGAAGGCTGGACTAGATGAGCATGATGCTCCCCTCTGGCCTTAAATGCTCTGATTATCTAATTCCCAGCCTGCATGCAAACCAGTGGCCTGCCCCTCCCAGGGAAGAATGCTAGCAGCTGCTCACCTGCAGAAGCCCAGAAGCACTGCTGCATCTGTCCTGGCCTGATCACAGCACACCCTGTTCCCTCTCCCTTTTGCAAGTGACCAGGTCCCCATTGGAGATCTCTCCACTGACTGAGCCCACCTGGGACTGGTCTGTTCTCAGGGTGCAAGTTGCTACCCTACCGCCCCACTTCCTCCAGCTCAGGTTCCTTCTTCAAAGGCTCTGATCTAGAGCTAAGGAGATCTGGGCTCCAATCCCTCCTCCACCACAAACTGCCTGTGCGTCCTCAGGCAAGTCACCTCTGTGCCTCAGCTTCCCCATCTGTGGAAGAGGAACAATAGCCTTGCCCTGCCTCACGAGGGTTTAATAGGAAAAACTGGGGCTAAAGAAATACCTTTGACAGATAAGTAGCTAAGCCACAGATCCCAGTGGAGCAGGATAAAGTTGAACCAGCCATCTCACCCAGTTCCCTTCATGTGTCCTTCTGTGGCCATGTGTATTGCAGCCTCTCAGTAATCAGCCAGTCAGAGATCCCGGGCTGAGTTGGGGAGGAGGTGTGAGGCTGGGATTGGGGCCAGGGAAGGGCGGTGCAGGGAGGGAGATAGCAGAGGGTGCTGAGATTGGGCTTGTGGGTGGTGCAGGATGGGAGGTACAGCGTGGGGCTGGGGAGGTGTCATGAGGCTGCAGAGGCTTGGAAAGGGGTCAGGATAGGAGGCTTGAGACCAACTGGGGGTGATGCAGCTTGAGATCAGGCCTGGGGAGTTGGTACTTGGCTGGTGGGGGGGGGGAGGACTGACATAGGGCTGGGATTGTGCCTATGCGGGGTGGGGCAGTGCTGGGATTGGGCCCAGGGGGTGCGGCAGAACGGGAGGTGTGGTGTGACATCAGGAAATGGGTCAAGGTGGAGGCTTGGGGTTGGGGGCAGTGTGGACTGGGGAAATGTGTGTAGGGCAGCGTGGGCCAGGCTCAGGCCTGGGAAGGTGGCATGAAGCCAGGATCGGGCTGGGAAGATGGCATAGGGCTGAAGAGGTGGCGTGAGGCTGGGATCAGGGCCGGGTGGTGGCACAAGGCTTTGGGGCAGTACGAGGCTGGGACTGGGCCCAGAGGTGGTACAGGGCAGGGGATGTGGTGTGGGGCCAGGAGAGGGGTTGAGGCAGCGTGGGACTAGGATAGGAGCTGAGTAAGGGGGATGGGTGACACGGGGCCAGGATTGGGGCCAAGGAAGGGGCAACAGCACAAGGCCAGGTTTGGGGCAAGGGGTAGCTCAGGCTGAGGAGTATAGGCAAATGGGTTCGAGGAGCTGACTCAGTGCAGGACCAGGGAGATCAGGAGCCAGTGAGTCTGGAGGGGAAGGAAGCAGTGGGTCCCACTGCCTTGTCGAACTGCTCCCCTGCCCTCCTGCCCCACCTTTGCCACCATCCTCCCCAATACCCCCCCCACTCCCATGACCCCACCCCTGTCCTGCCAGGTTCCCCTGCTATCCCATACCTGTCCTCCTTACCATCCCTATCATGTCCTGTCCCTGTTCCCCACACTCTCCCTTAGCACCCTGCCTTATCTATCCAAAATTTGCTTACTGGCCCCCCCGAATGAGGAAAAATTTGAAATGTAGCTCCTCACCCAAAAAAGTTGGACACCCCTGCCTTAGACCCACAACATATCTCTGCCCTTCCCTCTGCAGCCACTACCAGGCCCCCGGTCCTAGCTCCTCCACCTGTCCTTTGACTTACCCCCCTAAACACTTCTTGATCTGCCACAACCTGAATGAACTGGCTGGGCTAAGGGGGTGGCGTACTAACCAGACTTGCCTAAGTGTGTCTGGGGAAGGCCCATCTGCCCTCCAGTGGTCTCTGTGATAATCACACAGCCAGCTTCCATCACCAGAATACATGAACCGAAAAGCAAGGAAAACTGAGGAATTGGAATGAGCTGCCGAGGGAGGTGGTGGAATCTCCATCTTTGGAGGTGTTTAAGGCCCGGCTGGACAAAACCATGACTGGGATGGTTTAGTGGGAGTGGTCCTGCCTCTAGCAGGGGGTTGGACTAGATGACCTATGAGGTCCCTTCCAACCCTATGGTTCTATGATTCTATGAGGCACAACACATAACACCCAAAGAATATCCCAGGAGTCCCCTACTTTGTCACATCATGGCACTCACTGGAGTAACCACGGATTCTGTCACCCTCATTATCCTAGTGTTGCCTTTGAAACCACACAGTAAGGTCATTATCATTCTTGTTGTAACACCTAGACAACTAGATGGGGATTTCAGCCCCATACCACCAGTCTCAGGCTGCACAATGTAAAGAGGGTCTCTGACCTATAAAGGCTTCTAGAGTGAAAATCCCCTTTCTGTCTTGGCTGGGAATTGAGCCAGGGCTTCTAAGGGTGGCAGAACTGGGCCACAGACAAAGGGCACACAAAAATTTCTACTTCAGAGGAAGATGGATGCTTGACCATAGGAAACTAAGTTAACTGCTGCAGAGAACTCCCTGGGTATGTCTACACACATGCTTAAATTTGACCTAATAAACATTAGGTCGAATTTAAAAATAGAGCTGTTTACACAGAACTTGGGTTATTCAACCTAAGGCTTCCCTTAGGTCGAATCCCAGAGAGGTCCCTTCAAAGTTACAAAACCTCCTGTAACTTCGAAGGGATCATCAATTCGAATGCTAAAGTTTGAATTGATGCTGTGTAGACATATGAATTCAAACTAAAGTTAGTTCAAATTCATATGTTTGACCTTCCTCCCAGGGTGCATAGCACCCTGGAAGGTAGACCAGCTCCAGTCCTGCAAGGGGCTGTCAGCAGGACTGTCAAACCCCGCTGGCAGCGGGGAGCAGAGACAGCCCTGTGGGGGGCTATCAAAAGCAGCCTGGCAGCAGGGTTTGACAGCTGGGCGGGAGGCTGACAGAGCAGGGGAGGAGGATATCCCCAGCCCCCACAGTGGAGTGGGGGAGAAAGGATTCCCCCTCTTCCAGTTCAAACTAGCAAATCTTGTCTATGGACATGCTAGTTCAAATTGGTTTTCCTACTCTGGACATGTTAGTTTGAATTGACTCAATTCGAACTAATCATAATTGGTTCGACTTGATTAGTTCGAACTGAGTCAATTTGAACTAACAATCTAAGTGTAGACATACCCCCCGGTTCTTGTTACTGGGTCTCTGCACAATCAGTAGTGCTCTGGTCCCACGAGAATCTGAGTAAAAACAGAATGTGATCATCTGTGAGTTGGAGGCTCATCAAAGTTGAGCACACTTGACCACACTTTAGCATATTACAAAATATACTGAGGAGATCACATAACCGTTGGGTGAGGCAATGTCTTTCATTGAACCAGCTTCTGTTGGTGAGAAAGATAAGCTTTTGAGAACAGCTCTGCATGGCTTGGAAGCGTGTCTCTCTCACTAGCAGAAGCTGGTTCAATAAAAGGTCCTTGCCCACCTTGTGTCTCTGATATCCTGGGACTGCCTACAAATAACCAGCATCAGTCAGGTTTACTAATATGGGATGGGGAAAAGGTTCTGTCTAGTTTCAGCCCCAAGGAGCCATCCTGGAAAGTGATGTTACGGTCACTGTTTGCAGAAGGTATGTTCTCAAAGTTAAACCTCTAAAGCCAGCCTTTCACATCCTGCTTGTTTACCAGTGAAAGGTAGCAGAGACCTCTTTTGACACCACATTCACTCAATTAACTTTTATCTTATTTTCTGGTAGTTGGTGTACCCCTTCTCTTTGTTTTAAATCCACCATGCATTCCAGCTCATGATACACCATTATCTTTGATTTGGGATGTGATCCAGGTAGGTAGAGGCATGAGCACACCTCCTAGGCCTGTACTTGGTATATAGGTTTGTAGGTAACTACCCCTCTGTTGCTATAAGGAAATGATTAGGCATTTTGATACTGACAGTTTGCCTACATACTTACTCCAAAGCTTATGTCAACTAATGCAAAATATTATGAGATACTTAGCATAACTCAGGGGTTGGCAACACAAAAGATAAGAAGAGCCATTTTTTAAAAATTCCTTCAAAAACCAAGTGTTTTGCGAGCTGCAGTGGGTGTAATCTCCTGGTAGAAGGTGGTGGGAGCTGGGCCAGGGGCCCCTAGTGGTGTGAGGAGAGCCTGAAGCCACGAGTGGGCTCTTGCAGGGTTGCCTGGTGGCAAAGGGGAGCCTGGAGTCTGGCATGGGCCACCTGCAGGGTCCCCTGGTGAGGATGGAGAGGAGGGTGGCCAGGAGTCCAGAGCTGCAAGGAGGCAAAGAGCTGCAAGCGGCTGCAGTGCCACAGGTTGCAGACTCCTGGCGTAAGTGAACAGGGATTATAACAAAAATACAGGCCAATTTCAGCTATGTAACTACTT
Organism: Podocnemis expansa; assembly: GCA_007922195.1. Classification (NCBI taxonomy): domain Eukaryota; kingdom Metazoa; phylum Chordata; order Testudines; family Podocnemididae; genus Podocnemis; species Podocnemis expansa. The sequence goes on along the minus strand of ML681972.1, from coordinate 54,900,777 downwards.
TGTTCATACTTACTACCCATGCATGCTAGACAGTGTATATTAATCAACACTAGCTACAAAGAAGGTGCTATTGATCTTGAAAATGCAAAAAGTCCCTCCCCACTGTTCTCACAAGGATGGAAATTAGTGGTGAAGGTGGCCTGAGTTGCGAGGGATGGCAGGGAAAACCATATACACCTCTGCTGAGATATGAGGAATTAGTGGGTTTATTTCCATTCTTTCCCATCTGCCTTTTTGTGAAGCTAACAGCCAACAAGAAAATGCCACCCACAAGCCAACTCATTCAATGACACAGACCAGCCAACCCAACTCACTGTCCATAAACTTCATTGGGTGACCCAATGCTTTTTGGCCATGCCCAAGCCAACCCAGAGCTGTCTGGTGTTTGGCTAGCAGAGGTAAAGGTGGTTTTATTTTCATTATTTGTCATTTGTATTTTAGTAACACCCAGGTGCTTCAGTCACAGACTGGCCTCGTTGTTCAGACGCCCAACTAGCAATGTATGTTAGCTAACCCTGTTCTGTTCCCCTTCATAGTGTGACAGATTATCACCTTTCATTTCCATGTAACAGGCTATGGTCAACCATGGAGGGGAGCAGCCTTGTGCTACTAACCCCAATTTGACTTTGGCCTCTTTTCCCTCTGTGATGTCCTGAACATTCCCCCACAATGTGCATGTGGCCTGGCTCTGGCAATCGTCAGGAGCTAGTGGTGCTGAGCCTCTACCAGGAGGCATTTTGGAGGTGAGCTGGGGAGAGAGGGGGAAGTAAGCTGAATGCTCACCAGCCGAGCCTCTGGAACAAATACACATGGCCCTGTGATTTTCTCCAGTTGGCATTTTTCTCTCAGATGGTCTGGGGCTAGCATCCATCACTTGTTGCCTTTTGGAGAATCAGCTGTACCAGTTTTTGTATAGCTGCCTTGGCACTCTCCACCGGAGAGAGGAACGTAACAACCAATTGGTTTTGTACCAGCCAGACCCAAGGGATGCAAGAAGGACTTGAAGTTCTCCTTCGAGTGCTGCTCACATCATTCAGTTACAGGTGTCTATGTGCCACAGCGCACGGTAGCTCTGAAAGTCTTCAGCCTTAGCCTGTCAGGTCAGGGCATGTGGCCAACGCCCCCTCCACACCACGACCTTGGCTATATAGGTGACCATGACCATGACCCTCCCAGTTCCTTTTTCTGCCTTCAGTGACGGTTTCGGATCAGCCAAGAAATTTGCGTAAGCAAGTGCTTGTTGTGACCTGGGCCTCCTGGGGTAACCACCTGAACGTGCAAAGATCAGGGCAAGCTGCAAAAAGGAGAGCAGATTCTCCCAGCAGTAGTAGGTTACCTGGAGATAAACTTCCCCAACCAGTCACAAACAATGCTTCTGATCCCCCACAAAGGATATCAAGAAGCCACCATATAGTATAGCCAGCTCCCTTTACTGCATTCCAGTCACCGGTTCCCAGTACAGCCACTAGGTCTGTTAAAGAAATAGGTTCTTCTGACCCCTAAGGGTCAGCCACATTACACAGAATGATATAGGCGTGAATCTTACCCAAAATACCATGCTGCCAGCCAATCCTTTAGTAACTAGAACTAAAGTTTTAATATAAAAAGAAAAGAAACAAAATGAGAGATGTTATAGTGTTCAAAGTGAATCACATACATACAAATGATTTAGAGTCCAAAGAAGATAAGTTCTTGTTTCACAGCTTCAGTTGTTAGTAATCCAGTTTGTAGGACTAGAGACCAAATAATGCAAGTGCAGATTTTGTTCTAATTCTCCCCCATAGAATAAGCAGGGCAGTTTCCAGGCCAGTGTTGGCTGGGATATCAATCCTGCGGCCCAAACTTTCCCTGAGAAACTTGGACAGATGTGAGATAAAGGAATTCTGTTCCCAGCATCCTCTTATAGTTGTAGCTAGAAAGGTGGGCATTTGCAGATCAGTTCTTCATGTGGGCTTTGCGGACAGTTCCCAGGTACTTTCTAAAGTGGAGCATAGCAATACATATTGTCCTTTGAAGGAAAACCTTCACCTCCTGGGCACCCCAGGTAATTAACTGCATTAGCACCATTAACAGACAGTTTACACTGGCACATCAAAGATCCATTTAGATGTGAATGTTTCCTCTTGACCCTTTCCAATAGAACAATGGTAACAGAAAGAGAAGCACTTCATTCACCTTGCTAACCTCTAACAGGATACATGTAGACATCATCAAGAAACCACTAGTGATAAAAATGCATACCAAAGCCCCAGCCTACTTTTAACACTACCATTGTATTTTCCTATAACATGTCATCAAAGGTTAGATTTAGGTCATGTATTTTACTAAGATGGCTTGGCCTTTTCAGGCCGAGCATGACACCTCTCTTCTATCCCGAGATTCAAGATGCCTGGTCTCAAGCCGTGCCTAGGATGCTGCAAAGCTTTCCCACTCCACGATCCACATGATAAGTGCCTCGCATGCCTGGGTGAGCGCCATCGTGCCGAGAGCTGCTCCCTCTGCCAGTCCTTCAAAAGGAGGACTTGCAAGGATAGAGAACTGCGTCTCCGATCCCTTGCCAGGAGCAGCAAGCAAGCCTCTGATGCCACCCGAGCCCTGAGTGCTCTGATGGCTCACCCATCAGCCCGGGCGCCAAAGTCCTGGAACCTATCTCTGGTGCCGAGCCTAAAGTCTCAGTCAACTCCCCCGTCGGTACTGTCAGGGTGCCGAACATCGCAGTTGCTGAATCAACCTGGCGCCAAACCCAAGATGGTACCACTAGTGGCACTGCCGATGCCTCAGGCTTCCACGTTGGTGCACTTGCACCCTCCAGTCCGCATACCGGCACCGTGGAAGAAAACCAGCTCGACACCGACCACGGCAGTAGAAGTCCAGTCGGCGCAGCAAGTGGCCCCACGCACCGACCCGGCACTACCTAGCTCGTCACTGGCACTGTAATCCGGCACTGGGGACTGCTGTTCCAACCCAGTGCCGTCCAGCCCAGCTTTGGTACCACATTCAGTGGAGGACTGCTTTCCGGCCTCCTCCCCATGCTCCTCCCAAGATGTGTCGGAGCCATGCTCCCAAGCCTTGGGGGCTCCCTCCCACAGATTGGTGTCAACTTTGCCTCCAGCCTCGGTATGCTCTTCTTCTCTTGAAATGGTAATAAGGGTAGGAGAACATCTAGGGAAAAGGCGCCGTAAGCGCTCTCCCTTGCCCACGCCTCATCGCAAGCACAGATCCTCAGGCCCACCTGAACCAATGGGGCCCTCCCCCTCGGGTACCACACTACAACCTAGCTGGGGCCGCTTCCCTTTGCTCCATCTGGAGGTCAGAGCGTTCTTTAACGACTGGTCACACGACTGGCTAGACATGGCCGCCAATGATACTTTGGCCTCACGGCACCGCCCCATTCGGTCCCCCTCACAGACCATGGATTCAGACTTCTCGGATGATGAACCCGATCCCGACTCCACACGTCGGAGTAGATTGTGGGCCCATTCTTCATCTTCATCCAACGAATACACCTTTGAGAGACCGACTGACTATAACGAGGACTCTTGTGCCCACCAGGAGTTGCTACGCCGTATGGCAGCCAACCTGAACCTGGAGCTCCGGGTCATCCAAGAGGAGGTGAATCCCCTCTTTAATGTTGGCCAGAGGGCTCCTCCTGCTAAGGTATCTGTACTGCCCTACCAAGGGGTATACAGCATCATCAAGGTGCACTGGCAAACCCTGTCCTCGATCCCGCTGGTGTCCAGGGTCGCAGACCACAAGTACCACGTCCCTCAGGACAAATTCTCCTTTCTGTTCCAGCACCCTGCTCTAGGGTCACGGGTCATCGACGTCGTGAACCAGAAAGAGAAGCAAGGTCAACCAGGTTCCACCCCTAGGAGCAAGGAGGCGAGGAAATTCGACCTCCTTGGCAGAAAGGTTTACTCCACAGCTGCCCTTCACCTGTGCATAGCAAACCACTCAGCCCTTATGACAAGGTATATCTTTAACCTCTGGAATGCCATGCAGGGCTTCCGTGCTGTTATTCTGAAAGATCATCTTAGAGACTGCGACACGGTGCTCGAAGAAGGGGAAATGGCAACCAGAGACACTCTGAGGGCCATCTGGGATGCCATGGACACAGCCGCCTGTACAATGGCATTGGTGGTAGTAATGTGCCGTTCGGCCTGGCTACAGCGCTCTGTCCTACCACCGCAGCTGCAGCCCACTATTCAGGACCTCCCATTCGAAGGCTCTGACCTTTTCGCTGAGTCCACGGATGCAAAGCTCCATGGCATGAAAGACTCAAGGGCCACGCTCCGGTTGCTGGGAATTTACACCCCGCATCCTAACAGATGCTCTATAAAGCCTCATCAACTCCTCCAACAACTTTGGCAGTTAAAACAACAGATCCAACTGCAGAGTACATTCCCAAGGTCCCTCCCCTTTTCCCAGTGACACCTTGGGGACATGGACAGGGACAAGGTCCATTTGGGGAAGAGTGAGAAATCCCACATCCCCCAATTGGGTAGGCGTGTGCAGGCCTCCGAACTCTATTCGGAGAAGAAACAGCACTTTTGACGGTTACCATATGACCAGTGAACCCATGAATCGACTGGTCCCCAACCAATTACACTGCTTCATGCACCACTGGGCCAATATCACATCCAACCAGTGGGTCCTCGAGATGATCGCGGAGGGGTATCGTATTCAGTTTCTTTCGATTCCTCAGGACAGAAAACTGCCCCCTCGCTCATCCTTCGGAAACCAGGAACTGTCCTACCTTCTCAAGATCAAATGCCAAAAACTCCTCTCCCTTGGAGCCATAGAAAGGGTTCCCAAGCAGGAGTGGGGAAAGGGATTTTACTCCCGATACTTCCTGGTCCCAAAATCCAGTGAGGACCTTCGCCCTCTTCTAGATCTCAGAGCCTTAAACAAACACATAAGGAGAATAAAGTTCCACATGGTTTCCCTATCACAAATCCTTCCGTCTCTGTCTCCCGGGGATTGGTTCGCGGCCCTCGATCTGAAAGATGCCTATTTTCACATAGCCATAAGGCCCCGCCACAGGCAGTTCCTAAGGTTTATGATGGCAAACTACCATTTTCAGTTCACCTCTCTCCCTTTCGGGCTCTCTCTGGCCCCCAGGGTGTTCACGAAGTGCATGGTGCCAGTCGCGGCACACTTGTGCAGACAGGGCATAAGAATTTATCCCATCTAGATGACTGGTTAATAGTTGGGAAATCAAGCTCCCAAGTAGAGCTCCATGTCAAAGCAGTAGTAGGCTCTGCAACTATCTGGGCCTCCATATCAATAAAGAGAAGTCAAAGCTCTGCCCAGCCCAAAACATAGAGTTCATAGGGGGGCGAATAGATGCCTGCAAGGGGTTAGCATTCCTATCCCGCTCCAGATTTCGGTCCATTTGTACCATCATTTCTGAGCTGCAAACATCCCCCGTGACCATGGCCCGACAGTGCCTACAGCTCCTTGGTCACGTGGCAACCTCCACCTCAGTGATCCAGATGGTGCGCCTGAGGATGAGGCCTTTCCAAATCTGGCTTTCCATGGCGTTCCACGTATGGAGGGACTCCCTGAACAAGGTACTGTCTGTTCCCCAGGACACTCTGGGGACACTTCAGGTGTGGAGGGATCCTCGCTTTGCCATGGGGGGGGCCATTCCCTTCAAAGACCTCAGGCCCTTGGTGACCTTAATAACGGACGCCTTGAACACAGGGTGGGGGGCCCACATCTCTGGGGGGCCTCTCCACTCAGGGGCTCTGGTCCCACGCTGACGGCCCTCTCCACATAAATGTGAAGGAACTAAGGGCCATCAGGCTAGTCTGCTTGACCTTCCTAGACAAGATACGGGGCAAGTCGGTCCAGATCCTCACGAACAATACCATAGCCATGTTCTACGTGAATCAGCAAGGGGGGGGGTCTGTTCAACACCGATTTGCAAGGAGGCGTGCAAACTCTGGGAATTAGCCATATGATACGACTTCCGCCCTGTGGCCTCCCATCTACCCGGGGTGGACAATGGGCTGGCAGATTCTCTAAGCAGAAAGCTGCTAGCAAACCACAAGTGGTGCCTTCACAACACGGTGTTCTCCCTCCGGGTAGACGAATGGGAGCTTCCCCACATAGACTTGTTTGCAACATGACAGAATTGCAAATGCCCCCAGTTCTGCTCCCTCAGGGGCCGAGAGGAAGGGTCCCTCACCAATGCCTTCCTCATCAGCTGGTCAGGGCCCCTGATGTATGCCTTCCCACCGGTTCCCCTGTTACAGAGGGTGCTCCTGAAGATCAACAGTGACGGAGCGAACATAATACTAATAGCTTTGGACTGGCCCAGACAACACTGGTTCCTACTCCTGCATGACATGTCCATAGAGACCCCACGCTGCCTCTCACCGTGGGCGGACCTCCTGTTGCAGGAGTCGGGGAGCCTTCAGCTCCCAGACCCGGACCGCCTACACCTGAGGGCCTGGATGCTCTCTGGCTCAATGGGCAGGAGAGGCTTTGCTCAGACAGGGTTAAGGCAGACCTGGTTGGTACCAGAAAGTCCATCCACCAGGTCCACATACACAGCCAAATGGAAGCATTTCTCCATTTGGGCTCGGGGCAAGAGTATAGACCCTATATCAGCCCTAATTCATCTGATCCTCAACTATCTGCTAGATCAAAGGGAAAGAGGCCTTTCTCTTTCCTCATTGAGAGTCCATTTAGTGGCAATCTCTGCTCTCCACGAGAGTGTGGATGGGCAATCAGTTTTTTCCCATCCCACCTCAGTCAGATTCCTAAAAGGGGTAGAGAGACATTTTCCCCAACGTCGTAAGCCCACCCCACCTTGGGACTTGAATATCATCCTCTGGGCAAGGACAGAGCTACCTTACAAACCCTTGGACTCAGCCACCCTCCTGGTCTTGTCCTGGAAGGTGGGCTCTTTGTAGCTTTCATCTCTGCTAGAAGGGTTTTGGAGTTGAAAGCACTCTCCTTGGAACCCCCATACACAAGGTTCTACCCGGATAAGGTGGCTTTGAGTCACCACCCATACTTCCTCCCTAAGGTGGCCACCCCTTTCCACTTTAACCAAGAAATTTGCTTGCCAGTTTTTTACCCAGATCCCCAGGTTATGCAGAACCAGAGGAAGTGGCATACTCTTGACATGAGGAGGGCGCTCTTAACCTACATCGAGCACACCCGGCCATTTGGCAAGACCCCCCCAACCGTCTGTGGTGGTTGCCAAACATAAGAGAGGTTTACCAGTATCCTCTCAGTGTATCTCCAAATGGATTGTGAACTGTATCAAGGACTGCTACAAAAGGTCGAAAATGCCCCTTCCTGGAACTGTTAGAGCCCACTCTACCAGGGCTCAGGCATTCTCTATGGCCTTTCTTGCCAAGGTCCCAATCCAAGAGATCTGCAGGGCCACTACGTGGTCATTGATTCATACCTTCATGACACACTATGCTGTTGCCCAGCAGGCCAGAGATGATGTCACTCTGGGCAGAGCTGTACTCAGTGTGGGTAGACTGTAACTCCTCCCAGCTTCCACGGGTACAGCTAGCAGTCACCTGTAACTGAATGATGAGAGCAGTGCTCGAAGGAGAATGGTGGGTTACTTACCAGTAACTGTCCTTCTTCAAGATCAGGCCCCTCCCAACATCCCCACTAACGGAGTTGGGGAAGGTATATGGAACTAGGAGGGTCAGGGTCACGGTCACATATATAGCTGCAGTCGTGGCACGGAGGGGGTGTTGGCTGCATGCCCTGACCTGACAAGCTAAGGCTGAAGACTTTCCGAGCTACCGTGCGCTGCAGCATGTAGACACCTGTAACTGAATGTATGTGAGCAGCCCATCTCGAAGAAGGACGGTTACTTGTAAGTAACCCACCGTTTCTATGAGATGCAGTGTGAATTGCCTGCTTCCCTCTAGTCTTTACCATGGTGCAAATCTGGAGTGACTTCCCTGGGAAGAAAGCAATTACCATAGCGTGAAACCACAGGGAAAGAAGTCACACTCAATTCCTCCCAGCCCCCAGCTTTAAAATGGGAGGTGTAGAGTTTTAAGGGGAATTATAATCCAATAAGGAGGACAACATATTCACAGCTGTATCAGAAGTCTTTATTGAAGAGAACTGAGAGAGAAGGAGAAGACAGACAGGTTTTCCTAGCACCTAAACGACTCTCCCATTTATCACTATGACAACCCCAATGATCCTAGATAGTCCAAAACACCACAGGAGGCCCGAGTCTCTGCAGAGTTTTGTATCTGCAGGTCTCCACAGACATCAGCAGGGGGCCCAGTCTGATACTCACAAACCCCAGAAGGAGAGGCAAATTGGGATCTTTAAAGGCTCAGTTCAGCCATGTTAGGGTAGCTATGTGGATGTTGTCAGGGCTGCACTGCCCTCAGTATGGCTGGGGATCCACAAACCGTTCTGTGGTTCCCCTTCCTTGGAATGGTACACTTAGCAGGGCAGAGCCTTTCCCCCCTGCTCATGCCCCAGCAATGTCCAGACAAGGCCACCTCCATTTCCTTTGCATGTCTTCTCTCCTCCCCCAGGATGTATCCATGACTGGAACCCCCACTCAGCAAGTGCAGAGGATGCAGCTGTCAGGTTGGTAATCAACTCTCAAAAATCGCCTGTCTCTTCAGAGAGGCAGCCAGTCGATCACAGCAAACATACCCTACTGCTCTCCAGGAGCCTGGAATGTCCTGGCTCACTCCCAGGTGTCTCCTGATATTTTCACTCCCTGCCCTACACCCACCAGTAGCCCAGGCTGGAATTTCAATCGACGTAGCTTGTGGGAAGGGACCCAACCCTGCCTCCTTCTGTTGGACCTTGGGAGGAGCTAGCCATCACCATGTGTAGCCTGGAAAGAAAGAAGAGATCATTTCTGGGTTGGGGAGGGGTCTCCTTCTGAGTCCACGTTCACCCCCTCCTTCCACACAGGTCTGCAATGCAGCAGTTAAATGCAGAACTGCTAGACCTGGGATCAACAAGCAGGGCTCAGTGAGCCACCTGTGGCTCTCCAGGTGTCCCCTTCTGGCTCCGTGACGATGTCCTTCAGGGAGCCAGGAGAGCTCTGGGGACACCCGGCTCCAAGGGGCCTCCCAGCTGGCCCCAGCTTCAGGGCCAAAGAAGGGGGCTCCTGACCGGCACAGGCCCCCACTTTCAGGGTACCGGGGGTTCCCCCAGCCTCCCACCACAGCCACAGGAGCCTGAGCCAGCCCAGTGGCCACGCCACAGCCCCTACCACTGGTGTGTGCAGGCGGCTCATGCTCCCTCCAACTCTACCTCCCTCCCTACACTGGTGGGGTGGAGCAGAGAGGCCCCTCCTACCTCCAACCCCACCATCCCTCCAAAAAGCGGCCGGGGGAAAGCTACACCTTGTGAAGGTGGGGCCCTGGAATGGCCTCTCCACAGAGTTCAGGCCACTTTGACCCAGCCACCCCAGGCCTGAACAGAAGCAACCTCACCCCTAAGCCCTGGATCAGGCCCATTCAGCCCGGGGGTGGCTGGGTCAAAGCAGCGTGACCTCCACAGAGGGGACGTTCCAGGGCCCTGCCTCCACAAGGCACAGCTCCCCCCCCGGAAGCTCTTGGGAAGGACGGCTGGGCTGGAGGTAGGCAGGGACTCTGTGCTCCACCCCACCAGCAAAGGGAGGTATGGAGGGAGCGTGTGCCACCCATGCACCACCCCCTGCCAGCACTAGGGGGCCGTGGTGCAGCTGCTATGCTGTCTTGAGCTCATGCAGTTGGCAGGGGAATGGCTCTTACCCTCTCTTGGGTTGCTGACCCTAGCGCTAGACCATTTTGGCCCCCCACAGCAGCTCTGGGTGACATGAGGAGGATGGGGGCTAGCATTAGCTCTCTCCTTCCCAGGTGGTGAAGCACCCAGAACTCTAGAATGGAAGAGGCAAGCTGAAAATGCTTGGTCCATCCCATGGCACCTTCCCTAGGCCAGAGAGTGGCCTGGAAAGAAAGGCCGTGTCTGGTTAAAAGCTGCAGAATGGACAGGCGCAGCCGCCCACCACCTGGTCTGTACAGTGCCATGTGGGGTAGGGTGGCAGCAGATCCGAACAGGTCTGCTTAGGCATCCAGGAGCAGCCCAATAAGCCATCATGCTCCAGGGCTGGAAGGCATTTGCCTAGTCCAACACAACCAGTGGGAGAGCAAGATTAACAGCCCAAGCTGGTAGTGTGTCCATTTGGGGAGGGGGTCAGGGTGCAGCCTCACTCAGCCTCATTGCCCCTCTGCACCTCACTCTCTTTCTCTGTGGTCTTGGCAGCTACACAGTTTGTCCAGGGCCACCCCCTGAACTCCTGCCAGACTAAACCTTACATAAGCATTTGGGAAGTTTGGGTTGGCCAGAACTAGAGGGGGACTGCTGGGGACCAGGGCTGGGAACACTGCCCATGGTCTGAAACTTCAGCTGCAGCCTTTGGGAAGTGAATGACTGGGTCTGTGGTAAACTGTGGGCTCTGGCTGGAGAGGGCAGGGAGCCTGTCTGGCTGTAGTTAACACTAGGGGCTGCTCAGAAGCAGGGACCCAGAGACGAAACTCAGTGGGAAATGTGTGGCAGCATCCATGTCCCAGCAGCACTGCCCCTGCATCCTGCTGGAGCCAGCGCAGGCCAGCCCAAAGGCAGCTGGGCTGAGAAGATACGGTGTCCCTTGCACTGGGCAGGGAGCAGGGGAGCACCAAGCAATGGGTGGGGTCAACAAACGCTGTGAAGGGATGACCCCAGCACCAGACTGACGCTCTGTCTGGAACAGACACCAAGACTCCAGCTATGCCACAAGAGAAGGGCAATGCTGGCCTTGCCCCAAACTCACTGCTCCTCCATGAACTGTCACACGGATTGTTGGGAGCGTGCGGACAAACATTCACAGGCAATCAGCCTGCTTCACTCAGAGCCTGTCAGTGAAGAGGCAGAAAGGCTGCAGTGGTGGAGGATGATAACTACTCCCCAGGTGAGCAAGGCATCTGGCAGAGCAATGCACAAGAAAGAGAGAGACGGGGCACGCACATATCACACTGTGACTTCCTCCCCGCCACTATCTGGTCTGGGGTACTGTTGTGCCTCCCCTATCATCACTCCTGGATGCCAACCTACCCTGCTTTGCCAAGTGGCCACCCACTCCTGGGTTAGCTTGCACCAGCCTCCTACATGTAATTAGTCCCAGGCAGTGGATATGCACTCTCCTGCCACTCAGGGGGCAATCCCTCAGCGAGCACTCTCAGCCCCAAGATGCCGCACTGGGAAATTCTTGTCCTGCAGGGATCAGGGCCCTTTTCAAATTGCTGTAGACTCATAGACTCCAGTTCATCAGTTTATCAAAGAAACCAGAATGCACCCAATTGTTACTCACTCACCTTTCTAAAGTTCATACAGCGTTAGATAAAACAAACACTAATTTATTGATTAGAACATGATTTTAAGTGAGTATATAACAATCCAATGCACAATCAATTAATAGAGGAGTCAGGAATTAATCACTAGCAAATGAAAATATAAGACGCATTCTAACCTAAAGTCACTACTACAAATATGCTCAGCTCACCACTCAACTTTGGCTATGATGGTTTTGCAGCTGGTCTCTGCCTCTCCATAGGCAGGCCCAATCCTTGCTTGAAGATGTAGATGTTTCAAGGTAGATATTCTCTGGCCAAAAACCCTCTCTCAGTTCAAAGTGTGACTATTTCAAATCCCCTCTAGTCCTCCCTCTTCCTGGGCCGAGCAGAGGCATCACTGCCCCAGGGAAGCACCCAGGGCACTGGTCCAGGCCACGCCCCCTTCCAGGAGTCCACGCCCCCTGGCCTGGGGTGGGGCTGCAAGTGGCCGCAAGCGGCTGAGCCCCGGATCCCCAGCTGGGGACGGGGCTGCCACCGCCACGGGCAGCTGGGCCCCGGATCTCCGGCCTAATCAGGCTGGAAACCAGGAGAGGCGGGCCCTGCCAGACATGGGGCACTGGCGCCAAGATTTGGGGCACGTGCCCCCTGTGCCCGGCGCCAGCGATGCCCCTGGGGCTGAGGTGATCTTTTTCATCTCTGGCTGAAGCGTGCCATTTGCATAGCCTTTGTGATGAATCCTTGCTATTTATGTTCTGGAAGACAGCTCTGAGTGTCTGCCCCCCTCCCCCATGAGCCATATGAAGTACATGGGAACATAAACAAGGAGTACTGTGGCACTTACAGAATAACAAATTTATTTATTGCATGAGCTTCTGTGGGAGAAAAACCCACTTTGTCAGACGCTTTGAAGATGGGGGAACTTACAGAATAGGAGGAAATAAATGTAGGGAAGTGTAAGTCATGGGGTCGGGTCATACTGTAACAGCAAATCAAAGCAGTTGTTAAGATTCAAACACTGGGGAACAGTCTATAGAGGAAGATGAGGTCAAACCACCTGTTGTAATGGGGGAAAAAATCCAAAGTTCCTATTTAGCCCGGATGCAACACAGTCAAATTTGCAAATAAATTCTAGTTTCAAAGAGAAGCTGCAGGGCTTGAATTTATTTGCAAATTTGATTGTGTTGCTTTGGCGCTAAATAGGGACTTAGGGTTTTTTTCTCATTACAACAGGTGACCTCATCTTCCTCTATATGCTGTTTCCCAATGTTCGAATCTTAACCACTGTTTTGATTTGCTGTTACAGTGTGACCCAATCCCATAACTTACAGTTCCCTGCATTTTATTTCCTCCCATTCTGTAAGCTCCCCCATCTTCAAAGCATCTGACAAAGCAGGATTTCTCCCACGAAAACTCATGCAATAAATAAATTTGTAAGTCTTTAAGTGCCACAGGACTCCTTGTTTCTTTTGCTGAGCTAAACTAACACAGCTTGCCCTGCTGGAATTTGGTAACATGGGAACAGGTTTCACATCTGTACACATACATGATGCTACAAGAAACATGACACCCCAGCAATAACACAGCATCTTACGTGCATTCATAAGGGACCCTTGCATGGCATAATTGGCATCAAACAATACGATTACATTGAAAAAGTGAACAAAAAAGTTATCATACCCTGGAGGAGGGAGGACTGGAGACACCCCGTGACACACAGGGATAGACAAGCAGGGGTAGACTGAACACACACCAGTTCATGTGGCCAGTGTCAAACTAGAGAGGGGCACAGACAACTGATTTGAGTGGGCAGGTCTGTCTTACAGGTCCGTATCCCAGGCTCAGCTCAGTGCTCACTTCCCTCCCCTCCCCACATAAAGCAGCCAGTGGAGCTGGGGGACACTCCTGGGGACACATGGTGGCAGCAGATTCCCTTTATAACCCTGTTGAGTGATGCCCAGCTCCCTAGTGCAGCCTGCTCTGGAGAGATGCTGCAGTCCACCCTCTACACTGCCATCCTGGACTGCTAGAAATTGCCAACCCATTGACAATAGAACCATTTGCTGGGGAGGCTGAGGCTGGGGCCGAGGAAAGAACAATCCTCTGCTGGTTATTCAGACTGATTCAGCAGCAGGGCTTCAGTCTTAACAGGCAGGGTCAGCTCCCAGTCCACTACACAGGGTAATGCAGAATGGAGAGAAGGTGAGCAGCCCACAGTACTGGAAGGTCAGGTGAGGGACTACTTAAAGAAGTTAGATGTGCACAAGTCTACGGGGCTGGATGAACTGCATTCGAGGGTGCTGAGGAAGTTGGCCAATGTGATTGCAGAGCTGCTGGCCATTATCTTTGAAAACTCGTGGCAAATGGGGGAGGCCCCAGAGGATTGGAAGAAGGCAAATATACTACCTAGCTATCTTCAAGAAAGGGAAAAAGGAAGATCCAGGGAACTACAGACCAGTCAGCCTCACCTTAATCCCTGGAAAAATCATGGAGCAGGTCCTCAAAGAATCCATCCTGAAACACTTGGAGGAAAATAGAGTGATTCAGGAGCAGTCAGAATAGATTCACCAAGGGCAAATCATGCCTGACCAACCTGATTGCCTTCTATGATGAGATGATTGGATTTGTGGATGCAGGAATATCTGTTGACATGATATACTTCGACTTTAGTAAGGCCTTTGATACGGTTTCCAACAGCATTCTTGTTGGCAAGTTAAGGAGGTATGGGTTGGATCAGTGGACTGTAAGGTGGATAGAAAACTGGCTAGATCAATGGGCTCAGTGGGTAGGAATCAATGGTTCAATATCTAGTTGGCAACCAGTAACGAGTGGAGTGCCTCAGGGGTCCTGGGGCTGGTTCTATTCAACATCTTCATTAACGATCTTGAAGATGGAATAGATTGAACACTCAATATGTTTGCAGATGATACCAAGCTGGGGGGAATTCTGGACACGCTGGAACGCAGGGACAGGATTTAGGGAGACTTAGACAAATTGGAGGAGGGGGCCAAAAGAAATCTCATGAGGTTCAACAAGGACAAGTGCAAAGTCCTGCAGTTAGGACAGAAAAACCCATGCACTGCTACAGCCTGGGGACTGATCAGCTAAGCAGCAGTACTGTAGACAGGAAGCTGGATATGACTCAAGTGTGCCCTTGTAGCCAGTAGTGGCATATTGGGCTGTATCAGTAGGAGCGTTGCCAGCAGATCAAGGGATTTGATTATTCCCCTCTATTCACCACTGGTGAGGCTGCATCTGGAACACTGTGTCCATTTTTGGGCTCCCCACTACAAAAAGGATATGGACAAATTAGAAAGAGTCCAGCAGAGGGCAATGAAAATGATTAGGGGTGTGGGGCACATGACTTATGAGGAGAGACTGAAGGAGCTAGGCTTATTTACGCTGCAGAAGAGAAGACTGACAGGGGATTCCATAGCAACCTTTAACTACTTGAAGAGGTGCTCCAGAGAGGAGGGAGCTAGGCTGTTCTCAGTAGTTACAGAGGACAGAACAAGGAGCAATGGTTTCAAGTTACAGCTAAGGAGGTCGAGACTGGATTTTAGGAAAAACTTTGTCACTAGGAGAGTGGGGAAGCATTGGAATGGGTTGCCTAGGAAGGTGGTGGAATCTCCATCTTTGAAGGTCTGGTTAAACAATACCCTGACTGGGATGCTTTAGTGAGAGTGGCCCTGATTTTAGCAGGGGGTTGGACTAGATGACCTAATGAGGTCCCTTCCAACCCTATGATTTTATGATTCATCATCTGGAGGTATCCCAGCATACCCCATGCGCCCAGAGGGGCAGGGTGCCCAGCCACTACCAATATAGGGGCTGGGGCCCCCAGAGTAGTCATGGTATCTTTGCTGCGTTAGTTGTACAGAGCAGATTCCAGCCCCCTTCTCCTGTAGCACCTCACTCCTCTGTGGGGCTGGCTGGGTGGAGGAAGAGAGCCTCTGGTGGGGTACTGCTGAGACTGTTGTTGCTGGGATCCCCCAGAGGGGTGCAGCAAGACAGGAGGGAGGGAGAACTCCCAGCAATGTACAGAGGTTGGTTTCCCCTCAGGGGGAGCAGTCATGCTGTCTAATCCCTGACAGGTTGGCCCCATGCTCCTGGAGCACCTGACTGGGTAGAATAGGCTGCTGGCTCCATGAAGAAAGGAAATGACACATTTCCCAGGGATCCATGCGCTGGCTGGCCAGAGAATCCATCCCTGGGCCCCCGCCAGGCTGTAAATCCCTGATATCGCCGGGATAGAGGAAAAAACTATCCCTTCCTGTCCTGGGGAGTCCCCAGCGCCAAGTGCAAGCGGCAGCTAAAGCAATTAGCTGCCTCGCCAACAGTGGGGGCCTACACAGCTGGAGGCAGAGTCCAGAAGGCTCTCTGGGTGTGGATGGCAGCCCTGTTCCCAGCCTGCCTGTGGCCCCATGCTGGAAAAGGCTTTGGCTCCAGGCTCAGGCATTCTTCTGTCAGAGAGTCATGGGGAGGGGGAGGAACAGGAGAGGATGCCCTGGCTTTGACTCTGCATCCTTAGTCAAAACAAACAAGGCCCAGGGCCTGGTGCAGGCTCAGCTGAGGGTCTGTTTGGAGTCACTCCATGTTCCTGGAGAGCAGCCTGGCCCCCTTTCCATTTGGGTTCATCTCCTCCTGGTACAGCAGTGGTGCAAAGGAAGCTCTAAGCTGGAACAGGCCTGGTGAAGGAGCTGCACAGTTCAGATGCTGCAGGGGAAAATCAACGCCACATGCATTCAACAGGTGGCACTAAGGATGCAAAGTTTTCTTGCCTCCTCCAAAGGGGCAGAAAGAAGCAGGTGGGGGGGGGTGTATTCCCCCCCACACACACACACACTGCGGGCACTGGGCCTGATCGTGCAAGGACCCATGCCCTCCTTACCTGAGACAGCTGTGAGCATTGATGGAGCCCCACCTGCACATGTGCAGTTGGCGGGCAGCATGGAAGAATCTGCACTCTTCCAGAGAAGCAAGCTCAGCCAGGCTTGTTCCTGTAGCTGAGACCCGATGGTGAACTCATGGCATAAGAAGGCTTTGGCACATGTCCTTCAGCAGAGCGTGTTTACAACAGCCAGCTGCTGGCTAACAGGCAAAGTGTTTCCAGTATAGGAGGAAGAAAGGGAAACATGACTGTGATAGAGTGGGAATTGTCTATAAGGCTTTGTATGAATATGGCATGTGATACTGTTTCCCTAAATGGCGCTTTTCCTGTCTCCTCTCATCTAGCTTTTAAGCCTGAATGAGCCCAAAATGGGAGGTGAGGAGCAAGCCTGTTGTACCCAGTGTCTCTGCAGGAAAGCAATGTAGACTAGTCGGTAGTGGCCTGGGTTCTGTTCCTGACCCTGCTGTGGGGTCTTTGGGCCAGTCATTTCCGCCTCCCTGCACCTCAGTTTCCCCATTAGCAGAACGGGGATAATGGCAGCATCCTCCTTTGTAGTGCACTTGGAGATTTCCTGATGAGATGAGCAGGGTGGTGTTATAGCCATTTACAGATGGAGAAACTGAGACAGAGGGTGGAGACTGGACCTAACCAGGGTCATCCTGCAGGTGAGTGGCCAGCCCAGTCCATCCTGTGCTTTGATCACAGCCACTCCGAACAGAGATCCAAGTAAGCCACATGAATGCTGGAGTGATCCAGGTGGTTTTGATTAAAACTGCATTGCTGCAGCCAGTGATATAGCTTCTGGCCTCTCAATCACTAAAATACCAGCTTCCACCTACTGGGAGCATCTCCTTCATTGTCACTGATCTAAGCAATGTGAGGGACATGGGGAAAAGTTCAAGCAACAGCCTTCACCTAGGGATCAGCTGTCACAGGAACCTGGCCCTGAACCTGGCTTCACACCCAGATGCCTCCCAAGAGACACCAAGGCTGTGTCTACACCACACTCAGCAGGGGTGGTGGTAGCTGGCACAGACCCACCGGCACTAGCTTTCCTCTAACTCACTTGGGTCCCAGAGCAGGGTCCCTGTGACAGCACCTACTACTCTTCTCCATGGGGTGGGCCAAGCCCACTTCACTGGTCCCCAGAGCCTCCAGGGGACACCCAGAGTGCCTGCTGCTGCAGTGTTGGAGGACTGGCAAATTCCTAGACTGTGAATGATTCAGGGAGACAGTTGCTTTCAACCTGTGTTCTGCCATGAGAACTGTCCAAGTGTGCCGTGAAAGTTTGTACCAAGGTAATGAAAATAAGTGTAAAGCAAACATTGTTCCATCTTAAACAATTAACTTTCTCTCCAACCCAAATTACAACTCATAAAACTCATGAAAATGAATCATCAAATTAAAAGCGAGGTATCAATCTTTTGGTTCTAAAACATGAATATTCTAAATGCAGGAGGTCACTGGGCAAAACTGAGATGAAGTGTATTTTTACCAGTGGATTTGAAACATTAATGCATGTTGATCCTTCTTTAGCTTGTATGGACAATGTTGTAAACCTTTCTCTTAAGGCCATAATCATAGTACACGTGACATTTATGAGCAATCAATTGAGCTGAAAAAAGTGGGTATGCTGTGGAATTGTTTGTCTCGCTGAGATGTGCCATGTTACTGAAAAGGTTGGAAACCACTGCCCTAGAGGGAGGGAGAGGTGACAACTGAGCCAGATTCAAGGGGCAGCAGGAGAGCAACTGAGCTGGGCTGCATGGCAAGCTAGTGGCACTGGGGGGGGGCAGGTGTCTTGGGGGAGGAGCTATGAGCACCAGTGAGAGCCAGATGCCCTAGCAGGGCTGGATCAAGGCCCCAGAGGGCCCAGTGCTGCCCCTTTGTGTGGGCCACTCCCACTGTGGTGGCACCCAGCCTGGGGGTGGGGCAGTCTGGCCCCACCAGTGCTGCCAAAGGGTCTGTGGCCCACGGTCCAGCTAGCACTGCAGTTGAGGGGCAGGGATCTGGGTCTGCATCCCAGGGATGTTGTAGGAAGGCAGGGTCCAGGAGTCTTGTGAGGAGGTGGGATTCGGGGCCCGTGGCCTGAGGCAGGGAGGATGAGGTTGAGGGCCTGTGGGTGCTGGGGAGGCAGGGTTCAGGGGTACTGCAGGGAGGATGCTGGGTCCACGGCCTGTGGCCCAGTGAACAGTGTTGCAGGGGGGTGGCATTGCTGGTGCTGGGGATGGTCTGAAGCCCGCTGCCCGGTGGTGCTGTGGGGGGGGGAGGTCAGGAGTGTGTAGTCCAGCCAGCCGCAGGAGGGCCCTTGAAGAAGAGACTTACCTGCTCCTGCCCATTTTTAGGGCTGGCTGGCAATGTTCCCTCTAATTTCTCATAGGCTGTGTGCACAAAAAGATTCTTTTGTGCAAATTTTCAGAACCAGTGTGCAAATTTGTGTGCCCTCCAGTGAGTGTGGTCAAACTTGTGAGCGCAACAAAGCAAATGTGTATGATGCAAATAATATCTAAATTTTATTTTGATATGGTGATGGAAGTGATTTTATAAATTACAAAACCTTATTTGAAACATGCTACTTGAAACCGCTTTCTTAAAGTGGTATAAAAATATTAGCACTGTTTAATTTTTTCGTGAAGGCTTTATTTTGTTGTGTACGCTGGTTTCATGACCTGTGTGCACACGCACACGTGCACAGCTTAGAGGGAACATAGCTGGCTGGTCTGGAGCAGATTAGCCCACCCAGTGCCATGGTAGGCTGAGCAGCAGAGCATGTGTAACCCATATGCCTAAAAAGGAGTAATCTCTTTCAGGGAACCTTTATGGCTGGTTTACTTTGCTGGGCAGATTTTGCAGCCCAGAAACCAGAACCTTCTGGTAAGAGAGTGTGGTAGCACATTGAGGATGCTCCACAAGTTTTATTGTTATGCTGGAGTTACATGCCCAGGGAGAACCTTGAGAGCAGCGGCCCAGAGAGGAGTGGTGATGGAGAGCTGCAGAGTCCATGTGCACAGTGATTGAGTGAGAGGAGCTGAGCCCGGAGTGGACTGCAGGATGTTTTCTCCCTGCTTTGGACTGTTTTACAGGAGAGTTTTCTGTTGTGGACCTGAAAGCTGGATGGCCAGTGACCTGGTTGCATGATGCTGGTTGAGGAGAGGAAAGGAAGGACTGCATGGGTTCCAGATGAAGATTTCTGCAGCTAGAGAAGATGAGGATTGGTTCTCTTTTGCATCCAAGCCTCAAGGACTTAAAAGACTGCAATTGAGATAAGGGTGACTCCACCCGAACATTGGGACTCCTGGGCTATGTTCCAACACACAGTGCTTGTTTCGAAACAAGTTATTTCGAAATAACTTGTTTCGATATAACATGTTATTTTGAAATAACTTGTTTCGAAATAAAAAAACTGTGTCCTCGAAATAAGCAAAAAATGGGAATCGAAATAGCGTTTCCACAGTGTTGACTTGCTATTTCGATCCAGGGGCAGTGCAGCATGGGAGGTGTGGCAACATGGCCATCTCCCTGGGCCACGTCGGCGGCCATGTTGCTAGCCAATCACATAAAAGGTGGCCCTGACCTCACTTCCCTGTCCACTCACACTAGCAGCACGCTGCAAGCCATGGACAGTGCCCAGCTGCCTAGACAGCGCCGTGCAGCACCCAGCCCCTCGATGCTCATGCAGGGTCTCTGGCACTTGTGAGAGACTCTGTTTGCAGACCCCGAGGAGCACTGCCCTCTACCTGAGGAATACATCCAGCTCAGCCGCAGGGCTGAGCTACTGCCCCTGCATCTCCCCGTGCCCCGCTGCATCTGGGTGCATGAGACCAGCGCCAACTGGTGGGAGAGGGTCGTTCTGCGCACCTGGGGCGACAACCTCTGGTGCCAGAACTTCCACATGAGCAGGACCAGCTTCACCCACCTGGTGGGCGAGCTTGCCCCGCACCTGCACCACAGGGACACCCCCATGAGGCCCACTGTCCCAGCGGACAAACGAGTGGCCATTGCCCTGTGGAAGCTGGCCACCCCGGAGTCCCACAGGGCAGTGGCGCACCTGTTTGGCGTTGGGAGGTCCACCACCAGCACCATCCTCCTCGAGGTCACCAGGGCCATCAATCGCATCCTCCTACGGCGCCAGGTGAGATGTGGGGACCTGCAGGACACCATGCCCAGGGTGGCCACCCTTGGCTTTCCAAACTGTGCTGGCATCTTGGACAGCACGCACATCCCTGTGCGCGCCCCGGAGCACAGGGCTGCGGTGCACCGCAACTGAAAGGGATATCATTCAGTCATTATGCAGGCCCTTGTGGACCACCGGGGCCTGTTCCACAACTGCTACGTGGGATGGCCAGGCAGGGCCCATGACTCCAGGATCCTCCGCAACTCCGCCCTGTACCGGGGCATGGAGGCGGGCACCCACTTCCCCCCTCACACCATCCACCTTGGGGGCATAGAGGTGCCCGTCCTCATAGTGGCGGACGTGGCCTACCCCCTGCGGCCCTGGCTAATGTGCCCGCATGCTGGGCCACTCGACCCCAGCTGGCAGCTGTTCAATCGCCGCCTGGCCCGCTGTCGACAGGTGGTCAAGCAGGCATTCGGACACCTCAAGGCCCGGTGGCGGTGCCTGCTAACTCGCCTCCACCTCGCTGAGTGGAGCCTGCCGCAAGTCATCGCGGCATGTGCAGTGCTACATAACTTTTGTGAGCAGCAGGGGGAACCCATCCCACTCGCATGGGAGGCTGAGGTCCAAGCATTTGCCAAGGACTATGAACAGCCAAGATCCCGGCCGACTTGGGAGCAGCCATCTGCGCGAGCCCTCTCCGTCCACGACGCCCTCCAGCTCGCCTTCGCCGCAGAGGAAGACTGAGGACCAGGCCTGCCCTGCACCAAAACACCATCTCCCCCATCCACCCACTGCCAGCCCGCACCCATCCACCCACACTGCCAACCCCCCCCCCCAATAAAAACAAAGACAACCACGAATAACGTTCCAGGGGTTTATTAACAATAAGGGAAGGGATGGGGGCGATACGGGATGGGGCAATCTGGGGGGGGTCCAGGGGAGGGAGCATCAACGTGGGAGGGGACTTGGGGGACTTGGGGGAGGGAGCATCAACTTGGAAGGGGACAGGGGTGAAGAGGTCCTGGGGCAGGGGGGGGTTAGGCAAGGCCTGTGGGAGGGTCCGGGGGGGGTGGCATGCCCCACCCGCGCCCACGGCTGCCCTCCGCCCGCTGTCCTCGCTGGGGCGGCGATGCCTCCCGGCGGCGTCGGGTCGCCAGGCCGTCCGCGAGCTGCCGGATGGCTGCGGCCTGCTGTACAATGGCAGCTGGCAGCTCTGTTGCCAGGAGCTCCAGCGCCCTCGCCGCCCTGTCCTCGGCGCCCGCAAGGAGCTCCAGGGCACAGAGCCCAGCCGCCTGCCGCTGTGCCTGCTCCCGTCTCCAGGCCTGGGTGGCGGCATGCATGTCCTGGCCGAGCTCCTCCAGGCTCTCCAGGAGCTCGCTGCGGGTCCTGGGGGCCCTCTGCTGTCGCCACGGTGTCCTGGGGCTTGGGCGGTGGGGTCTGGGTGTGGGTGCCGGCCCTCGGGGAGGGGCTCTGCGACGTGCTGCACGGACGCAAAAAACACAGTTGGCCCCTGCCGCCTGCTGGTCCCATCTGTGTGCACCTGTCTGCAGCACACACCTCTGCCCTGACTATCAGCGGGTCCCAGGATCCCGTGGGACATTGCCCTGGGGTAGGGCTCCTGGCCCCCAGAGCCTCGGAAGGAGGCTGGGACAGTACCCGACAGAGGACATTGGAGGACCCTGGGCAAGACGGTTGTCTGGCTGAGGTAGTCATCAGGGTTTAAGGTGCCCTGGGACAGTTTCCCATATAAATCAGTATTCTCTGGCAGTCCAGGATCCTCCAACCCCTCTGGGAAAAAGCCTGACAAACCCCTGTATTTTGAACTGCCTGCCAGACAGAGAATGGGAGGATAAAAAGAAGAACAGAGCAGAGAAAAGGAGACCATGGTCTCCTTTTGCCAGACATCTGGGAACTGACCCTGGAGGCACACATGCTCGTGGTGCCCACGAGGGTGAACTGGACCCAGCCACGCCTTGCATTTGGAGGTCTCCCGAGGCCACTTGCCAGTGGTGTGCCCTGCCTGCTCTCCACCCCACCCAAGATGCTGCTGCATCTTTCCTGGCCAGTCCCTGGTCACCACCCCACGGCACACAAGGGCCTTTGACCCCGGTGCCACCTGTGTCTGTGGGACCCGTGGCCAGGGGGCCCCTCTGCACCCACGAACCCTGGGCCCTACCTGCCCTGGTGCCCGGCCCTGGCCTCCACCCGTCCCGGGACCTGCTGGACAGGCCCAGCCCTGTGTGCCTCCATGGGGGGGGGCATACTTACCCACGGGGGCTCCGGAGGTCCGCCAAGATGTCCCGGGGTCCGAGTCGGAGCCTGGGGCGGTGGTGGGCCCCTGCTCCTCGGTGCTGCTCCCCGCCTCCATGGCCATGAACAGCTCCGGGGTCGTGGGGCTGGCCTCCGCTGCTGGTGGTGGTGCAGCTGGAGGTCCCTCAAAAGAGACATCGGAGGCAGCTGCCTCCAGGCCTGACGAGGGGCTCTGATGCCCCCCGGAGGTGTCCACAGCCGCAGCGGGAGGCCATCCAGGAAGCCATCCAGGGCCTCAAAATATGGGCACATGGCCTGGCTGCCAGGCCCCTGCAGTGCCCGGGCATCCCGGGTGCGGGCATACTCCTGCTGGAGTGTTTTTATTTTGCTCCGCACCTGCTCTGTGCTGCGGGGGTGCCCTCCTTGGGACATTGCATCCGCGATGTCACTATAGATATCACAGTTCCGGTGGCTGGCTTGGAACCGCTGGAAGATGTCTGGCTGCTGCCAGATGCCCAGGAGGCAATGAACGTCCTGCTGGGTCCAGACAGGAGCCCTCCTGCATCTGGCGGCTGAGGGGCCTGGCTGCTGGGCCATGCTGCCTGTGTCAACCCTGCCTGGCACGCTGCCTCACAGGCACACCCAGGCAGGGACTTCCCCCAGGGCGCTGTGCACCCTGGGAGGAAGGTCAGCCGGTTATTTCGAAACAACTGTTGTTTCGAAATAGCACGGCCATTACAACTGTTGTTTCGAAACGGCATGTCCCGTTGGCATTGTTTCAAAACAACCGTTTCGAAACAACGCTGTTTCGACACGCAACGAGGTTTAAGCAGTTTCGAAACAACCACGGCCATTTCGAAACAAGCAGTTTGCTTGTTTTGAAATGGCCGTGCGTCGTGTGGCCATGGCACTTCTTATTTCGAAACAACCCCTGTTGTTTCGAAATAAGGAGTGTGTGTGGCCATACCCCTGGGTTTCTTCCTGTTTTGTTTAAATTTATCATGTTTTCTTAGAATAAGATTTGTTTAGTTGGTTAATAAAGTTAATTGTTTTGTTTCTGCTGAGTGGTAGTTTAACGTGGAATGGGAACTGTGAGCAGTCTTCGCTGTGAGTCCTGAACAGACTGGATCCTGGCTCTCCAGCTGCTTTCTGCAGGGGTTTTCTCTGTGAGGCACTGGAGAGGGGCAACAAGTAAATGAATTTGAGCCCACCCTAGCAGGTTACACATACTGCTTGGTTGGGGCTGTATTTTGGCAGGGCTGTGAAGTCCCCTTTTAGTCCTGGGTTTCGGGCTGCACTGCAGTGCCTGCCTTGATCTGGCCCTGTGCCAGGGGAGGAGCCAGGTGCCTTGGGGGAAGAGCCTTGATTACAGAGCAGCCAGATGTCCTGGGGAGGAACCAGGTGTCCAGAGGGTGGAACCAAATGCCTCAGCGGAGGAGGCTTCCTGGGATATTTGCGGAAGGAATGGTTTGGACCGTAGGGAGGTATTAATAACAGTGCTAATTCCTCCGGCTGCCCTGTGGGGATTCTGGCACCACCTAGGCAACCAGCAATTAGCAAGTGGGTTCCCCTCCCCACCCACTTCACAGTCTCCATGCGGGCCCATTGCTCCCTGGATCCTGCTGGCCCTGGAGAAGAGCCAGGGTCCTGTGTAGGGTTCTCAACAGGGAATGGAAACAGCAGGAGTGAAATCAGGTCCTCATGGAGTCTGCAGCTGCCCAGACTCTGTGCCAAGTGTACAGCTGGCTCCAGCAGGGCTGCAGGGCAGAGTGAGCCCAGCTCAAAAAGCAGAGCAGGAGCATTTGTGCTGAAGGGATCAGGATGCCTGGTGAGTCCAGCTGGGCAGGCTTTGAGACTCACAGAGCTCCCCAGCTAGGGGAAACTGGACAGTCTGGTGCCCCACAGGAGAGGGAAGGGGATGCAGGGCACTGGGACAGAGTCTGTTTTCTGGGACGGGGCCCTGGAACATGGCAGCAGATTCCTGGCTGTGAATCTGCAGGGCTTTCTGCAGTCTCTGTCTGCGGCATCTCCAGTGGACCCCAGGCACCTGTGGTTCTTGACTGAGGTTTGGATGCCCCCAGTGCAACACCTGGGAGCAGCTGATGGCAGTGCCGGCACCCACCAGCTTGGTTGAGAGCAAAGGAAGCTGCAACAGTTCATTGGTGTCCAAAGAGCCAACCTGAGGCTGTCTTAAGGGGAGGGCACTCGATACCAAAAGCCTCTTTTGAACTGGGCCTGCTGGAGCCGTGCTCAGAGCTATGCAGGGAGTGGTTGCCAGAATGCAGGTGGGAGATGCCCACCCAAATGCTTGGCTGAGGAACCCCAAGACCCCATCCTCATCAAGGGGGTTCTAGGTTACCCAGCCATGAGACTCCTCTAGCGCCAGACACCAAGGGAGGTGCTGATGGTCCTGGAATCTAGCAGAGAGATGAAGGTGTTTCTCTGGGGTGGTTGGAGGCAGGAAGCCAGAAACTGGGTGTGGCTCTCAGGACCAGGTCTCAGCTTGGCTCCCCAAGTAGCAGACTCCCGGTGGGATAAGCCCACACCATCCCCCCTGGGACCCTTCTGCACCCCCACTTTTTCTTGCAGCCCTTCTGCAACCCAGATCACCTGTGTGGGTAACTCTATACTCTGGATCCCCCCAGGGCTGCTCTGTGCTCAAGAACTCTCCCCCTTCCCCCTGCCCCTGACACATACACCCTTACAGGCCACTCCATAACCTGGATTCACCCTCTGATTGCTCCATGAACTGGTCTCGTCCTGGCTGCAGTGCCCCTTGCACACCTCTGCCCCTCAGCCAGCTGCCCAAACCCAGGCCTCTCAACACCCAGACCCAGATCAATGCAGTGAGCTCTGCAGCTCTTTGTCTAGCCCTTTGGGGGCAGCAGCTGGAAGTATCTGAAATGCCAAATGAATGATGCCAGAAACCAGGCCCAACTTCTCCTGTGACAAAGAACAGAGGCATTTGCTGCTGCTGCGGAAAGCCTGGGGCTGCACTTAGGTTTGGCCAGTGAGTCCTGCTTTGTGGACGCACCTCCTTTCTGGGGATCAGAGGACACAAGGGCTGGAAAGAGCCAATCACCCTGAACCTCTTCCTCAATCTGGGGTAGTAAATATCACACCCCCCCAGTGTACCATGGCAGGGACCCCCATTGTTAGAGAGGCAGATTGCTGTGATGGGACCCAGACTCCACCTTCCCCACACCACCACATATGGACCCCCTGCAGACACATATGTCTTGCCTGGCATGGAATCACTCTGCAAATTTTCATGGGAGAATTTAAACAAATTATGCACATGGAATATTGTCTTAATTTCTCTGGACTGGATTTTAAAATAACCTCAAAAAAAGGACAGATGGCCCCCAAGCTCTTTAGGTAATTTCAGAGACTTTGCAATTTGAGAATTTTTGCAATTCAGTTATCGTCTCTACTTTGAAACTGATCTAAGTTTTGTTTTCATCGTTGTATGCATACTGACCTTTTAACCATTTATTCTTCCCTTTATTTAAATAAATATTGATGTAAGGCAGGCTTAGGAGCTGTGCCTAACAACTTCTGAAGGGGGACAACTAATCTGCATGGGTCCATGGATGAATGGTGAGAGCAGCCAGCAGCGAGCTGGGTGGTGTGAGTGACCAGCAGGTGGAGCTGGTGGACAGCATGTGGAGCCAGTGGATGGTGAGAGCAGCCAGCTGCAAGCTGAGTGGCACGAGTGACCAATGGGTAGAGCCAGCAGAGTGACTGGTTGGCAGAGCCGGTGGACAGCAGGCAGAGCCAAGGGACGGTGTCAGAGGATGGAGTGAGTGACCAGCAGGTGATGCCAGCAGACAGCTGGCATGAAGGACACTCCCTACATATCCTAGGGTTGGTTAAGAGCCTAGTTAGCACTGATTCTCCAGATTGGTGTGGGTTTTTGCCATTAAGTCTTGTATATTCTGATATGCGGTGTGAGTGTTGGGAACTTTGCTCTGTACTGATTTTCTAGATCAGCACTGACCTCTGTTATTTGGCCTTTTACATTACATTTTACTGCTATTAAAGTTCTGTTTACTTCACTCAGTCTCATGCTTGCGAGTGGGGAATCCTTACCCCTTTGGGGTGCCCAGGGAACAGTGCAGGATTCCCAGAAATGAGCCAGTTGGTGGTGTTGCATCATTGGGGAACCCCTAGATATAGAACCCAGCCCTTGTTCTGTCAGCCTGCCCTGGCAGAAGGGTTACATTAGTTTAGTTAAGAAACATTGGCTTTAAGTATGTATTTGGGTAAGATCTGAACTGTTCATTGGCCTGGTTGGTAATGTGTCTGACTATTTGGGACTGGTAGAACTTTTTTACATGTGATGGGGAAAGACTTTCAATAATCCCTACAATAGTAGGCCTGGCAGTCTGGGTGCTAGTCAAAGGGCTGGATAGTTGTAAGGAAACTGTGTTCTGTCTTCTGAATGACCAGTAAGGTGATCAGAAGCTGTTTGTTGCGGTCTTGGTACATCTTATGGAAGAAAAACCATGCGTATTTTGGGCTGTCCCTGCCCCATTCTTTAGTTTGCCCTGTTTCAGCTATCTCAGTATGGCTCCCCTGGAGGCCAACATCATAGCTTATGAAAATTTTCTCCCACTATGTTGATTATGTGGGCAAAAGCATGTAACACAGATGCCATAGGGAAGCAGTCCAGATATTCAGAACTGAAAGCTTTCTTCATGTATGTGGAGAGGCAGTGCTGTGATTTTTTTTCTGGATGACATGCATGTCATGAAGATAGAAGCACACCTTTTCTGTGCCATCTTTCACCAGTGGTGCAATGAAAATGTTAAGTGCGTAGCAGCCTTCATTGCCAGTCATTTAATCAAATCCGTAAGTGACACACAAGTGTAACCCTTCTCCTAGGGCCCTGGCAGGACAAGGGCTGGGTTCTATACTTAGGGGTTTCCCAATAACGTAGCACCACCAACCAGCTTGAACCCCCACCCAGATTTCTGGGAATCCTGCACTGTTTCTGGGCACCCCAAAGGGGTAAGTCTTCCCCACTTGCAAGCACAAAACTGAATGTAGTAAACAGAACTTTTAATAGTAGTAAAACAGAATGCAAAAGGCCAAATAACAGAGACTAGCACTAAACTAGAAAATCAGCAGAGCGAAGTTCCCAACAACCCACACCACACAACAGAATATACAAATTTAATGGTGAAACTGGCACTGATCTGGGGAATCAGTACTAACTAGACTCCCAATCAACCCTACAGTACTTAAGGAGTGTCTTTCACACCAGCTGTCTGCCAATGCCATCTCCTGGTCACTCACTCCATCCTCTAGAACTGTTCCTTGGCTCTGCTCGCTGTCCACCAGCTCTGCCCTCAGTCACTCGCACTGCCCCACTCACTGCTGGCCACTCTCACCGTCCGCTGGCTCCACCCTCTGGTCACTCACGCCACCCAGCTCACCACTGGCTGCTCTCATCATCCACTGGCTCCGCCCACTGTCCACCAGCTCCGCCTTCCAGTCACTTGCATTGCCCAGCTCGCCACTGGCTGGTCTCACTGTCTGCCAGCTCCGCCCACTGGTCACTCATGCCACCCAGCTCGCTGCTGGCCACCAGCTCCACCCACCAGTCACTCATACCACCCAACTCACCGCTCTCACCATCCACCAGCTCATAACTCCATTGCTGCTCCTCCTCAGCTAAGAGAGAAGGGCTTCTCTCCCTCTAGCAAATTTCAGCTCTTAGCCCTTAAGTAGCTGCTAATAGCTACTTCCATAACAAGGAACAGGCATCCAAAAGACTCAGCCAGATCTATCATTCAACAGTGGGGGATGGGGGAGGCAGCATGCCTCAGGCATTTTGCACCAGAAGGAGCTATGTGAAACCCCACCCCTGTCTTAAACCTTTCAGGCTGAAATAGCCAGTGGCCTCTCTTACAGGTCCCTTTTTAACTAAAGGTAACTTTTACCCCTTAACTAACCCAAACAGAGTTGGAACAACCCAGGGGTGTCACTGGCACATGAGGCCCATGCCCCAAATCCCAGTGCCAGTGCCCCGGGTCCTGGCGGGGCCCCTACCTCTCCTGGTCTCCGGTGGGATTTAGCCAGAGATCTGGGGCCTGGCCGCCCGCAGTGGCAGCGGCCACTTCCGGCCCCTTCCTAGGCTGGGTGGCCCCGCAGCTGCGGCTGCCGCTCCCTGCCCTGTCCCTGGCTGGGGGCGTGGCCTGCTGTCAGGGGGCAGGACCTGGGCTGGTGCCCCAGGTCCTTCCCCGGGGCAGTGACGCTCCTGGAACAAGCAGAGAATAGTAATTCACAAAAAGACAGTATTTCATATTTCCCCTTAGTAGAATTCCAGATATTGATAGATTTGTGAGCAGACTAACCCCAAATACCATTACCCGCTATGCCCTGCACCCAGTATGCTAATACCTAATTGTGCCTTTTTGTGTTCATGCTAATACAAAACCCATGTAGATTAGAAGCCCCCCTTCAGAAGCTGTTAGGCTCAGCTTCTAAGCCTGCCTTACACAAGCCTTCTCTATTTTGTCCTTAAGTTTATTTTGCTCAGTGTTGTAGACATCTGTAGCTGCTAACTTCCTGGAATTGCACCACCATTCTTGATTCAAGTGTTGTGAAAGTATCATAACAAAGGATGGTCTATTTTTGATGGTGGTATATTTTCACTGGCCTACGTTCTGCCTCAGTCACAGAGGACACCCAGCTGATCTGGTTGTGCAATAAGTGTGTTGAAACAGGTTGAAACTGTGGGCTACATTTTACGAAATTCTCCTTGCAAATCATACTTTCTCTTGAATGGCTTCAGTAATTTGTTCAGGCGATTTGCAAAAACTGATTTACATTTATGGTCATGAATAATAGTACACACTTTTCAAAAGAGTTTTCTTTTGTCCCTGAAGACTTCTCCAGGAAGATCTTTTGTTTTGTCCTTTGCTGATTTTTTTTCCCCAAAAATTGTTTATTGCTACTTCTAGATTCAATGGATCTGTCATTTTACTACATCCCATATGGTTAATGGTCATATCATGCAATATGATACACGTAGTGAAACACATTATTCAGGCACTTAATCATCTAATTCTCTGGCGTGTGACTGGGATTGCTAAACAAGATCTTCTCAGTCTGCATCTGGTGGTTTGTACCAGAGATTCATAGATTCCAAGACGAGAAGGGACCCTTGTAGTCACCTAGTTTGACCCCCTGTACAATACAGGCAAGGGAACTTCTTGAACAAAATTCCTAGAGTACCCGATTTTGATTTAAAATTTGTCAGTAATGGAGAATCCTCCCCAACCCTTGGCAAATTGTTCCAAATGGTTAATAATTGCTGTTAAAAATGTATGCCTTATTTCCATTCTGAATTTGTCCAGCTTCAACTTCCAACCATTAGATTGTCTTAGCCTTTTCTCTGCTAGGTTGAAGAGTCCATTTTTAAATATTTGTTCCCCATGTAGATACTTAAAGACTGTGATCAAGTCACCCCTTAGCTTTCTACCACCACGGTCAGGAAATTTACATGGCAGGTTTAACCAGGCACAGGTACCATGTTCTGGAAAAACAGCTCCAAAAGGGTAAATGTGCTATCTGCTGGTGATACAGAGATAGCCAAACATCTGTCCAGATCACCAGATGGTCAGTGTGGTGTTTTTGCTGGATGCAGGTTGGATTTTCCTGTGCCATGTCCATCGCTCTCCTTTCCCATGGAGATTTCAAGTGTAATACTGAGGTAGTCATTGTCATGCCCACCTGAATATTTCAAGGGTAAGAAGTTGGGTCACTCATGATGGGAACATTAAACCTAAGAGTTCCCAGACATCCCAACCAGTGCCTGGGTCCTACATGTGGCTAGACAGAACACCCATAAGTGCCTTATATTAGAGAGGGAGAGAGAGAGATCTGAATTTTATTTGTATTAGTATCAGCACGCTCACAAAACGCATTTCCCTCCCCTTTTGACATTACCCCTGATTACACCAACAAGTCAATTCTCTTTTTCTTTTCAGTTACTTATATTTATTTGGCAAAATTACAGAATTTAGCAAAATGAAGCTGCTCATTCATATTTTTCCATAATACAATGCTTTGGTCAAAAATCAGATTTCTTTTACGCAGCTCGGCCACCAGGGCCAGCATTCATGGGTATGGAGAATTTTCACAGTGAAGCTAATTACCCATGAACATAACTCACCCAGTGGCCTGCAGGATTTCTATTTCCAGGGAATCTTTCAGTCAAGGTTGAATGTCTCTTTCCATGTCTCTACCTTAGCCAATTCTGGCCTGCATGCTGGAATCACTGAGCTGGGTAGTTTGGCCTGTGCTATGCAAGAGGTCAGATGAGATGATTGCAGTGATACCCATTTCTATAAAACTGTGAAAGCTCCAAACACTGGACACAAGCCTTGGCAGACTGCTGTGAATGTAGGCCCGGATTCTCAAAGGCATTGCAGCTCCTAACACCCACTGAAATTAGTGGTGAACTCTTATTGTCTTGGTCTTACTTGCAGTCGGATTCCCCTGCATCGTGTGTCCTGTGCCTGCTGTTGCCTAAACAACAGCTGGTGTCAGGCCCTCCTGCCATCAAACGGGCTCTTAATTTGCAGTGGAAGTGTGGAAAAGCCAGAGAACTTGCTTGTGCTGAGCAGGAAAGTGGACCAGGGCCCAGGGATCACAGTCTTGCTGCATTCCTGGCTCTTGATGAGGATGTTTTCCCCTGGCTAATTCCAGAGGAGTAGCCGGGTTGGTCTAGTTCAGCAAAACAAACAAGGAGATCTGGGACACTTTTAAAAACTTTCTTTCTTGCATGAGCTTTCATTGGTGAAGACCCACTTCATCAGAGGCCAGAAATTCATTCACTTTCTGGCATCTGATGAAACTGGACCTCACTCACAAAAGCTCATGGCAAAATAAATTTGTTAGTCTTTAAAACTGCCACAGGACTCCTTGTTTGTTTTCCCGTGACTGTTATTTCAAACCCCACGGGAACCAGTGGTGGGCACACTGCACAGAAGGGGTGGGTGCAAGCAGCCACCCAGCACCCTGGGGTAAGTGACAGAGCAAGCATGGGAGAACCTCACAAATGGAGAGCGAATCACAAGAAAACCAACCAACTGTGAGCACAGCACCACAAAGGAGAAACCAGCAGCATCCCATCCTCTCCACCACATCCTCCTAATCCTCTCCACAGAGCTTCCTCCATCACACTTGCAGTCTCCTGATCCCAGCCCACTAGTTCATCCCTCCCTCACGCTACCGTACCAGCTCTCCATAGAGGGAGGGCGACACCCTGTGGTCCTGGTGGGGAAGCATTGCAACTATTTTCAAGTGTTTGAGAAAATGGTATTTTCTCCCACAAAAGCTCATGTAATAAATAAATTTGCTAGCCTTTAAAATTGCCAGAGGACTCCTTGTTTGTTTCACCATTGCTCCGGGCTTCCTCTGGCACTTGTTTAGTTCCACAACCACCTAGGGAGTTCTGCTAGTGACAGGAGAGATGCCCCAGCCAGGCCCTGGTTCCAGCCTAGGACTCTGGGCACAGTGGGTGCTGAGGATATGAAGCGGGCAAGACTGGGGCACAGTGTGTGTCCCATGGAGCGCAGAGAGACAATCCATCACTTTTATGGGAACAGCCTCTGGAGGTGAGAGAGATCAGCATTGGAGCTACACAGAGCTCTTCTTCAGGGTTGGGAAAGGTACCCGAGTGACTGCTGACCACAAGATGGTTTCACATAAGTTATTCCCATGTATTTCAAAGGCCCATTCAAGGGGAAGTTGACCTTTGCACCCCTCCAGTCATAGGAAAAGAAGAAAAGTGGGGGAAGACAGCTAGCTGGGGGTGGGGTGGGGGTGTGGAAGGGTTAGTGGGATATAGATAGGGCTGGATTAAGGTCCATGGGGACCTGGGGCTGCCCACTTTTGTGGACCTCACCACCATGGTAGCATCCTGCCTCAAGGCAGGGTGGCACTTGGCACTGAGGGTTTGGTGGGGCTACAGCTGTGGGGCTAGTGCCCAGCGCTGGGGAGGGGGCGGGGGGTGTGGAGAGGATGGACCCAGAGACCATGGTCTTGGCACTCCTGCTCACCCCTGGGCTGGCTGGTCTGCTCCAGGTGGTGGGTCCTGCTGCTGCTTGGTGCAGCCTCGGGTGGTGGTGCTCCAGAGCCTGGAAAGCTGGAGGGCTGCCATGCCCAGGCCTCTGCAGATCAAGGATCTGGGCCCAGTGGCCTGACAATACTCCTGGCCCTAAAGTGCAGTGCTGGAGGCCTCACTGTTGCCAACTAGCCCCACCCATGGAGTGCAGCTGCCATGCACTGACTTGCCCCACCCCTGGCCCTGGGGCAAACCAGCCAGTTCGGGCATGGTGAAAGGCAGAAGCACCACGCACCAAGGCCTCTCGCTCCAGGGCCCTGACCCACCCAGCATAGGCCATGCCCTCCCCTAGCACCCCCAGGATCCACCAGCACTGTGGTGGCCTGAGGGGGGCCGGATTTTGTGGGGTGGCAGGGGTCTGCGCCTCCCTTTAGCCCAGAACGATAGCCCCTAGAGCCCCTGCTTTGATCTGGCCTTGGATACCAATGATTATAATGAACCATAAATTCCCTGTCTCCATTCAGACCAGGAATTTCAGTAGTTAGCAAAGGTAGGCTCATCTTTCTAAAGCCTTGTGCCAGTTTTCTTTGAGGCTGCGAGCTGAGAGGGCAAATTGGAAGTGTTCTCTGTGAAAAGTCTGACATGGCATTCTCCTCACTTGCTTTAGCCCCCTTTTTGCTGACTATGCTGTCCCCTTTCCTCCAGACTGATTTAACCTTTCTCATATTTGCAGATAGTTTCATATCACCTCCCCCACACATACATACTTATCTTTCATTCCATCCAGGGTTTGCCACAGCCATGGCACGGCCCCAGGGCAAGAGCTCAGGGTAGCTGAGACCGAGTTGCCTACCAGATTCTGCAAAGATTCTGAGACGAGTGCTCCAAAGGGGGGCGCAACTTGCCTTCCCCTGCAGTAGTGGCTGTGGCTCACCTGCTGGGATCATCCAGGCAGGTCTTCCCTGAGCAGTTCCTCAAACACTGAAAGCAGCCAGGGTTCTCCTGATCTCTGCCAGGGGCACATAACAGTTTCTCTCCTGTGGACTGAAAAGCTTCTGTCTAACGAGACTTTGGGCTCCATACAGGAAAATTTGAGTGTAGCTGAAAGGCCTGTGCTATGCAGGGACACAGCTGAGATGCTTTAATGGACTTACGTGGTCTTAAACCCCGTGAGACTGTCCCTGTTCATTGCAGCAGGCCAACGTTACATGCCAGCACTACCCCGGGATGCTAAAAATAGGGGTGCAGCCGCACCCTCTGGCTGGAAGTGGTTTCTATCATATGCAGGGTTTACAAGCTTGGTTCAATGGCTCTCAGCCCCTGCACTGTACAGATTGTTCCAGTTCCCTGCCCTCATCCTGTCCCTGCTGATCAGAATGAGATATTTCTGAAAGGCAGCTACAAGGAAGAGGTGGTTGTGGAGCAGCACTGTGCCTTGCTGGGTGACAGAGAAGGTTCTTGTGAGGCGCTTTGCTATTATTTCCTTGACTTTAGCCTTTTACAGGATCCGATGACCAAAGGACTGAGGACAAGATAAGTGCCCCATGAATCATTAAGATCTGGCAGAGTGGCAAAGCACAGCACTCCAAGAGCAACAACTTGCCAGGCTAGAGAATCCCAGGGCAAAAATGGCCAATGGAACCACATGGAGCCTCCTGCCTTCTCGAAGGCAGTCAGAGACACATGCAATGTGGAAAGGAGAGAAGCTTCACGAGTGAGGACCATTTACTAGGAAAGAACTGGCCATAATCCTAGTAGATACTGTTCACCTAGCCAGAACTATGCTTGGGTCACCATCCCATCATCACTGGACCAGTTTTCACTATAATGCTGCATTTGCCCACCAGGACTAAGGGATGACAGTATTGCTAATGTACATCAGCATGGTTTTATGGCGAATAGGACTTGTTAAATAAAATGGTTGCTGTTCATTGATGAGATCACAAGTCTGGTTGGTCATGATAACTGAGTTGATATAAATACTTAGATTCATTAGTTTTACTTAGATTTACTTACTTTCTTCAGGACAAGAACCATCTTTTTGTTCTGTGTTTGTACAATGAATAGGGAGGGTCCTGGTCTATGACTGGGGGAATCCAGTATGCTACCGTACTGCAAACAATAAATAATATTAATGTGCTTTTATTCCTGCAAGGCATAGAATTTAGCACTACACAATGTTCTGATTAAAAATTAGCACAAAGCCTAATTGTTATGGGATCTAAGTGTAACCTGCTAGGGTGGGCTCAAATTTATTCAATTGCCCCTCTCCAGTGCCTCACAGAGAAAACCCCTGATGAAAGCAACTGGAGAGCCAGGATCCAGTTGTCAAAAGGACTCACAGCGAAGACTGCTCAGAGTTTCCATCCCACATTAAACTATCACTCAGCAAAAACATACAATGAACTTTATTAACTAACTAAACACACCTTATCCTAAAGAACCATGATACATTTAAACAAAACAGTAAGAAACCCAAGAGTCCCAAAGTTCAGGTGGAGTCACCCTTATCTCAATTGCAGTCTTTTAAGTCCTTGGGGCTTGAATGCAGAACGAAAGCAATCCTCATCCTCTCTAGCTGCAGGAATCTTCAGGCAGATGCCATGCAGTCCTTTCTTCCTCCTGTGCAGCCAGCACCGTGCAATCAAGTCACTGACCATCCAGCTCTCAGTTCCACTGCAGACAACCCCCCTGCAAAACAGTCGAAAGCTGGGAGAAAACATCCTGCAGTCCACTCCTGCTCAGCTCCTTTCACCGAGTCCCTTAGCCAATGTCCTCTGCAGCTCTCTGTTTGCTCCTCTCCAGGCTTCTCTTCTCAGGCTTCTCCCTGGGCATGTAACTCCAACACAACAATAAAACTTGTGGAGCATGCTCAGTGTGCTCCCTCATCCTCTTACCAGAAGTTTCTGGTTTCTGAGCTGCAAAATCTGCCCAGCAACGTAACCCAGCCATAAGGATCCCTAAAAGAGATTGCACCTATTTAGGCACATGGGTTACATAAGCAATGGGGTAAAATCTGGTTAACCAGTAGATCTCCATGTGCATCGATTTATGGGGACTTGACACTGCAGAGGGTGTTTCTAGCAGGGCTTCTGCAAGGATCTGTTCTTGGCCCAGTGTTGTTCCACACCTTTATCAATGATCTCAAGGTAGCATCCACTCATTGCTGGTGAAGTTTGCAGGTGACACAGACTGGTGGGGAGGTAAATAATTAATGGATATGCCCAGCTGAGATTTGCTTCACCTAGCTCCATTGAGATGTGCTTTGGCACCTTGTCTTTTTGCATCGAGTTCATTATCTTGGTGTAAAAAGCACCTTTTCTGAAGTGACGCCCTCATCACAGCCTCTTTTTTCTGTTTCTCAGGCCCCTGCTCTGCACAGGGCCTTTATCATTGGGATCACAAAGTTCCTTTGCACATCACTCAGGGAGCTCTGCCATAGTGCGTGTCTTGCAGTGCTGATAACCCAACAGATAGCTTATCTGGGAAGTTAGCATCACCCTCAGGCCCAGCTGCTGGTTTCAGAAACTGCGTCATTTCCATTACTTCTCCCCAACTGAGGGCTGGGTGGCCAATGCCCAGGGTTCTCTTGCCTTTGTTTTTCACTCCTTGGATCCTCCTTCACTGTCCTCTCGCTGTTTGGATTTCAGTCAGAGTTCCCTATTTCAGTAACCACGACAGATATTTCCACCCAGTCCCACTACTTTTTCTCTCCCCCTTCAACTCCTCCGTTTCCGCTGATGTTCTGAGCTAGGAAAAGCATCTTGTTAGATCTGGATTCTGTGCCCTAGGCCATGGCCTCCTTCATTGAATAAAACAAACAAGGAATCCTGTGGCACTTTTAAAGACTAACACATTTATTTATCGCATGAGCTTTACTGGGAGAAAAATCCCACTTCGTCAGATGCTTTGTTTTGGCCTATGAAAGCTCAGGTGTCATTCATTAAAAGTGCCGCAGGACTCCTTGCTTGTTTTGCTGAACTGGACTAACATGGCTCCCCTTCATTTGGAACTTAACTAAACTGCCTTCTTCTTGTTGCTTGTTTCCCTGCCCTTTTCATCTGTGCCCAAAGGCATCTGCATGTGGACACGCCTCTCCAGTTTCATCTGCTTAACTCTATCTTCTGCCTTAGTTTATATGTTAATACAGGGAGTGGGGCTGGGCTAGCAGGGGGTTGCAAGGCAGGACTGCTGTGCACTGGCATGGAATTTCAGGATGGGTGGGTCAGAAGCTAGGTGAATCAGTAGCCCAGCAGTTCTCTATTTCTCGCCAGCACTGTGTTGCAGAGAATAGAGGAGCTGGAGAGGAACAGAGTGTGGGTAAAGGCTGGCCCCTCCCAGGAAATCTGACTTTAAACTCCTGCAGCTAAAGGTTTTTGCCACAGCTGAGGCTGACTGACTGCCCGGGTGAGTAACATTGCTCTGCAGCCTCTTCCTGTTTGTTGCAGGCCTCTTAGCCCAAGGGAAACTTTTTAGTTGTACTGCAATAATTGCACAGTTGGCGTGGGGGTGAGCCCTTCTTCCCCTGTGCTGTGTGTGGGGCTGGGATCCCTAACAGGGCTTCAGGGCTAACTTAGCAGGGTGGAGGCACAGTAAATTGTTTTCCAGCAGACTGGCTTGTTCTTTCAGCGTTACCTGCCTGACACAGAATCCCTGGGCAGACACCTGGGCAGATGCCTGGCGGGTGCCTTCCCCATCCACTGTCTTTTACAGGGAACTCTGCCCTGGAACCTGAATCCTCCAGGCCAGGAAGGATCAGGGCAGGCTTCCCCTGCTGGGGCTAGCCCCAGCTAAGAAGGACCAGGTCTGCCAGTTTTGGCTGGCTACATTCCTGGAGGTTTCAACACAAGACGTAATCCTGGCAGGTTGGCAACCTTAGGTCAGTTCTCCCCATGCGGAGGCAGAAGGGGCATGCCCAGGTTTGGGGGTGGTTGTCCTGACTCACAATGGGGGCAGGATCCATCACCGTCAGGGGGTACTGTCAGCCAGGGGTCTGTCTCAGCCAACCCCAAGCAGGGCTCACCGAGTTTGGGATGCTCAGGGTCAGAGTTGCAGGAGAGGGTGTCAGCTCAGCAGGGTCCCAAAGCTCCTGAACAGTTGGAGGGGCTGGGGGGCCAGCACCCACTGCAGCACAGGAGTCCCCTACAGTGACACACCCAGCCCCACCTCCTCCTTCCTCTGCCTCGCTGGAGATGACTCAGCAGCCACCAAACCAGTTCTGGAACAAACCAGTTCTTTTACCTTCTCTCTGTGCAGGCAGGGAGGGGCCCAGGCCCCCCAGCTCTCAGCATCCTTCCTTCCACTCAGCCCTGCCACTGGGATGGGACAAGAGCCCTCGCACACCAGCATGGCGGGCTTCTCCTGGCCAGGGAGCCAGATTGCTCTCAGGCCCCCAGTGCTAACCAGCTCTTCTCTCTCCCCAGGACGCTGGCACCATGTACACGGCAATCCCCAAAAGGTACCACACTAGTTGCCCCCTGCCCATGCCCCCCAAGCCCTGATTCCTCAGATCATTCACCCCCTACTTCCAGGATTTACCATATTCCTTCCCCCCTTCTGGCTTTGAAAGCATTAGATTTATTTAGTCTGCAGAAGAGAAGACTGAGGGGGGATTTGATAGCAACCTTCAGCTACTTGAAGGGATGCTCCAAGGAGGATGGAGCTCGATTATTCTTGGTAGTAACGGAGGACAGAATGAGTAGCAATGGTCTCAAGTTACAGTTGGGGAGAGTGAGGCTGGATATTAGGAAAAACTTTTTTACTAGGCGAGTGGTGAAGCATTGGAATGAGCTGCCTAGGGAGGTGGTGGAATCTCCATCTTTGGAGGTGTTCAAGGCCCCGCTGGACAAAACCATGACTGGGATGGTTTAGTGGGAGTGGTCCTGCCTCTGGCAGGGGGTTGGACTAGATGACCTATGAGGTCCCTTCCAAC
Organism: Podocnemis expansa; assembly: GCA_007922195.1. Taxonomy (NCBI): domain Eukaryota; kingdom Metazoa; phylum Chordata; order Testudines; family Podocnemididae; genus Podocnemis; species Podocnemis expansa. Next base: position 54,862,173 of record ML681972.1, on the reverse strand, counting down.
CCTATGATTCTATGAAACTTTCTTCCACACGCATCCCCACACAGAACCCCTCACTTTTGCCCCACCCTCTGGATTTACCCCAAAATCTTCCCCACATACAACCCGATCTACAGTTCCCTCCCCACAGTTCTTCCCCACCCTCTGGATTTATTCCTAAACCCTCCCCGAGACACAGTACCTAGATTCAACCCCCGCCCGCCATTGCTCTCCACGCCTTGTAGCTACCCTAACCCTCATGCACACACCTCCAGATTCACTTCAGCCCCTTTTTCTCTTTGGCAGTGGCTCCCCATTTGATGCCTCCGTCAACCAGCCCGGCCTGCACATCTGGCGGGTGGAGAAGATGAAGCCAGTGCCAGTACCAGCAGAGTCCAAGGGCATCTTCTACTCAGGGGACTCCTACCTGGTCTTGCACAATGGGCCAGATGAGCAATCTCACCTGCATATCTGGATTGGTGGGTGAGATCTATGGTCCCGTCATACACTTGGGGGCTGAGGCAGCCAGCAGGGGAGCAGCAGGATACCAGGGCTGTGACCCATGGCTGAGGGAGGTAGCTTGGCCTTTCCTGTGCAGCTGGGGTAAAGTTCCCTGGACAGCACGGGTGAGCTGGCATCCTGAGTAGGGGGCCGCCATACATGGCCCTGTCTCCACACACTGATGTGTGAGAGGGGACCAGAACCCTAACTGGCAGAGAGCAGGGTCCAAGCTCCGACCTGAGACGTGGAGCCCCCCTTCTAGGGTAGCAGGAGAATGAGGCACCTAGCCAGGACCAAGGAGCAGGCGGCCGTGCTCTCAGACTCTGTTCCTGGCCGTACCCACACTCCCTGGGGTGGCAGTGTCAGCCTCACTCTGCTGGGGCACTTGTTACTGGGGGAAGGGACTTCAGGCTCTTTGATCTCTGCTGAGTACATCAGCCCAGGCTCCCTATTAGTGCACACAGCCCCAAAAGCAAGGGGCTCTGTCTCGGGACAGGTTCCCAAGCCAGTAGCTCAGCCCTTTGCTCTTTCTTCTGCACTGCGGCCAGGCCAGAGCTCCACGCGGGACGAGAAGGGGGCCTGTGCCGTGCTCTCCACCCACCTCAACACCCTGCTGGGTGAGCGGCCTGTGCAACACCGTGAAGTGCAGGGCAACGAGTCTGACATCTTCATGGAGTACTTCCCCCATGGCATCAAGTACCAGGTACCACCCCAGGCCTCAGCCACCCTGCAACCAAGCCAGCTTCCTCTGGCCCCCTCCACAACCCTCAACCCTAGCCAGCCTCATCTGATGCCTTCCCCAACCTCCAGCTCTGGCCAGCCTCTTCTGATCTCCCTCCCCGATCCTGGCCAGCCCCATCTGATCTGACCCTGACCATGCCCTGCCCTGTCTAATCTCCCTCTCTGAGCCCCAGTCTGCCCTCCTCCACAGCCCCCAGTACTGGCCCAACACTTTTAACTACCTCCCCAACCCACAGTCCCAGCCTGCCCATCTAACCGCCCAACATCACCCCTCATCTACCCTGCTTTCCCCCTTTGACTCCACAAACTGCTCCCTCTGCCATGGATCAGCTGTTGCTTCCCCATCTCACCCCCCAACCTTGTCCCACCACTGCCCTGCTTGGGACATGCCTGGTGAATGCTCAAGACACTACCACTCTGCCTCTGTCCCCCAGGAGGGTGGCGTGGAATCTGCCTTTCACAAAGCCCAACCCAGCCAGGACTCCAGGCCCATCCGCAAACTCTACCAAGTGAAGGGAAAGAAAAACATCCGGGCTACTGAGCGGGAGCTGAGTTGGGCCAGCTTCAACACTGGAGACTGCTTCATCCTGGACCTGGGTGAGGTGAGACGTTCCTAGAGGCTGGTTGTGCCTGTATTTGTGGGTAGGGGGTGCAGCACCCGGGTGTCCCCAGGTGGCAGCAGTGGGATTGATGGGTGGGTTGGCAGGGCAGATGGGGTTAGTAGGCCAGTGGATTTTCACTCCTACTCCCCTCTCTCACCTCTCAGACTCTCTTCACATGGTTTGGCCAGTCTTCCAACATCCTGGAGCGCAACAAGGCTCGAGACCTGGCCATGGCTATCCGGGACAGCGAACGACAGGGCAAGGCCCGGGTGGAGATTATGGCTGATGGGGAGGAACCGGCTGAGATGATCCAGGTCTGGCTGTGCAGGGTTGTCTGGGGACTGGAAGTGTGGCATTGGCAGCATGAAGGCAAAGGATGAAACTTGGTTTTCACAGAGCAGGGAAGGCAAAGCTCCTGCTGGGAGCCTGGGCACATGCTGAAGCCCAGTTGAGGGGCAAAGGGGTGAGTTGAAAGCTAGTGAGGGTGGTGCTGGTTCCGATGAAGCCATCCTTTTCCCTAGGTACTGGGTCCCAAACCTACACTGAAGCAGGGCAGCCCTGAGGAGGACATCACGGCAGATCAGAAGAATGCTGGGGCAGCTGCTCTCTATAAGGCAAGAACCCCCACACTCTCACTGGCGCGCCCCCTTCTTCCTGTGGGCAGAGCATCCCCCATGGCCTGGCTTCTCCTTGTCTCCACCAGGTATCAGATGCAACGGGGAAGATGGACCTGACCAAGGTGGCCGGGAGCAGCCCCTTCAGCCGGGACTTGCTGTGCACCGATGACTGCTTTGTCCTGGACAATGGCCAATGCGGCAAGATCTACGTCTGGAAAGGTAACTGATCCCCACAGAGTAGCCAACCTGGCTCTTTTGTGGGGCAGATATCCAGCCTGATGTCAGAGTGGCACCAGGCCCACCCCCCATCCTACTTCTCCCGTTCCACCCACTCCCAGCCCCGCTTCCCTTCCCATTTGCAGAGCACTCCTCAGCCAAAGAGCAGCAGCACTGGGATAGAAGATGCTTTCTGTGTACACGCACCTGCCTTTAATGCGCTACAGCAGTGAACATCATTGAGGGATGCAGACTGCAGTGCAAAGAGCGGGTGCCATTCCTTGAGCTTACCCAGCCAATTCATCCCATCCTGCCCATAAGGATCCGGGGGGCGCTGAACCCCACGTGGCTCAGTCTCCTCTACAAAGTGGTGGGTCAGGAGTTCCCATCTGCTTGACCTTCCTGTTCTGCCCACTAGCTTGTAGCCAGGCACTTCTTTTTACTCAAGAATGGTTCAGCCATCATACAGAAACTCATACAGAATCAGCAGCATAGCCCCTGCACCATCTTCCCTCCCTAGTATGCCCCTGTGGCCTCCATCCACCACAAATTGCTGCGACTTTTAAAAGCCAGTTTGGGGTCCCAGCTGGAGCCACCTTTCAAGGGGTCCAGGTTTTCAGAGGTGCTTGAAACTATGGACAGGCTACAGAGCCAAGTAGCTCCCCTGACCACTGGCCCAGATCCTGAAAGGGATTCAGGCACCTAACTCACTGAAGTCAACGGGAGTTAGGCTCTGAAACCGTATTCAGAATCAGGGCCTAGTTGCTCCAGAAAATGGCCATCATTCTCGTTATTCAGTGACGGTACCTGTCCCATCAGAGTGAGTCACAATTGTTTGTGTCATCACATAGCTTTTGGCTCTTGGCCAGCGCTCCTTGCATGGGGCCACATCAGTCCAGCATGCACAATTAGTGCTGAGTGAACAGCACATCCAGACCATGGACAGACCCTTGTGTGCACTCAATACCCAGCTTGCTGTGCACGCTGGAAAACTGAGATGCTTCCCATTTCTCAGAGACTCCAGTGGGTAGGAATTCCCTAGAAGAGGGCAGGAGATGGCCCACTTTCTCTGTCTCCTTATGGGGAGAGCCCTGCTTACCACCACTTCCCTGGAGCAGACTTCGCACTGGACATGTCACTCAACGGCACTTGCTGCTCTCTCTGCGTTCAACCTCTGCCTATGGCTCGCCAGAGACATGTCCCAGTTGTGGGGAATGGACAGAGGTGCCGCAAGCTGGGTTTCCTCTGCCCAGCCAAGCTGCCAGCTTCCCCCTGTGCTGGCTGGCCCCTGCACCCACATGGGCTTCTGGCTTTGGCTGAGTGACCCGGGGGGTATTTTGAGCCCTCAGAGAGACAGCGAGAGTGCTCTGCGCACAGGGATCCTGCCAGCCAGGGTCAGTCTCAGGAGCTCCTTCCCAATTGGCACATTCTTCATCCCAGGCCCATCTGGCCCCAGCCACACACTCACAATGCACAGGGTTAACACTAGGCCCTGGAAACCTCCCCCAGCGCGAGAGGCGCTCAGCTGAGCAGCCGACCCTTCCACCCCATATTTGTCCTGCACAGGCAGAGATTTCCCTCGAGGGGTGGGGTCAGCTGTCCTGATCCTTCTCTCTCTCCCGTCCACCCATCCAGGTCACAAAGCCAACCAGCAGGAACGGCAGGCGGCTCTAAAAGTGGCTGAGAATTTCATCTCCCGTATGAATTACTCCCCAAAGACCCAGGTGAGTGAGTGCAGGGCCCTGGCCTGTTCTTCAGGGGGTGGGGGAAAGGAAGAGGAAACAGAGAGAAGACGGAAAGCAGAGACTGCCGGGCAAAGCCCCCTGCGGCAGAGAAGATGTCCCCTGCCTTCCCTGCCAGAATCCAGGGGGACAGAGGGTGCCTCTGAGCCTTTCCATAGGAAACACAGAGGCTGTTTCCAGGGCCCATCACTCCAAAATGGATCTCCTCTTCCAAGACATGTGGGTTTTGCTGGGTGCTCCCCATCTTATGCTAGGAGCACAGGACCCTCACCAACTTCTCACAGGTCCTTCTGTTGGCTGCAGGTGGAGATCCTACCCCAGGGCCGTGAGAGTCCCCTTTTCAAGCAGTTCTTCGCAAGCTGGAAGTGAATGCAGGGCCCTGTCCTGGGGTTGCTTGGTGCCGCTTCGTCTATGGGCCTGCTCTCCACTCCATAGCTGCCAGAAACCTCATTAAAGCACCAGCACAGAGGGCCATCTGCCTCCTCTCGCCTCCTTCCCTCAATCAAGGCAGCCAGGAGATTTGGCAAGGCAGGGCCCAGAGCTGGGCATGGTGCTGTCTTTCCCCTCAGCACCAGCACTGCCTGGGCACCAAATAGCAAAAGCAGTAATAGTATTTGCATGTCTTGTGCTCCAGGCTGGGACTGAGAGCCACCCATGCAGAGGGCGATAGGAATCGTGGGTTAACAAGGGAGGGATCAGATGGGAGTGCTCACTTGCCTAGGCACTGGTACTGAAGGAGGCCAGGAGCTAACATGGTATCTCCAGGCTGGGCAGACGCTGAGCAGGGTTGAGAGAGCTCCTACCAAGGGAGAGGCCAGGCCACTGAGTGGATGCAACTTGGGCAGAGGGCCTGGAAAGAGGGGATGCCCAGGGCAGTCATGGGGAAGCGGGGCAGGGTTTAGCTGAGGCCAGCTATGTTCTGTGGGTGTGCCAGATCTATGGAGGCAAGCGACCAGAGGCAGTAGGGATCTCTGCCCCTTGCAATCCAGGGGCCTGCCTCAGAAGATGGCTTCAAAGGCAGGGGAAAGCCTGTCATGTGCCCATCCTATGGGGCCAGTGTCCCTGGGTGGAGGTCAGTACACAGCCTGGGACATGGCTGCCATTAACAATTGGGGTGGTACTAGCAGAATGGCTGGTGCTAGGCTCCTTTGATTCTGCCACATCACAGGAGGGCCTGCAGCAAGACAGTTTCTTGGGGCAAGAGGATGAAGGACCGTATTCTATCTGAGGGGTGAGGGGGAAGGAATTGCTTGGGGCTTCTAGATCACCCAGTCACAAGCCAGCAAGTTCAGGGGACATGCAACAGGCCCTATCCATGCTTCAGATTGATTGGGATGGAAAGGAGAGGGTTAGCAGCACTCATGGGGCAGGGACTGCCTCTTGCTGCTATGGATGCACGGTTTTTGTGTGTTGAGGGCCAGTCAAAGCACAGGGGTCAGCTAGGAGCTGCCAGGGCCTGGGGCAGTCCCAAGCCACAGGCACCTGGGGTAGACTTTGGCTTCCTGGTCTGTAAACTAAGCTGGAGTGGAGTGTATCCCTCACAAACCTTCCCTGTGTCAGTACCACGGAGACCTCAGAGCAAGAGAGTGGGCGAAAGGTGGAGCAGGAAGATGGAACATAGGAGGGGGAATCAGGGTGATGGAGAGCTGGTGTCCTGTGACTAGAGCTGGCATTTCAGTTGGTGGATCACAGAGGGCCTGTTGCTTGGCCAAGCTGCACTGGACACACTGATGGCCACAGGCCCTGGCTGGCATAAGCCCAATAAAGCCACCTAACCACCTTCTCTCCCAGATATGGGGTGCTGAAGACTGTTTGGGAAAGCAGGACAAGCACTTGCTTCAAGCGAAGGAAGGCAGCAGCAGCACTTCTGTCCTCTCAGGTCCATCCCCCCCAGGGACCGTCCTGTGCCACTGCCTGCAGATTGTGTTGTGGGCTGCTCCTGTGAACACAGGCTCACAGGCCCGTTCCCATGGGTCCAGGTGCCAGCTCCTCAAGCCTGGAGATGCAAGGACCTGGTCTGCCACTGTCATGGTTTGCTGCCCCGGCTAGCAGCCTAGACAACCCCCTGCAGAAGCAGGAGCCCAGCCAACATCCCGCCAAGCATGGTGCTGGGGGCTGAGCTGAGGCAGACACAGTGCTCCAGCTCCAGCTGGGGCCACTGCCCATCTGGCTTGGTACTTGGGAGGAGGCTGGGGGGGGCACTTGGTTCAGGGTGAAGCTCTCCAGTGCAGTCCAGCCAGTCCCTGGCGATGGAGCGAGGGTAGCCCTTCTCCAGCTTGAGGCTGTGCTGATCCAGCTTCCAGTACTGCCTGCCCTTGAAGGCGTACACCTCTCCTGCAGGAAAACAGGTGACATGAGTATGCCAGGGGTCAGCAAGTGGCTAAAGGGTGGAGGAGAGGGGCTGAGGGATAAAGCATGGCACTAGGACATCCCCTGTAACATGCAGGTCCCAAGAGGGGGCAAGTCACTATATGGGGTGCAACTGACCGTCACTCCCGCTTAGCATGGCATCCAGTGGGGTGGGGAGCTGCCCCCAGAGCAGAGTGCGGGCAGGGAACCCCTGGTCCATGTGCCGTGCTGCCTCGTCATAGCACCACTGCAGGTCACCCTTGAGGAAGTAGGTTTTCCGGTCTTGAGGCTGTGAGAAGGCAGCGTCCACTCCCCCATGTGGCAAGCCGAAGTCTGTGATGGGGCGTGGGTACCCCTCCTCCACACCATTGTCCTTAAAGAGCCAGTAAAGGGGTCCTGTGGGGAGAGACAGAGGACGGTGAATGTTTGCCAAGCTGCAGGATGCAGCAGGGGCAGAGAAGGAGCTCAAATCAGCCTCATTCCCCCCCAGAGGCCTCTCCACATTGCAGTGGCAACATGAGGTGCAGGGGTCAGTGTCTGGGGCAGGGGGCTGCAGCCCCTCTCAAAGGTGCCCAGCATAGGTTGCTGGGGCTACAAGGGAGGCACGAGGGTGCATGCCACCCCACAGCACAGAACAGCTCCTGACCAGACCCTGCCCTGTGCCCCCAGCTCTCACCACTGAAGAAGAGGATCCGATGGTCTGTGGGCCTCTCATAGACAGCATCCAATTTGCTCAGGCTATGGGGGAGACCTCGCCAGAACACTGCGCTCAGGGCAGGGCGCAGAGAGGCAAGGTGCCGGCTGTGACTCAAACGCCAGAAGTACCGACCTGGCTTCCAGGGGGAGACAAGAGGTTAGCTGTAGGCCCCTGATAACTCGGGCTGTGCATGGCTTGGATGGGCAGGGCCAGTGCCCAGAGGGGAAGCTGGACCAGCCCCCCATGGAGGCAGCTCTGCCCTGCTCTACACAGAGCTCCTGCAGGGCTACTGGGAGGCTCTAAGCAGACTCTGCCCCAGTGTCCCTGGCTGGTCCAGAGCCCCTGGGGAAAAGCCTCCCCTAGCCAAAGGCACAAGGAGGAGGGGCTGCCCCATGGTGCTGAGTGGTAATGTGTCTTTCCCTGCCTACACCCCCACTCCAGTCAGAATAGCGGGGAGTTGGAGAAGGCCAGCTGTACCCCTCTGAGGCCCACACACATTCCTAATACAGGGAAGAGGGGGAGATGGAGAATGGGATCAAAGGGGAACTCCCCACCCTGTCTTTCCACATGCTAGCTGAGACGTCCCCCCCAAGCACCCTGTCCACATCCCACCCCGGTAAGTGCCCCCTCACCACCCTCTGTGGAACAGGCTGGCCCCCCAAGTGCAGGGATGGACCTTTGAAAAGGAAGGTTTCCCCCCGGATCTGGGCGATAGCATCAATGCTGGAGGAGCAGCGATCTGGAAACTCCTTCTCTGACCTGCCATGGTAGCAACAAGAGCATCAGCAGTACACAGTTGGCTAGCTCAGAAGGGGAAGTGCACCTTCTGCCCTCCCACAGGGCCCTTGTGGGCTGATGGAAACCTCTGCCTGCAGGCCAAACTACAGAAACACCCCAGACTGCCAGAGGGGCTGGAGAGGAGGGACGTAGATTTGCCAGACAGACAAGTTTAGACCTGAGGTCTGTCTAGTCAGTGTTCTGCCTGTGACTGGAGCAGTGTAGAAATCCCACTGTCACTGGTGAGGCAGGTCTCCAGTACTCACAGATGGGCAGGAGGTTTACAAGGCCTTCCAAAAATGTTATCATTAGCAAGGATAATGCTGGTCCAGTTTCACCACAGAAACAACTTCACTCCTTTTTGGAGTCCAGTTGAGTTTGTGGTTTCAATGTGGCAGTGAGTTCTGCAGGCCCATAACACATTGAGTGAAAACACCTCCCCTGCAGCGACGCTGTGTCCTTCCACCATCCATCTATTCAGTGCCACGGAGCATCCCCTTGCTCTTATGCTATGAGAACCAACATACCAACTCTCCCTTCTCTAGTTGGCCAGGATTTTGGAGGCAGTTACCCTCTACCCTCTTATTTGGCCCTTTTTATGGGAAAGCATCCCAACCATTTCTGTCACACTTCAGAGGAGAGAATCTTCAGCCCTAGATCATTCTGAGAACTTCTCTAAGGTGGGTGCCCAGTCCTGCCAAGCAGGTCCAGATGGGCTGCCCCACTGGAATCAAGTGTTTCTCTCCAGCCCATTCCTTGCCTAACTTCTTGGCTGCTCTTTTGACCACAGCTGACTTGTCCACAGTGATGTCCAGGACCCTCTCCCAAGTGACTGCTGTTAAAGCAAGACCCCGCAGCATTCAGATGTGCCCCGCACAATGTGCATCCCTGTGCATTTGTCAACACTGACTTTCAATTGCCAGCATGTTGCCCATTCACCTTGCTCTAGCTTTATCTAGGTCTGCTCAGTGCACAGGCTTAGAGCCAAGGTCCCCAGGTTCTGAAGGATACAGCGCCGAACCCAATAAGGACAGTGATATCTGCTAGCTGATCCCTGATGATCCAAATCAGGCCAGGCCCCCAACTGTGTCTCTTTGGGTCTGTGTGCAGAGTTGGAAAGGAAAAGAGACTATCATGACTTACCTCAAGGCAGGGAAGTTGTGGGGCAGGGAGGGCAGGTCCGGGAGCACTGATGATGCCTCTGGCTTCTCTGTGGAATGCAGGACGCGGCTCCCTGGGTGCAAGGAGAGCACATGGCCATCAGCTACACCACAGTCCAGCCCTCCACAGGAACAATCCACCCTGTCCTACAGCATGTCAGCCCTCAGTGCCTCACCCATCCTGCAGATTGGTGCAGCCTTCCTGGGAAGCAGCTGCTTAGCGCCATCATGGCAACTTCTTTCTCTGCCTCTATGCTCTGCCAGGAGATAGCAGGCACCTCCCAGAATGAGTTTAGCTCTGAGTTCAGCTCTGCCCAAGTGCTGGCTAGCAGATGCTGAGCACTGGCTTGCCCCAGTGCATGGGACACAGCCCTGACATATCAGCCATCCCACCTTGTGCTAATCCTCTTTCAGAGGCCTGTTCGCAAGGGATGGGCCCAGAAGCCTGAGTCTGGCTTGGAGACTGTCCCAAAAGCTGTACCATCTCAAAGTCTGTACCATAGAGCTTCTGGATGTCTGCACGGTCCTCAGCCTGCAGCTGGTACTGCAATGGGTCCCCCACCGGTCCCTGGTAATATGGGCGCATGATGGAGCGCTTTGAGGGTGAATGCACCAGGCCCAGGCTGTGGCCAAACTCATGCACAGCCACAGCGAAGACATCTGTCCCATAGCTGTCTGCAACGAAGAGTGAGGAGTAAGAAGTCTGGCATGAGCTGAGTGAGGAGATGAGGGCAGACCTGCCCAGATGGGGTGCTCCCTCCCTTCCTGGGCTCAGGGCTTACCTGGTGAGCGGAAGGTCCAGTCCTCGTCAGTGTCAAAATGGACACTGCCGGCACGCTGGGGGTCGTCAGGGAAGAAGGCATGAGCCACCATGCCTCCCCGCCCATCGAAGGGATAGCCATCCTGGTGGTCCAGATGCAGGAACTCCACAAGGACATCAGCCTGAGGCCCACCCACCTCATGGAAGGTGAGTGGGGTGGCCTCACTCCACACCTTCAGAGCATAGTGCATGAGCGGGCGGATGATCTCCCGGCTGAGTCGGGCCTCCTGCGGGTATGTCTTCACCCTGGCACATGGAGGGTGATGGCCAGGCCCACAATCAGGAAACAGGCGCATCCACGAAGTGGCTGGGGCTGAGTGATCTGTACCCCTCCACCCTGATCTACAGCCACTGACTATCCCAGCCCTGGGCTCTCTCCAACCTTCAGCTCTGCCATTGCCACAGCTTCCTTCTGCCTTGTAGAGTCCCTGCTAATTTCATTAGAAGCATGTGAGAGTTTAGACAGCACTGGATTAAGGCTGGGTTGGATGGATTTATGTAGCCAATCCCTGATTAATGCATCATGCTTAACATGTCTCTGAGCAGCCTGGCCGAATTGCTCCCTGTTAGATGCAGAAGCACTGAAATCTGGACACCTAGCCACAAGGTTTGTTCCAAAGGGCAGGCCAGGGTGCCTCTGTGTTGGCCTCATGTCACAGACAATTTGGGGAGCAAGGACCCAATGATGGCCAGGGTGGATTGGTACCTACTTCCAGGAAATGTTCCTCTTGGTCCAAGCCAGGCCTGCACTCCGCCTGCCCCGACTTTTTCTCCTCTTCTGCCATTGCCTCCTATTCTTCCTTGTGGGCAGCTTTTCCGGGAGGGTGCTGAGCACGTCAGGCAGTGAGCAGCGTGGCGTCCGGATCAGCTCCAGTGTGGCATCATCTGGGCAGCACAGAAGGGGTGGAGGGGAAACACAGGAATGTCAAACACTGGTAGGGCAGAGCATTGCCTCCGACACACCAATGTCAGTTCTCAGCTAGGGGCAAAGAGATCCCTGCAGCCAAGCTGCCTCTTGGAGAACAGCCTTAGGGCTAGCCCGCTCTGCAGCCACCTGGACAGTGACCCAGAGGCCTGGCCACCCCATCCTGGAAGGCAGCTGCTTTTGGTCAGTGGGGCACAAAGGATGCAAAAGAGGTACCCAAGTGTTCTGTGTACTCAGGAAAGGAAGAGGACAGAGAGACTTTTGGAGACAGGTGATGAAAAGGTGGTTGGCTAGAACAGGGATCTGCAACCCAAAAGATAAGAAGAGCCATTTTTTAAAGTTCTTTCAATAACCAAGAGTTTTGCAAGCTGCAATGGGTGTACCCTCCTGGTAGAAAGTGGTGGGAGCTTGGCCAGGGTTCCCTTGTGAGGTGGGGAGAGCCTGAAACCAGAAGTGGTCCCCTGCAGGGTCCCCTGGTGGTGGAGGGGAGCCTGAAGTCTGGCATGAGCCACCTTCAGGGTCTCCTGGTGGAGGTGAGGGGAGGGCAGCCAGGAGCCCAGAGCCGCAAGGAGGCAGTCAAAGAGCTGCAAGCAGCTCCGGAGCCACAGGTTGCCAACCTTGGGCTAGAGAGACTGGGGACAAAGAGCAGCCTGAGCCCATCAGGACTGGGACAGGCCCAGCTGGACAGTGCTGAGGTTTGAAGGCCCTGAGAATATGCTGCACTGTGCTCAGATATTCAATATACCCTCCTGCTTTACACCGAGTGCCAGTCTAGAGATCGAGGATGCATTAGGAGAGTGTGACCACAGAGAAGGGCCATCATATTCAAGAGAGTCCCTCCCAGCTGAGGAAGTCCAGGTCCTGTGAGTCCACAACACAGGATTTCTGTGGGTCCTGTTTCTCTTAACATTAAGGCAGAGAACCCAGGATGAATCCTGCCCGAGGGGCCCCTTGGCTGTGTCTGAGCTGACAGGGCAATGTGGCAGGGGAATGTAAAAGGAGTTGGAGTCTTTGCTGAGAGCCAGATCCTGGATCAGACAGAATTCAGGGTTCTCAGGGATGCACTGATGCAAATGGTTGCCAAGCAGAAAGGACCAGTGGGCAGAATCAGGAGGGCTGGTGGAGCCTGTACACAGGACAATAGTGGGTCCAGGTGCTGCAGGCAGGTGCCAGTGTGGGGTGGAGTGAGAGTGATGATGGGTCTGGAGCTAGACTGTGTAGGACAATGGGGGCTGCAGGTGGGCACAACTGATGGTGGCCTGGAGTACTGCAGGTTGTCACAGGTGGTGGGCATTGCAGGACTGCAAGTGGGGACAATGCAGGGAGGGATGAGGAGCTGGGGACTGTAGGTGGCACAGACTCTGCATACCTGGGATCCCAGTCTCGGGGAGGCCTGCAAAGCGCTGCATAACACGGATGGCGCTGGTCACAGCGTCCCATGTCTGGAGCTGGCCGGTGACAGGGTCAGAGGTGGGGAGGTAGCCATACTGCATCAGCCAAGCCTGGGCAAGGGGCACAGACACAAAATGGAGAGCGACATTGTCACAAGCACCTGGACTGCTCTGCCTGCCAGACATTGGCTGAGACACAGACTGGCTGAGCTGGGCACCCTGGAAATGTCTCACTTCAGGGTCCAACTCTTGTTTTGCTGAACTAAACTAATACGGCTATCCCTTTGGAACTTGGCATCTCTCCAGGGACAGCAAAGGCCCCACCAGCTTCCCAGCCTGGGTTTGAATCTTGACTCAAGACACCAATGCCTTGTCCCCATTTGTCTACATATTACACCCATGCTGAAGGCTCTGCTCCAGGCTGGGACAGCAAGGGCCACGGGTGAGGACTAAGGGGGTTAGCTCCCCTTTTGCTTGGGTTACTGTAGGTTGTGGGGGGAGGTAAGATGTTTATCTTGTTCTTTAGCAAAGGCCAAGTGAACATTAGGGTCCCCAAGCTCCTCACATGTGGCCATGCTGTGGGACTCACCACAATCTCCCCACTCTCATCCGCCAGAGTGGGCGCAGGACGGGCAGCGGTGGGCAGCAGTAGCAGCAAGACTAGTGCCACCATCTGTGCCAGGACTGGCGGCACTGTTGTCTCTGGCCTGAGCTCCAGGCAGTGTGGCTGCTCCATGGGGAATTTGCCAGGCGAAGGTGCTTCTCTAGCCTCTGTGCGACCACCACGGCTGGCCTGGGCAGTCCCAGTCTGTGAGGTGGTTCTCCCAGCCCTTAGCCAACATCAGCATCTTTATCTGCCAGGTCTGCAGTGAGCACAGCCTCTGGGCAGGGGTGCAGCAGTGCTTCCTGCCTGGAATCTTGGCTTGAGCATCAGGCCCCAGAATGCTGGCATGTCTGCTGATCCAGACTGGCTTCCTGTATCCGCTGCCCCTGTCCAGGGAAATGGCACAGCTTGGAGCCCTGCTGGGGGAGACTCATTCAGCCAGTGGGAAGGAAGTGGAAATGGGTGCTGGCCAGAAAACCAGGGAGAAGCACCCATGAACTGTGTCTGAGCTCCTCGGACCTGAGGCTGAATCGGCAGCAAAGCCAGGCCTGGGGAATGTAGGGGTCAGGAGCTGCTCTGTCTGAGACTTGCCCAGACCAACGATTTCCCTAACACCCTCTTACACCCTCCCTACACCCCCCATGAATTTCCCAGCACCCCCCCCAGTTGTCAGCAAGTAACAGTGTTACACCAATTTAATGAGCACCCCAATATTCCCCCCCACACCTCTCTCTACAACCCCCCTAATTTCAAGTCCTGGAGAGAATACTGACCCAGACTCACCTGGCTATAACCTGTGGACACAGCTGCTGGGACTACAAACTGAGAGTGTTCCCATGGAGCCAGCAGCACTCTATTTCCACAGTCAGAGTGATAGCAGCCAGTTTGGAAGTCAGAAGGGTTTATTAGTTCTCAGGATCACAGCATGGAAGGCTGGGCTAACAGACTGATTACCAGTTATAGCAGCAACCACCTGGGAAAACCCCTTTTCTGGGCCTCCTCCCTGCTGCACCCCTCCTATGGGACTGACATCTTCCCCCCAGTCACCCGCAGGCCAGACCCTAGCTCCTCCCAGTCCTTTGGCTCCTTCCCAGGCTAGTTCTAAAGGAGTAGCTGTGTTAGTCTAGTTCAGCAAAACAAGTGAGGAGTCCTGTGGCACTTAAAAGCTAACAAATTTATTTATCACATTAACTTTCATGAGAGGAAACACCACTTCATCAGAGGCTTTGAAGATTCTGTAAGTTTGCCATCTTCTAAGCATCTAAGTAGGATTTTCTCCCATGAAAGCTCATGCAATAAATAAATGTTAATCTTTAAAAGTGTCACAGGACTCCTTGTTTGTTTGCCCAAGCTAGGTACCCAGTCCCCTGATCTTCACCTGCCCCAAGGCTGTACAAATGGTCACAGCAGAGGCAGGGGGCCCTGACTCGGTCTTGCCTACATGTGACTGGAGAAGTCCCATCTCCCCTTTACTGGTCTCTGCAATGATTACACACCAGTGTGTCACAGATATACTTGAGCAACACACATGAGAAAATTGAGGCACAAGCATAATACCCTGGGAAAATCCCAAAAGTATTCCTACTTTGTCACAGCCCCCCTGGTACAGTTGTGCCCACCCCCCTTCACCAGTCCTTTCCCACTGGCAATCATTAAACCCCTAACACAACACACTTTTGCAGGTCTCAAGGTGTTATTGCCCAGTGGCCTGACCAGATAGTAGACAAGGTCTCCTCTGGCATTTAAAGACTAACAGATTGATTTTTCACATGAGCTTTCAAGGGAGAAAATCCCACTTTGTCAGATGCTTTGAACATTCCCCCATCTGATGAAGTGGGCTTCAAAGCATCTGACAAAGTGGGATTTTCTCCCATGAAAGCTCATGTGAAAAATCAATCTGTTAGTCTTTAAGTGCCACAAGACTCCTTGTTTCTTTCTTTCTTTTCTCTTTTGCTGGACTAGACTAACACGGCTGCCCCTTTGCAGGTCTCTTTTGCCTCCCTAAATTCCCCTGCAGATTCACTCCAGCAGAGAATCTTTCCTCACTGCCTGTTCTGAGTTCTCCTGTTTGCAAGGATGTATATTCCTCGGGGCTGGGCTGGCTCCACCCTTCATGCTTGGCCAGCACCCAGCCTGCCCCAGGCACCAGCGCAATATAATCCTCATCACCAGCTGCTGTCTTGCTGCGCAGGGGTGGTGCTCCACCCCAGACACAGCTGCATTTAAGGCACAAGAGAAGGGGGCCCCCTCTCGGGTGTTGGCTAACAGCTTGGCTCTCAGCGGCAGCTGCCCAGTCTCTGTGGTTGTGTCCCGGGAGGCAGGGCTGTGCCAGGCGCTGTACAGACAGGGACTAAGGCACAGGGCGGGTTCGGGACGCGGGGCTCGCTCTTTGGGGGCCGGAGGGTCCCTCTGTGTCTGGGCGTGTCCCCCAACTCTGCTGCCCTCCCACACTCACCTGGTGCCGAGGCTGCAGCCGGTTCCCCCCGAGGCGCTCCGGTGGTGAGCAGGGTCCCGCCGCCGCTACCCTGGGGCCGGCCAGCCGCCTGCAGCCCCCCATCCCGCGCCTGCCCCGCCTGGCTGCTGTGGGTCCCGCGCCCCCGGAGCCTCGTCCTGCGCCTGGTACCGGGGCGGCTCCTCGCCCGGCCGCCGCTTGATCTGCCTGCTCTGCCCGCTGCCCTGCCCAGCCTCCAGCCCGTCTGCTTCGGGATCGGTCTCTGCCTGCACCACTTTCTCCCCTGCAGCCGCCCGCAAAGGCGGGGGGGCCTAGGGGGGCGGCGAGACCCCCCTGGGAGGAAGGGAGTATCCGAGAGCAGTTTAAAGACAACCTCCCCTCCCGTCTTCTCACCCCGCCAGCTCCATGTTCCCTTCCCTTGGTCTGCCCCGCTGCGCTTTGCTGGCTCTTAGGCTGGCCCCGCACCTCTTCACACCAAACTGGGCCAGCCGGGGGCAGGTAGCTGGTGTGCTGCTGATCCCTGTGTTGTGAGATTTGTAATGAGACCACAAACTTGTGTTACTTCAACTTCTAGCCTGACTAACAAAAGTATAGAGCCCCTCTCATCCTTGAACAGTCTATAAGCAGGAGATAAGGGAAACTGCACCAGTCTGGAGGTCACCTATTAATCAACAATTTCTCCCGTTTATTACATTCCCAGGCTCTGAGGAGCCAGCCCAACCTTCTTTACTAATTCTCTTATCTTATATGAATATGTATGAAAACTAACCCTAGTTGGTACTAATAAATGTATTAATCTTGTTTGTCTTGAATATATTAACCATTTTTAGATTTCCTTGAATTAAGTTGTTGCACCTGTGTATAAAACCCTGTTAGCCCCAGTCCTTCGGGGCAGCCACACTCAGTAGCTCTGAGTGTCAATAAACTTGTGATTCTTCCTCCTGTTGTCTGGCTCCTTCATTGACCAGAGCAGAGAACGAGCTTTTCTCTCAACACCTGGACCTGTGGGAAAGCCACTTCAAGCAGGAAAAACAAAACAAACAAAAACCCCAAAACAAGGAGTCCAGTAGCACTTAAAGACTAACATTTATTTTTCACATGAGCTTCCTGTTAGTCTTTTAGTGCCACCAGACTCCTTGTTTGTTTTTTGCTGGACTAGACTAACAGGGCTGCCCCTTTGGAACTTCCAGCAGATATTCTTGAGCAACATGAGAAAACTGAGGCACAAGCATAATACCCAGGGAAAATCCCAAAAGTATTCCTTCAGTGCAAGGGCAAGGGTGGATGCAGATGTGTGTGTGAGCAGGTTTCTGCAGGCAGGTGTGAAGGCCTGCAGGGGTGTGTGCAAAACTGCCAGTTTGAGCAGGTGTGTGTGTGCAGAACTATGCATGTAGGATTGTGAGTGTGCACCAATGTGCGTCTGAGTGTGCAGGAATGGAAGTGTGCCCAGGGATGTGTGTGTGCAGGATTATGAGTGTGTGGAGGTGTTGGTGGGTGGGTGTGCAGGACTATAGGTGGGTGTGCAAGATCACAAGTGTGCACAGGTGTGCATATGTGCCATATGATGAGTGTGAACAAGTGTGCATGTCTGTGGGTGCATCTGGAGATTAGCCAGGAGGACAACAACAGGAAGACAGAGCTGCTTAACACCTCAGAAACCTAGAGTGCTTATCGGTAGATCTGTCTCAGGTTAGACTCCTGCAGGGTGAGAGCCCGGGTCCCCAGTTAGGCATGGAGAAGGCTGCAGGGAGCTGGGGTGGGAGGAGACAGCAAGGAGTCCTGCTGAGGAGAAGTGGAGGCTGTTGGGTCTGGACGGGCACCTTCAATGCCATAGTGACTGTCTTGTGAGATGCTGTGGTCCTCACCCAATGCCTTAGCTTTTGCAAGAGCAGAGGAAATCCAGCTGAACCTTTAAGAAAGCTTAACAGTTTGGAGGAAGAGGGTTGAACTGGCCTCTGTGAGGAAAAATAAAACTCTTGAGCTGAACTTGTCCGTCAGGCATGGGTTAGGAGACAATAAAGTCTCCTGCACTAGCGTGGGGGGATGACCCATGTCCCACTGTGCTCCCTTCCCATCCTCAGGAGTTTATGGTTCTCCCCAGGCAGCTCTGGTCTCATTCACAGAGCTGGCAGTCCCAAAGGTGGTACTTGGGATTAAATCAAGACAGGATGCCTCTTTCTAAAAGATCAGCTCTAGTTCAACCAAAAATTCCTTAATGAGTTTGATGCAGCAGTCAGTAGGGGAGGGCCTCTGGTCTGGGCTATGCAGGAGTTCAAAGGGCTTGGTCTCTGTGAACCCTTCTGGCTTTGAAACCTGTGAATCTTTTCAGTGGGCTGGACAGAAACATGGCTATGAGGGGCTGGAATGCATTCATCAGCTTCTGCCAGGACAGGCTGCAGTTGGAGAATTCTGGAGAGGGCTGAGGAAACACTGAAAGACCCCCTTGTCCCTCTAGGAGGTAGTGTTGCCACCTTGCTTGATTTGATTGCCAGATTCAAGCTTTTAAAACCCCAGCTACTGGAGTCAAGTGGTCACAATGAATGCCCAGCTTTCTTTAAAAAAAAAAAAAAATTAAGTTCCTAGCTCTTGTGATTGCAAGGGAACATTTGACCCTTGCAGAGATGTAACTCAAAGGACAACAGAAAGGTCCTGACACTTAATGATTACTTTAAAAAAAAATTGCATGCTTAAAAAAGCCAATCCTATGATTGCTTTGCATCCTAATTCATTATTTGTGACTGGCCATGCTGCAGAGCAAGTTGCAGTGCTGGCAGGATCCAAGTGTGACCCCATCCTGGTTGGGAGATCCTGATCTGGATGGGGATGGGGGATGATTCTGCCCCAGGACACATTTCCACTCTGAGCCAGTGATGGCAACCTGGGGAGAGAATTAATCACTTTCCTGTCTCTGCTCTTGGCACCACCATGCTGCCTGGTCCCCTGCCCTCCTCCTGCCCTTCCCTGGCCAGCTCCCAAATGAAGTGAGGCATGGTCTGTTTCTTTTCCCACACACACGAGTGGAGTCCTAGAAGGGGGGCACCTCTCATATCTCCATTGAGTGGACCCCAGTGATTGCAGGGTTCAGGAACTCCAGGCTAACATCTCTGTGGCACACACTGGGACTCAACAAGAGGCTGTCCAGCCTGAGTTCTGTGACTCAGGAAACCCAGCGTACGGGGCTGCTATATCAGGCACTCGGGTCAAGCAGTGTCCCACCAGTTTCCGTGGGGGAACGAAGGGAATCAACAATGCAGCCATTAATCGATTCCCAGGCGCCTGCTGCCAAGTTGGGCTGGAGGTCATTCCCATGGTTACATGGACTATGAGGGCCTTGTGTCTGGCTGAGGAGTTCCATCAAAAACAAAAAAACAAAAAAAAAAAGGACCCTCATCTGCTTGTTATGGAAACTAGAATAAGACTCTTCTCTGCCCCATTCTGGACACACTGGGAAGCAGTGGGGGGATCCCTTGAGGGCAAGGTGCAAATGGGGGAGCAGTGAGGTTTTCTCCCCAAAACACAGGCATTTGTTGGGCATTTCTCTAGGGTAGGGGACTAAGGAGAGGGGTGCTAATATGGGCCAAGCCTTGGAGGGGACCACCTCTGTGCTGGGAGATCCCTGCTTTCTGGGCTCCACTGGAAGAACCCTAAACAAGATCCCAAAGCTCTGGCTTCATGGGCTGTTCCTGGAGACAGCACTGATTTAAAACGTCCAGAGCCAGGGCAATGAAAATAAAGAAGGGAATACAGTGGGGGGAGCTTGCAAGGGCCAGAACCTGGATCCGGGACAGAGCAGCTGCTGGGCTGTAGCTCCCGTGGGCATTTCTTTTCCTTGTTTTTTCTTTCCCTGCTCTGTATTTCTCATTCTCCTCCTCTTCCCCTCAGTATCGCTCCCCCTCTCTGCAGCACATGCCCCAGGGGTCCCACTGCCCCATGGTACAATGCTGCCCCAACTCTGTGTTACAATCAACCCTTTCCTGTGAAGATACCCTGCCCGACTGGTGCAGGTCACAGTGTAAACACGCTGTTTGTGATTTGCCCTGCTTTCAGCAGCTGAAAATGAACTCATTACTCAAGAGGTTACCCCCGGGAGCTGGATAGATCTGAGTCAGCTTCAGACCAGGTCACAAGTGTCTGCACATGCCATAAAAAGTGGTTTTTAGCTAGCATGGTTGTGGGTGGCACCTAATGCCTTACCTGCCTCCTGGGAAAGGGGAGTAAAAAAGGCCATGCTCAGGGTGCAGATGTGAGGGCAGCGAACAAAGGTAGCAGCCATGGCAAGCAGATCCTGAAGGGGTGTCAAGGACAGACAGCTATGTGTGAGCCACAGAGACGTAAAGGGAGAGGCAGTATGGGGGGAAGGAAGAGGAGTGGGGCACTTGGGATCAAGGAGGAAGCAGCAGGGGAGATGAGTGGGGCCAGCAGGGATATGTGTGGGGATGGGAGAGAGCAGGGCTGACAGGGATACATGACGCAGAAAAGGAGAGGAGCAGGGCAATGGGAGAAGACATGGGGGTTACATGAGGTGACAGCAGGGACATGTGAGGGAGTCAGCAGAGATACATGAGGGGACAAGTAGGCTGCATGAGGAATATGTGAGGGATTTGGTGGGGCCATGGAAAAGGCAGCATGGCTAGGTGAGAGAGTCAGCAAGGGTATGAGGGAGGGCAGGGACATGTGAGGGAGCGGCAGAGCTATGTGAGGGGACAGGGATGAGGATACTTGAGGGTATGGTATGGCTACATTAGGGAATGGCAGAGATATGTGAGGGCAGGGGGGATACATGGGAGGATGCTGAGGCTACATGACAGGCCAGTGGGCACACATTAGGGGGTGGTGTGTGGCTATGTGAGGGAGTTGGCAGGGACATGTGAGGGGACAGCGTGGCTGCATGAAAGCATGGCAGCAAGGATATGTGAGGAGATGAAGGTGGAGATATGTGAGGGGATGGCAGGGGGGATATGTGAGGAAACAGTGTTGGAGATTTGTTGAGAGTATGGCAGCAGGGGCACATGAGGGGATGGGGAAACATGGGCAATGGTGTTGAGGGTATGTGAGGGAACAGTGTGGTGGATTCATGAGAGGATGGCAGAAGGACACGAGCGGCAACAGGGCAGGGGCCAGGCAGGGCAACAGCATGCACAGGCAGACAGGGAGCTGAACAGTAACGCCACTTAGGCAAGGTTAGACAGTTTGGGTCGTGAAAGCCAGCTGAAAATCTCCAGGCTAGTGGGGTTAGTGCGGAGGCGGGGGACACATGCACATAAGAATAATGCTGCTGGATAAAGCTGCTCTGAGTCCAGAGTTCATCCCAGGGCAGGAGATTTAGGACCAGAAATCTCTGGTGGGTGGTTTGGGGAACTGGGGAGGTACAGGGGGAGGATGTGGGAGGCCACAGTTTCCAGCAGCTGAGCCAGTGGCTGTTGGTTAGAAAGACAATGGGTTGGGGATGGAAAGGTGTCTAGGTAGGCAGGCTCTGCCTGAAAGGATGCAGCAACCCAGGTGCAATGAGCTGTGTCTGGCCTCTGATCCCATCCTGAGTAGGGTTAGTAGGGTTTCCTGGAATGGGAAGCCTAGATGGAGGCAAGCAGAGTCAGGGCATCCCGTCCATCCCTACCAGGAAGAATTCCCTCAGGTTTTGCTGTTGGATGACCATAACTTTCCAGACGTTTGAGCCCCTGCAGGAAAGGGAGGCCCTGCCCCCACCGCATTATGCCATGTCATCCCTTTAAAAGGATTGGGGCCATGCTGGTTAGCCCTAAAGCTAGCAGTACACATTGACAGCCACTTTGGCCAGAAGAATATTAAGGGCTGCCTAGTTGGGGGGGCCTGAGCCATCATGGCTGCACAGTGGCCCCTTTGTACTCAGCCCACCAGCTCTAGGCTGCTGCCATGGCCATGCTGGTCCACAGGTGGTGAAGCAGAGAAGGATGGGAGGGGAGGCATGGCCCAGTAGATCAATGCCCCTGCAAAAACCTGTAGAACTCACTGAGGAAGGGGCAGACCTTCCCACCCAGCACCAGGGTCAGTGCCAGGCTGCACAGGCCCAGACTAGAAAGAGAACATACAGCCATCCTCCCCCAGTCTTT
This sequence comes from Podocnemis expansa, assembly GCA_007922195.1. Lineage (NCBI taxonomy): Eukaryota > Metazoa > Chordata > Testudines > Podocnemididae > Podocnemis > Podocnemis expansa. The sequence continues at coordinate 54,840,517 of ML681972.1, read as the reverse complement.
GCCCTGGTTCCATCCCTGACGGCCTGAGATCCCCCACAACTTCCCAGCTAGCTGAGAGAGCTCAGGCTCTTTGGGGTCATGCCAGTCCCTAGGTGGTGTAGCCTTCGTGCGCTGATGGACCCAACCTCAGCACAGCTGTCGCTAGGGTCCCTACCCAGTCATGTGTCCCTGGGGATAAATAGAGGGTGTCAGCCTTCCAGGTCCTTTTCCTCAGCACTCCCCTCCCTGCAGAGAAAGGGGAGAGGAGAAGATAGGAACAAAGCTATTAGCCTAATGGCTTCTTCTGGAGCTCGCAGGGGGCCCTCAGGGAAGGGGGCACTCGTGCTGGGGCGGAGGAAATGAAATGGAGGGCCAGGCCACAATCCGATTATCCATCTCGCTTGTTTGCTCGCTGTCCCTTCTGCATCTGCCTGATCCGGTTAACTCAATCCCATGCCAGCTGCTGCCGCCCCCTCATACCAGCTCAGAGGGATGGACCAATCCAAGCCCAGGTGCCCTCCCCTGAATCAAGTGCCAGTGAAAGACTTGGGGGTTGACCACTTCTGCTCTACCCCCAAGTGGCCAATGTCCCTGGGTAAGCAGGATGGAGCATGGGAGAAGCAGAGCAGTGCCAAAGTACAGCACAGAGCAACAAACAGTGGAGTGACTAAGAGGGAGCGGGAGGAATAGAAATGAACAAGCAAGTCAGCATCCAAGACCTTTCCCCCCCTTCTCCCCAGATGGTGGATCTGAAACCCTTCAGCAGTCTGGCATGCCTTTAACCAAGGCCCTTGGTGGGAACTTAAGGAGGCAAGGGACTATCATCACTGTTCCCTCTAAGCTTTGCGTGTGTGCGCGCACACACAGGTCATGAAACCTGCACACACAAAAAAATGAAGTGTGCACAAATAAATTCAATAGTGCTAATAATGGTGCTCACAAAGAAATGTTTTTGCGCACACAAAAATTGTTTGCGCACACAGTCTACGAGTAATTAGAGGGAACACTGACTATTATGCCAAGATAAAGGTGTTTCTCTGGCATTAGGAGCTTGTGGGTCTTTGGAGAAGGGATGGTGATGAAGAAAGAGCATGAGCCCCAACAAGGTCTGAGTCAAAGATGTCAAGGTAGCAGTTCTACCCCATTTAGCCTAATAGCCCCCACCAGCGTCTTCCATGCCTCTCTTCCACATGGGAACCCATTCAGTGTTATCCACAGTAACAAAAGGGGAAACTGAGGCACTAGGTGGGGCTGTGACTCATCCAGAGTCAGAGCCAGGAGTGGAACCCAGGCCCCCTGGACTCCACAGTTGAGTACAAGCCCAAGGTTGCTCTTCACTACAAGTCCAGGCGACATTCTCTCTCCGTGACTGGCTTCATGGTTCTTACTCTTTGTCCCCCAATCCTTCTCTGCCATCCTTCCCTGCAGTTCACAAAAGCTCCTGTGTCCCAGAGGCAGGAAGCTGCAATGCCATCTGTCCAAAGTGAGTAAGCCAGTCTTGGCTGCCTGCTCAGTGGCCCCAGGAATAGGTGCAATGGCCATGTGGAGATGCTGAAGGAGAAACTGAATGTTACCTGCACTAAGCCTGCCACTTGCAGATGGGAACATGGATGCATTACTTTATGTAGCAAAAGGGGCCAGAAGGGCTTGCCCTGAATCTCCACTCCACCCTCCTCTCACACCAACCCCAGAACCTCACCCCACAATTACTGCACTGAACCCAGACTATGTGATGAGACCATAGCAGTCTTAGGAGACAGCCAACCCCACTTGAAGGACCAGGGTGGTGTGTTGTCTGCATCATTGCTGTAATTTTTATTCTTTTTCTGGTAACAGACACAGCTTACTGACAGCACTTATTGTGATCCCAATATAAGGGAAAAAAAATTAGCTTGCATTGTTTTTCCCCGAGCCCTGGGTCTTGGGCATGGCTCATCAAGTGCTTCAGAGAAAAGCATAGGAAATGCTACACAAGCAGAAGAGAGATACTCTGTCTCCTACCTCAGGCCCATCCTGACCCCAAAAAGAAATTAGCTGAACCCTGGAGTATGAACACGGAATTTTGCTCCCAAAAGGTGACTCACCCTGTCCAGTAATTAACTTTTTGAGAGGTGTCCTCTTGAGAGCCTTCCATATCAGCACTTAGTGTACCTCTAGAGCAGTTGTTTTCAAACTTAGGGTCCAGACCCAGTACTGGGTCACAGACCTTCAGGCATTGGGCCACAGCACCCCCTGCTGCCACTGCCAAAAGACTGGAATGCATTGCTCAAATATGTAATTGTTGTCACAGGCATGCATCTTTTTTTTCAACTGGATCCTGAGAAAAAAGGTTTGAAAACCACTGCTCTAGAGGCCTTGATGGGCGATCTTCTGTTAGTACACATGCACCCAGCAGGTGTCTTCTGCACAGCCGCATCCAGGGCAGACAGGGCCATGTGGGCCAACCATTCAGCTCCCTCTCTAGATGAATGGAAAAATGGCCCAGAGCAGAGGAGAAGGAGCATGGCGACTGGAGTGCCCCAAGGAAGCCATGTCTCAAAAGATCTACAATTGCTGCCCTGTGTGAGAAACATCTTTTCTGTGCTGGGGCTGGAAGGATGGTCTCTTTATCAGCCCTAGTCTGCTCTTCTGCAGTCAAAGGGTTCCTCGGGCTGCAGGTTTGGTACAGCAGATGGCACACCTGCCTCTCTGTGATGCAGCCAGAGAACTCTCAAATTACTACTACTATGCAGCCCCAGGATTAGAATGTGGCCCTTGGGGGCACCCCTACAGGAAAGAGGGTGGTGGCACGCAGAGTGGATCCCAAGAGCACTTTTGTGGAGGAGGAACCTCTTCCATGTATGGCCTCCACTATGGTTGGGAAAGGGAACCTGTTACTGATAGAGGAATGTGATTGGAAGATAGTGAGGATGAGGAAGTAAACATCTAATGGAAAGCAGAGTGAGAGAAAAAGGCAGAGAGTTCTGTGGTACTGGGAAGCAATGGAAATCTGGAAGTTGGGGGTTTGGTTCTGAGAGCCATTCAGTGCCCATAAGCAGCTGGCTTGTCTAAAACTGACAAGCCCCTGAAGGAGGGGCGTTCCCCTGGGAGCCACACAGCAGCTGAGATGGACAGCACCACTGATCTGGAGTGCATCAGGATCAAAAGGATCTGGTGCTTTGATCTGCCTAGTACCAAAGGTGCTGAGTGAGAAGGCACCAATAGTAAATCTGATGCAAGTCTGCTGTTCTGGAGACATGTAAGTGCCAAGCCTTCCTGCCCTTCATAGACAGAATGTACCAGTGGCCTTGTGGAGCTGAGTTTCTTCAGTGCTCCGGGGTCTTCTGGCCCAGCTGGTACAGAAGTGTCTTGCCTCCAAGCTAACAGGTCTGTACCTCCAGCCATGCATCAGGAGATTGGGGCTTTTTGGGAAGTGGCTCCTTGTGGTGGGAGCTTTTTCATTTTCTCCAAGTTCTCTGCAGCCTTCCCTTTCTCAGGGGAGACCTAGGCTGAAGCTGAAGGGGCACTGGATCTGTGCAGAGTCAGAGGTGCAGGGGGATCTCTGGATCAGACTCCAATGCTAGTCCTAGGGAGCACTCAACCATCAGAAGTCTCAGCTTGGTCTCCCAATTCCTCCATGCTGTAGATTTGAGAGTGAGGTAAAACTTGCACTTTCAGATGATATAGGACTTTCCCAAGCAACAGTGACTGTCAATGACCAGGATTTCCTCCCAAGAGAGGCAGGGCTGGAAACCTGGTGAGCCTGGCATGTCAGACAGGCCAGTAAGGATCCCTGAGGGGGGGGGGGAAAGGGAGGGACGGGGGGGGAATCCTCTCACTGTTATCTAATTCTATACTAAAATAACAGACACTAACATAGCAAAAATAGACAAAAATAACCACAGACCATGCTAAGACATGCACGAGGGGCACACTTGAGGGCTCCATCTCATGCTAAAGTGGTCAAGGAGGAACAGAGAGTGGCTCACCAGTGAAGTTGTGTGCCCTCAGTGCATAGCCTATGGTTGTCCAGCACACATGGGCTAATAGACACTGCTAACAGAAAGTCTCCATGGAAATGGAAAGTGAAGCCAGCAGGCCTGTCTAAAACAGAACTCCTTTGTGGTAGCCACTCCATTCTCTTTTACACTACACCCCCTGTCACCCTTGAACCTGGTCTTTCCTGACTTCCATTCACAACAGCCTTTTCCTCTCTCCTCCTTGGGTTAACTGCTTCCATCAAATAATTACCTCCACTCCTGCATCCTTTGCCACACTGTCTCATTGCATCACCAGTTCCATCAAAGCACTATCCATCTTCACCCTGGCTTGCGGAACAGCTTGTCTCTTACTCTCAATCCTTGAAGCAAGCTGGTGATCTTAATGTCTTGTTCAGAGGGAAAATGAGGCTCAGAGCAGTGAAATGACTTACCCAAATCCCCCCAAAAGGCTAACTGCAGAGCCAGGAACAGAGCACAGGTCTGCTGAGTCCCAGTCCAATGAGCTGTCCGCTAGGCCAGTGATCCTATCTTTTTCAGGTCACAACACACTTGGTGGTGGGATGTGAGCCTACAGGACCTACCAGCCCACTCTCCCCCAGGATGAATCCAGTCAACTCCCTGGATCTCCATAACATACTTACTGCTGTGTGGCAGCTATAATGTATCCAATACAGTGGTTCCCAACAAGGTGCATGTGTAGCACTAGCTGTAAGCGGAGCTCGTCCAAGGGGTACATCAACTTATCTTGATATTCACTTAGTTTTACAAGCTACGTGAAAAGCTCTAATGAAGTCAGTACAAATTAAAATGTCACACTATGCCTTGTTTATGTTCTGTATGCTACACATTGAAATGAAAATACAGTATTTATATTCCCATTGATTTATTTTATAATTTGAGGGTAAAATGAGAAAATAGGCAATCTTTAAGAAAGAGTGCTGTGACATCTTTGTATTTTTTATGGCTTGTTTTGTAAACAAATAGTTTTTCAGTGAGGTGAAACTTGGGGTACACAAGGCAAATCAGGCTCCTGAGAGGGGTTCAATCTCCTGGAAATGTTGAGAGCCACTACCCTTGGCCACAATGCTTCTTTCCATCAGTCTTCCATGCACATAATGAGGTAAGAGACACCTTGCCACAGAGCTATTCTGTGTAAGCAAGAGACACTCTGGAAAAGAACAAGGGGCTGAAAGAGGCCCAGTAATGGTTTTGGATGGGAGTCTCAAGAGAACCTGAGAATCAGACAATTGGCAATCAAATGAATGTTCCCATTGTGGGAGATGCTAGACAGAGGCCAGACTAAACTGCAGAGGCAGTGAGCGCAAACTTTTTCAGGATGGGCACAGTAGAGGCAGCAATTTGTCATGAGCAAGGTGCTTCCTACATCCGTAAGTTCACATGTAAGATTCACACTACTGAGAAAAGCCACAGGCTGTGCCTGCCCCAAGCCCATATCCAAACCCCACAGCCTTCTGCCAGGTTTCAAACTGAGCAGAAGGAAGGGTGCAGTCTAAACTTCACCACATTGATGAGCGCTATCCCAACAACTCTAAAACAGTCAGTGACGCCTCCAGAGATCTGCTGCAGCCATCACCACAGAAAAGCCCTTTATTGTTTCCATCAGCACTCCACAGGAAAAAGATGAGAGAGTCCACACAGACAGGCCCAGAATGCTGCTGAGCTGGGGGATCAGCAGACAGGGAAGAATGTAACACATGGCTTTCAGAGCCCACACATCCGGAATGGCACTGGAATGACTTGGAGTTGTTTTCACTGCAGCTGAGGTGGGAGGAGTCAAGGCTGGAGCAGACAGGACATTCTTGCTGCAGCTGTAAGGGGAGGGAGAGCTGGCAAGGAGGCCAATGAATCGTGGGCTCCAGCATCTTTAGAACTATGATTTTTTTAGTGAGGAAAACTTGTGGGAAAGAGGGTAGAAAACGCTGAGTTAGGATCTCCATCATTTCCAGGGCACAGTGATGTTGCTGGATTAAGTTTATGACAGGGAACATCATGATTAAGGATGGGGAGTTCATTACAAATGCCTTGGTGTGCCAGGCTCAATTTCCCAGAAGTCTTTATATGTGGGTTTCCTACATCTGAGCTCAGTCCCCCAACAGGGGTTTTTTGTTGTTGTTGAAAGGAGGAAGAAAATAATCCCATCAGCAATTCCGAGTTGTAAGCAGCAGGAAAATAAGGCTCTTCACACTTTATGAAAGCTATGCCTTCTCCACCCCTGGTCCCCATGGCTAACAGAAAATGTGAATGTGCACCCATTGCTAGTCCCCAATGAAGAAAAACCCTCTGGGAGAGACGAAGAGGACTTATTTGTAAATGAAATCTTGGTCCTACACATGCATGGTAAATATCCGTAACAAAGTTCTAGAACTGACCACTGCTCTAAAGGAATTGTGTGAGCTGCTGCAAGAGGTGGCACAATTCCATAGTGCTCAGCTACCACAGAGATTAATCCTTTTCATTCCCACCTCAAACACTGTAGAAACCAGACACAAACCTTACTGCAATGCCAGAGGCCACTTGTGAGCCTTAGCCCCAGAGGCAGCAGGAAATGGAAAAATCAGGATTCTATGAGCAACAGTAATGTGACCTCCCGGAAGCTGTGCAGCTGTGCCAGCTAGACTGCAGTATGTATAATTTAACAGAGCATGCACAAGGAGTTGGTATTACTCACAGAACACTAACTGTGGCATTGCTTGGTATTGGTCTTTGCAGCATAAACCCTGCAGTGATGGATACATGCTAGTTGTCAAGCCACATGGAATACTAAATCAGAGCTGATCTGAACACCACTCCCTAGCAAACCCAGCTGCGAGGCCTTTTCCTTTCAGCAGATGTGATGGACACCCGTTCTGAAGTGGGGACTTCTTTCCTGAATGCCTTGGAGGGAGCCGTCCTCTGTCCCTCCCCCTTATAAGTATTCAGCTTTCAAGCAAAACATGTAAGTAAGTTATGCAAATGGCCATGGCTCATTTCAGACCTTCACTTAGACGTGCCAGTGAAGCTGGAGGGAAAGAGGACAACAGTGCACTGCCGGGCAACAGCTGAGGGTTCTGCCCTGGTGCCAGGGGAGCAGGGCTATGGCACTTCATTCCTGAAAAGCCAGACAATTTAAACGTTGAAGAATCAGGTTTCATCAGGTTGCTTTTAGGGGGCAATGCTCCCATCCCTCCTCCCAAGAGGGCGGCTTTATTCGATCAGCTCCACGTAATTGGCTGGGAACATGCCGAAGTGCCCATCTGGGCCGTAGCCACGCCACCAACCCTCATCAATCATCTCGATGTTGGTGATGATGTTCTCAGGATCAAAGGAGATCTCCGTGTCATCGGCTAGAATGAGACATAGTAGGGGAAGGTCAAAAACCAGTTGATTTTCAACAAGTTACTAGGAAAATACAGGGATGTCTCTTCACACCAAAAAGGTCTCCATCCCTTAAACCACTGGCTGCCTGAGGCTGATGCCCCCCCCTTAGAAGGCATTTGCAGTGCCATCCTTGCCACCCTGCATGGAATCCACCTGCTGGAGTCACATTTATTTATATTATTGTAGTTCTTAAGGAGTCCTACTCACAGAACAGGACTCCCATCACACTATATGCGGTACACACAACAGTGCCTGCCCCCAAAGAAACTGACAATCTAACAAGAAGACAGATGGGGGAGCACAAGGGAACAGAGACTGTATTGGTCAGCATGACCCAAAGCGGTCTCAGCAGACCAGCAGCTTTAACCATTGCCAAGTATTTTGCAGGCATCACAACAAAGTAGAATTTTCAAGAGGGATTTGAAGTGGATAATGAGCGAGTTTTGCATATGTTTATGGAGAATTTCTCCCAACTGGAAGGGCAAGGTAGGAAGAAGCACAAACGGTGCTTGTTTGGAAATGTAACCAGTGGGCAAAAGAGACTGGGATCATACGCCAATGAGAAGTGGGAGTCAACTTCAATGCTGAATAAAAAACAGTAAGTTAGATGGGGATAGGTCATGAGGGGACTAGAAAGTTTTAGGAAATGTGTCAGAGGTTTTGTTTGGAACCTGCTGCCCAACAATGTGGACTCACTGTGGATTCAGTTTCCCTGCTCTTTGCCATGTTATTTAGGAGTGCCTTCTGTGTTCAGTACACCCGGAGACCCTCTAACTGGGGAACTGTGATGGATGTATCATCATTTGTATTTAAAGTTGAGATTACAGGTAACATTTTCAAAAGCACTAGACTTGCTGCATTTACTCTGCTCTGTATGGGAACTGATTTCGAAAGAAAAATAATTAGTTGCACTGCTGTTCTTTGACATATGCTGGCCTAGATCAGAGCATATGGATCTGCATCCCTGCACATGATTCAGGTGGGATTTTCCCAGGCTACCCTGGATGCAGGTGAGTACATGTTCACTTAGAGGTGTAACTCTCTGCACTGGCGTGGGGACATATATGAAACTCAGTGCTGTCAATTCTCAGGATTACAGAGAAAGAAAGAAAGCCACATACCAGCTTGATAATCATACAGGGCTCGGGCACATAATCCTTTCCCCTCCAAGTCTGGCCTTTGCTGGTACTCAGCAGGGTACTCGTATTTGGCGTCATCAAGCTGGTCCTTTACAGAGGAGAAAGACAAGCAGAAATAGGCAGTGTTAAGCATGAATGAGTTTGCATTTGCTACTGGAGTGCCACAAGCACCATTCACTTGAAAGTCCAGCTGTCAAGACCAGCACACTGTGGTATAACCTAGCTCTTTCCCACCTGACTCTACATGAGACAAGACAACCCAAAACCAGATAATGACCCCATACTCCAGCACTTTCTACGACCCTCTCCCAAACAGGAGGGGAATTTACTACTAGTGGTAAATACACTAACGGCTTGTGATGGGATTTTAAGACAGGGTGGGTTCTGAGTTGGTGAAGTGAATTTGGTTTTTGGGTGTCTGGCTGATGAGTCTTGCCCACATATTCAGATGGGGTCTGGAAGCGATTTTCCCCAGGAGCAGATTGGCAGGAGCCCTGGGGGGTTTTCACCTTCCCCTGTAGTGTGGAACATGGGTCCTTTGCTTGTGGCTTCTCTGCACCATGAAGTCTTTAAAGCACGATTGTGACTTCAAAGACTCAATCATAAGTTAGGTGTCTATTGCAGGAGTGGGTGGGAGGTTCTGTGGCCTTCAATATGCAGGAGGTCGGTCTAGATGATTATATTGGTCCCTTCTGACCTTAAAAATATATGAATGAAGGTAGCAATCTGTTCACAAAGTGATGTTTTAATAGTGGTGCTATGGTGACACATCCCAGACTATCCTATGTGAACAAACACATTAAACAGCTTTTTCTACATGAATGGAACACACAACCATTCAAACATTGGTCTCTATCCTCAAGAGATGAACAAAAGGGTACTTCAAAGGTAGATTTTCTTTGAACTCTCCAAAGACAACAGTGGAACTGATTGCCCAATAACTGACCTAACATCAACAGAAACACATTGAGGGCCATGCTTGTTGGAGCACAGCCAATTTATCTCATATCAAAACAAATCGGCCCCCTTCTAGGGCACTAGTCTGGGATGTTGAAAACCTGGGTCCAACTGTCTCCTTGCATGACCTTGGACAAGACACTTGTCATGGACTTATAGAAATGTAAGGCTAGAAGGAACTCAGTCTCTCATTGGGCTTTGGCAGTGAGCATCATAGCAAGGGTGTTGTTGGGAGAGAGAAATTCATTAGAGACAGTGAGGTGCTGAGATACTACCCTCTGGGGGAGCCAGAGAAATACCATGGAGAGATCAAACTAGGTCACACTAGATGACAGGACTTATAAAACCCCAACAAAATATAGACCAGATGCCAAAAAAAAATGCAGGAATCATAAAAATGGCAGCTATGGAAATTTAATCAACATTTCTGAAGGACCACTACTGCCAAATGGCAAAGGAGATGAGCCATTTAGTTTAAAACACTATCAAAAGCACTGACATTCTAAAAGTAACAGATGGACTGCAATACAAGAAAAAGAAAGCTTGATATGGGCTGACACTGCCCAAAAGAGGAGATCTCTCCAACCTCACACAATAAGCTTGTTGATACTAACTTATGCAACACTTACCAACCTACCATATGCAACTATGGGTTGATGCTTCAAATGGAAACATTCAGACTGTGGATGGAAAACCTATCACAAATAGGAATAATAGTCTACTAAATCTAAGCCTGGGAAGAATTGAACTCCAATCAACAGAAAAATTTTTATACATGAATCCATGTAGAAAACCTTAGAGACAAATAATAAAATCTTTAAGAAGTCACTTTGTAACTCTACAGACTAAAAGTCCAGAGGGTATCATGATCATTTGGTTTGATCTGCAAAACGCAGGCCAGAGAACATCACCTAGCGGTTCCTTGTTGAGTTCCTAGAAAGTGCTAAGAAAAAGGGATTCCATCTTGATTTAATTATTTATTAAAAATGACAGAGAATCTATCACACTCTTAGGTGAATTGTTACAATGATCAATTACCCCATTATTAGAAATTTGGGCCCTATTTCCAGTTTAAATTTGTCTGAAGCTTCCACCTCCACAAATGGAATCTTGCTAAACTTTACGTGTATGACAGATTACAGACCCAGCCGTCTTCTGTCAGCTCTTCCCTCTGACAAAATGGGTTGCAGCCCACAAAAGCTTATGCCCAAAGAAATTTGTTTGTTAGCCTTTAAGGTGTCATGGGACTCTTGTTGTTTTTGCTGCATACAGACTAACATGGCTACCCCTCTGGAACTTCCCCCTGTAGGCCATGACCTAGTCATTTCAATCTTCGCAGTGTTAAACAGATTGAGTCAAATAGCTCTGTTTTCACAGTGAAGCTCACCTGGGTGGGGGGCTCTTCATAGAGAGCTGACTCGCCAGGGGGTTCCTCATACAGATTGTCCTCTTCCACTTGCAGCTGGGAGACCTGGGGGGCTAGACTGTGTGCTGTGTCTTGCACAGTAGCGTCACCTGGTAAGAAATGCAGAATGTCTTGGTGGGTCAATCTCCTCACATACTGATTCCTCCCTCCCATCAGAGCCATAGCCTCAGGCCTGTAGATAGAGGCTGAAGAAGTGCCCCATCATGATGTAGAGCTGCACGTGCATACTGAGCTGTACAGATGGCAAGCTCCCAGATCCTCAGAGCTGACAGGATTAAATGTGAGCACAGACAAGAACAAGAGCACAGACAAGGGCAAGATTACTTGCAAGAAGGCGGCACGAAGGATTCTTAGAAGTGGCTTTGCAGAAGGGGGGAACTGGAAGAAATGGCCAGTACAGCAGGATTCAGAGCCCAAAGCACAGAGGGGTGGAAGAAGCTGGAGAAAAAGAGGTTGAGCTGCCCAGCAGTTATTTCTTATGAAAAATGGCCTTCACTCCTCTACCAAAATGGAAAATGGTGCCAAAAACTCCACTTCTCAAAATCTTCCAGTTTTCATCCCCCACTGTCTCAAAAAAAAAAATAAAAAAATAATTCTGTGAGGGATGGGGAGAGTGGGGAATCACTTCCCAACCAGCTCTAGTAAAAGGAATACAGGCAGTAAGAAGGTAAAGAAGACCTGTGAGCAGGCAGGGCAAGATCAAATTGGGCCACAGAGACTAACACAAGGAGCTTAAATTGGAGCTCAGGAGGCATTAGAGGAGAAGGATGATGTGGCTGGAGCAGCAAGAGTAATGATTTTAGCAATGCTTTTTTTGGTACACTGAAGAGGAAAGGGAATGGGTAAAAACTTCAGGTGTGAAAGCAGAATACCTAAGGCAGAGCAAAGGTTTTGAGAATCAGAAAAACTGGAAATGGACAAGCATAATTTGATCCTCCAGCTGATCTCCTGGAGCTATGCAGGCTTGTTCCCTTACACAGCATTTTCTGCTACTACGTCTAGTCTGCTCAGCTAGCTGGGAGCATGGAAACTGTCAGAGCCACTGTGGGACTTCCTGCCCAGTGTGGTGGGTCTTCTGAGACATCTACATAAACCTTTAGGCCAAATACAGCTAATGAAATTCTGTTGTGTTTTACTGGGGCTGTCAGCAATTGTGTTTGCTGAACATGGTTTGGTCATCTGCCCCTAGAGGCAAACTGCCTTCAGGACCAACCAGTAAAAGGACTCCATTTTGGTTTTGCTGAAATAGACCAACACGGCTACCCCTTCAACTTGTGTTCAGACAGTGTGGCATTTCCAGTTGCTAGAGGGCATGAGAGAGGAACCCACATCCATGAGTGCCTTGATGTATTGTAAGTAATTAAAAGAAACCCCCTGAAAGCTAAGTTTAATGACTACAGAAACAACAAAGTTCAAGTTTTCTGCCGTGACTTTCGCTGAACACTTCTGGTTCCACACGCAGGGCCAGCTAGACAGGGGCTCCAAAATTTCAAGGTGTGGAAGCAGATGTGGAGAGGAGAGGAGAGCTTCAGTTTATCAGATGCAGAACTTTGGGGGAGCTTATTCAGAGAGGACAGGCTCTATCCTCACCAAATCAGACTGCCGGAAGAGGAAAAGTGAGGGAGTGGACAGGCCAGGAAGCAGTTAGGTAGGAAGAGACACCTTCCAGAGAGGTCAGCAACACCAGGGAAGCTATGCAGGCAGCACAAGCTAGGGTGGCTCTAACAGCTGCTCGGGAAGGAGGACAGAATGAGGTCAGAGACATTAACTGGTTTCCCTCCCCAAACTAATCTATAGGCAGCAATCCTGCCTCCCTTCAAATCCCTCCTGAAGATGCACTTCTCCAATGGGGCCTACAGGAGGTGTCTGACATCTTCTTACCAATCCACATCCCCCATTCAGTCCTGCAGACTGTGCACACACCACTCTACGTAGCCACATGTGCTCCTCATCATTCCTCTGATCTACCTTCTCCCCCATCTTCTGCTTGTTTCTTACAACAACTTTTTTTCACCTGTTCTCAATAACAGCTGTAAGCTCTTCAGGGCAGGGACTCTCTCTACAATACAGAGCCCAGGACAACAGAGCTCCTGAGTGCTACTAGGGAATATACAGCCAAGCCTTTCAGATCACTGGATGTCAGCAGCTGTGAGCAGCTCCCGATTATCCCACACAATTACACAGTGCCTCACTGTAACAGACCAGTGAACTTTACAATAGTTAGAACAGGCTCAGAAGCATACACTCCATGATCCTGTGCTGCAGCCAAACTAACTGAACTAATCGATAAGGGGTTCTGCCGCAGAGCCTGACTATGGTAAGGGTTGGGTCTAAATCTCTCCTCAGCACAACAGCGGTCCCTAGTGGCAAATGTATGAATACACACCAGTTCAAATGGTTTCCATTTCTTTATCTAGAAAAAAGCTGCTATAGTCTTATGTTCCTCAAAATAAGAAAGATGGCTGCTTTAGCGTCAGAGAGCGGAGGTCCAGAAGGGAACACCAGATCATCTAGTTCAGTGGGTCCCAACCTTTTTGGCTTGAGGGCCATAGATATTTTACAACCCTGAAGGGCCACCAGCCTCTGCCAGTAAGTTCCCCTTGAAAAGCTTTCTGCCCTCTCTGATCTCCTATCTCCCCAGCTACTGCAAGGAAACTGCAACCTCTGTATTTCAGCTGTATCCCTACACAGTGACTCCATTCTGCAGCCAGGGGGATGGAAGACCAGTGTTCCCCGCCCTCTGGCTCCATTAAGGACCACAGCACCTATGGACCTAGGTGGAGCACTTTGCTCTGCTTCCTAGAACAGCCAGGGCAGGGGAGTGCTGATCTCCCTTCCCTTGGATGCAGCAAGGAGCATACACAGGTCTTTTGGCCTCATGAAAATGCACTCCACTCTTTAGGCAGTGGCTCCCTTCTGCAGTAAATAGGGCACTTTTGGTGCCTGAGCCACAGGTTGGAAACTACTGATCTAGTCTGACTTCCTGTATGGCACCAGCCACCAATCCAACCCAGCACTCACACACTAAACCCAACCATCCAAATTAGACCTGCTTTCTGCAAGACCTACAGTGACCGGGGACTCTGGTGGGGTGTAGCTGGGCCCATTCACTTTTGCTTGTGAAGGAAAGCAGCAGGCAAGTCAATCACCAGCCCTAACTCTAAGACAGCAGCCCCAACCAAACCATCTTTCCAGGCAGAATCCCAGCAGGGCTGCATGTGAGACAGCGTAAACTCATTCAGCCCTCAGGGAGAGAACAGGGGGGTGAATGTAGCAGATATTGGGACCAGGTGCTGGAGGAGGAAGAGATACAGCAGAGAAAACTTTGCAGCAACATGGCCATTGAACATTTAGCAGTGACAAGCAGCAGCAGGGCTGGCCCTGGAACAGCAGCATTTTGAAAGAGAATAAAGGAAAAGGAGAGAAAAAAGAGCCACCTATGGGTTTTTACTTAATTCCCCGTTTTAAACTTCACTGCTGATGTCTAGTGGCTCTATTCACATGCACAGTTTGGAGGTGGGCCAGAGGTGTCACTGGCACCGTGCTTACAGGGCTCAAGCCCCGAGTCCCAGAGCCCAAGTCCTGGGTCCACCTTCGGGCCACTCACGGCGGCGTGCAAGCGCCGAGTCTCCGCATGCTGAGCCCCAGATCTTTTCCAAAGCCAGCAGCACTCCTGAGGCAGGCCATTTGAGTTTTTAGTGCATTAAAGGGGTAATGTTGGGAAGCTGGATTATACCCCCCTCTTCAGCAAGTGAAATGACTCTCTTCAGACTTTGCAAGCAAATGTACCCCCAGTCTGAGGTAAAGCATGCAAAGTTTGACCGAAAGGAGAGTTTTTCCACAGAGTTACAGGCTGGTGAAGACAGAATGAAACTAAGGCTGAAAAACCTTAAATATAGCTTGGACCAGCGCAGAAGCTACAATAGCTGGAAGACCTGCTCAGAGAGTGGATGTGAAAGCCCTCCTCTAATGACCTTGTGGGGAAGGTAAAGCAACACACCTGAGCTGGGAACTGGAGAGGCTGGAGGTGTCTCCTGAGCAGAGGGATGGACAATGGAAGGTGGATGAATGTTCTGACCAGCTGAGCGTACCGGGGAGGCAGGTGCGTGAACTGGACTGCTCTCCCTCTGGAGGAAGGGGCTCCGTAGCTTCCCTAGGAAGGAAGCAGCAAGAAACACACTAGGCAGTCCAAGCAAGCAAGCTTTTCAGAGAAAAGTACAATGGGAAATGCTTACTGTCTGTTCCACCATCTCTGCACGTAATCCTTTCAGAGTAGCTACAGCAAGCATAACCAGTAATTCAGAAATGGCACTACACTGAAAGGTGAATAGGAAGAAATGGCACTCAGCTGATGCCTCTGAGATCTGCGGGATTTGCTGTCCAGTACACATTATTACTGTCAAGATATTGCTCCTGAAAGCCCTACAGTGCCAACACAACTTTGGACAAGCAAGCTGGATTCTATTGCTTCTCAAGCACCATTAAGAGAACTGCTTATCAAATACCAAAAGGTAAGGGTCATACAAACTACTGAAAGCACGGAAGGTGCCTTGGGTGTCAGAGAAGCTAATCCATGCCCCGGGGCCTTTGTCAGCAAGGGGAAAAATGGAAAAAGGAAAGGAAGGAGACTATTTATTCTATGTCAAAGGGGACTCTTAACAGAGCACTGTAGAACTCTTTGCTTCATGTCTCGCAACTATTTCAGAATGAATCTGTTCAAACAAGAAGGCTGTTTTCCTAAATGCCAGCCCTGCAAATGTGTTCCACAATCTCAGTGTCAAATTGGGGTGTCTTTAGTCCCTCCTTTTGCAGGGCTCAAAGATGCACCTTCATATAAAAGATGCTGATTTTTTTTTTCACATAATAAATGACAAAGCCACCTGGTAACCTCATAGCCAGCTGACCAATAATATTTTTCACATAGTTCAGCAATCTATCATCATGCATTTCATCTGAACAATAAACCATCTCCAACATTACCTAGCTCTGAGGGACACCAAACAGCTTTTAAAATAAAGGAATAAATAATGCTACTTGGGAAAATGCTCCCTGCCTCTCCAAAACATACAACTCCCAGTGAGGACAAGGGGATAAAGGAATGATACCTTGGGCCATGCAGGGAAAGGAAAGAGTGCTCTATATACTACTGGAGAGGGGAGATTTCAGCTACATTTGATTCTAACCCTATTTGGTCCAGCGAGGAGTGACCTTTAAAAATGGTGTTATTAAGACAAGAAAAATCACTGAGTTATTTATTTCTGAGATTCCTACAACACCCTCAAAATTCTGTGCAACACATTGATGGTAAATTAGACAATTAGTTTTACAGATAGAGGGATACAAAAAGTAAATAATTTCTATAAGCATGGCTAAGCGAATAAGACTCAAGTCTCATGTTAAACACTGGGGTTCTGTTTCCTTCTCTGCCAGATATGATCATGTGAGCTGTAACAGGGGTTATAAAGCACAAAGGACCATTAAAAGCAGTCAGTGAGAGAGGCAAGATTTGAATTACCAGTAGCCTGGCTTCCAACACAGCACACTTAAGCTTAAAGGTATTTTGCTGGAAGGGTGCAAGCGGGTAGCAGACTTTGGAGAACACATGGTGCAGACAGAATATTCTGTAAATTAAATCTTGAGCCAGTACTACTATGTATATGCAAATGGACAATTTTCTGGGACTAATCATTAGGTTTGGCAAACTTGATTTTTGTGGTGACAGCAAAGACACTGCTCTTACATCAGGACTATCTGCTGTCAAATTTCAAGTATCTACTGATGCCAGATTTGTTGAAAACAGCAGAATCCATTTTTCCTCTGTGCTCAAAAACAGCAGCTCTATTTTTGAACTTTCTGTCTCTTGAACAGAAAGCCACTGCTCCACTTTGGTCATGCAGGGAGTCTGTGACAGAGCAGGGATTGAAATCAGTTCTCCCAGCTCCCTGCACCTTAGCTCTAGCTCTATCCCTTCTCCTAAGTGGAATGGTCTTGTCTTGTGGGTGCTGACAGCCCCTGGTACAGATTGTGGTAGTCAAGAAAGCGAAAACCATTTAAGTCAGATTAACTGGTCACAACGATTCCTTCTGGCCTTAAAATTTATAGCTCTATTTTTGATAAAATGTTAAAAAAAAATTTCAGGCAGCAGCAGAGACCAATCTTGGACAATCTCAGCCTCAACTGCTGGGTAAATTTATTAGCTGCTAAAAAGAGAGGTTTATAATGGATGGAAAGTGTTCAGCAAACTTACCTCTAGGCCTTGCTCCACCTATAACTCAGCTCACATGGTGGTGCGATAAGAATTTTATCAGAACTCTGCTGGAATGACAACTGTAACTCACTGCTGCCTTTGGCACTCACAGGTAGCATGCCCATCCCAAGAGCATGCTGATAAAACTTTCATATCACACACTCCCCGGGTACCTATCTGCAAGCTGTACATTAACTTGCCTTTAACAGCACGTTCCCTGAGGAGCTCTATAGGCCCTGAACAGTCTGTCTATCAAACAGCACTATTCTCTCTGCTGATGTTCCCCTCTTGCTTTATACCTGGCTGGGAACCATAGGCTGCCATTTCTGAAGACATGGATCTCTCCTTCTGTTTGAAGATGTCCCGTGGGTTCACTGATCTTTGTGCTATCAGCGATGCCGCTTCCTGTGAGGGGAAAAAAGGGCACACACATGCATCCTTGTAAGACACAAGCCATTATTCCTACACTCTCATTTGGAGAACCAACTCTGTTACCCAGCCTTGCAACATACAATGTTGGCAGATGGTTTGGTTTTCAAAGAAAAAATCCATCTCATTTGAGAGATCACTGGGTATTACTGACCTATCTGCCTGGAACTGCTTTAGAAGGCTCTGTTCGTTCCCTGAGAAGTCAAAGTGCTGAGAGGTCACTTGTACTCACCACCTCCGAAACCTAGAGGGGTGGGGTTACATCACCATTACTGTACTGTACAAGTTTTTACAAGTGAGAGTAATTAACCACTGGAACGACAGAGCCAGGGTTGTAATGGTTTCTCCATCACAATTCATTTCTAAATCAATACTGAAGGTTTTCTAAAAGATCTGCTCTAGGAATTATCTTGGGGATGTTCTCTGGCCTGTGTGCTACAGATCAGATAGAGAATCACAATGGTCCCTTCTGACCTGGACTTGATTAGTCCTCTGGTAGAATGGGTATGGGGATGTCACATGATATAGTCGCAGTACTCTGAGGGCAGTGAGGCCCATCTTGCCCTCCTACTGTAATTCCTTTTTCAGCACTGGCCCTTAGCCTGCATGAAACAGGGAGCTGAAGAACAAGTTGTCAACAGTATGCCATGTGGAGGCTCCAATTTGTTGTCTTGTAGTTCTTTCACTGAGGAGCATCAGACACATAAATGGGCCTCATTTATGAAGCCCAGGTTTCGCCTCTTCTTTCCCCACCTCTTGGAAATCCTGGAACATTTTGGGAAGAACAAGATCTAGCTACTGGTGCAGGCAAGCAGCCATTGCCCCCAGGAGACCAGCAGCCATTGGTGGAGGCCTGGAGCAAACCCCTGCCCACATGATAGGATGAGGGCCATGAAGCCTAGCCCAGCCCCCAGGAGCATCAAAGACAAGCACCTCTGCCACCAAGAGAAGCCAGGCCACAAGGGGTGTGGAGGCAGGAGTCCATGCCCTTCAGAAGATGCACAGCTGACATCACATTAGAGAAGAGACCAATCATCTAGGAGGCCTCAGCCAGCTCTGCGGCCCTTACACAATAAGGTAAAGGCCCCAGGAGACAAGCACCCAGCCAATGGTCTCGGCAATACATGCAATGGCTGCATATGAATAGATTGTGCAGCCCCCTGCATCTTTGAGGGAAGAGAACAAAGGAAGGGTTGTAGTGAGGGTCAGTTTATCCAGTCTGCACTTAGAAGCACCAGCAAAGGACCACACTGCCCAGTC
Source organism: Podocnemis expansa (assembly GCA_007922195.1). Lineage (NCBI taxonomy): Eukaryota > Metazoa > Chordata > Testudines > Podocnemididae > Podocnemis > Podocnemis expansa. Next base: position 54,821,722 of record ML681972.1, on the reverse strand, counting down.
ATGGATCACCCCATGGGCCTGTAGAGCACAGCTATGGCTGCTGGTGTGGCAGCAGATCAATGGAGCTCCTCTTCTTGCCTACCTGAGCTTTCTCCACAGACTCACTCCTTCGGAAGCCCCTCCGCTGTGCGGCCTCATGTTCCTCCTCCTGTTCCTTCTGCAGCACAAGACAAACCTTTGCTCTCATAGCAAGCCAAGCAGCCAGGGACAGGGATCTCTCACCCAACTACATGCCAACCACCCCCTCCTGAGACGTGGCTCCCCCTGATTCCAGGAAGGTGGGAAATCATCAGCTGGATGGCCATCATGAAGCCAGGCAGCTGAATTCTGGACACACCCAATTTGCCAAGCTTTGGGATGAGCCTATGGTAGGGGTCTCAAACTCAAATCACCACAAGGGCTGCATGAGGACTAGAACGTTAGCCCGAGGGCTGCACCACTGAAACCTTTTCATACAATGATATTGCAAATATTGGTAACAATAGTGTTGTTGCAGGCCACAGGAAATAGTTTTAGGGGCCACGTGAGGCCCACGAGCCACATGTATGAGGCCCACGAGCCACATGTATGAGACCCCTGGCCTGTAGGAATGGCCAATAGCTGATGCTGTGACACTGCCGCTCTCGGTCCAATACAGTTGGCCAAAAGGACAATGCTGCAGGTAGCAGCTGGCTCCTTCCTAACCCATACACACATTCAGCATTAGAGACATCACATCCAATTACAATGATGTTGCCTCAGCCTGTCTAGGTATAGTGTTGCTAATAGAGAATCAACCCGTCTAGCCACGGTTTCTGTCTGGAGCTCCCTCAGATGCAATCCAGGCTGCACTCTTTGAGGAGACCCTGCCTTCTCTCCTAATTTCTGCAAGTCATTAATAAGAGGTGGAAGGTAGGGGGACTGCCAAACCTCACCCATTGCCGCTTCTCCTTGTCCCTGATCTCCAAATCCTGCTGCTGCAATTTCCTGCCATTGTAAACAAACAGTAGTTAAATAATAACCAGGCCAAGGAGTTCACTATGCCCCTGCCAAACAGCTCAGCTCTGCTCTCTGTTGCTGCACAGTGTGTAGGGCCCTTGCACCAGCAACCTTACAAAGGGGTGCTGTCCTCACTCCTTCCTCTACCACGGGTGAGTTAGGAGCCCTACAAGCCATTGTCATCCCTGCCCTGGCATTCACAAGGGCCCCACCCACCCACTCCCAGGCATCTTCATAGCAGCAAAAAGCATCGGGTGTCATGCCTCTTAGGCAAAGAGACTGCAGCGCAGTGGCCCCCAGAGCCAGCTCCAGGAGGGGAAGGATGAAGCATTTCCTACGCTCTGCCTGAATTGGGGGACCCAGGGTTGGTGTGCCAGCCCCAATCCCAATACGAGACCATCCTCCACACCATCAAAGCCATGCAGGCAGGGTATGTGGGGCAATGGCAACAAGATGTGGTTTCTCTGACCCCTTTTCACATGGCCCTTTCTCTACCCCTCCAGGCCTTTCTGATGTGAGGGAAAGCTCTCCCTATCAAGAAGGGCTGGGCAGACACAGATTGTAGAACTGTTCCTCCCCAACCCTCTCAAAGGAATACTGGAACCAGGACATCCCTGGTCCCACTGGAAGAAAGATGAGAAGCTCAAAGCCCACATAGATAGTTTCTAGAGCAGCAGTGAATTCAGCCATGGCTCTCCCCGCTCCATGCCTTGTGGCCTTAGTAGCAGAAATGTTGGGAGGGTGGGGGAGATGTTGCCATTTCTAGCTTCCTGCCCCCCTCAGGAGAGCAGGGGGGGCACACTGCTACCTTCTCCCCCCATGAATGCAAGACTTTGGAGATGGGCTTGGTCCCTTCTAGCTCAGCATGCTCTTTGCTGGCTCTGGGGTGCTTCCAGGGTGGCTACCTCTTCATAAGGCTGCTGGGGTTTGGGGACAGCACCAAGACTCCCTGTCACACTTGAAGCAGGAGGCAATGCTTGCTTGTTAGGAAGAATGGAGCTGCTGGAGCCATAAGACACCCCCACCACATATTACAGTCTCACACCACCAGTGTTAAAGTCAGGGTTGCCAGATCACAGGGTTTACCCACACAGACCACGGAAATACGCAGTTATGTTGCTCAACACCCCATAAGCCACATCTTAAACCTCAGCTATCTTGTCTTCCCTACACTGCAACCAACAGGTAACCGTCAGCTCTGGCCACATTAGTTCCTTGTACTTTCCCTTGGTCATGTGGCCTTGAGAAAGGGCACTGTCCGAAAGCTGTATGTGTGTGTATTTGAGAGGGGTAAGGGAGGGAGCAGAGGCATCCTCAAATGTGGGATGGTGTCAGACTGCAAATAGTGGATGTAAGACATGTTACTGGGCATTCAAGAATCCTTCTGCAAACCAGTGAGTTGGGTTTTTAGCCATGGTTTCAACTTCTAGCATTTGTTTTTAGGGAGCTGCTAAGATCTGAGATCTACATGTATGAAGGCAGAATATATATCTCCAGTGACCAACATGGAAACGGCCTGGACACAGATATCATTGTGGTTGTACCACGCAATAACATGGATGGCAATAGTGTTACAGATGATGAGGAGAGTTAGTCACCTCTCTCTAAGGCTGGTGTTATTGTTGTGCCAACAGAAGCCTTGGTTCAATGGGCCAAGCAAGTTCTGTTAGATGGGGTTCCCCTATCGAACTACAGAGGTCTCTCCAACGGAGAAGGTAGTCCCAAGGTGGAGGAGGCAAAGCCTGTCTGACAGCCTCCCAGTCCTAGGGACAGGTTATAGAGGCATGGGACATGCAGACTTGTAGTTGAAGCTGCCCAACATGCAGTGTCCAATGATTTACCAGATAGGAACACCCCAGCAGAACTTACCAGGCCCACTGGTCCAGGATCCTAGTGGTGCAGCCTTCACTCTGACTTTATAAAGACGAACACATTTTAGTGACAGACTGGCTGCTGCACTGTCCTAGTAGTAGGTAACCAGTTGCTGAGGTTGTGCAGCATGTCTCAGCAGGACTGAGACAGAGGTGTGTACCATGTCCACTCCTGACAGGAAGTGAAGGAGTTGTGGAGGTAAGCAGCCTGGGCATCTTTGGAAACCACTGAATCTTCAGTGATTGCACGGACAGGAAATGCACTTGAGGAACTTCAACTGAGTGTTCACGCTGTCCCTGAAACTAATGTCCCTTGGTCCATGACAGTAATGGGGAGACTGGTGCAGTGAGGGGGACATTTAGGAGAGACACCTGAGACTCTCTCTGGGACTGTCTCTGGAGGTGAGGGTGGAACAGTTCCTCTGCTCCAGAATCCTGTGCTCTTCAGCTCAAGAAAGCTGGCCTGGTACCGTGTGGTGCTGAGGGGAGTGGTGAGAATAAAGCAGGTCACAGGTCAGAGGGAAGGAGACTGTACAACCCCCTGGGATAAGGCAGGGAAGCTGTTACAGACTGTCAGAGCAAATAAGAGACTCACTTCTGAGCATCAATTTGGCTGGCTCTCTCTTTAAACCTTTGTTCACGCCCAGCTGCTTCCTGCAGCTCCCGCTCCCGGCGCTCTTTGTCCAGGCGCAGTCGTTCCTCTTCAGCTCTCCTTTTCTCCTCCAGTCGGCGATTCTCCTCATCTTTCTAAGGAAAGGAACATGCAAAGGCTGATTAAAACTATGAGCATGGGAAGAAAATCCCAGCAGGTCTCTCGTAACCAGGTCTTTTGTACTTTTATCACCAGCCATCATGAGAGATTTAATGCTGGGTCCAATGTTGTGCACTGCAGTCCCCATCATCACACTGATGCTTTGTCAACAACTGTATGCATTGTCAGCTGGACCACATGAAGCCACGGTTCCTCCAACAGAGATCACCCCCCCCACATTTAGGAGGGTTCTTTCGGCCTCCAAGAACTCCACATGGAGAGCAGGCCCAGACACACAGAATCCTCTCTCAAAGAAGCTGTAAGCTCTTGGAAGCAGAAGACACAGGAGCTAATAGAGCAAACAGGGCCATCCCAAGGCTAAGCCCCCTCCTTCTTCATGGGAACAGAGATCAGGATACCAGGGACCTGGAGCCCACAGGGCTAGTCTTTTTTGTATTCAGTTGCAACACTATAAGTTTGTCCCTGTGAAATCAGCTTCAGCAAGTTAGTGTAAGTAGGGTCATGTAAAGTAGGCTTGTTACCCTTGTCATAGATAAACGACCTGACAAGTATGACCTAGGGCCAGGGATGGCCAAACTTATGGAACTCAAGTGTGGCACAAGTCAATTGTTAAACCTTCAAGAGCCGCACTGAGGCACATAACCACATACTTTTACCTACTCCAAAATCACTAAGCTTAAAATTCATTGTGCACTTTAATTTTATCACAAAAACTGGGCAAATGTTGATCCTACTAATGTCAGATTCTAATAATTACTTAAGGTTATCATGAAAACTAGGCCTATATAGTAAACACTTTGCTGCCTCTGGATGTAGAACACTGCAGGCTGGTGGTGAGTTTTTTAAAATCTGGGCAGTAACTTGTCAATGCAGTGAGTAAAAGCTCTTTCAGGTGCTGATCTCTAAGTATTGCATAATGTTTCAATTTAACAAATTTCCTTGTGGAATACAATGCTTCACAGAAGTAAGTTGTGCCAAAAATTGAAAGTAATCTACATTCAGTTTTAAACTTTTCAAATCAAATCATAGGGCTGGAAGGGACCTCGTGAGATCATCGAGTCCAACCCCCTGGGAATTGAACCCAGGACCTTCTGCATGTTAAGCAGAGGTGTTAGCCACTACACTATTTGCAGGGCCTCTCCTTAGTATTTTCCTTTCTCATTATTCCATGTCATGGTTAGGATTTGTAAATTGTTATTTTAACAATGAGTAAACTACATTAGAGCCTATGAGAAAATCTAAACATGCTGTGGCTTCCCTGACCATGTTGCACTTCCCCCCCCTCCGTCTCCAACCATGCTGCTGCTTCCCTGCTGTCCCCAGCCATGCCGCACTTTCCCCATGTCTCTGACCACACAGAGCTTCCCTGCCATCCCCAATCATGCTGCCACTTCCCTGCCATCCTCGACCATGCCACGCTTCTCCCTCGTCTCCATCCATGCTGCGCTTCCCTGCCATGCTCTTCCACAAGCCGCACTTTTTATTTTGAGAGCCGCACGAGGCTTGCGAACCACAGTTTGGCCACACCTGACCTAGACTTTGGGGAACTAGGAATAGCCTGTTTAACAGTGGGAGTTGGAACCTAGCAGTAAACAGTACCTACAGGAACATGGAAGTGATAACCACATAACCTCTCAAGTATCATGGTTAGCTCAGTCTGTGGACTTGGGTGCCTTTGATACTCCTCTGCACTACCACATACCACAACAGCCAGAGGAGCAAACATGTCCCCTTCCTGCTGGGACTGGCCAGGAGACTGTCCCATCAACAGAGTCCTAGTCATGGAACCACTCACATCCAGGACCTGCTTTACCACAGTTTGGTATTTGGATCTAGGGATGGAATCAAATAGTTTTTAAGGACCCCAGCACCCTGACTGCTTAACAAAACCTGCCATAGCACTGCACTCAGGACACTGGCTCCTTCTTCAGAAACTGGCCCTATTTATCTGACAGATACATCACACAACAGCTACACATTTCAACCATGAACCTGCTGACCTTTGCAGGGAGTCTTGGAGAGGACAGGAGCCAAGACTCTGGCTGGGGCTAGACCACACTGTGGAACTCACTGCTACAAGAGAGAAGAGACCACTGTGACAAAGTGGAGGTATTTTGGGCATTTTCTCTGGTAGCTATTTGTGTGCCACAGTTTCACCAAGGGTCAGTAAAGGGACCTGTGTGTTTAATCAGTGCAGAGACCACTAGAGGGTGGATCGGTCTTTCCCAGTAACCAGGATGGGCAGATGAAGATCAGGGAGTGGCCATTTAGCCCAGGAAGAGACATAGGACTGGGAGAGGCTAGAGATCTGGTCTGAGGGTGGCTGTGGGGAACAGATCAATCCCCCCAGGAGGGGTGTGGTGGGGAGGACGCCCTGTAAAGGAATTCCCCAGGTGATTGCTGCTGTGAATGCTAATCTGTCTGCTAGCAAAACCTTCCTACACCATGAGCCTGAGATCCTTCTGACTTCAGCATTACCTAGTAATCACTCTGACTACAGAAACGGGGTGTATTGGCCTTTGAGGGCATGGAGGGATTTCCCAGGACTCTGCAAAGGGGTGCTCCCACAGGGGGAGTCCCTGACGGAACAGGAGTGCTAAATCTTTGGGACCAGATGAAGGAGACAATTTTGCAGGTGTGGGGAGAGCCCAGGGGTAGCAGACCCCTCCCACGGTACTTTCATACCATCTAGCTGTGCTAAGAAGAGGGTAGGAGTGTGGAAACCCAGAAGGACTGGGGCAGACTCCACGATGGCAAAATCCTGACCCACAAGGAGAAGAGAGGACCAGAGCACAATTCCCATGAGACTCTGTCACAGCCCCTCAATATATTCAGAACTCCCTTCTCTGATTTAGCTTCCCCTCAGTAAGTTCTTTACACACACTCAGTACAATTCATCAAGTCAGGGATTCAACAGGCTGGGAAAGAAGACCAGAGTGATGTTGTTTTGGAAACTTTCAGACGTTCTGAGGTGAAGGCCAAACAAGTATCTCTAAGACAGAAACTGAGGGGCAATGTAACAGAAATGGGCTCCCTAGATGTGGAAACTTACAAGACCCTAGTTAATTTTCACCTTAAGCACATTTTCCTTCAAATCCTCACTCCTATATTTTGGGTTCAAGTAGAATATCAGAACTTACACACACAGCAGGCCATGCAGGAGTTAGGACTGTTCCCAATGCTTCTTCCAGTCACTTCTGTACCAGTTGAGAATGTTCACCCATCCTACCTCCCCTGCCCCTCAACAAAAAACAAAAACAAACCCAACAGAATAAACCCCATGAATCCACTATCCAGTGGGCAGCAAAATCCAGCTTTAGGGATAGGAGGAAGAAGTGGTTAGTTGACAGAAAAGCTATATCGAAACCACTCATCCAAATCAAACCTCTCTCTCAGATCAGATGCTCAGGTACTCACCTCTGCTTTGGCCCAGAAGCTATCTTTACCAACCCTCTTGATTTCAGACATGGCATTTGTCTTTTGGTAGACAGAACCCTGGAGTAGACAAAAGAGGCACACAACTGAAGCTTTCTCTGCATTGCAAGATCTAGTTGTCAGGAAACTGAAGAAGACTGGCAACACAGCGACCATCTTCCAGGTTCCCCTCTCAGAATGCTGCACCCACAAGTGTTCAACAGGCCCATTTAGTGCCTGCTTCCATGCAACAGCCCATGCAGTCTCCCCATTTTACCAACATTGGAGAGGAAAAGGAAAAGTCCAGTGGAATGTTGAAAGCCAGTTTAGGACTCCCCATAAGCCAGACTTGGAAGTCTTTCTCAGACAAAGAGACAGAAAGCTGTAATTTGAGAGCTGCATTTCAGAGACAGACAAAATTGGCAGGATGAGGGAGGGAAATTACCTAAAGTCAAAAGGACAGAGTGGTAACTATATATTTGAAAAATAAGTCCCATCTCCTCACACAGTGGGGCAGAAGCCAAGGAACAGAGAGTTCATCAGATGATAAACAAAAAATCAACAACAACAGAAAGGAACACAGACAAAAATAGCAATGAGATAACACCAAGACACAGGTGATTAAAAAGATCCAGTAAGTATCATTCAGTGCCCAAGCTGAAAGAGTCAGCAACCTGATCCTGATGTATTTTGTGTCTCTAGATCTTTTCTAGTCTTTAGACAAGTTGATATTTCTGTGGTGGTTTGAATAATGGAAGCATAAAAGTTGACATTTTAAGTTAAGAAGAATTTGATCTTATTTCAGTTTTTGTTTGCTAACATACATGAACTCTTTTCCTATTACAACAGGCAATGCTGCTTTCCTTTCCTTCCCCTCCCACCCCAACCTCCCTGCTAATTGCTGTATTCCACTGTTTGAATCCTAAAAACTGCTTTGATTTGCTGTGACAGTCTGACCTGATCCTATGACTTACACTTCCCTGCACTTGTTTTTCTCTCATCCTGCGAGTTCCCCATCTTTAAGCATCTAGCAAAGTGAGATGTTTCTCTCACAAAAACTCATGCAATAAATAAATTGTCTGTCTTTAAAAGTGCCCCCAGACTCCTTGTTTATCTTGTGAAAGTTGCTTCATAAATTCAGATCTTGTTGCTTCTGAGTCACTATGGACAAGGCAACACTTGAAAATACACTGAGGGGCTAGCCCTGTTGAGGAAACAGGAGATAGCCTCCTAGATCTTTTGTGCAAGTCTTCTGTCTCTAGCAGCTTCACATTCTAGTGACCATTTCCCTTCTTGCTCCAGCTGCAGAAACACAGCAGTGTTACAAATCTAATTCATACTACACCAACAAGCGGGGGAAACAGTCTTAAAGAGGGACTGGAGGCACTGGTTCCCTCTAATGAGCACGTGTGCGTGCCACACACAACTTTTCCGGCCCCAGTGCACACACATTCACCAGCAGTGCACAGGACTGGAGCTTGGTGGCTGAGATCTGAGTGGCTGGCCAGCAAGGAGGCACTGTCAGCTCCCAAAGCCCCACAGTGAGCACTGTCTCCAAGCCTGAGCCTCTCACAGCAGCGCCAGACTGAAGGAAGGAAGAAAGAAAGAAAGACCGGCTGCAGGGAGAGGCTTGGGCTCAGAGACAGTGCTTGCTGCAGGGCTTTGGGAACTGATGGTGTCTCTCTGCTGGCCAGCAGCTCAGATTTCAGCTGCAGAGCTGAGCAGAGCAGTGCCTGCAGGGCATCCTCGGCACTGGTAGGCATGCAGCCTGCTTTCTTTTCTCTTTCTTCCTTCATTTCTCTTCTTTCCATCTCTATTTTCTTTCTTTCTCTTCCCTCCATCTTTCTTTTTTCTTTTTCTCTTCCTTACTTCTCTTTCTTTTCTCACTTGCCTTCCTTTTTTTTTCCTCTCTTCCTTCCTTTCTTGTTTCCTTCCTTCTTCTTCCCTCACTTTTCTTTTCCTTCCTTCTCTTTTTCTTCTCACTTCCCTTCCTTCTTTCTTTTCTTTTTTCTCTTCCTTCCATTATTGTTTCCTACCTTCTTTCTTTTTGTTTCTTCTTTCCTTTCTTTTCCTTCTTTCTTTTTCCTAAATTTTCTCTCTTCCTTTCCTTCTTTCTCATCCTTCTCCTTTCTTTCTGTCACTCCATTAAAAAAACTTTTAAAAATAGTTTAATTAAAAAGCTTTCTAAAAATTCAATTTCAAATAAAAATTCACACAAATTCAATTAATTAAACCCAATTAATTCTGTTTACAATAAACATTTTAAAACAAAGTCATTTTAAGAAACACATTTTAAAACATAGGCCTATTTTATACAAAAGAAGCAAGGAGTCTTGTGGCACCTAAAGACTAACAGATTTATTTATTGCATGAGCTTTCATGAGTGAAACCCCACTTTGTCAGATGCTTTAAAGATGGGGGAACTTACCGAATGGGATGAAAATAAATGCAAGGGAGTGTAAGAGATGGGATCAGGTCATACAGTAACAGCAAATCAGAGCAGTTGTTAAGATTCAAACACTGGAAAACAGCACATACACATGGGTAAAGTGAAATCACCTGCTGTAATGGGAAAAGACTCTGTAGTCCCGATTTAATCCTGCTTTCACACAATCAAACCTGCATATCAATTCTAATCCAGCTATTTCTCTTTGAAGTCTTGACTCACTGAACTCACAAGTTACCATACGCAAAATTTCTGCTCACAAACTAAAATTTTTGCTTATGCCATCTCAATCCTTAGAAGGAACATTGTTCTGGGACCACTAAGACAGCTTAAATGCTGTCAGTGATAAGTAGCTGGCCCCCCTATGAATTGTAACTCTACATTAAGAACAGACATGAGGGTATTAGGCAGAAATGTGACAGCTAGGATCCAGATTAAATAGAACTTTGGGTCATTTGAAAGCCATGAATTAGCTTTTTTTGATTGTCTAGCCATTTGGGTAAATGGTAATTAACGTAGGTGTTTTTATTAATAAAAAACAACTTTAAATAACTTTTACTAATTTTTCATTGCTCTAGATTTTTCAATAATTTCTGTCACGTGAGTTTGCACACAAATTTTATTCAGAAAAAGTTTTGCACACGGGTTGAAAATTTTGCACACAAGCTGCCAAACCTTAGAGGGAACACTCACTGGAGGATACCACAGTATCACCCACAACGTTGTGCATGGCACACAGACAAGACCACACTCCTCTTTCCACCCAACTCTGGTAAACGAAAGGCGTCTCTTCTCCCACAAACCATTGGACACTGCAAATTTAGTCTATATCAGATGCTGGTCTCTTATTTTACCCTGGCACTAGCCATCAGCTTCAGGTAACAAAGTTCTGAAATACAGAGGATAAGGCCATCAAGAATACTGACACCAGCACCAGAACAAGTGCATCACCACCACAGGATCAGAGAGGAGTCCAAACACTCCAGAAGCCCCATTTCCCACACAGCTAAGCTACTGATCCCCGTGGTCCTGCAGCAAAGAGGTGCAAGTGTCACCTAGGAACTTACCACTGGAGCTTGAGGGCCTGAATCCTGGAACCTGCTACTTTCTTTATGAAAGTTATAGTTTGCGCCAGAAGCTTTGGCAACTTTCTCCATGATTGAGTCAGGCTCAACATCCTCCTCTGCCCGAGCATTTATCGTTACATGAGCACCCTAAGCAGAGAAAGAGAGCGGCACAGTTAGGAGAAACTTGACTCGAAAGCTAAAGGACAATATCCTTCTGCCCAATCACTCCACCACAGAGTGATGTGAGAGCAAGCTGGCATTATTCCATCAGTGCATGTGCAAGCCAGACACTTCCTGTAGAAACAGAAGCATCCTGTTCCTCTGGCTGTGCTTTGTCCGACCCACCAGAGAGGTAATGGAAGAGGTAAGCAAGACAGTCATTAGGAGCTGGTCCCAGCTGGGCTCCTGAAGTTTCTTTTTGGTGTCAAGGAGCGTGAAACGGTGCAGTCAGGCTGCTGCTGCTAACAACTCTCCTCTCCAGGGTGCTAGAATGAACTATAATTTTTACTTTAGTGATTGGAGCCCTGAACTTCATGAAGTCTCTGGACTCACAAATGAAACAAAAGCAGCAAGGATAAAGGAATCCCAAGGTCCAGCAACTGAAAGAGAGAGAGGCGGACTGAGAGAGATGCCACACCAACACATCATGGTGGCTGCACCTCTGCAGCAATCTGTGGCAGGTGACTACTCCAAGCCTCCTTTAAAGTGATGCTCCCCACTTAATTACACATTAGACAGCAGGGTTTAAAGAAGCCATTTGTCCCCAAATTGCAGCTCAGTGGGTTGCCAGATACAAGGAAGAATTGTTAAACCAATAGATAAATATCAACAAAATAACAGACAGGCTGTTTGTAGCTCTCTTCTCCCTCCACCAGGAACTATTTTTCATGGGAGGGGCGGGAAGACTCTGCAAAAAACCCAACAACTCTAAAACAAAACAAATATGAGTCTACCAACAACGAGTCCCAATGGAGTGCTCAAGAAATGCACTTTACAGGTGGTTAAGGGGATTCGGCTGAATGCCAATGGCATTTTAGAGCACACCCTGCTATGGCTTTCTGCTGCATTTCTGCTTCAGGAGAAGCCCATGCTTACCTGGCAAGGTCCTAGACCAGTGGTTCCCAACCTGTGGTCCGTGGACCCCTGGTGGGCTGCAGAGGGACTCTAGGGGGTCTGCAGACAGGCTGGGAGCTGGGGCCAGAGCTGCCAGGGTCTCTGGTTCCCACAGATACCCAGGCTTTCGGTTCCCCAAGGCAGGGAGTTTTTAAAACTCCTGCCCTGCCTGAGCATGCAGAACATACTCAGGGAGAACAGCCTGGGGGGGGGGGCAGTAAAAGGCCAGTGACCAGTAAAAGGGGGGAAGGGCCTTGGGGGGGTTTGGGACGGGGAACCAGGTGGGCAGGAAACACCAGGAGGGGTCAGGAAACACCTGGCTGGGGGAGGGGGCCATAGCCACGGCCACTCCCTAGCCAGGGCTGGGATCCATGGCCGCGGCGGCTCCCTGACGGGGAGAGGGATCCATGGCCGTGGCGGCTCCCTGACGGGGAGAGGGATCCATAGCCGCGGCGGCTCCTGAGCACTGGGCCATGGCCATGGTGGCTCTGGCTTCCTGGGAGAAGAGCTGTGTGGGCCCGATTCTGCCTGGCATGGGACTGATTCTGCCTGTGCAGTGGCATTGCAAAACAACTTCCAGGGGGACTACAATTTTTTCTTTTTCCTCTTCTTTTTTTTTTAAAACTAGAAACGGGTCCCCAGCCTTAAAAAGGTTGGGAACCCCTGTCCTAGACTGTAAATGTGGAGTGGCCTGAAACCTACTATACTTGCTGTACCACCCTCAGGCCTGACCTTTCCCAGCAGAAAGGACAAAAAGCGAGGGCTGCAGATTAGCAATATTGGGAAGGGAAAATAACAGCAAAGGGAGGGTCCAGGGAGAACATAACAAAAACATGCCTGTACCTTTAAGAAGTTTGCTACAGTGCTGACATGGTTCGCACAAGCTCCTTTTCGCACATCGTTCACACCTTCACCAGTCTGCAAAGAGAAACCATCAGTACCAGAAACTCATCACACAGACTTTGAAGCACCCATCTGAGACAAAGAACCCCTTGGCTCCCTGAAAGAGGACACCACAGCTGTCACCAACGCTAGGGTGGAATGGAGGCCAGACTAGGAAAGAGATGCTGAGTGCCCAAAGTAAAGTTCTGGCAGCGACAGGAACTTAAGATAAGCAGCCAAGTGGTAGATCCTCTCTCTAGGGCAGGGGTCTGTAACCTGCGGCTTTTTGGCTGCCTGTGGAGGCTCCAGACCTCCTACCCCCCAGGGAATCCTGTGGGCGGGGGTAAAGTGGGATGGAACAGGCCCGAATGGCATTCTGAGGCCCACTATTTTTAGGGGCCCAGTGTTCCAGGGCCCCTAAAAATAGAAAACCAAGCCAGAACGCTGCATTTCAGCGTGTTCCAGCAGGGCACAGAGCATAGGGAGGCATGTAAACAAGCTCTGCTGTGCATGCACAAGCTGTGCTAGAGGCAGAAGCCACAAATCGCAGCCTGGAGCTGTGGGATGGTGGGGGGGAGTAAGAGGCAATTCTCCCCCACCCCAGCTCTCTGGAGTCTGCGTGCTTCTGTGAGTGAGTGCGGCGCAGTCTTCTCTCAGGTGGCTCAGCATTGGGGAGGGGAGGGTGGGAAGAAGGGGTCAGGATGGTGGGCTGAGGAGGTGGTTGGGGGGCTAAAGGAGGGTGGAGTGAAGATGGGAGAGCTGGGGGGTGGGGGGTTAGGAGCACTGGAGTGGGGACATGGGGGAAGGGAACTTAAGCAATGGCAATGGGGTTTGAGGAGGACATTGGGAAAGAGGGGTCTGAAGGGGTAGGTGTTTTGGGAGCAGTAGCTGGGAGGCAGTAGCTGGATGGGTGGGCAGTCATTAGGGGCAAGTAGCTGGGTGTGGGGGTAGGCGTTTTGGGGGGGGCAGGCATTTCGGGGAGCAGCAACTGGGGTGGGTGAAGAGGGCCCAAAAATTTAAGAGGGATCCGGGGCCCAACAAATTACACTTTAACCACTGCCTGTGGGTGGTATGCTCCTCGGTCCAGCCCGTGCTCCCCCCTGCACTACTGGGGGACCCTCCGGGTGACCTGCACCAGGCTCCGGGTTCACCCCATCCCCTTCCCTGCCCTGCCACTGGGGGATCTTGTAGCAAGACCCTGTTCCCAGCTCCCCCAACCAGGAGGCTAAACCCATTGCAGTTCTCAACACACTTGATTATTGAAGGAATTTTTAAATATGTCTCTTATCTTTTGGGTTGCCATCCCCAGCTCTAAGGCTACCACTGCCTGGTTCCTCAAGAACAGGATCCTGCTCCTAGCTGCCGGGCCGGCAACCTCTGTCTGTGCAATGGCTGCCACCTTAGCTGACACACTAGGGGTTGAACTGAGAATCTCAAGAGCTAAAAGCAGGAGCTGCTGCCATCTGAGTGGAAGGGCCAAGGTGTCAAAGATGAGGCTATATCAGACTCGCATCCTCCCCAGATCAAGCCCAGAGGGACAGACTGATCAGTGGGTACATCTGCACTATGGACTGTCACAAACCTCACCACCTCCTGCTCCAAGTGCAGGCATATTTCTTTGACTGGTCTTCTAACATCACTGTGCAGCAGCATGTACACTTCAAAACCTTAAAACCCTCCCAAAACAAGAATTCCACAGCGCATGCTTCTCCCCTGGAGAGAGGCTGATAGAACAAACAATGTATGTTTCTTCCACTGACTGTTGGAAGGCACTTAGATACTATGATAGGCGCAGCATTATAACCCATGCAGAATAAAGAACAGTGCAACATGTGCTCTGTTTGGGGACCTCAGCTCCAAATTTCTCTCACTTCCAAACATTTTATCCTGTCTACCTATAATATTCTAGCAAGACTATTTTCAGTATATTTACCATCTTAAAAACCTTAACCCAAATAAACCAATATTATTTACTCCTAGTTTAACTGCCATAACAACCCATGGTGCATCCACACCTTGAATACTGTATCCCATTCTGGTCAATGCATCTCAAAAGGACATAGTGGAACTAACAAACATTTAGCAAAGGGTAAAAAACATGATCAAGGGTATGGAACAGGTTCAATAGTAGGAAATTCTAAAAATATTAGAGCTGCTCATCTTAGGAGAGATAATTAAGATGGTGTATGATAAGAGGCCTATAAACTCATGAATGGTGTAAGGGAAAAATAACGAATAGGGATGTGTCATTTACACTTTCCCATGATACAAAAACCTGGACTCACCCCATGAAATTAACAGGCAGCAGGTTCAGTACGAACAAAAGAACGCACTTTTTCACACAGCACACAATTAATCTGTGGAACTCACTGCCATGGAATGCTGTAATAACCAAAGTCTAAATGTGTTCCACAAGGAACTGGGTAAGTCCATGGAGAATAGGTCCATCAATGGCTATTAGTCAAGATGGCTGGGGATGCAACCCCAGGTGCAGGACGCCCCCAGACTAGAGCCCTGAAAATCCACGGGTATCTGCTGCAGATCCGCGGGTATCCGCATCCGCGGGTGTGGGTGCGGATAACCGCAGACCCATTGCTGCGGATCGACTCACGGATGCAGCTTCTATTGTTACCTTATTACACTGCGATCCATTGCTGAAACTGCTGCACTGTCTGTGTCGGCAGAACAAGGAAGCGCTCTGGCCAATCCTAGACTGTGATCTGCCAGCCAATCAGAGCCTCAAGGTGGGACTTGGAGACTCACTGCTGGCCTTTGATTAGCTCACTCCCCTGTCCACTTCCTTTACTTGCTTCCCGTTGGCAAGCCATTGCTGTCAATCAGATATTTCATAGGTGGGCAAAGAAATCTGATTGATAGCACAGCATGCGAACCACAAACAAGGAAGGAAAAAGTGGGTGGATCCCATGTGGGGAATGAACCAATCAAAGGCTGAATAGTTGTGTGTAAGCCCAAGCTCGGTTACAGCTGTGGTTACAGATGCAGCTAAATCCTGGCATGCGGATTTCAGATGGGATTAATGTTATCACTGAGTGGATGCAGTTCCACATTTTTGTATCCGCGCAGGGCTCTACCCTAGACCTCTGACTGCCAGAAACCAGAACATGAAGGCCGAGGCAAATCATTCCAACTGCCCTGCTCTCCCTAAAGTTCTGGTACTGGCCATGACAGAGACATGACACTAGGCTAGATGGAGCATTGGTCTTACCCAATATAGCCATTCTCATGCTTTTAACAAGAGAAAAGCCCTTCAGAAGGCCTAGGAACATCTGATTTTGTTCATCTTCATTCTTAGCATTTTGCAGGGCACTGGACACCTGAATGTGTTTCTGGGCAGTTGGACTCCAGCCCCGAGGGCATTCCAGGTATTAGATATCTAAAGGTCTGCAGCTGTTTTCCAAGAGTATAAACTTTTTCCACATGGAGAGAGAATCACGTGTGCCTACAGCTTCACACTCTAATGGAAATAGACTGTCTCTACTTAAAAAAAAAACAAAACAAGGCGTCTTGTGGCACTTAAAGACTAACAGATTTATTTTTTGCATGAGCTTTTGTGGGAGAAAAATCCAACTTCATCAGATGCTTTGAAGATGAGGGAACTAACAGAATGGAAAGAAAATAAATGCAAGGGAGTGTAAAACATAGGTTCTTCTTCAAGCGCTGCTCACGCCATTCAGTTACAGGTGTCTACATGCTGCAGTGCATGGTGATCTGGAAAGCCTTTTAGCCCTAGCCTGTCAGGTCAGGGTCAGCAGCGAACACCCCCTCCACGCCGTGACCGCAGCTACATATGCGACCCTGATCCTGACCCTCCCAGTTCTTTCTTTCCGCCCTCAGTGACGGTACTGGAACAGCCCAGCCCATCCTTGCTTTAAAGCAAGTGCCTGTCTGCTTACCGAAGTTTGTTATTTTGCGCGATTAAGTATGCTGGGATCTAAACCCTACGCGGCTTGCTGCAAGGCATTCCCGATTGACAGCCCCCAGGAGAAGTGCCTTTCCTGTCTGGGGGAGCCACACCTCGTGGAAAAATGTCCCATATGCAAGTCCTTCAAAAGAAGGACTCACAAGGACAGAGAACGGAGGCTCCAGAATCTCATCCAGCATTGGGCAGTGCTATCGGCTCTACGTATGGCCGCCAAGCCTAAAAACTTGCCGGACCCATGTGCCAGACCGGCACCGGAGAAGACCCAGCACCACTCTCCAGCTATTACCAAAAAGCTGCGATTGGCCTCCAACTTGGCACTGCCTTGGCGCCACGCCACTTCTCCGCTATCCACCCCACCTAGGGGGAGGGAGTCAGTATGCATCCCCTCAACACCGGAGGCATTTGCAGCGGCAAAGATATTATTAGAGCTGACACCCCTGGCACCGCCCAGGGTGGCACAGTCCAGAGGAAAACTGGCCCTTTCAGCTAAAGAATGGTCCTCGAGGGTAGGGGCGGCACCAGTCCTGACACTGTCAACTTTCTCTCCAGTAACAAAGGAAACTGCCGCCACTGCCCCGGAGCTGGAGGAGGTTTCAATGAATGGTCATCCCCTGTCCCCAGTGTCAGCATGTGAACCGTCAATACCATGCTCACAGGGTTCACAAAGAATAAGATCATCCTCAAGCTCCTCAGAACCATCGGACAACGAGCCAAGCACTGCAGGTCTACATCAGCCCTAACACCAGCTCCTACCGGATAGGAACCTGCAGTAATACGGCACTGAAAAAGACCCCCAGCTCCTCATCGCCAAAGCACCCCATCCCTCGATGTCAGACAGCATCCGGTGATGGGACCATACCCTCTGCTGACCCAGTTGGCGCTAGGGAGGATGCAGAGTAGAGCCCAGAGAGGCCCCCAGAGCAAGGGTGGCTCTTGAAAAGCAAGCAGTTGCTCCAGAGCTTCCCTTGCTTCCACCCCAAAATCCTTCCAGGAATTGGCCAACAGTTGCTCAATTACCACTCAGAGGACAAGCCAGCATCATCGCGACCCTCCGCATCGTTGTCTTTTCACTCCCCCAGTTCATCAGACAACTCAGATGATGAACCCAACTCCAGCACCGCATGGCACTGTAGATCATGAATTCCTTCTTCTTCATCGCTAGACAAAGCTACTTACCATACAGGGATGACCCTCGTGCCCAACAAGACTTAGAATCATAAAACCATAGGGTTGGAAGGGACCTCATAGGTCATCTAGTCCAACCCCCTGCCAGAGGCAGGACCACTCCCACTTAAACCATCCCAGTCAGGGTTTTGTCCAGCCAGGCCTTAAACACCTCCAAAGATGGAGACTTCACCACCTCCCTCGGCAGCTCATTCCAAGACTTCACCACTCTCCTAGTAAAACAGTTTTTTCTAATATCCAGCCTAGACCTCCCTAACCGCAACTTGAGACCATTGCTCCTCGTTCTGTCCTCCATTACTACCGAGAACAGTCGAGCTCCATCTTCCTTAGAGCATCCCTTCAAGTAGTTGAAGGTTGCTATCAAATCCCCCCTCAATCTTCTCTTCTGCAGACTAAATAAGCCTAATGCTTCCAGTCTTTCCTCATAGGGCTTGTGCTCTAGCCCTTTAATCATTTTGGTTGCCCTCCTCTGAACTCTCTCTAGCATGTCCCTGTCCTTTTTGTAGTGGGGAGCCCAAAACTGAACACAGTATTCTAGATGTGGCCTCACCAGTGCAGAATAGAGGGGAATGATCACATCCCTTGATCTGCTGGTAATACTTCTTTTGATGCAGCCCAGTATGCCATTGGCCTTTTTGGCAGCAAGAGCACACTGCTGACTCATATCTAGCTTCCCATCCACCATGACTCCCAGGTCCTTTTCTACACTGCTGCTACTTAGCTGAATGTTTCCCAGCCTGTAGCAGTGCATGGGGTTTTTTTTGTCCCAAGTGCAGGATTTTACACTTGTCCTCATTGAATCTCATAGGATTTCTATTGGCCCACTGTTCCAATTTATCTAGGTCTCCCTGAATCCTGTCCTTGCCCTCCAACGTGTCTACTGTTCCCCCCAGCTTGGTGTCATCTGCAAACTTACTGAGAATGCAGTCTATTCCATCATCCAGATCATTGATGAAAATGTTGAACAGAACCGGCCCCAGGACCAACCCCTGGGGCACACCACTCGTGACTGGCTGCCAGCTAGACATGGAACCATTGATTCCTACACGCTGAAACTGTTGATCTAGCCAGTTCTCTATCCACCTTATAGTCCACATATCCAACCCAGACTTCCTTAATTTGCCAATGAGAATGCTGTGGGAAACTGTATCAAAAGCCTTGCTAAAATCAAGGTATGTGACATCGACGGTTCTTCCTGCATCCAGAAAACCAGTCATCTGATCACAGAAGGAAATGAGATTGGTCAGGCATGATTTTCCCTTGGTAAATCCATGCTGGCTGTTCCTGATCACTTTATTTTCCTCTAAGTGTTTGAGGATGGATTCTTTGAGAACCTGCTCCATAATTTTTCCAGGGATTGAGGTGAGGCTGACTGGTCTGTAATTCCCCGGATCCGCCTTTTTCCCTGTCTTGAAAATAGGCACTACATTTGCTTTTTTCCAATCCTCTGGCACCTCCCCCGTTTGCCATGAGTTTTGAAAGATAATGGCCAGCGGTGCTGCTATTTCGTCGGCCAATTCCCTTAGCATCCTTGAATGCAGTTCGTCCGGCCCCATGGACTTGTGCACATCCAGCTTCTTTAAGCAGTCCCTAACCTGACCTTCCGTCACCAAGGGCCTGTCTCCTTCTCTCTCATCTGCCACACCCATGGTAGTGGGCTGGGAGCTGACCCTGCCTGTGAAAACTGAAGCAAAAAATGCATTGAGCACTTCAGCTTTTTCCTCATCCTCTGTCACAAGCATGCCTGCCCTATTCAGCAAGGGGCCTACACCATTCCTGATCCTCTTTTTGTTACTAACATACTTGTAGAACCCCTTCTTGTTATCTTTTACATCCCTTGCTAGCCGCAACTCCATTTGTCCTTTGGCCTTTCTGATTTTATCCCTTAGATGCACAGCAGCAAATTTGAACCTAGACCTGGGGATTGTCCAGGAACAGTCCAAACCCCTTTTTGGCTTGGGGGAAGCTGCCCCACCTGCAAAAATCTCAGTCCCTCTGCGTGAAGGGATATATTTTATCGTAAAGGCACAATGGCAAAACCCCTCCTCTATTCCTCTGGTGTCCAAGGTTGTGAACCAGAGATACCATTTCCTGGAGGATAAAATTATCCTTCTTTTTTAACCATCCTACACCTGGGTCCCTGGTGGTAAATGCAGTTTTAATAATGCTTGATAAAGATCCTCAAGTTGTCTGTCTGCCTGAGGGATCAGAGCAAATGCAGTTATATCTTAGGGCTTAGCTGTAGACAATGGATCGTGTGGTGTGTTTTGGATGGAAGCTCAAGGGATGTAGGTAACTATCCTGATCAGTAGGTTTTCAGTATAGGGTGGTGGTGATATGCTCATCCCTAATTTGTACTGTAGTGTCCAGAAAGTGGATCTCCTGTGTGGAGTGTTCCAGGCTGAGTTTGGTTGTGGAGTGGAAATTGTTGAAATCTCTGTAAAAATCTCTATCAAGCATTCTTAAAACTACAGTACCCACTTGGGGAAGTGGGAAAACAAATTGACAGAGCCAGACAGGTACACCGAAGTCATCTACTGCAGGTGAGGCCCAAAAAAGAAAACAATAGAACACCACTAGTCACCACATACAACCCTCAAGTCAGACCTCTACAACAGATCATTAAGGACCTACAGCCTATCCTAAAAGATGATCCCTCACTCTCTCAAACCCTGGGAGACAGACCTCTCCTCACCTACAGACAGCCGCCCACCCTTAAACAGATACTTACCAGCACCTAAAGACCTCACAAAAGGACTATTAAAACAGGCACACATCCCTGCAACAAACCACATTGCCAACTTTGCCCACATATCTGCACAAAAGATACCATCATAGGTCCTAATCAAGCCTGCTACTCCATCAAAGGCCCATTCACTTGCTCATCTACTAATGTGATCTATGCCATCACGTGCCAGAAATGCCCCAACATCTTATACATTGGACAAATAGGACAATCCCTGCGCAAAAGAATAAAAGAACACAAAACTGACATCAGAAAGCACAAAACAGAAAAACCAGTTGCTGAGCACTTTCATCTTTCTAATCACTCTATAAATGGATTTGTTAACGACCATACTCAGGGACTTCAGTGGGACATCAAGACTTCAAAGAGAACCAGCTGAAGTGGAATTAATATGCAAATTAGATTGTGTGAAAGCAGGGCTGAACGGTGACTATGGGTTCCTTTCCTATTACAGCAAGTAATTTGACTTCACCCTTCGCAGGCTTTGTACCTTAATAACTCCTCTAATTTGCTGTTTTCTGTATGACCTGATCCCATGTTTTACATTCTCTTGCATTTATTTTCTTTTCATTCTGTAAGTTCCCCCATCTTCAAAGCATCTGAAGAAGCAGGATTTTCTCCCATGAAAGCTCATGCAAAAAATAAATCTGTTAGTCTTTAAGTGCAACAGGACTCCTTGCTTTTTTTTTGCTGGACTAGACACGGCTACCCCTTCGGAACTTGGCAAGATGCATATCTCTACTTACCCAGTTGATGAGGACATACTTGGGCAGGCCAGAGTTAGGGTCCTTCACCCTGCAGAAAGCGTACATCACCTTCCCACTGTTGAGCTCCTCCACCATCTCCTCCAGGCCGCCATCTATAGTTATTTGCAGAGAGAGATAGAGAGAGAGAGAGATGAGGAGAGATTGTCTCAACCATCTCAGTCTTGAGAAGAGGAAAAAGAACCTGTAGGCATTCGTGAGAAAAGCATCTAAGAAACAAACTAAGAAAATAAAACTGTATTATCAGCAGCCTTCATTAACAATGATGTGTCCATGAAAACAGGACCTGTGAGTCTGTGTGCTTCTCCTGTTTACTCCTACCTAAAGTCATAACGCTGTTCCTTATTTTATGGTATTTATCTATAAATATAACTATCCAAGGTATTAGATACCCAACAAAAAAACAATTTAACTTCAGCAACACTGAAACCAGTTCCACAGGGCAGGCACCCTTAATCTTTTAAGAAGAATTCCAGCTTTTTCTTCAGAAACCTTGTCAACCAGGTGCCTCTTTCAGTGTGGCCTTAAAACGTGGGCTATTTTAGACCAAGGGAGGTGCATCAAGTTCCAGAGGTCTCGCAGAGATGCCTTTCCAGACACCCCTCTCCTAAATAATGAGGGGAACCCATCTGAGTGCAGCTGAGCACTGCTGCGACAATGTGGCCTAAGAGAGGGGAGATCCCTTAGGGAGGTCAGTCCAGGCATTAGTGGTCATCACCAACACCTGGAACTCATAAGAATCTAAGACCAATGGGGAACCAGTGCTGAGCCATACTGCTGCAGGTTGTGTCCCTCTAGCAAAATGCCCTACTCAGTAACCAAGTCACTATATTCTGCTCCAGCTTCTGTCTCTGGAAAGCTCTAAGTGCAGCCCCACTGGCATGACAAAGCCTTTAGCAAGGGCAGCAACATTGGCACAGGAGAGAAAAGGTCCAGCTTCTTATCCAAATGCAGATGGTAAAAAGCGGAGTGGATTACTGCTGAAATCATCAAACAGTAGTGAGGGGTCTAGAGCCACACTTGAACTGCAGATACTATTAATTAATTAATGAGACAAGTATTCTTCTGATCAAAGGGGTTGACAGTACTTCCACTATCTTCTCCAGCTGCTTCCCCCAACCCACCTTCCCTGTGACAGTCTTGTCTGGGTTCAGCTCAGCCAGCTGGCTCTTGTTTATGTTCCAATCTCCACCAGAACTATGGCAAGGCTTCTTCTTTTTCAAAGCAGACAAACCACCAGCTGGTGTGAGTCCTCCATCTGAGCACAGGGACACCAAGCGCAGCCCCTGATGAGAGTACTATTTGTGCACGTGCATATTGCCACCCAAGGCTGAGTCTGGGGACTTTCTCTTTCTGCTTGCCTATAGGTGATCAGACCAAGCTCAGCTCCCGGTGAGAGTCCTCCATCTACACCTACAATTCCAGACAGAGCTGGTAAGAACTTACCAGTTCTGCCATTTTATGGATCGTATGGAAGAGCCAGAACCTTGCTGGCATCATTACAAACACGCCTTCATGCTTTATCTGAAAAGAGGCCAGATTCTTAGGTTCTAAAATAAAAAAGTATGTCAAATGAAAACAATTCTTACCATAAATGGACATAAAAATGTCCATACACTCCAAGGCTCTTCACTGTAATTAAATATCTCAATACAGTTATTGCTTTGAAAGTTGTAGCAGATGGCTCTAAACTTTGTACACAAGTTCATACATCATGTTCCATTAAAACAGTTGTGGGCACCTCCTGGTGCCAGTGAAGTCACCAGGCGTTCTCTCTAATTTCAGTGCGAACCCACTTTATTAGAGTAATATGCATAAATGAACGTGGCAGGAATAGAGGCTCAGAAATGAACAAGGAGTTGTGTGGCACTTTAAGACTAACAGATTATTTTTCACACTACTCCTTGTTTTTTTGCTGGACTAGACCAACACGGCTATCCCTTTGGAAATTCAGAAATGAACACCAGTCACTTCTTTGGACATGGCTTTTTGAAGGGGCTCAGGTTCAACCCAAAATGAGACTAGCCTGGCAAAGGCCCCAGCTGAGTGTTCCTTCTTCCTGTTCCATTTTAGCAGCAAGCTCAAAAAAAGAGAACAGACACGCAAACAAACAGGAAAGTTAGCTTCCTCTGAGCTCCTTGCATAGGCATCTGGTCAGCACAAGCAGTTTGCTGTCAATCAGCCAATACCCAGAGTAATGAGATCTTTAGGTGTAAATCAGGGTATGAGACACCGCAATGTGCAGCTAAATTAACTGCAAACATCGGTGGTTTGTAGACACCTGCAAATTTTCACCATTACTGTCTTTACTGTGGTGTATCTTGCATAAAAATGCTTTACTAGGTACTTTCCCCATAAAAATCTGCCATGTCTGCAGTCTGCCATATACATATGTTGCTCATGGCCCCATAGTTGCAAGAAAAAGACAGAATGAGTCTATGATTTTAGAGATGGTCAGGATTAATTGAAGACTGTCAGAATGCAGTTTCAAAAGGGGGTGGAGATAAGACTATGTGGTCAGTGGTAACTTTGGCCTTTTTTTTTTTTCCCATGGGCAGCTTTCATGCCTTATTACAGTGAAAGTTTAGGGTGTCTGCCAACTTTGTACCCTGGTATCAGCCCCGATTAATTTTAAGCTTCCGAACTATTGGCCTAGACACCAGAAGAAGGCCTGCCACACACTCTGTAGGCCAACAAGAACTCTCTCAGCAGCAAAACTTCTAAGTGTTAGACCGTGGCTACCTCCTATGCATAGAGGACCATCAGGCTAGTCTTCGCCTTCCTATTTGATGAGGTTGGCAAAAAGATGGGTGAAATTCAATGAGCTTGTGCAGCAAAAGATTTTCAAAGCTCTTTTGCACAGGCCATGCAAAGCCCTTTCCTGCCAAATTTCAACTTTGGTTTCCCCGCTTTCAGCTGTTGTGCGCATACAGCTCCTCCAAAAAATTCTCACCACAAAGTTGCATCATGGGGAAAGTGTACTCCCCTTCCCGCCAACAGCTTGAAAAGGGAAGAAAAAAAAAAAATCACCTTTGGGTAATGGCCAAGTTAGGAATATTTCAGCCCAAGCGTTGAAAGTGATGAGTGTGTGAAAAGAGGGACTAGAATAGAAAGTGCTACTTTGCACTTTTAACCACAATACCTCTCCCACTATAATTAAATGCTAAAACTACCATGAATACAACATTAGCAGCAGACAGTTAATCAAGTCCTCACACGTCAGAAAAATATCAGCAGCAAAGGTTCCTCCTTCAGGGCTGGCTCAATCATATTTAACCCCCACAAAATATCTGAGCTGCGTGTTAATCATCAGCCATTGGTAGCAATCCCAGAGTGCAGGCTGCATTTAGATGTGCACTTGAAGCAGGACTGAAGTCCTTATTTTCCCACAATTATAGAGTTCTACTTGGTCTCCAAATCTGGCAAAATCATTTCCGATGACAGAGGAGTTTTCCATGTGATGTTTTCAGAAAAATATTCACTAGCTTTTGCAGAAGGAAAGTTAAGAAATTCTCCCTTTTGCAGCTATCCTGGCATTCTCACTTCTGCAGGGTTTCTCTCAACACACAGCCTCACATCTTCATAACCACCAAACTTTGCACATCTCAGACCCAGAATACTTGCTGAAAAATCAGATACAACTGACTGTAACCTCCTTATTGTTATAAGACAAGGAAAGTCAATCGAGCCACCCAGCTCAACATTTTCAAAGCAACAGCTGCCTCTGTAGGAGTTGCAGTCTTGAGTCTGGACTTCAACTTTCCTCTTCTCCCATAGTATCTTAGCCCTGATGGTAATGAGCAACTACAGAAAGCACCCTGTAGTTCATCAGCCCTGAGCCTAACTCAGGGGTCAGCAACCCAAAAGATAAAACAAGCCACATTTTAAAATTCCTTCAAAAATCAAGTGTTTTGAGAGCTGCAATGGGTATAGCCATCCAGTTGTGGGGAAGCAGAGGGGGGAACTGGGCCAGGACACCTGCCACAGGCTCCCCTAGCTGAGGGAGCCCAGAGCCAGGAGCAGGCCCCTCACAGGGTCCACCAGGGGTGTATAAAGCCCAGAGCCTGGCGCAGGCTGCCCACAGGGTCCACTGGTGGCAGGAGGGGGCCTGAAGCCCAGAACCATGAGGAGGCAGCCAAAGAGCCGCAGGTTGCAGACCCTTGACCTAACTAAATCGGCAAAGATGTGGGTGTCCAAAATTTAGGCCCAAAATTCAGCTGTTGGGTTGGGGTGGAAACAAGAGAGGAGCCAAGCATGAAGGCTGGCAGTGGGGCTGTGGAGCAGAGGTGGAGAGCAGGGCTAAGAAGTGATGCTGAGTCTTCAGAGTTTTTATTCCAGGCCCCTACTCCAAATAACCTTCTGTTTGGCACTGAGCTATTTCCTTTTCCTTATGTATGTTTTCACTCATTGAAATGAAGATAAACTGTGTTCCTGATAGAAGGATAACTATTTAATGGGATGAGCGGGACCCATACAATTAGGGCATCTGAAAATGGACTTGCAAAAGTCAGACCCAGGAGCATGCTGGCAGTTCAGACCTGCTGCCAAGTTCCTTGGCTCTTTCCTTTATCTATGCCCCTCCCTAACAGTTAATGTGCTCTGACTGATTTCTTTCACTCAGGAGATCAGCTGTGGGAAGGTAAAGCTCCTCCACTTGCACCTCCAGCTGTAAGTATCCACCCTTCTGCCCCTCTTGCTGTCATTGACAGAGAAGGGACAAGGAGCAGAAAAGTTAAACTAAGCACCAGCTAAACTGTTTCTCCCCACAAACTAACCTGCAGTCTCTCAGAGGGGAGTCCTAAATGGGTAGACCTAAGGAAGTTTGTTCTGCAAGGGAAAGTTAGGATCACCCAGGGCCTCAAGTGTGAATCTGTCTAATGCTTCATATTTAAAAACTAACTACAGTAGACAAGTAGGTGGCATGGGAGGGTGCAGGGCTGCCCGGGGCATGCCTGTGAGAGAAAACGCAGAGAAGGAGCACAACTCTGCAGAGGATATGATACCAAGGAGCCAGTCTGCAAATTACAGGTTGCTTGTTACCTGCATGAAGAAACTACCCACATGACAAACTTGGCAAATCCCCGAATCAAAAATACACATTAATTTGGAATTCAGATTCTTAGTTACACGAACTTGAAAAAGCAAGGAAATTAAGTGGCTCTGTCATTCAACACACTGTTTGTGTTCTGCTCCTTCTCAACTTCAAATGCCTTTCTTTGACCACCCGCCCCTGATAACTCCACTTGCATCTCAGAAGCCTCAACTCTCATCAAACACACTACACCCAGGCAGATTTGAGTTCTGCAATTTCTACATAAAAATACCACGCCTAGGACCATCACCGGCAACCACACATCATACGGTCACATTTCTTGTTCAGTCCAAAAGCCATCAGTCAGCCAACATTTGCAGTGCAGCACTGGCCTTCATTTTGCACCAAACACAAAACCACACGCAGATCTACGTACAATACCATTTCTCAAGGTCACACCAACCCTGCATTAGTCACATAAATATATAACCAGCAAACACATTTGGCATTCAAGGGTGCCTGTTAGCTTCTGAATGTAACAATGTGGGGGACGGGAAAGGAAAGTATGAGGCTGGGAAAGGAAACTGATGAATGGCGCATAGATGAAATAATGCAAATACTTGTTTCCTTTCTTTTAAAATGAGTGTTGGTGGGACCTGTCATTAAGCACTCTTAGCTGTAGGATGATATGGTTTTGTGTAGAAATAAGGAAGACATAAAGTGTCACATGTAATGGGGAAATCAGAAATGAAACATACATTACATGGATGGTAAGTCAGAGCTGTTATCACAAGTAACCTTGAATTCAGAGTGCATGACTGCGCTACCTTTACATTGCATTAATCCTAGCTGTGTTACCAGCATATATGAAACACAACAGCAATGACTGAACTATGAAGAGTTAAAAAAAGGTACAGAAATTATTTTTAAAGCTTCTTGATAAAATAAATAAATAAATAAAACCACTCAAAAGGGGAAGGAAAAGAAAACCAGACAAAGCTGTTTGAGGAATGATTGAAACTGCCACACCTTCTTCTTTTACCCTACACCTCTTCACTTGGAAAAACATCACCATCAGGCACCATCGCTTGATCACTGAAAAAGCTACAGAGCATTTCCACCTTATGTCCCACTCTATGTGTCCAAGGGCAGGGGTGTTGCTGACACTGGGCTTACAGGGCTCCAGCCCCGAGTCCCAGCCCCAAATCTGCCGTCAGGCTGGCCGCAGTGATGGCTCCAGCAGCAGCGTGCGAGCCCTGAATGTCAGCGCGCTGAGCCCCAGATCTTTTTCCGGGCTAGCGGTCCTCCTGTCCAAGGGTCTAATTCAGGTCATCTCAGAACCTCTTCAGCAACTCCAGGCAAGCAGCAATGAGCTGAGACTGCAGCCCCAGAAAGGGATGTCTGTTTTTAACCAACTGGGGCAAAGGAGGCAGCAGAATCTCCATTCCTGGACCTATTCCAGACAAGCACTGAAAACCAACAGCCAGTACTGCATATGGAAGCTGGACAGATGTCATGATGTACTAAGTTAAACACCATCACCTTCTCCACACTCTCGGCAGCCAGGCCCCCAGCCTGATCCCAAACAGACATGGCTGCCCCATGTGCAGGGTGGCCTTTTCTGCAAACACTCACCTCCACTGCCAGCCACTCGTAGATCATTACTGTTGCCTTCGTAGGTAAACAAAGCCCTGCAACAAAGCAGAGGGTGACATTTTAGTGACCGGTGCACCCTTATTTGTCACCAGCTCAGTCTTCTGCTGCACCTCCTCTCTGTAAATGGGGGGGAGATGTTCACCCCAGCCTCCCTCCTGTTTCCCTCCCTTCCTCACAGCCGCCCCAGCTGCCCCACAGCACCCTGGCTGCCACCTCCTTCCCCACCACTGGCCTCCCCCCACTAGTCCAGTGGCTCCTGCTGACACACACGCCCCCTCCACCCCGACCAGCTCAGCGAGCCTTCACCATACCTGCTGCCCCACACCCCGAGACCCCACAGCCAACACACAGCCCAACCTGCATCTCCATCACCGCCAAACCCCACTCCTGCCGTGCCCAGGGCCCCCTGCAGGGGAAGAGGCGAGAGCCAGTCTGAGCTGCCCGGGGCAGGGAGCGGCGACGGGGGGCACAGCCGGCCCCAGGGAGGAAGGGGGGGACCCTGCCGGGTCCAGCAGAGGGACGGGGGGAGGCGAGGCCGGGCCCGGGCACGGAGGGGGCGGCCAAGGGTCCCGCAGAAGGATGGGGGAGGCGCCGGGGACCTAGTGGCCCCGTGGGTCGGGGCCTCACCAGTCGGTCGAGCTCCCCGCGGCCACCACCCGGCCGTAGGCCTCCTGCAGCGCCCGCCCGTTCCTGCTCAGGTTCAGCGCCATGGAGCCGCCTCCGCGCCCGGCCCCGCCTGGCCCGGCTCCTTCCCCTTCCCCTTCCCCTTCCCAAACCGGCCGCCGCCTTCCGGCTCCGCCCGCCCGCCGCGCGGCCGGCTGCCCCGTCCCCGCACACCGCACAGCGGGCCCCACGCTGGGCCTAAGCGCCTCACAGACACCCCAGGTACCCCCAATCAGGCCTCAGGCCCCGCACCCCCCCCGGCACCCCGCAACTGGCCCTGAGTGTCTCACAGGCGCCTCACACTACACCTACAGACACCCCCAAAACAGGCCTTAGTCCCCCCACCCCTGCACCCCCCACAGGCACCCCGCAGCTGGCCCTGAGTGTCTCACAGGCGCCTCACGCTACACCTACAGAC